>OX336365.1:17220584-18420584 GCA_946902895.1 Fragum fragum | reverse complement strand
TTAGCTTCTTTCAATTTGTATCAGTCTGAATTTTTTCTTCTTGTAATGGTTTGATTTAATACATGTTGTTACAATAAAATCTTTTCTCGTTTTCTGCTTCAAATAGGAACACTACTAATTTCATTCAGACTGCCTATACACTTTTTCCATTTTTTTATTAGTTGACTTTCTTATCATATATGAATCTATTATGAAATATTAAAAAAAAAATTAAAAAAAAATCAGAAACAAACTCTTGAATTCTCAAACCTAAAAAAAGTAAAATAAAGGATTTGTTCAGAGGAATAAGATCTTTATTGAGGACTGAAAGAATAAGCAGTATTTGCTATGTTAATTGCATAATACATAATATAAAATGCAACTACTTGGTTGTAAAGCTATTTTATTTTCTGATAGAATTGAGAAATATGCGCAAAAACTTAATTTTTAACGCGATCCACTTCTCCTGAAAGTCTCACCACTTCTCCCCATTTTGAAAAACTTCTCCCAATTCTCAGACTAGTGAGAAGTGACTTCTCCCCAAATTCTGGGAGTCTGCAGAGCCCTGGTATTAAGGGGTAAGTGGACAATATCCCCTCCGGACAAAATCCCCTTCTATGATTTTTGACAAGGTATACATTATCCCCTCCCTTTATATTTCCCAAGAATCATGTAAACTGAAATAGTAACCACAATCCTTCCAGCCATTATGATATAGAATTACACTATTCTATCTGAACTAAGTATCTTCTTTCTTACAATCTCCGACCTTAACCCATTCCCTAACAATAAAATTTTAGATTGGTCTAAATTGAAACAAGTTGCTGACATCATTTCAAATTGCACCAAAATGGGAAATAAGTGCCAAATACAAGCAATTACTCCTTTTCCCACAAAGTTTTCCATGATTGCATTTCTTAAGGGAATCAGAAAGCTTCATTGTGTGGTAATGGATGAATGTCAAGCAATTTTTGATGGTTAAGCTACTTTAACATCATAACTAAAGCTTATTTAATGCTGCAGATGATACATGTAAGTTTCAAACCAATGATTTGCCTTCTGACCATATATTTTGCTAGCTAATCTTGTATGAAATTTCACATGAACTATCATGGAGGAGGTCAGAGGTTATAGTCCATGACTCCAAAGAAGGTCAGAGGTTATAGTCAGTGACCCTGTAGGAGGTCAGATGTTATATTCAGTGACCCTGTAGGAGGTCAGAGGTTATAGTCAGTGACCCTGTAGGAGGTCATAGGTTATAGTCAATGATCCTGTAGGAGGTCAGAGGTTATAGACAGTGACCTTGTAAGAGGTCAGAGGTTATAGTCAATGACCCTGTTGGAGGTCAGAGGTTATAGACAGTGACCTTGTAAGAGGTCAGAGGTTATAGTCAGTGACCCTGTAAGAGGTTAGAGGTTATACATGTAGTCAATGACCCTGTAGGAGGTCAGAGGTTATAGTCAGTGACCCTGTAGGAGGTCAGAGGTTATAGTCAGTGACCCTGTAAGAGGTTAGAGGTTATACATGTAGTCAATGACCCTGTAGGAGGTCAGAGGTTATAGTCAGTGACCCTGTAAGAGGTCAGTGGTTATAGTCAATGACCCTGTAGGAGGTCCTTATGATGATACAATCATTCTGAGAAAGTTTGAAGGGCATCCAATGAAAACTGTGGACTCTAGAGTGTTAAGGATTGTTTAATTAAATTTTAATTAGGGCCCTTTTCCTGTGTTTCTTTATGGATCTGAT
The DNA here is from genome assembly GCA_946902895.1 of Fragum fragum. Classification (NCBI taxonomy): domain Eukaryota; kingdom Metazoa; phylum Mollusca; class Bivalvia; order Cardiida; family Cardiidae; genus Fragum; species Fragum fragum. The sequence continues at coordinate 18,418,859 of OX336365.1, read as the reverse complement.
CCAATTTTGAAAGGAACGACCCTTATGATGGTACAATCATTCTGAGAAAGTTTGAAGGGCATCCAATGAAAACTGTGGACTCCAGAGTGTTAACAAGGAAAAGTTAAGGGACAGACAGACATACATATGGACACACAGAGGGGGAAAATCCATCTTATAGCTCTACTGGCCATTAAAAAGAGGGCAAATTTCCCTTTTCTCACAATGTTTCTTCAGTGTATGTTTGATTCAACACATTAAAATGCAGAATCATTAGGTAAAGAGTTAAAGTGATGAGATGATAACAGACATTGATCCCTAATCTGTTTCCTATTTCAAACCGGAATAGCAATCTTAATACTTCAGTTTAACCCACATCATCCCTTCTTTTTAGTCCCCTTCACAAGAAAAAGCTTTGGAAATATTTGGGAAAATGAAGAAATTTCTTGCATCAAGTGATTTCTTCATTTTCCACATATTTTCTACCCAAAAGTAAAATAAATCTGAATTTTCAGCAAACTAAAATCTGTCATCCACAACATCTTTGAATTTGAAAAGGTCTAAAGATATGTTCTTTGGTAATGGGGTAACATGTATATATTGCTTAAACTCTGACCTTCAAGTGTTTATAATATAAATCATTATACCTTGGCCTTGACCCTGAATGTTTCAATGTACATTTTTCTTCATGATATTCACCTAAATTTTGTCAAACAAAAGTCAAAGAGGATCCTTTGGTCCAGAAATGCTCACCTGAGAATGTAACCCTATACTTGCCTTCATCATATTTCCAGGCTTAACCCATTACAAGATGGCAAAATTTTAGACTGGCCCAAATTGAAAGAAGTTGCAGATGACAATTTGAAGTTTTTGATACAAGCAATTTCTTCATTTTTCCACAATGTTTTCCAAAGCTTTTTTTCTTGAGGGCATCTAAAAGTGTCACTGAGAGGGAAAAGGTTAACATGAATTATTCTGAGAAAGTATGTGTACAACGTCAGAAAAAATATTTCTTTATCAACGTCAAGGGGGTAACCCTATCAATGTCAAGGGGGTAACCCTTTTCCCATACAATTTTGTTTTTAAATGACCCCTTAGATTTTATATTGAAACAATTTTTGTCCAGTTGTCAGGGTTTTAACCCATTACAAGAATGCTAAATTTTAGACTGGTCCAAATTGAAAGGAGTTGCAGACAAAAATTTAAAGCTTATGAATTTTTGTTGATTTTTACTTTTGGGTAGAAAATATTGTGGATAATGAAGAAATTGCTTGTGATAAGTAATTTCTTCATTGTCTACAATATTTTCCAAAGCTTTTTTCTTGAGGGTGTCTAAAAGTGTCTGTGTTTGAATGTGTTATGGTTGGTTTAAGAAACCTTTGCAACTGAGACCAACATGCAACAAAGTTTCATAAGGATTGATTCCATTGTTAGTGTGTGGGATATACGCTCTTCAAGGGCATTTCAGCAAGAAAGCTACCTCTGCAAAATTCTTTCATCCACACATGAACTTTGTGCTCCTAAAGCTGAGCAAAAATCTATGTACATTTTCATTTAGCACATGAACTTTGTGCTCCCAAAAAAGAGCAAAGATCAACTTACATTTTCATAAGCATATGGACTTTGTGCTCCTAAAGGTGAGTAAAAATCTATGTACATACAGTAAAAAACCATCATGAAAAAAATTTGAACCTTAACTCTATATTTCTTTCCTAATGCATCATAGAAAGGCAACCAAAATGTCATAACTACAGCTCAAATAAGCTGTATTTGTGAATTTTGGTCACATAAACACTTTTAATTCCTGACTTACCAGTAATCCTGCCAATACATTATTCACTAAATCTCCCACAAGCTTTACTAACAGTATATCCCAAACCTTCAATATGACTTCAATCCTCTATAGGCCATGCTTCACTAGTAATACTAATTCATATACAAAGTGATGAGAAGGTAAAAGTCAATGTTTTACCCTTATCTTTTTTCATGAGTCAATAAATCCTTCCTTCAATATAATACATTTTCACATTTACCCTTTGGGTTTTCATTTTAATTTCACGAGTTGGACACATTCCCACTTAATTCCCCTTTTTTATACCTCCTAAAGCTTGGGAAAACATGGTGGGAAATGAAAAAATAGCTAATAAGAAGCAATTTCTTCATGACCCATACTGTTTTCTAATCAGAGAGATAAGAATTATTTAAAATTTCATCAGATTCAAAAATGTTATCTGCAACTTCCTTCCATTTGGACCAGTTTAAGATTTTGTTTTAACCCTTTACCACACAATGCTGCTTTCTGTTGCCCTGAAGAAATTCTGTCATGGAAAACTTTTTGGGAAAAGGAGAAATTGCCAGTAACAAGCAACTTCTCCTTTCCTCACAATGTTTTCTACCTTATTTTGCATTTTTGTTTTAATTATGGTGTAAATTGGAATGTTGTCTGTTTTTTTTTTTTCAAGTTTGGGCTAGTCTACATTTTTTTTGGTCTGCTAATGGGTTAAACCACAGAATTTTAGACTTATCCAAATTTAAAGAAGATGCGGAAAACATTTTTTACAGATTAAAATTTTTCTTTTTAATGGGAAGAAAAACTGTGTATAATGAAGCAATTGCTTGAAACAAGAAATTAATTCATTCCCTCAAAGTTTTTCAAAGCCCTTTTCTTGCAGGGCGTCAATTGTGTTGGGAATGAGATAATCCATTATTAATAAACAAGAGGATTATTAGGTCTTAACCCATTCCAACACAGCAAAATTTTAGACTGGTCCAAATTGATAGAAGCTGCAGACGACAATTTCAAGTTGATGGAATTTTTAATTTTTCCATTGTTTTGGACAGAAAACATTGTAGATAATGAAGAAATTGCTTGAGACAAGCAATTTCATCATTTTCGACAATGTTTTCCAAAACTCTTTTCCTGAGGGGCATAAAAAAGGAGGGCTTGTGTGGGAATGGGTTAAGCTGCACACCTGCGGTTGTAAAATGCAATGTTATATGGAGGGTCTGTAACGCATTCCCACTCAATCCTGCTTTTTGACGCCTCTTGAGATGCATTCAAACCATTAGCTTTTGAGACAATTTGAATTCAGGGGTCTTCCTAAATTCAACTTCGATTTTAATCCATTCCCACGTTAAATTTTTGACTGGTTTAAAACTGAAAGAGGTTACCGATGACAAAACAAAAGTGGTTTAAACTGAAAAATAAGGGTTGTATACGGTAGAAAACTGTGAGAAAAGGAGGAATTGCTTGTTACAAGTTTATGGCCAGTAGCATGTAACAAAAGGTTAAGCTGTTGTTCGACATTTAAGTCGCCAAACAGCAAAGTTTAACATACTTTATCAAAATGGAGCCCAATTTCCAAATTCTAATTCTCATCTGGTTCGAATGAATGATTTGATTGGTTGAATGTTTCTTTGATTGATACGATTGTGATTGTTCATTTACATATTGCTGTTCTGATGAATTCATGAATAGAAATATCATCTTTAGATAATAAATGTGTTGAATTCATCATACGGTTTACTTTACTTATTTATTTATTTATCATCATGGGATAGCAGACATTTTAAATAGTTGGGCTATGAATAAGCCTACAGAGCTCCAGAAATTTGGATTTTTAAGCCGGATTTAAATGTATCGACCCATCATATCACTGTCAAAAAACTCTTTGCTATGGGTTCTCATTGAATTAAATAAACAATGGGGTTGGTCTGATAAATAAGACTTTTAAAATGTCTTCATTCTTATCTGAATCACAGTGAATATATTTTAGAAAAACGTACATCTTCGATGGGGGGCCAACAATCTCTAAACTACAGCTCAAAATACAGTTACAAGGTTTGAGTCTTCGACGATAATGTAGAGTAGACTGCAATTGATTCAGTTTATCGTTAAACACTGGTTCACTGTGCAAACTTTGGCAAATGTTTTGCCACAAATATATTATTTGCATATATTCGATTAAAGTACAGGTCTTGGAATGAAATTAATCTAGAAAATTGATTAAGAAGACAACTAGACATTGTCGCAAAGCGGACTAATACCCCCCATCAGTGCTTGTCCATTATACAAGTGCTATCCACTAAAAGGGCTGTAACAAAAAATGGACTTTTTAATTAAAGGGCCATAACTCGTCAAAAATCGATGGACCATAACCAAAATACTATATTCACACCTCTGACTTATTCCGAGTGTTTCTGAGAAAAATCAGTTTCTACCTTTTAAGATAATATCTGTTAACCCATTCCCAAACAATCCCGCCTTTTGATTCTCCCAAGAAAAAACACTTTGAAAAACATTGTGAAAAATGAAGAAATTGTTTATTACTTCCTTGAATTTAGACAATTGGGACCAGTCTAAAATTTTGTTGTCTGGCTATGGGTTAGATTGGGTAAACTAATTACCACACAATTCCACATTTTTTACCAATAGAGAAATATGAATTTGAAACCAGTGTGAATTCCTATTTTCTCACATATTTTTTTACTGAATTTGGCCTTTATTTTCCAATTCAGCCCACTTGGAAAAATTTTAGACTGGTCAAAATTGAAAGGATTTTCAAACAATAATTCAAAATTTACATTTTTCAACTTTCTGGAAAGGAAACACTGTATAAAATAAAGAAATTGCATATTACAAGCAAATTCTTCATTTTATACAATGTTTTCCAAAATCTTTTTCTTGAGGGGCGTCAAAGCTTCACTACATAGGAATGGGTTAAACACATGTGTGTCTTAGTGCATATGTCACTGGTGGCTTAGATTGAATGTTGTGGTTGTACTGGTGTGAGAAATGACAAGAGACCATGATTAGGTGCACCTGCTTCTGGAATACTGTTGAAAGTAGTGTTAAACCACATACAATCACTGTTGCTAAGTGTATACTTCTAAACCAAAGTTGAAAAAAAATTAGATGTCTTTTTACAGAAACTCACTACCAACTTTTTACCCCTAAACACACTTCACTCTACAAAGGCAACAGTAAAAAAATCTGCCATTCAAGAATGGCAATTTGATGTATAAGCTGTCTTTTAACTATGCAACCTAAATCATTAAAATTTCTTACTTATTGTATGTTATTCTCTTCATGTAGTGTAAAAACATGAAACACTCGTAAAAAAATAAAATCATTTTTTGTCCACCATTGTAGATATACCTTGTGACATCGTTGGGAATCTTGTATATCACTCTGATGTGACGGATTTGTAATTTTGTTGTGTGGTAATGGGTTCATCTTTAATGGGATACAATCAGATTATTTTGAAATGCAAAGGCTACATATCCTTACTTAATCCATTCTCACACAATGACGCTTTTCAAGGAAAATATTTGGAAAAACTTTGTCTAAAATGAAGAAATTGCTTGTTTGACAAACAGGAGAAGTATAGCTTTGGATATCAAGCAATTCAACCTTTTCTAACAATATTTTTATACCCTTACTTGTACTTCTCTTTTTAAACAAATACCAATTGTTGATTGCAACCCCCTTTAATTTGGATCAGTCTAAATTCTGTCTTCTCATAACCAGTTATTCCTTTACCACACAACAAAATTTAAGACTGGTCCAAATTGAGAGAAGTTGCTGTTAACAATTTCAAGTTGGTTAAATTAAGGAAGCCTTTTAGGATAGAAAACATTGTGGATAATAAAGAAATTTTCTTGTAACAAGCAATTTCTTCATTGTCAACAATGTTTTACCAAGCTGTTTTCTTGAGATACGTAAAAAAAGAGTGATTGTGTGGGAATGGCATAAACTGCCAGGATTCATGACTCAAAATACCATTTCTATTAATTTCTCGATCTTTTCAACAAAATTTTAAAACTCATCAAAATTCACAGTCAAAGACAACAATTTCAAATTGATAGAATCTTATATGTTCAGCTTCTTTGCCATTAAAGGCTAATAAAACTGTGAATTTCTTCATGTGCCATACTGGTTTTTTTCACTCATTTTTTTTCCAGATGGTTTAAACAGTAGGGTTGTGTTGGAATGTGTTAACCTATTCCCAGACGGCAACATTTTAGACTGGTCCAAATTGAAAGGAGCTGCAGGAAACAATTTAAAGTTTATGGAATTTCACATATTTTCCACTTATTTAGTAGAAAACATTGTGGAAAATGAAGAAATTGCTTGTAACAAGCAATTTCTTCATTTTACACAATGTTTTCCCAATTGTTTTTCGTTAGGGGCATCCAAAACCGTCACTGTGTGGGAATGGGTTAACCTGAGATAGAAATCTCTTTCTTTCAACTGTCTCATTTAATATCAAGGTTAGGATTATGATACAAGTTGGCCTGGTTATACATTGTACTTTATACATCTATAGGCTCTGTACCTGGGAATCCAAAAGTCTAAATGACAAATTTGAAGGCTTTAGTACTTAAATGAACGGAGGAGAACACTTTTTCCTCTCTGTAATCCTAAGTAATATTTTCAAAAATATAAGAAGTCAATGAATTGATGTGTCGTGCTAAATATCAAGGCTGAAGGCCAACTGGGTCAGGAGCAGAAGATTTTTAAAGATTTAAAGTTCTTCAACTAGATTTCTACAAGTTTAGCTATTGTGAAAGAGGACCTCCTCAGGAACATTTCTGCCACATATGGTCAAACTGGCCCAAAGGTTTGTGTGATGTTATTAAAAGGTGATCATAATAGCTCACTTGAGCACTTTGTGTTCAGGTGAGCTATAAAAAAGTAAATGAATTATGATCAGTTTTTGGCAGTTTTCTGGAACTACTTTGAGGGCAAGTGTACACTTGTTCAGTAATCCATTTTTCGTCATGGTACAAAACAATATTTTTACCAACCAGAACTCAGAAATTTAAATTAAATGATTTGTTTGTTTGAATGGGGTTTAACACCGCATATCAGGCATATCACAGCAGCTGGAGCACCTAAGTTAACGATGGATTCCTGCTATATCTAGCACCGATTTATTGTTCGACCTTGGAACTATATGAATAATTTTTTCACATCTACTCATGACAGACAACACTTGTGTGAAGTTAATACCAAATCCATCAATAATTGAAGGATCTGTGATCTGGAAATGCTAAATTTTCATGTTCAACCTTGAGCTATGACCTTGACCTTAAAGTTATCTGAAGATTTGTTTCAAATTGCACATCTAACAACTGTGTAAAGTTATTTTGAATTCAATCCATAATCTTAGAAGCTATGCTCAAGACATGGCTATTTTCAACATTTGACCTTGACCTGTGGCATTGACCTTGGCTTGAAGCTATCCATTTTTCTTTCCAAATAGCACATCTTCTCATGACTAGGAACAATTGTGCCAAATTATATTGAAATCCGTCTATAATTGAAGGAGCTATGCTATGGACATGCTTCGTTTTAACTTTTGACATTTGGGTGTGATCTTGACCTTCAAGGTGAAGCTATCTGAGGATTTATTTCAAATTTCACATCCACTCATGCTAGAGAATAATTGTATAAAGTTATTTCGGAATCTAATCATACTTGAAGGAGCTATACTCTGGAAATGCTAAATTTAAATGTTTAGAAAATATTATGGGAAAAGGAGAAATTGCTTGTAACAAGCAATTTCTTTTTTTCCCACAATGTTTTCTCAAGTATAAAATCATAGGGACGTAAAATCCAAGGGTTTGTACAGGAAAGGGTTAAAATTAATGTCCAATGTGAATGGCTTTATAAGCAGGGAATAAAGCAAGAAACACTGGAGTCTAGAGTTGGACAGTCCAAACCCCTGACACTAGATCCAATCAACTCTCTCTTTAACCCTTTCCCAACCATTTTTTTAGACTGGTCCAATTTGAAAGAAGCTGCAGACAGCTATTTAAAGTTGATGGAATTTTGAAATTTCCATCTTTAAGGAAAGAAAACATTGTGGATAATGAAGAAACTGCTTGATACAAGCAATTTCTGCATTTTCCACAATGTTTTGCAAAGCTTTTTTCTTGAGGTGTGTAAAAAGGAGGGCTTGTGTGGGAATGGGTTAAGCTACTTAGTTCTTTGCCTGTTTAGGCCACAAGAACATTACAGAAAGCAAAACTACTGATTATTACACAAGTACATGTCAACAATCGAAAGACTAGATGCCAATATATAGATTTTAAAGGTTTTTGTTTGTAAACAAATAACTATTTATCCAAAGTGAAGTATTCTGAATGTTCTACTGATTCTGTTTCAAAACAACCGCAGCATTTTTCCACTTTAGCCAGTATTTTACGCCAACTTTACCAAAAGTATAATTTTTATTTTGAAGCTAAAGGATTATTTAATTTTCACAGGTATCTATTTCCTACCTGTGGTTTAAATAAAATAAGTTTTTGTTTTTTTCTGATTTCATCAACTCCTGTCTGCAAATTATTCAATATCAAAATGCTTCAGATTGATCGTTTAGTCATTCGACACAATATTTGCCGAACTATGTTTGTAGCGAAACCACCTTGGTACGAATCGTTTATTGCATTTTATAACAAAACTATAATGAATTCAAGCAAAATGTTCGTTTGAAAGTGTAAAAGATTAATAACTTACGCAGTTTCTGTATCCTGTTGTGCCATTTTAAATAAACAATCGGTAAAATTCAGGATAAATATAGTGTTTACGTTTGTCAAAATCCTAAATTCATATTGGGCTAGGAACCAGCGTTTTAGAATGTAGTAAACTGGTAGCCCGCTGTCTGTGAGAGACTCTAGTATCGATAGATCTAGGGGCAGTAACCCAGTCAAAGAATGTAGTACCTGTGATAATAGAGTGGAAACTTTGTCGATAAACGCCCACCTGTTGCTTACCTTGTAATAAACTGGTAGCCCGTGCGAAAGGCCGGCAGGGATATATGAACAGATATGAAAAAGAAGACATTTCTAAATTTAAATCTCTATCGAAGCTATTATTCCTCAAAACAATATTCATTTGACTCATTGAATTTGTAAACTCGTTATTGCACACACGAATACGACCGATTGACGGAAATTAACGAACAAAACTGATTAAAAGTGAAGTTTGAAACGATGCATTTACATTGAATTCATGGGGCTTCCAAAGTATCCAGATACAGTTTCCCCCAAATGTTTGAATTATGTAGTTGTCAACTTGGGTTAAATTATACCAAACAGTAATCAACCATCTCTTTCTTCCCGCTGGTACAATGATCGGACATTCCTTATTCCGCGCCGAGTCTTTTATTTCTTTAATTAAACTCTTGTTTGCCTGGCGTTAAATTTTGTGTATTTTTTATGTTATTCTGTATTATTAATTGCAGATTTGTACCCTCTCTAAATCTTAACCTGTTTCATTAATAGGCTGTATACCAGATTTCAGTAAGTATGCATGTCCAACATGTTTCCGGCCTAATATTAAATGTTTGAACCATGTATGTCCTTCAGTAATATTCATGTTGCTAGTTAATGCGCCAAATTCATTAACGGCTACTGTCACAAGTTATGGGACCAAGGATGTAATAGGGGATTCAGAAGAGTCCATAATGGGCATATTATTACTCAGTTTGGTTCTATGTTTTCCAGATCGGACCCATATACATGTATATATTGGAACCATATAAATTCCCGCTGCACAAACCATATGGGTCCCGTCAGCGCATCAAAAATTGGGCCCACATAGGTTCCCAATGGGTCCTAAAGGGATCACACATGTTTGCTGTCGTACTGACTTTTGACGACAGTTTTTTTTTTAAAACGAGGGAGCCATAAGGATTGGAACTCAAACTGTGGCGAAATTCAGTACGTGTCGAACCTAGCTGCGATAATGGTTATTAATCTATTCTCTCCAACAGATTATCAGAAAGAAGGCTGAGTTATCGTAGAGCTCTATGTCGAACCCTACGTACAGAATGGGATGCACCTATCTCGCGACTGTTTCTGACGGGAAGGTATGGTGTCTTTAACCCGTTACCACCCTGTAAAATTTTTAGATTGGTTCAAATTCAGGGAAGTTGCACACAAAAATTTCAAGTTGAATATCTTGGTCTTTTTGGATAGAAAATAAGATTGAAAATTATTTCTTCATTTTCAATCTTGTTTTCCATAAGTCTTTTCTAGAGGAGCGTAAAAAGGAGGAATTGTGTGGGAATGGGTCAACCGCGTGGAATATCTAATTCTATCCCGGTACTTTTTTCAGCTCTTCCAAATCAGCTAGCTAGTAGGGAAGTTTTTTTTTTTTTTTTTTTTCTCAGAGCAATAATAAAAAACAGCTGTCCGGAGCTAGACTATAATCGCTTTGTAGTTTTACGTTTGAGACTAACCTTTGAAAACTGTTACCCATGGAAAACAATTCTGCTCTTGGGGCTTGGTGTGCCCAGCGGCCAAACGCAGACCCCTGACCAATACGATATTAGACTAGTAGAGAATAAGTCTGCCACCATTTACAAACTCATGTATAGAAACAAACATAGACGTCATATCTGACGTCATTTGATCTACTTAAAAGTGCCATTCAAAAGAAGATCAGTGTAGGCGAGAGTTTCGATGCCAGGTTTAGTGCAACACTGCCATAAGTGCCGAGATAAATATAGACCCTTGCCATAGCGTTGCACTAAGCCCTAGATTTGTCCTCAAGTTTACAATACAAAGGTGATTGTATAAAGTATACATTGTATATGAACATCAAGGCGAAAAGGAACGCATCTCCTAAAATGGTAAGTGCGAAAATTATCGACTCTATATAAATTCTCCGAATCTAGATGAGTCATTCTACCTAATTAAATATCGGTTTATAAAAACAAATATTCTAAATGATCTCTGCTAGACCCAATGTTTCGTTGATGTTTTGTGTGTGTGTGTGTGTGGTTGTTGTTGTTCTTTATTGTTTTTTGGTTTTTTTTAAATATTTTGCAACATTTAGGGATTCATAGGTACAGATAGAGGGCGTAATTCGTATTTTAGATTTTAACATTTCACCAATACTGCCATAAACCTATGTTGTAGGTACCCATAACATGGGGATTCATTGAGAAATAAGGAATTCAGAATGTTATTACCCCCTCTTATCTGGACCACTGTATGGGAGGTCCTCTTTTGCTACATGTGGTGACGGGTGACCCAAATAATTAAATCTATTACCAGACGGCAAAATTTAAGATTTATCCAAATTAAAAGGAATTAAAGACGACATATAAAGTTTGTGAAATTGTAGATTTTTCAATTGACTTGGTAGAAAACATTGTGGAAAATGATAAAAAAATGCTTGTTGTTGTTTATCCCATTCCCGCAAAGTCCCGCTTTTTGACGCCTCTCATGAACAAAAGTCAATGAGAAAATTCTGTTGAAAATGAAGAAATTGCTTGTCACAAGCAATTTCTGCATTTTTCACAATGCTTTCTTTGCATTCTTTGTATTTGACTTGAGTGTTGTCACAATCAATTTCTGCATTTTTCACAATGCTTTCTTTGTATTCAGTCTTTAAATCTTTATAAATCGTCTAGGTATGGGTTAAGCTCTACTGATTCGAAGCCCATTGGTTAAGTTTTGAAAACCCCTGACCAGTCAAACAAAAGGTTCTTATTCAAAAAGTGGAAACGACGTTTATATCGCCGACCAACTATTTTTTTTTTTTTTTTTTTTTGTACACGCTACTTGCTATAAATTCTGCAAAATAACGCCGTTTAAAATTGAAGCTGAATTTTCTGTTGGAGTCAGTGGGCGGGGCTAACGGGGTAAGTAGGCGGTGCTAGCGATTGGTCAATTACACGAAATGAATAAATAAAAACATCTAAAAATGCAAGAATTTTATTCTCCGGAATGGAGATATAGTTTCAAAATCTTTGTATAGATCTACGACAGTTATACACGCAATGTGCGCAAATGTGTTCGGCGAAGGACCCATTTTAGGTCGAAAATCCAAATTTAGCCATATTTTGTTTGAATTTTGTATTTGCTTTGCCATCAAAGTGACCTGGGAAAACAAAACGATATTTGACTTGAGTATTGTACCAATATTTACGTTTACACAGTATTTAACCCCTCATTGCGATAGATTTTGTCTGCATATGGTGAGATTTTGGTCATATCAAGGGGAAAGCGCAAATCGTCTTAAGGGCACAAAACGACGTAAATACAGCTTTACTCGGGCAAATTACGCCTGAAATTGTCAACCTTTTTGACAATCAGATCGATGTGATCCGAATTACTTTTAAACATTACAAGACGACAGCATTTTAGAATGGACCAAAATGAAGGAAGTTTTTGACAACAACCCAGAGTGGGTTTGAATTACAAAGCATAAGGGCGCGGCAATAGCGCACCGGACTCTCAATCATCGGGTTTAGGGTTTGATCTCCGGTCGCAACAAATATCCTTTCTGACATTTGATAATCGTAAACCTAAGTGGGATGAGCAGCCAGGGACTCGGAAAGGATGAAGTGGTAGGACTGGTGTGAGAAATAACAGGAATCTATGGTCAGGTGCTCCATGATTGAAATACGGTTAAATGTCACGCTGAACCCCATTCAATCAATTCAATCAATATAAAAAAGCGAAGATGTAGAAAACACAGTGAGAAAATGAGAAATTCCGTGTTTCAAGCAATTTCCCAATTTCTCACAATGTTTTCTTAAGCCGTTTTCTTTTTTTCTAACACCCCCCAAAATAAATCAAATTGACTTTGTCGTCTACAGCTTCTTCAATTTGGACTAGTCTATAATTTTATTGTGTTAGAATGAGTTAAGATCAGAGGATACATTAGTCGTAATATTTACTATTTAGGTCAGCGGATACATATTTGTGTGACCCAGATCATTTATCAATATCGATCCTAAATAATTTCTCTGTTTGGATGAAAATATCTATAGCCACGAGGGAATCTATTTAATATTTCGAATTTCCTTTTCTGTGTTTTGAAGTAATAGAAACACCTGTGTTATTTGAAAACAGGGTTACATAGAGGCCACTTTTTTTCAGTACAAGATTGGTTTATCTTTCATTGGGTGAACAAATACAAAAAATATAGTTTCTCAAGTGGAGGAGTGAAAATATAGCGTTTGTTCGCGATATTACACTAAAACAATAATAATTCTTTTCTTTTCAGGCAACTGATATAAAAAAATTATGTTTCTCGGTCAAAATCTTTGGAGCGCGTTATTTTGGCAGTTTGATGACGTCATCAGTGTCCTTGTTTCCGCTGAGTAGTGCGAAATTATTTAAAACGGTGAGTTTTTGATAATTTCGCTAGTTTATCGGTTGTAATATCTCGATAATCTACCGAAGAGTAAAAAAGAACACCACCCTTTACTGTTTTGCAAAATTTTAGACCTGTTCAAATTGAAAGGTTTTGCAGACGACAATTTTTTGGAAAAATAATCATAAATTAAATAAATGGAAATGAGGCTTTCAATTATTTACAGTCCTTACAAGAATGGAAAGTTGTATTTGCTTAAAGTCTCATTTTCTCATGTCTCATTTCCGTATTAATCCTCACTTTTTTTCTCAAAATTTTAGATTTACCCATGTTCAAAGAAGTTGCAGATGACAATCAAAAGTAAGTGCAATATGAATAGTAACCAACCTACAGGGTAGAAAATATTGTGGAAAAATAAGAAATTGCTTGTTACAAGCAATTTCTTCTTTTCCCAATATGTTTTCTCAAGTAAAGAAATCACAGGGACGTAAAACCAGGGATTGCACAGGGCTGAGGCTCGCTAGGCACGCGCACTATTAAGGGAGAATACTACAAAACATTGAACCCCATCAATAGAAAGGTTTATCCAATTACTTCACTAGTGTGAAGTAAATGGTCAGAAACGTTTCGTAGGGGACCTTGGCGGATAAATATCTACGACTAATTCAATTTGAGAATCTGGTAAGGTGACAATGCGATACCAGTATGTAGTGTATGACCAAAACCACTTTCTTAGCTAGCAAAGCGTCGGCTTTGATAGCTTAACCCATTCCCATGGCACTCAGTGACGTTTCTAGAAGACCCCAAGATAAAAAGCCTTTGGCAACATTACAAGGAATTTCTTCATTGTGCACATTGTTTTCTACCTTTAGAGTGAAAGGAATCCAAAATTTCATAAGCTTTAAATTGTCGTCTGCAATTCCTTTCAATTTGGACCGGTCTTTAATTTTGCCGTCTGGTAATGGGTTAAGTTAACAGACAAAATTTTGAGGTCTTCTCAAAGTTCAACGAGTGCAAACTGCCACTGTAGGCTTAACCACTAAATCTATTGAAATCCTACACCATAAAATGTAGTTCTTACAGACTATTTTAAATCCTATTTTGAGAACTCTTTTAGAAGCATGCTATTTAACCCATTCCCATTTAATTCCGCTTTTGAAGCATTCCAAGAAAAAAGCTTTAGAAAACATTGTGGACAATGAAGCAATTTCTTTATTGTTATAAGCGATTTCTTCATTGTCCACATTGTTTTCTACCCATCAAGGGAAAGATTTTCTTAATTCAACCAACTTGAAATTGTCGTTTGCAACTCCTTTAAATTTGAACCAGTCCAAGATTTTATCATGTTGCAATGAGTTAACTCCTGGGTTACTTTAACCTCGTTTGTTTAACATGATAACCTTTAGCAAAGAAGATCACTTAAGAAAGCTTTGCTAGCTTACATTACTTTCAGTACTTTGATTTATAGGACATTGCCATATCGTTAACCACACCAAGTCCAGCATGACAATCAAGAAAGGCAGTTTTTCTGAGATACCAAACGGCATTAGACTTAAAAAAGTTAAACCGAATGAGTTTTTTTACAATGATTTCGAAAGCTTTTCATTACATAAACCATCAGAAAATCATTGGCGTAATCGCCTAAATTTAATATATCAATGAATGTATGTTACTATATGATTGATATTCTTTGTAACTTAATTTGCACTTTAACATTATGTGCTCTTCAGAAAATCCTCTTTGTTATGTTTATATTGTATGTTTTGATGTAAGAATAATATTCTTAATGCAATAAAGGAATGTACCCAGGTTAAAACTGATGATCCATTATCCAGATAAACCTGCCAACATGACAAAAAAGAAAAGAAAAAAATCTTAAAACAAACTGAGACAAAAAAGAAAAAAAAATCTTAAAACAAACTGAGAAACTGATTCACAAATTACGCAAGAGGACCATGATGGTCCTAGATCGCTCACCTGAACTGTCTTGTAATTAGTTTCATGAAGATTGAGGCAAAACCGTAACTTCTATATTGTAAACAAAGAAATTGTCATTATGGCCCCTTTTCCTGTGTTATCCCATAGAACCTTCCCATAATCCACAAGGGTCATCTTTATTACTTAACAAGTATCCTGACCAAGTTACATGACGATTGAGCCAAAATGATGACCTTTAGAGCGTTAACAAAGAAATTGTCATTAAGGCACCTTTTCCTGTGTTTTCCAAAAGTACCTTCCTATAATCAATAGGGTTCATCCTTGTGACTAAACAATTATTATCATTAATGCCCCTATTCCTGTGTTTTCCGATAGAATCTTTCCATTATCAATTGGGTTCATCCTTATTACCTAACAGTTATACTGACCAATTTTCATGAAGATTGAGCCAAAAATTGTGGCCTCTAGAGTGTAAACGAAGAAATTGTCATTAAGGCCCCTTGTCCTGTGTTTTTCAATAGAATCCTCCAATAATTGATAGGGTTCATCCTCAAGATCAAACAATTATTCTGACCAAGTTTCGTGAAGATTAAGCCAAAATTGTGGCCTCTAGAGTGTAAACAAAGAAATTATCATTATGGCCCCCTTTCCTGTGTTTTAGTCACGACGTTTAAGTTTCTATACCAACAAATATGCTTCAGAAAAGGGTCGGAGTTTAAAAATAGCTTCCTGTCTAATTGAAAGATTGGACTGGTCGTTTGAATCTTTGATTGACCCTCGCGATAGATTTATAATTTTTATCAATAACGGTGATTCGCCTTTAAGCAGACGCTTTGATAGCTTAAGTTAACAGACAAAATTTTAGGTCTTCTCAAAGTTCTTTGAGTGCAAACTGCCACTGGAGGCCTAACCACTAAATCCATTGTATGGCTACGCTAAAAAAGTAGTTCTTGTGTATTTCAGGAATATTGCAAACTCTGCCTGCAAGTTCATCTCCTAGGTAATGTTAGCTCATTCCAGCATATTTTGTTGAGAACGTCTTGCCACATGAATTAACTTTATTCACGCTGTAGAGAACTCCTTTAAAAGCATGCTACATAACTCACTCCCATTGAATTCCGCTTTTTAAGATAGTCAAAAAAGGCTTTGGAAAACATTGTGGACAATGAAGAAATTGCTTCTAACAAGCAATTTCTTTAGTGGCCGCAATGATTTCCTACCCTACAAAAGGTAAAGAAAATTATTTAGCAAAACAATACCTTGCTAGCTAACAGTACTTTCAGTACTTTGATTTAAGACTGTTGCCAAACTTACCATTCGGGTTATCGCTCGACTTGATTGTCGTTAATAGTTCCTATAATGTTTTTATGAAATCTCGATATGAATAGAATTTTGCTTGTTTGTTTATTTGTTTGTTTGTTTGAATGGGTTTAACGCTACCTTTAACCGTATTTTAGTCATATTGTGGCGACTGGAGCACCTGACCTTGGATTCCTGGCACTACTCACACCGGTACTACCACTACATCCTGTCCAAGGGCCCAGCTGCTAATCTCACTTAGTTTACGATTATCTACAAGTATCGAAAAGGATACGGTGTATTTGCTGCGACCGAGGATCGAACCCTGGATTTCATGATTGAGGGTCCGACATATCGCATACTATTCAGTTTAACCCATTCCAAAACAGTGGAATTTTAGACTGGTCCAAATTGAAAGGAGCTGCAGACGACAATGTCAAGTTGATGGAATTTCAAATTTTTTCGTCTTGTTGGATAGAAGACATTGTGGATAATGAAGAAATTGCTTGATCCAAGCAATTTCTTCATTTTCCACAATGTTTTCCAAAGCTTTTTCGTTGAGGGGCGTAAAAAGGAGGGCTTGAGTTGGAATGGGTTAAAACTATATGGCACAGTAAAGGGGAAAGAGGCACCTCGACAGAGAATCAATCTCCAATTTCCCTGTCGACTTGTCTATCGGGATAAGAAGGTGCGAAGTTTAGTGTGAAAAGTTATTATGAATCGTGCTAAAATTGTGACCAATCCTTTTCGATGTGCCATGTGCCACTAATAGAAAAATCATAAGTGTACTGAAATTTGTTAACCCATTACCTGACGACAAAAAGTTTAGACTGGTCCATTTTCAAAGAAGCCGCAGAAGACAATTTTATCTAGGGGAATCTCTTTTGTGGTAGACAACGTTTTGTAAAATGAAGAAGTCGGTCGTAAAAAGAAATTACTTCATGTACAACAATGTTTTCAAAAGCCTTTTTTCTAAGGGACGCCAAAAAACGAAAATTTGTGGGAATGGGTTAAATACAGTAAATTGATCGGCAAATGTTGCTCTCTTACACACAACCAGGTCTTTTGCCGGCCTTTGAGAATGAGGAGCCTTTGACTCCTTGACCCCTAAAATTCTTGGAGATATAAAAAACAAGAGGACCATGATGGTCCTAAATCGCTCACCTGAGGCATCTGCAAATTACAGTACTTTTTTGTATAAAAAAGACACAACTTGAGCAAAATAAATAAAACAAATATAAGATTTTGGGCTTTGTACAAAACGATCCAGTAATGCTTTAAAATGAAAATGAATGCCTTTGGCTTCATAGTTTAATCGATTTCCTAACTATCCCAGAATTTGTCACCCTCAGGGAAAAAGGTTTAAAAAAGCATTGTGAGAAAGCAAGCAATTTCTCCATTTCTATTTAAGAAGAATCCTTTCAATGCGATTTATGCAATTTTCAATTCCAGGAGCAGAGACATTTTTTATCCTAAGAGCAAATTTTCCTGTAACATAGTACAAAATTATATAGTCATGCTACATACCAAATATGAATGCCCTTCATCTTATATTTCAGAAGGAGAAGACTTTTGCTCTAATTGGGTGTTTTCTAAAATTTTGGACCTCTGGGGCAGTGCCATGTTTTATCCCAGGGCTAAGATTTTAGCTAACATAGTAGAGAACCATATACTTATGCTATAAATCTAATATGAATGCCTTAGACTTTGTAGATTGGGAAGAGAAGACTGTTGAACACGGTCTAATTGAGCATTTTTACGAACTTTGGACACCCAGGGAAGGGGTGTTTTTTTAACCTACATGCATAATTTAATCAAAATTGATAGATAACAGCCAGGATATGCTACTATCAAAATGTAAATGCCCTCTGCCTTAAAATGAAGAATTTTTTTCAACATACTCAAATTTTGCATTTTTCCAAATTTTTGGACCCCTAGTCAGGGCCGTTTTTGACCCTAGGATGAAAACTTTTTGTGATATAGTACAAACCATCTAGTTATGCTACATACCAAATATGAATATCCTAGACCTTAGAGTTCAAGAGGAGAAGCCTTTTGAAATTGCTCTTATTAAGAATTTTTCGAAACTTCGGACCTCAGGGGCGGGGCCATTTTTGACCCAAGAGATTGAATATTTAAAAACTTGGTAGAGAACCATATGATTAAGCTCTTTACATAATTTAAAGGCCTATGGCCTTGTAGTCTATGAAGAAACAACATCAAAGATTTACTCAAATTTCCAATTTTCATATGCCACGGTTACAAGAGTTTTTGACGGAATTAAATTCTTTTCACAACTTTTGAAGAGATTCACCAAATTAACATCCCTGCAAAGTTTCAGCTTGATTGGCCTACTGGTTTAGGAGGAGAAGATTTTTAAAGATATTTAACGAATTACTAAAGATTCCCATTTCAAAATGCCGCGGTTACAAGAGTTTTTGACGGAATTAAATTCTTTTAACATGTTTTGAAAAGATTCACCCAATGAACATCCCTGCAAAGTTTCAGCTTGATTGGCCTACTGGTTTAGGATAAGAAGATTTTTAAAGATATTTAAAGAATTACTTAAGATTCCCATTTTCATATGCCGCGGTTACAATAGTTTTTGACGGAATTAAATTCTTTTAACAACTTTTGAAGAGCTTCACCCAATGAACATCCCTGCAAAGTTTCAGCTTGATTGGCCAACTGGTTTAGGAGGAGAAGATTTTTAAAGATATTTAAACAATTACTAAAGATTCCCATTTTCAAATGCCGCGGCAACCAGAGTTTATGATGGAATTAAATTCTTTTAACAACTTTTGAAGAGCTTCACCCAAGGAACATCCCTGCAAAGTTTCAGCTTGATTGGCCTACTGGTTTAGGAGGAGAAGATCTTTAAAGATATTTAAAGAATTACTAAAGATTCCCATTTTCAAATGCCGCGGCAACCAGAGTTTTTGACGGAATTAAATTCTTTTAACAACTTTTGAAGAACTTCACCCAAGGAACATCCCTGCAAAGTTTCAGCTTGATTGGCTTATTGGTTTAGGAGGAGAAGATTTTTAAAGAAATTGTGGACGGACGGACAGACGGACAGACGGACGGACAGACGACGGACAACGACCGATCACAGTAGCTCACCTCGCACTTTGTGCTCAGGTGAGCTAAAAATTTCGACCAATCAGAACGCCCGTTTTTGATGTTTAATTATTTTGGTATGAAATCGGAAGTTTATTTCTATGATTTTCAATGGTACGTAAGTTAACCCCTTCTTTGTTCAAAACTTCAGACTTGCCCAACTTGAAAGAAGTTGCAGACGTCAACTAAAAGTGAAAGTAATTTGAAAAGTAACCAACATACAAAGTAGAAAATACTGTGGGGAACACAATGTTTTCTCAAGTATAAAAACATAAGAACGTAAAACCCCGGAATTGTACAGGAAAGAGTTAAATAGTTATATACTCTACTCAGGATAGGTCTATTAGACAACACTATAATCCAACGGCGATAATATGTCACCTGACGAAGACCAACTTACCGCTACGTTCAAATTTCGTAGCCGCCGTCATAGCGCAGTCGGTAGCGCGTCAGACTCCTAATCTTCAATCATGGGGTGTCGTGGGTTCGATCCCCGGCAGCGGCACATTTTCTTTCCGACATTTGTCTCTCACCAATGGGTGGACAATCGTTAACTTAAGTGGGATAGCAGCTAGAGGCTAGAAAAGGATGTAGTGGTAGTACTTGTGAAAGAAATACCAGGAATCAATTATTAGGTGCTCCAGCCGCCATGATATGACTGAAATACTGTTAAAAGCGGCATTAAACCCCATTCAATCAATCAATCAAATTTTTGAGGCTAAAAAGTAAAAATTTAAGCTTATAGACATTCGTCGGTTACCAACGGTACTTTGATTACGTTACGTCACTCCATTCGATTTTGTTTGTAAATATGTTACATTTTTATCCCCGGTGAAGTTTATTTTCTTTCTAATGAGCATTTCGCGGAGACGTTGAATATGTCCCGTCGGATTAAAAAAGGGTCAAGCGTAAAACTTCGAAAAAAATACTTGAAAATTAGACTGGGTCTAACAGAGGTCATTAGACTGAGTCTAACAGAGGTCAATGGTAGACTTCACTTTAAAATGAATCTTTAAAAACGGTAGAGTGGTCCTTCCATGTCAGGGCATCTACAAAGAACGAAAAGCTTGACCCTGGTCACACTGTGCAGACGGTGCTGTCTGATCAGGGTAAAGATTTTCGCTCTAACCCGAATCGACAGATCACAAGTATGTATATCACCGAACCACTGCATTTTTAACAATCTGGTAATCTAAGGTCGCAAGGCCATTTGAACCATGTTACAGGTTTCAGAGAAGAGATGTTGTGAAATGTTTTTGTACATCAAAGTGATGAAGTCCCCGACGGCAAGGGATAATTGTTACATCAATCATATCAACGTCACGTGAGGATGTGACTAAATCGCGTACTGCTTACAGCGGGGATCTGTGTCACGAGAAAATGTAATTAAAAAAAAACAACACACACACACACACACACACACACACACACACACACACACACAAATTACCCTTATACAATAAGCAGGTTTGGTAGTAAAATTTACAGCATACTTTAAGTTCTTGTCTTTTCAACCAAATTTTGCATTTAAAACCTCGATCATCGAATTGAAAGTAAACCGTATTGCTGGCATGCGTAGCGCATTGACTCTCAAGTAACAATACGCACAAGAACAAATTTACTCTTCTTAGTTGGGAGGAGGTATATTGTGTGTGTTTATGTGTGTTTTTCTATCCTGTCATTATTACAAGTTTCACATTTTTGAAAATATATTTATTTTTGCTAAGAGCATAAAAATCCAACATTGCGGGGTAATGGATTCATAAAATCATATTCGCCCCGTAAGGCGAAAACGGGTCTACTGGGAAGCGTAAGCAAATATTTGCAATAGAGAAAGAATGCACAAGAGGTCGATCATGGATATTGTGTTTTTTTTACTCGTAATTAAAAATGCGTAAAGACGCAATGACTAATCTAAATGAATAAGTCCCCGCTCTCTGACATGAGTCGATACTGCTCGCTCTTCCACTGAGTAGGTAAGTTAATTGACCAATCGCTTGCCCCGCCCACTTGCTTCGTTATCCCCACCCAATGACTCCCATTGACTCCGACAGGAAGTTCCGCTCCGATTTTAATCGACGTTACTTTGCAAAATTTATGGCCAGTAGCATATAACAAAAACGTTGAATCGTTGGTTGGCGACCTAAACGTCGTAACTACAGCTTGAATAAGCTGTAGTTATGTGGTTTAGGTCTCCAAACAAACAAAAAAAGGTTAATTAAAATGGCCGCCAATGTTGGAGATCAAAACTCATGTCTTAGCTATATGAATGATTTGATTGGTCGACTGGTTATTTGATTGACCGTCACGATTGGTCAATTATTCAAATCGTCATTGCTACCGTTATATGAAAAAACATATTCTTTTCTATCATTTTACTCGTACGAATTTCACACATTTTATCAAAATATGAACTAATGACATTTGTGTTGACGTATATATTACTATTACTAATTTGCACTTGTATGACATTTTACTCTAGAACTAGACAAGAGAGGATAACAGGTTTCAAAAACCTTTATTTCTCATTGAGTACCAACAACAAAGAGATAAGGACAAAATTGTATAAACATTTAAATATCAAATAAACAATTGACGCGTCCTCGCCGTCCATCAAATAATGCATTTAGAACAGAGGCGAACTTTGAACTCTGACATATATGTAGAGTATTTTGGTGATTTAGTGACTTGAAATGTATCTGTAATCACGACGTTTAGGTAGCCGATAAGCGATTTGCTAATTATTTTTTAGAAGTGCGCGTGGCTAGCGATCTACCAATCGACAAATCGGGGTGTCAATCAACGAATCAATCGACCAATCAAATCACTTATACAGTCCAGAAAGGGGCTCCGAACTCCAACATTAGCCACCATCTTGTGATTTTTTTGTTTTTCTTTTTTGACTCACACGGCGTAACAACAGCTAATTCAAGCTGTAATTACGACGTTTGGGTCTCAAACAATCCATTTTAATCCTTTGTTACGTGCTACTGGATATACAATTCGCCAAATAATGTCGTTAAAAATCTAAGAGGAATTTCCTGTTGGAATCAGTGGGCGGGCTAAGCGATCCGTCAATTACCTTATTCCCCTGTAGCTCTGTTTTAAAATTTGAAGGCTCATTATTAAAAAAGGAGTTTTAGTAACGTATGGATTTTAACGTCGTCCGCAAAAAAAGGACTACATTAGAATTTCGACAATAGATATTGAAAGTTCAAATCCTGTATGAACGGTTAATTTGATTTGTCTATCGATTTTTTATTGACAACAGCGATCCGTCAATACTTGGCCTGTTCGACTTGAACATGCTTATTATGGTCGAGGTTTTCGTTAATGTTAGGTCTTTTGTCGGAATTTTTTTGAAAATAGTCCTTTATCCCGATGATATATGTGAATGATGAGTGTTTCCGACCTTTATGTCAAGAACGTTGTTTCGTGACTGAAGTGTAGGTATACAAGGTGTAGTAAGTGATCAAAGGTCAATTTTGTCTATACCTGTATAGACAAAATTGACCGTTGATCACTTACTATGACTTTTACATCTATACAACCTATTCTTAATCAGTAGACAACAACATATTTTAGTTTATTTGTTTTTAGGTGCATCCTTTTACACGCTGACGTAAACAACAACCACGCCCTCCTTTGTGCCCGCTAGCGATCGATCTGTACCTTGTTTAACAAAGGTAAACAACTTGCACCTATACATTACAAACAAACCACCCTAGCCTATTAACACATATGAGGGCCATTCAAAAACCGACCATCTCAAATTAACATAAAAACATCGATCCTAGTCAGATTACGAGAGCTGCGCAGGCTGACCAGGATCGAAACTTTTCGCATTTGTTCGACTGTCTTATTAAACGAATAGGCATCAGCTTCAATACTTTCATTAAAACAATAACAAGACCAAGAAATGTGTAACAGATACGAATCCCACCCCCCTCCACACACACACACTTAGATGCTTGTCGCGACCTTTAGCTGTGACTTTGAACTCTGACGTATCTAACAGAACTTTTCACTAGTACTCTGCATGGCAAACAGCTATGCCAAGTTGTTTTGAAACCCATCTGTAAATTCAGAAGATTTGCTCCGGATGAGGTCAGTTTTGTCATGTGACCTTCAGTTGCGACCTTCGGCAGGGGAGTATCCAACAGAACTTTACGCGTGACACTAGCACGCTTCAAGGGGAACAACTGTACAAAGTAAATTTGAAATTCATTTATTAATGTAGAAGATAAATGCTCCGAAAAAGAATTTGCAACACACAATCACCCCCCTACGCAAAACGCACACAGACACACACACACACAAACACGCGCGAGCGCGCACACACACACGCACATACGGACAGAGGTTACTCTATAAACCCGTCGCCATTACAAGGCTGGGACTTACAAATGCGGTTGGCTTCGCTTCATCCGACATTTAGGTCGCCAACCAAGTATTTTAATTCTTTTTTTTAAACAAGATGCTGAACATAGATTTTGCAAAATTTACTCCGTTTGATATCTACGTCGAACTTTCTTTCGGAGGTCAAAGGGCGTGGCAAGCGATCTGCCCATTGCTACAGACCTAGGCCGGTTTGTAGTATAGACCGCAGACAGTGTTAGGAAGGCATGTGAAATGTATCTGAACGAAGTAAACAATAAGGATACGAAATATATAGCGTTGTTGGACGACCAAAACGTCGTAGCTACAGCTTATCCAAGCTGTAGTTACGACATTTTGCTCGCCCATCAACGAATAAGAGATAGCAATCTATGTTAAAGACCGTCCTTACAGCTTACCAACAACGTTTTCTGGCAATGGACATCAGCCCCCGCAATATCATTGTTGTAATGTTTGTTGATTCATCGATCTATGAAACTGAGCCCATTGTGAAGTTACATTTGTTAGTTATTAATTATATTTTTAGCTACGAATGAATAATCTCTCGTCGAAAGTGAAACCTGTCTTTTTTTTTTTTTTTTTTTTAAAGTAGTAATCTTTTCTATTCTTTTTCTTTTCTAACACCACATTATAATTTCCCCGTAAACCGTATATAGCTCGGTAAAATTTTGGCGTGATGTTGTGTGAAAACTTGGTTATCCAGCAAGGCAGTCATCCGGTCGTGTTTAACCCTTTCCCGTTTTGCAAAATTAAAGACCTATCCAAATTCAAAGGTTTTGCAGATGACAATGTAAAACTGATTTTATTTGGAAATAATCATTCAGTAGGGTAAAAAATATTGTGGAAAAAGAAGAAATTGCTTGTTTCAAGCAATTTCTTTTTTCTCCACAATGTTTTCTAAAGTATAAAAACGAGAGGACGTATAAACCAGGGATTGTACAGGAAAGGATTAAAGTGAAACCAAAGTATGTGTTTTTACTAAAGATTTTAGCAGTAGATCAGTTAAAGTCAATTGACCAATCGCGACTGTCGATTTAAATAAATTGACCAATCAAGTCATTCATATAGACCGTCGATGAGTTTTGAACTTGGAACCATTTCTTGTTGATTTGGCGACTTAAACGTCGTAACTACAGCAAAAGCAGTGGGCGGGGCTAGCGATCCGTCAATATTGAACAACAAAAGAAACACAAAATACACCTGTCTCATTAACTTCTAGAAGAAGCCCTCTCTTGTAGGATCTTTTCACACTCGACTCTACGTCTTCTCCTTACCAACAGATTCATTCATTCCAAGACGGCAAAATTTAAGATTGGTCCAAATTGAAAGTAGTTGCAGACAGCATTTCAAAGTTTATTAAGATTTATATTTTTAACTTTGTGGACAGGAAACATTGTTTAAAATGAAGAAATTGCTTGTTGCAAGCAATTTCTTCAATTAACGCAATGCTTTCCCAATTATTTTCTTGTGGGCGTCAAAAATGCGTCATTGTGTGGGAATGCGTTAATAAAGACACGGACAGACAAACAGAAGACCCGTAAGGCGAATGGCACCATATGGTAGCGTAAACTGTCGATTCTTGTCAGACTGCGAGGTCTGTGCAGGCAGATCATTACCCTAACTTTTCGCCCTTTGCAAGTTTTCTGAATTTAGAATTGACATTCTACCTTATCATTTATTCATTTTTGAACTACTCACTCCGATTGACCTGTGCCAAATCCAATCTTATTTTCAAATCTTTGTGCTGCGGATTTCTCGGATGGTTCCGTTTAGCCTGTCCGGCCACAATCTGTGTGGGCATGACGAACGGATTATGGATTTTACAGAATAATTGAAAGCAGCATAGAAACTCGTTTCTCTACAGAAATCCATTAACAGTGGTCATTTGAAACCCTAATTACGGAAAATGAAGCCTGCCTTGAATATCACTGGACTAATATAAAGTCTCTCATCTTTTTAAATAAGCAATATTTTAAGGGTCAAGGAGCGAAAGACATCGAATTCTACTTGTAATTCTTTGGTTTTTAACTCTAACCGTTCTCTGAGATTGGAGTGGGAACCCTTTTAAAAGTAAAAATGTCCTTTCTACGCGACTGGTGAACGGTTGTTAAGGGGCATTTAACCCTTTCCTCGACACAATTTGGATTTTACGTTGCTGTGATTTTGTACTTGTGAAAACATTGTGGAAAAAGAAGAAATTGCTTGTAACAAGCAAGTTCTCCTTTTCCCACAATGTTTTCTTCCACATAGGATGGTTTCACTTTAAATTGCATCCAATTCTCATTGTCGTCTGCAACCTCTTTCAATTTGGACCGGTCTAAAATTTCAAAAACAGGAAAGGGTTGAAGGTACCTCATGTCAGATTTTTCCCGACATCGACGTTTGAAAATTTGTTTCGATGGCGTCACAATTGTCTGATTATTACTACGCCTTTCAAGAAAGAAAGACCCCCCTACCACCACAAACAACAGCAACAAAAATGAAGAAAATGGTTCTTTATCCACAATGTTTTTATTTCTTTTTTACCCCAAAATCCAGATTTTGAATTTCGCAAAATAATGGTTTGTTCTGACTTGACCAGTTTACAATTTCTCGTCTAGAATGCGTTTATATATATAAACACAGCTGTAAATTTGTAAGTGTTTAGAATATTGACTAATTTTGTGTTTTTATTGCATTTACTGATCGAAAAAATCAAAGACCTGAACGTACTGTAAGCTAGCAGGGCATGTTTTTGTTTAGAAATTTTCTTTGTCAAAGGTTATCAATTAGGTTATTATGCCTTGTAAGGTAGAAAACATACAGGACATATTGAAGAAATTAAGCAATTTCATTGTCCTCAATGTTTTCCAAAGCTTTTTTCTTGAGGTGCGTAAAAGTGACACTGAGTGGGTTATATAGCATGTTTTTTAAGGAGATATCTAAAACTTGAATAAAGTTAATTGATACGGCAATACAAAGCAGCGAAGTGAAGGCTCTGATAAGACTAAGTCTGAACACTATATGCTCAAGTAAGCTTATAATACCTAAGACATGAACTTGCAGGCACAATTTACAATATTCCCGAAAAACATAAGAACTATTTTTATGGCATAGGCATTAAATGTATTTGGTGGATAAGCCTCCAGTGGCAGTTTGAACTCTGAGAAAACCTCAAAATTTTGTCTGCTGACACTTTGCTAGCTAAAAACAAGCAAATCAAATAATAACGACATCTTAAACAGATCTGATTTAAGGTTATCAATCAATTGATCATCGATCGATCATAATATCTTTATAAATAGATTAGGGATCGTGTTTGTTTCGTAAACCAGGGGTTTTGACAGCCCCCGTCCCCTAAAAAGATAAATAAATAAATGAAAAAAATATATATAAATGAATAAAATAAAGTAAATAAGTAAATAAGTAAATAAATAAAAAAATATACCCTATTAAAACTCCATAGAATTTCTCTCAAGGAAGTCAAAATATTATTAGGGGTAAAAAAAATCGGTCCCTAAAATTTTCAAAAATGCATCTTATGTACTAATGTAAATTGCCACTTAATATTTTTCTATGATATTTATATATGTGAATCTACACATACAAGAATAGTAAATTTATATTTTTGATTCGCTCCTTGAGTTGTTTTGACCCCTTCAAAATCAGTGTAGATCCCCTGAGTTTCAAGGTCAACGAGTCAATGATTCCTGAGTTTTAAAAAGCTAGTACAAACCCTCGCATATTTTGACTAAGCGAGTTTATATCATTGAAATAAAAGCACAACTTTCATCATTTTTGTTCTAATACCTTTGAACTCGTCAAGTTATTTTGAATTTATATTTATATAAATGACACATATTTATATATTTAAGTCAGTTAGTTTAGTTAAGGATTTTCTGACTGTATATTATATTCAACACACCAATTATACAGTATTGACCGACTTAATTAATAGGTCTTATTAAGGTCGTGGCATTTGGTGACGTTCTTAAAGGTATATAGTACCCATTACACAAGTTGGTGCATTTTGATGAGCTGCAGACAATAGAAATTTTGGAAAACATCATGATAACAGAAAAATTTCTGTAAAAAGGCATTTTCTCCTATTATTCTATTTCCTCTGTGTTAATTATTTTACAAATACAGTCAACTATGAATCCGCTTCTTCTTTGAATTAGGACCAGTCTAACAGTTATTGGTCTGGTAATTGACGGGTCGTTTTTGTTTGAATGGGGTTTTAATCCGCTTTAACAATTCTTCAGTCATATCGCAATAGATTCCTGGTATATCCCGCACCAGTACCACAATTACATCCTTTCCCTGCCTCAAGCTGCTATCCCATTTACGATTACCCACCCATTGGTGAGAGACAAATGTCGCAAGGGATACGTGCCGCCGCCGGTAATCGAACCCACGACACCCCATGATTGAAGGTTGGGAATTCTGACGACGGGTCGCTTAGTCAATAGATACAAGATACAAGGTAGTTTATTGACTTAAACTGTACAGTTTCTCGTCAAATGATATTCAATTCACAAAAAAATACATCAAATGCATTTACAGCGTAAACAAACAACCGATAGTATGGATCTTTGTACAACTTGGAAGAGGAACTAAGTAAAAGATATTACAGTTTAGATATTATTTCAGCACTAAACCAGATCTCTTGAAAAATTTATTTTAGGAATTTTGCTAAATTTAAAAAAATGACTATGATTTTATATGCAAAAGAGAAATAAATTTCAACACATTAGGGTGCGGGTTATAGTATTTTTTTTTTTAATTTTTTTAAAATCTAAAATCATTTAATAATGGGCACACTAATATAAAATGGAATTCGTCTTCTATTTTTTTCATATCACATGCCAGACACAACCGCTGCTTTCTATCAATTCTATTCAAACCATGTCTTCCAGTTTCTGTCCTCAGTGAGTCGGAGGACAATCTATATATTTAGATATGTATAATCTGAACTTTTTTGGAAGTAGGTCTAGGTATGGAGACAGATTTAAAGATTCTTTCATGTGTTTATATGTACATAACACTAAACTTTAGTGGATATAGTTATATAGACTTTGTTGGAACTCGTCAATTAATTGTTGTTTACATGTTTGGTAAAAAATATTTATGATTCACACAATAAGGATGAGACCACACGTAACCAAATCCGTGATAGTTTAATAGTTTTTTAACATTACTACACCAAGTAATGCCGCTATTACAAGCAAGTAACGCTTCATACGCAGATTTAATGATGATATTATTAGATAACAATATTTTCCCCCAGTATCTTATTATTCTACAATATCTATTAAACCTTTCCTGGTTTTTGAAATTTTAGACTGGTCAAAATTGAAAGAGGATGCAGACGACAATGAAAATTGGATGCAATTCCAAATAAAACCATCCTATGTGGTAGAAAACATTGTGGGAAAAGGAGAAATTGCTTATTATAAGCAATTTCTTCTTTTACCACAATGTTTTCTCAAGTATAAAATCACAGTGACGTAAAAGCCCGGGTTTATCCAGGAAAGGGTTAATTAATATAACGGGTCAATCAAAGAATAAATCGACCAATTTAACCATTCATTCAGACCAAAAGTGAACGTGAACTCCATCATTAGCAGACCTTTGTGTGAAACATTTTTGTTAGTTTGGGGATTGAACAAGTTATTATATCCTTTAAAGTCCAGCAATCGCTCTGAAATGTCGCATTTCAATTTGGACCAGCCTAGTAGTATTTACTTTGATTTTGCTCCGAATATGATTTTAGAAAGCAAAGCGTCAGCTTAAGCTTAAGTTAGCATACATAATTTTGAGGTCTTCTCAAAGGTCAACGAGTGCAAAATGCCACTAGTGGCTTGACCACTATATCCATTTTACGCCACAAAAGTAGTTTTTTTTATGTATTTCAGGACTATAGCGAACTCTATTCAAATTGTAGCAAGCAATTTCTTCATTGACCACAATGTTTTCTACCCAAGAAGTGAAAGATTTTCTGAATTCAACCAACTTGAAATTGTCGTCTGCAAATTCTCTTTGAACCAGTCTAAGATTTTATCATGTCTAAATGGATTAACTGTTAGGTTACTTTAACCTTGTTGATTTATCAAGATAAGCTTTGGCAAAAAAACAAAGAATACTTTACAAAACTATGCTTTTATAGCTTACAGCACTTTCAGTACTTTGATTTTCCCATAATCTCAGGAGAATTTTTCGGACATGTGACATTTACAAACCCCTCCGCATTTCGAAATTAGCCTCGTGATATTAGCCAACATGTTTTACTGTCTTCAGATTCCTCAAAAACACACACCCTTCCGAACATTAATTATTGTTATCTGATAACAGGTTTGAATATTGGTAGAAAACCAAATTCCAGATCACGGCGACCACGGCGACCATCCCTGATAGAACAAAAAGGATAATATATGCTAGTTTTAACACACTACTCCCCTTTTTCCCATGATGTTTTCTACCCAAAATGACAGTTATTTTTCAATTCAATAACCATTTGAAAAGTCGTCAGCAACTTCTTTAAATTTCGACCAGTGCAAAGTTTTGTGACGTGGAAATGGGTTAAGGCATGACGTAATCGATCAATACAGGCAATTTCTTCATTTTCCAGAATGTTTTCAAAAGCTTTCATCAAGAGGGACGTTTAAAAGCGTCAGTGTGGGGGAACGGGTTTAAATCACTTAAATAACAGCATTGTTGTTCAATCTATTCAATATTATCAGAAGATCTACGGCAGCTCCCATTTTAACTCTGGCACACGGGGCTTCGATCTACGGCGATCTGCGAGACCACAAAGCTGTTCAAACCTCAACCCATTACCTAAAGTCAAAATCAAAGACAAGTAAAAATTCAAAGAAATTTCAGGCGTATTATCAGCTTGAGCAAATTTTTCAGCAAGAAAAAAATCGGGAAATAGAAGAAATCGCTTCGTAATGTATTAAAAGGACCTAAATGACCGTAATGTCTAATCCCTAGTCTGGCTTCCTGTCCCTTTCAAAATATTGTGATTGGATATTTTCAAAACTTAAACTAAACTTGGTCAATCAAGCTGTACGTGAACACAAAAGTAGAAAATGTTTTATATATTTTTCTTCTTTTAATCTATCACCAGCTGACAAAAATTTAGACGAGACCAAATTCAAAGATGTTCCAGAAGAAAAGAGTAGTTGGTGTATTTGTTATTGTTGGTTATATTTATTTATTTATTGTTATTTATTTATTTTTTTTTGTGTGTGTGTGTCTTTTGGCGAAGAAAAATTTGTGGATAATGAAGAAATTGCTTGTCAAAAGCAATTTCTTCATTATCCACAAAGTTTTCCAAATTCGTCATCGTGTGATAATGGATTAAATCTAGAGGCGATTGAGCGCCTGTACCGCTACAAAAGCATGAATGCAATGATTAAAGCAAATTTTGGAATGAATTCAATATAGACTGAATATAAGGAAAATAAATCTAAGTCATTGAAATCTTTGAAATCGTTCTATAGAACCATTTGGAACTTTTCATTGTTTATACAACTGTCAAGTTATGTAAAATTCATTATGTAAAATTTTCACTGTTTGCCATATATGGACATAACACACCACCGTTATAGCCATGTTTTTCAACCAATCAGAATTATATGAAGGAATCTGACAAACAGTCTTCAGAGAATCATTCCTGTGAAATTTGGTTAAAAAATCAACAGTTTTCTGAGAAATTTACAAAGTTTAGTATAAACCATATATGGAAATTAGCACTGACCATTAAAGCCATATTTTTCATCCAATCAAAAATCTTTTTTATAAACTGTTAAAAGGTCACCGAAGGATCTATCCAGTTAAAATTGGTTGAAATCCATCGACTGGTTTTTGAGAAGAGTAATTTTTAAGCTTTTACCATAAATAGAAATTAGCCCAGCCCATTAAAGCCACATTTTTCCTCGATCAAAATGATTTGAAGCAAATCGATAAAAGTTCACCAGTGGATCATTTCCTTGAAATCTGGTTGAAATCCATCTATTGGTTTCCTGGAAGAAAGCTTCAAAGCTTTCACAATATAAGGAAATTAGCCCCGCCCATTAAGGCAGTGTTTTTCATCCGATCAATTTTTTTGAAAAAATCTGATAGAGGTTCACCATAGGATCATTTCTGTGAAATTTGATTGAAATCCATCCACTAGGTTCTAAGAAGATTTTCAAAGCTTTTACCATATATGGAAATTAGCCCCGCCCATTAAAGCCATGTTTTTCATCACATCAAAATACTTTGAAAGAACTGATAGAAGGTCACCCGAGGATCATTTAAAATCAAACCACCAGTTTCTGAGAAGAAGATTTTCAAAGCTTTCACCATATTAGAAATTAGCCCCGCCCATTAAAGCAATGTTTTTCATCCGATCAAAATTCTTTGAAGGAATCTGATAGAGGGTCATCCAAGGATCATTTCTGTGAAAATTGGTTCAGTAGATTTCAGAGGAAAAGTTTACGGGTGGATGGACAGGTAAGTGCAAGAAGTATCGACTCTGGTCAGACTGAGTGGGCTGCGTAGGCTGACCAGTTGGTGGAGACTATTCGCTCTTTGACAAACTTCTACATCAAACATGACCATTCTACCTTACTGTTTTAGGTATGAAATCTCAAGTTGGCCCCGTGTCTCTTAGTTGACAAGATCACGTCGAGTGAGTAAGCTGATTTTGATGTCGGGGGATCACTTACATGTAATTAATTTGGCCCTCAGGTTACATGAAAGTTGTTAGTAAAAAAGTAGTTACGATGTTTAGGTCGCCAAACAACCATTTAATGTTTAGCTACATGCTACCGACAATTTTTTTGACAAAATAACGTTGTTTAATATCTAAGTCGAACAACCTGTCCTGTCTGTCAAATGTTCATGAGGTGAAGAAAATACTTTTTTTTTCATTGAGGCATGAAACGAAAAACGAAACGAAAAACCTTATCGCACTTTAACCAAGAAGCATATATACAAAAGTGTGATTAGGTTTTTGTTTCATGCCTCTGTGAAAAAAACACTATCCAGACAATCAGACAGAATGCAGGAATTTTGATAGACGAAACAAATATTGAACTATCTGTTGCTATTTTCTTATACAGCCTAGGCTAGAAGCACTCGAATAACCAATTCCCAATCAGTGGCGCTTTTAGACGCCCCGAAGAAAAAAAGCTTTGGAAAACATTGTGGAAATGAAGAAATTTCTTGCTACAAGCAATTTCTTCATTATCCAGAATGTTATCAACCCAAAAGGTAAAAAAAATGCCAAAATTTCTAAAACTTTAAACTGTCGTCTGCAACTCCTTTCAATTTAGAAAATCTAAAATTCTGTTGTTTTGGAATGAAATAGACTATAAAACCCGGACCTTGAAAGTGATACAATACCATAAACATACAAATAAATAATATAATAGTTGTGTTTTAGAGCGCAACCGTTTGAAAAAGCAGAAGAAATCCAATATATGAAATTTAATATATCCCGAATGCATACTCCCTCTTCTTTATAAATTTCATTGTGATTTTTCCCTAAATTTAACTCATTACCAGACGATAAGATTTTAGACTGGTCTAACTTGAAAACTGTTGCAGACGATAATTCAACAAATAGATAAAAAGTAAAAATAAGTCTTTGTAGGTAGAAAACATTGTGAGAAAATGAAGGAATTGCTTACTATAAGCAATCTCTTACATACCCACACGTTTTTTTTTTCCTAGCTGTTTTATTGAGGGGCGCCAAAAAAAGTTAGATTGAATGGAAATTAGTCATTTACTCACAGAACGTCAATGTAATTTAATGTTCTAAATCCATAGCCCTCCGACGTCGACGCATGTATGTTCGTTTTTTAATCGGCGTTACCGTAGAATTTGTCAATATGAGTGACGGCCCCGGAATGCTTACGTGGGAAAGTGTAAGGATAAACGACAAAACTATTGACAGCCCCGCCTGGTTCGGTTTGAAGCACCCTTACTCAAGGCCTCTGTTTAACCCATTCCCACACAATCCCTGTTTTTATACTTCCTTCAAGAAAAACATTTGGGAAAACATTGTGGAAAACAAAGAGATTGCTTGTTACAAGCAATTTCTTCATTATTCACAATGATTTCTACCCAAAACGCCAAAGATTTTATAGATTCCATCATCTATGAAATTTCCTCTGCATCTTCTTTGGATTTAGACCAGTATAAGGTTTGGTCGTATGCTAAGAGAGGGCTTTGGAAACATTGTGGACAATGAAGAAATTGCTTGTAACAAGCAATTTCTTCAGTGTCCACAATGTTTTCTACCCTACAAAAGACAAACAAGATTACGTAACAAACCATGCTTTGCTAGCTTACAGTTCTTTCAGTATTTTGATTAGGGCAACTTGTAAGGGGGACAAATAAATACCAAGGCAAATCTTGGAATGGTACAAAATAGATCTCAAAGATAACCCATTATACATGTATATGGCCTATTGGAAATTCGTAATAAAATTTGTTTTGGAGGGTAGAAAATAGTGCTGGTGATGAAGAAAATGTTGGGTTCTAGCATTTTCTTCATTAACATCAATATTATTGTTTGTTTGTTTGTTTTCCAAATTTATCGTTTTACTAGTTTACTGACAAGTTCATTTTAATTCTTGACAAGTGGAAAATCAGATTTTACATGTCCGGAAAAAGTGGAGAAAATTTGTATGTCCCAGCAAATGGCAAATATAACATGACGCCCCAACAAAATCGGACAGGGTAGAAAAAACAAGTATCACATAGGGTTCAATATATGTCACCTTCTAAAATGACGTCATGCTGAGAATAAACTCTATATAGAGAATTAAAATTTGACTAAAAACGTTGATTCAAGGACACATTTCGTAAAAAGTACCTATTCAGACGTAAAAATGGAATATGACAAAGTGTCGACCTAACCCAAGCTTCGTATTGTTCCTTTGCTGAGTAGAGCCGTTTAATCAAATCAGAGTATCGTAGACGAGAAATCAGAGCGACGAAAACATTCTTATCATTAAATTAAATACATTATTACTCTTACCATTCCCGTACATCCCTAATTTTCATGATTACCAGGAAAGTTTTTCAACTCATTTCCAGACGGTAAAATTTTAGAGTGGTTCAAGTTGAAAGGAGTTTCAGACGACAATTTAAAGTTAAAAAAATGAGATTTTTTTAAAAACATTCTTGGTAGAAAGCATCTTGGAAAATGAAGAAATTGCTTGTTACAAGCAATTTCTTGATTTTCTACAATGTTTCCCCAATGGTTTTTTCAAGAGGGGCGTCCGAAGTTTTATTGTGTGAGAATGGGTTAGATTTTGTATAAAAAAGGAAGACCAAGCAATGTCTTCATTTCTATATTTTTTTTCAACCAAGAAAGATTATCAAAATTCTATCAACTGAAACTCCGCCTGAAACTTCTTCGAATTTGGACCGGTCTAGAATTTTGTTATTTGGTAACGGGATAAAGGTAGAGAAGAGGTTTCGATGGACAATGACAACACAGCCAACACAGTGTCCACTTTTGGTCTCAGATTTCTAAAATCGGCGTGTAACTTGTAACTTGACGTCAAACTTGTCCATGTGCTGTTAATAGTGGGTAGTACGTCCGCTTTTCGATCAAAAAGTCCCAAGTTTGACCCCCGGGGTCGGGTACGGACCTTGAGTCCTTTCAATTTGGCGTGATTAGGCTTCCCTATATTCAATCATGCAAGAGATCAGAAGCAAACCAAAAACAGCGTAACTACAGCTTTATCAATCGGTAGTTTTGAGATTTGAGTCGTAAAACAATTAACACTACATTATCTGATCGATTAAAATTAATATAAGATTTAAACGGAGTTTAGTAAACTTCAACACAAAGCTTTAAATGTAATCCATATACCATTACGCACAATAGGTCTAGAAGATCAATTGAACATGGCCTAATTCTATGCCAGTGTCGATTTAACCCATTCCCACTCAATCCCTCCTTTTTACGCCCCTCAAGGGAAAAAGCTTTGGAAAACATTGTGGAAAATGAAGAAATTGCTTGTATCAAGCAATTTCTTCATTATCCACAATGTTTTCTATCCAAAAAAGACAAAAAAAAAAAAAAAAAAAAAAAATCAAAATTCCATCAACTTGAAATTGTCGTCTGCAGCTTCTAGCAGCCTAGCTTGTCAAAAAATGTAACGTTGGTCAAAACTAAACTTTGTCATGCTGAATCGTTAATCCGCTATCCGCTATCCAATTCCTACCAAATGTCGCCTTTTGACGCCTCAGGGAAACTTTGCCACAATTTGAAAAAAACAACAACATTGTGTAAAATGAAGAAATTGCTTGAAACAAGCAATCTCTTCATTTTCAACATGTTTTAAACCCATAATGTGAAAAAACTCTAAAATTTCATAAACTTTAAATTGCCGTTTGCAACTTCTTCCAATTTGGACCAGTCTAACATTCTCTCGTCTGGTAATGGGCTACAGAATTGCATTAAAATAAAATGGTTGAACATCATGGAGTCATTACTACTACTACTACTACTACTACTGGCTGCTTCTACTACAGTACTGATGTTATCCACCCACAATTACGACAGCAACAACAATAATAACTACTACTACTGCTGTTTTTGCTTGTTGTTCGCCTACCAACATTAATCTTGACTCAATTTATTCTAAAAAAAAATCACATCGTTTGTAACAAATCAATCGGTTCAGTTTATCCTATACCGACAAAATCAATACTTTTTACGCCCCTAAAGGAGAAAAAAGATTTGGAAAACATTGTTCAAAATGAAGAAATGTCTTGTATCGACAATGTTTTCTGCCCCAAACGACAGAAAAAATAAAAAATTCTATTAATTCGAAATTGTTGTCAGCAACTGCTTCCAATTCATGACCGGTCTAGAATCTTGCCGTTTTTAGATGGACTAAACTATCGCAAGAGAGAAGAATTAAAAGGTGGATCGATTAGATCGACTGTTCTAAAAGATTAGCGTAATTTTTTTCTATTATCCTTCGCGCCAAGGAGAGAATTTTCTTCAAAAAATAATCGTCATTGTTGGAAAGCTCGTTAGTATTAATGAGACGACTTGTTAAACCCATAATATACACGTCAAGAAATATTATCTGCCATAATGGGTCGATCAAAAGTTCACCAGATATATTGATTGAATGCGGTTTGATGTCACTTTTAACAGTATGTCAATCATATCGTGACAGCTGGAGCACCTGACCATGTTTCACATCGGTATAATGCAACATACTTTCCGAGCCTCCAGCTGCTCATCACAGTAAGGTAAACGAGTATCCAACCATTGGTGGGAGACAAATGTCGAAAATTCTCTTCGCCGCGGCCGAGGATCGAACCCGGGACTCCAAGATGAGGAGTCCTACGGACCACCAACTGCGCTATGGCCTCGGCAAATTTCGCCAAAATAGAAAAGACCAAATTGTTCGAATTAATAAAGAGACCGTTATTAACCCATTCCCGCTCAGTGACACCTTTGGACGCCCTTAAGAAAAAACAATTTTGAAAACATAGTGTAAAATGAAGAAATTGCTTGTAATAAGCAATTTCTTCATTTTACACAATGTTTTCTATCAAGAAAATTGAACGAATCTAAAATTTCATATACTTAAAATTGTCATCTGCAACTTCTTTCAATTTGGACCGGTCTAAAATTTAACTGTGTGGGAATGGGTTAAACCCATCACCAGACGACAAAATTTTTGACAGGTCAAAATTGAAAGAAGCTGCAGACGGCATTTTCAAGTTGAAGGAATGTTTAAAAGAAATCTTCGTTTTTTTTATGGTAGAAAACATTGTGGATAATGACTAAAAGAAATTGCTTATAATAAGCGATTTCTTCATTTTCCACAATGTTTTCCAAAAAAAATTCTGTAGGGGCGTAAATTGATTAAGACTTGAGTAAACTTTCCGTATGTATAATGTATGGTTTGGGATGCGAATTGACGAAACCGGCTGACAATTCCATAGTTTTTCTCTCCGACACTCAATTCTATCCTCCTTTCTCTCTCTCATCTTCCGTCTCTCTCTCTTTCTCAGAGGTTCTGTCTCCGAGGCTCTCCCCCCCCCCTCTCTCCCTCTCTTTCTATATTTGTTAAAATAGTAATGTATGTACGGCAACAATAATTATCAACTCTCCATATATATATATAAGTAAGATCACCAACAATATACCCTTTTATAATTGATTGTTTGGCTTAAGTTACTTCAACCTACCCCATCTCAGAATTCGAGATTAAACCCATCCTCAAACGTCAATAGTTTTTGACTGTTCCAAATTCAGAAAAGTTGCGGATAACAAATTAACGTTTACGGAATTCGAGAAATAATAATCTTTGAGGTAGAAAACATTGTGGAAAATAAAGAAAGTGTTTGATACAACCAACGTCTTGAATTTTTACAATGTTTTCCAGAGCCCCTTTTTCATATGTCTGTTGGGGGGGATACGTTAAATAAAAGCACCCCCTTAAAAATTAAGCCGAATATATTAACAATAGAAACTAGACAAAAAGTAGTAAATAGGTATGGTAAAGTTTAAATAACGTGTAGGGTTCCTATACAATTATTGCTCATACGGTCAAGGATTAAATTGGCATAGTGGTTTAATATTATTGTAGTAACAGCGAAACCCTAACGGTTTATAAAGAAAATAAACCGACTTACTTTCCGCAAAATCTTGAACAAGCCTCGCAGATCAAATCCGTGAACACGCCCGGAGGCATAGCCCCTAGGGCCCGAGAGGAATTTCCTTTTTTGGAAATCCGTACCATTTATTAACTGTCCACTCTATCGGGTTTTATGTATTATCCATTTTTATTCCTTTCAAAGTATATCCGTTGTTAATGTACACACGCCATATAACCGCGGCGTCACATTCGAAGTGTAATCGACTAGATTTACCTATAACGGTGTACAGGTAAAATTATTGCCCATTGGGTTTTTTTACCGTTAATCAGTGACCACAGTTAAAACCTAGTTTATAACGGAAATCCATTCGGACTGTTTATTACCATGACTACGGCAAACCGTGATAAAACAAGTGTTCGGTTTTTCGTTTTATTTTTTCAAACATTCCCACTTGGACCCGACTTTAACGCCACACAAAAAAAGATGATATTGCAAACATAGTGGAAAACGAAGAAATTGCATGTTACAAGCAATTTATCATTTTTCACAATGTTTTTTACCTTGAAATTCAAAGAATTTCTTAATTTCACCATTTAAAAATTGTCGTCTGCAATGTCTTTCAATTCGCACCAGTCTAAATTTAAGCCGTCTGCATGGTAATGTATGAAAATAGTTTTATCATACATGTAAACTACAATTTGTCATGTTACACAATGCGTTTTGTTTTGACATGGTTATCTATGACTAACATATTTTCAATTTCAATAAACAATGGTCTTTGACCTCTGAGTAATTGGCAAGGAAATAAACATAAGTTATATTTAAATTCCGCGACAGAAAACAATTGCTCCGCGCTGTACTTGAACACCGCTTTATGGATGTCTACTCACTCTCATGTATTCCGGTTCATTCCCCATTCGCTCTTAGGCCTCCTATTCGTAGGGTCCCGGGTTGGATCCTCCGCTGTTGCGAATATCCTTACCGACATTTGTCTCCTACCAATGGGTGGACAATCGTAAACTCAACACGGATGAGCAGCTGGGGGCTTAGAAATGATGTTGTGGTAGTACTAGTGTGAGAAATACCAGGAATCCATGGTTAGGTGCTCCAGCCGCCGCGGTATGTCTGAAAAACTGTTAAATTGGCGTTAAACCCGATTCAATCAATCATTCCACATTCATCACCGTGAGAGTAATGAACAACTCTGCTTGGTGACTGACGTCTAACAAGCGAAAACAGGATCTCTAATATACGTTTCGTCAATTTTACTTTTTTGTGAAGTATGAGAACCGAACACCTGTGACATTTACGTTGTTGGGTGACATAAACGTTGTGACTACAATCATTCAAGTTACGACGTTAGGGTCGCCACCCTCGATTGTTGTTCAATTATTACCCGTGTTGTTACATCTGAAATAAAATATATATATATATATATATATATATAAAAAAATTGTCTAATGCCAGCGATCCGCCAGTTTAATTTTAGATCAGTCCCATTACAAAGAAGTTGCACACAA
The DNA here is from genome assembly GCA_946902895.1 of Fragum fragum. NCBI lineage: Eukaryota > Metazoa > Mollusca > Bivalvia > Cardiida > Cardiidae > Fragum > Fragum fragum. Next base: position 18,378,869 of record OX336365.1, on the reverse strand, counting down.
CAATTTAAAGTTTTTGAAATTCTAGATTTTTTCAACTTTCTGGGTAGAAAATATTGTGTTAAATGAAGAACTTGCTTGTTACAAGCAATTTCTTCATCTTACACAATGTTTTCCCCTATTGTTTTTCACGAGGGGCGTCCAAAAGTGTCACTCTGTCGGAATGGGTTAAAGGGTAAAATGACCATGAATTAAGTAAGGTATGGTAGAAGCTGCTATTTGGACATGCTCGCCCTGAAAGACATCTCTACGACCGTACGTTTTTATCCTTTAAAGGGTTGTCAGACAGCAACTGTCACTGACTACTTGTATGACAGAAACACTTTCTCGCTGTGGGATAAACTTGCTCAGTAACTCTCAAGTTTTAACATTCCAAAGGTCTTTAATTGACCAATCAATGGCCCCCATCTTACCTCGTTGGCCGCGCCTAATGACTCCAACAGGAAATTCCGCTTCGATTTTTAACGGAGCTATTTTGAAAATTTATGTATGCATGTAAATTTATGTATGCATGTAAAAAAAAGTGTAGAATAGTTGGTTGGCGACCTAAACGTCGTAACTACAGCTTGAATAAGCTGTAGTTACGACGTTTGAGTCGCCAAACCAACAAAAATTTTAACAGAAATGGCGGCCAATGTTGGAGTTCAAAACTCATTTCTGGTCGCAATTAATGATTTCATTGGTCGACTGGTTATTTGATTGACAGTCGCAATTGGTTAATTATTTCTCTGAGAGAGAGAGAGAGAGAGAGAGAGAGAGAGAGAGAGAGAGAGAGAGAGAGAGAGAGAGAGAGAGAGAGAGAGAGAGAGAGAGAGAGAGAGAGAGACAGAGAGAGAGAGAGAGAGAGAGAGACAGAGACAGAGACAGAGACAGAGACAGAGACAGAGAGAGTGAGAGAGACAGAGAGACAGAGAGACAGAGAGACAGAGAGACAGGGACAGAGACACAGAGAGAGATAGAGACAGAGAGAGACAGAGACAGAGAGACAGAGAGACAGAGAGACAGATAGAGAGAGAGAGACAGAGACAGATAGAGAGAGGGAGGGAGAGATAGAGAGGGAGAGAGAGAGAGAGAGAGAGAGCGAATGTAAGGTCATGTGTTATCGTTTTCATGCGCGTTTCGATTTTTTTCCTCGGGGAGTAGGATTCAACCGAAATTGAACTTTTTTTGTAATACTCGTTAGTTTGAGAGCTAAATGTCGTTTCTATAGTTTTAACAATACCATTCCTTTAATTTTCAAGAATTTAGCCTAAATGCCGGGGGGGGGGGGTTGTCTTGAACTCGGTCCCCCCTCTGGATCCGCGGATAATTTTCCATAAAAAAAAAACCAATGCTGTGAGCACTCATTAAAATCATCACGATAATAGCATTCCAATGAGTACCAACAGATAGGATTTAAACTTAAAATCTAATATCCAAATTATTCCCCCCTTTCCCACTCTGTCTCTGTCTCTGTCTCTGTCTCTCTCTGTCTCTCTCTGTCTCTCTCTCTCTCTCTCTCTCTCTCTCTCTCTCTCTCTCTCTCTCTCTCTCTCTCTCTCTCTCTCTCTCTCTCTCTCTCTCTCTCTCTCTCTCTCTCTCTCTCTCTCTGTGGCCCGGTAAAGTGTGTGTGTTTTTTTTTTTTAAATTGGCCAACCACCAAATTAGGTGTTATTCATTTACACATGGCGAAATGTCATTCTATATTTAGTAATTGAATGTTCGTCCTAATATTGCTGAATATTTTCGACCCTTGACACGTTATCAATCGCGAGTGTATAACTTATAGAATATAGAGTGTATGACTTATAGAATACATTAACCACTGATTCAAAGGAAAACAGAACGGCTGTTTTTCCGGATTGCTATAGCCCTTGTGTCGCCCGCGTCTGAGCCATTGTCGTTATAAAACTTTAACATTTTCCTTTATATTTGAGCCCATGCGTGACATTACCAACCATTACACATGTGCGCCAAGTAAAGACTCAGATCAGCCTGTGCATCCGCACAGTCTGATCAGAGTCTTTACTCTGCGCTCTGAAGATAGATACTGATCCAAAGCTTCTTTAAACAACCAGGGAATATTCTAATTGCCCCGAATAGCTGTCCAGGGTGCTCAATGTGTGCGAGTCACGCACATGCGAAATGGTTGGAAATGTCACGCATAAGCTCATTTGTTATCGCTTTACTTAGGATCCTCATTTATCGCGAGTCTCTTATTTGTGGCAAGAAATTTCTGCTGTTATAAAGTTCATGGTCATTGCTCGAGGTCGAGGACATATTCCAAGGGCACCTCATATTTCACAAATCTATTATTAGTGTGAAAATCTTTCTGTTGTCAAAGAGCTAAAGGTCATTGCTCAAGGTAAAGGTCATATTTTTAGGACACCTTGTCCAAAATCTTTGACATTTTCTTATAACTCCACTAAAGGTATAAAGTACCTGCAGTCGAGCGTTCACATCCGTATGCGGTGCTCTTGTTATAATACAACAGTTGTCAAAAATAGCGAAGAAAAGGGGGGGGGGAAACTATCTATGTCCGAATGACAACTCGACGGAATGGTTTATAGAAACTTACAGTGTTTCTGCACTAACCCGTCGCAAGCTTGGGTCGTACGCTTGATAAAAAAAGATTGATAAGCTTGAGTTGAAATTGGGAGAGACGTCCCACTAGGATAACTTTCCACCTGCACCCTACATTGTTTGTGTGCGTGTGGTTTGCGAACTTGTCTATGGGCTACTTAGTACATTTCTATGTGACGAACACTAATAATCACTTAACCCTTTCCCGCTTTGCAAAGTTTTAGGCCAGTCAACATTCAATGATTTTGCAGACGAAAATTCAAAAAGGATTTGATTTGGAAAATAACCAATCAGTAGGGTAGAAAATATTGTTGAAAATGGAGAAATTGCTTGTTACAAGCATTTTTTTCATTTTCTACAATATTTTCTCAATTATAAAATCACAGGGACGTAAAAATCAGGGATTGAAAAGGAAAGGGTTCATCTCGAATAAGTTAAACCTATTTGTCTGCAACAATATTTTCTAAGCGCTCGAAAATACGGGTTTTGTTTGGGAATGGGTTAAAAAGCTTGCGGCTTCATCAGGAATATTCGGAAAACTTTAACCCCCACCTAAAATTCAGCCCGAATGTTCTTGTTTTTGTCGAAGAAGTCTGGTATTCATTCCCTGTTTTAAAAGTAAGGAAGGTAACTAAGTTGAAACCACAGAAATGTAAGGGATTAACTTCTCTTTAAAACAGGCCTCTGATAATAGAACATTTTCCGTTTCATTTTTTTCTCTATCCAAAGGGACAGTTGTTGAAATATGAGTAAGTATATCTTAACCCATTACCATATAAAAGCATGGCCGTAATTTCTCTACCCTGCTTTGTTCTTACTTTTTCAATTCTAATGCAGTTTCAAATGTTTTCTGCAACTTTTCTTTAATTTAGACCGGTCTAAAAGTTTGGTCTGTGGATATCCGTCACGTGAACAAGGAAAACCCTGATTTAAGACTGTAATTTTTTTTTTTCTAATTTTTGTTCTTTTTTTTTAGAAAAGTATACCTATTTTATTTCTCCAGAGTCTACTTGCCTAGCCTGTTACCCGAAATTCTTGAGAAGAGTAAAATACGTATTCCAAAACACAGAAAATAGTTGTAAGAAGCAATTTTAATTTTTTTCCAAAAACGACTTTCTAGTGAACAAATAAACCACAGTCAGCAATTCGGCTAGTTTTTTGGAAGGAATGGCGCCTAGGTTAATCTCGAGTTAATCAGAAAATGTTTGAATTCTGTGCCATTAACCTTTTACAATCCCTTACTATCCTGCTTTTTGACGCCTCCGCCAAAAAAAGCTTTGGAAAAATAATGGAAAATGAAGAAATTGCTTGATAGAAGCAAGTTCTTCATTATCCAAAAAAATTAAAAATTTCTAAAAAAACATCATCATTTAAAAACTTCTTTAATTTCGACCAGTCTAAAATGTTGTCGTTTGGGGATGGGTTACGCGCGGAAAAGTAAATGGATTCGAATTACTCTACGGCAGGTAATGGACTGATTCAACGCTAACATTCATTGGCATTGATTTTTGTGTTCTTTGCTTTTGTGTTTGTTAAATCGAAGGTGCTGATCGTATTAAGTGGTACGCCTGGCTTGTTCATTTGTGATTTTCTATCTGATCAATCGATCAATCAAAGTTGGAAAGATCAATCAATCAATCAAACTGAGAAGAACCAAGGTGAGAATTATTCTAGATACGCCATGTGCTCATTTTTGACTCGCAAACTACAGTTTTGACCCTCAAAATCTGTAAATATCCTATTCTGACCCTTTGAAATTTCTCCCAAGGGGGTAATCTTGACCCCCTTGAGAGAAGTTTTTAAGGTTCAAAACAGGGTTTCATCTCTCGGTTGTTCAATGATGTATCTAACAAACAATTGAAAAAAAAACCAACTACAAATTGATAGCCGACTTCACATCTTTATACTTCATATCTTTACAGGAAACGGTCAGTTGGCACTAAAGCTTTAAATTTCTACTTACCATTTACTCAATTTGTGTTATTTTTACATTTTCAGTATCTCTTTCTTTTTTTATATTTTTATTTCTCTCTTTGTTTCTTTCACTCATTTTCGTATTTTTTCATTTTCCCCAATCAATCCATTTCTTTATTGTTGTTGTTTTGTTTGTTAGTTTCATTCTTTCACGAGTTCCTGACGCAACCAAGGATTTGACCTTAGAAATATGAAAATATCCTATTTTGATCTTTAGAAATGTCTCTCAAGGGTCATTGAGAGAAATTTCTAGGGTTCAAAATAGGGGTTTATCCCTCTTTTTCAATGAAGTATCTTAATGACTGTCAAAAATTGTACAATTTGATTGCTTACTGTATATCTTTACAGGAAAAAAGGTCAACTTGCACTTAAAAACCTTAAAATTTCTACCTCGTGATTTACACCGACTTTTATTATTTCGACTCCTTCCAAATCAGTTTTGATCCTTAGAATTTCATGGTTAAGGGGCCAACGACTCCTCATTTTCAAATACTAGCACGAACCCTGATGCCATTGATATCAGCTTCCCTTAACCCTTTCCAACATAATCACGCTTTTGGGCACCACAAAGATAAGAAACTGGAAAAAACGTTGTGTAAATGAAGAAACTGCTTGTAACAAGCAATTTCGTCATTTTAAACAATGTTTTCTACATAGAAAGTATAAAAAAGTAAAAGCTTAAAATTGTCGTCTGCAACTCCTTTCAATTCGGACCAGTCTAAAATTTTGTCATCTGGTAACGGTATAAGTAAGAGAAGGTGTTGCACCTAGGGCTTATCTAAGACAATTTTTATGTGGAAGCTCTCATTAGCTATGTATACATTTTGTGGTAAAATATTATAAGAAAAGGAGAAAATACTGGTTACAAGCTTTCTATTCTTTTCCAATCACGTTTCATTCATGCTATTCTTTTGTTCAGTAATATGTTTTGTTGTGTGTTAATATTATTTTTTTCTAATTTTTAAAAGCTTTCGTAAAATCATCTAAAAGGTATTTCTTTTTACCGTTTATCATTTCTTTGTTGTTGTTGTTGTTTTGTTCTTTTCTTTCACTAACGTTTATTTAATTTCCCTTTCATTAATAAACAAGCGATTTCTTTGTTTGTTAGTTTCATTCGCTCTCTCCCGAATTTCCGACGCAACAAGGGCCTCAAGGCTCCCGCCTGACTACGACCCTGGGTGTAATCAATTTAGACATATTTATAGACCGAAATCTAGGAACGTTTTTGGACAGAAAACTCTGCATTCACATTCCTATAAAGCGACTTGTGAAGGAACCGTCAAAACGTTGTCACTCAAGAGAAAGGTCGCTAAATATGCTTCAAAGCACATATGATAGATCAATTCTATTGCATTTATTTTTTTCCTGAATTCTCACTTAACCCATTCCAACTCAAGCCCTCCTTTTTACGCCCACAAGAAAAAAAGCTTTAGAAAACATTGTGGACAATGAAGAAATTGCTTGTAACAAGCAATTTCATCATTATCCACAATGTTTTCTATCCCAAAAGAAGAAAAAAATTAAAATTCCATCAACTTGAAATTGTCGTCTGCAACTTCTTTCAATTTGGACCAGTCTAAAATTTTCTTGTGTTGGAATGGGTTAAAGGCCCTATGGCTCTCGTGGGGACAAAATTTCTCACGATAAGGAATCCTGAAATCTTCGTTAAAATTGTTTACAGACCCCTCTTCCACTAATTTGAATATAGGTCAAATTACCGCTATGAAAAGCTTTGCCAAAAAAAAAAAACGAAATTAAATTTCCAAATTATTCTATGTTGGCAATACAAAATAGTTTTGAAATTGATTTTCGTTTTCTGTTCGGCAAATCTTTTACTACCGGGCTTGTAACCTATTCCAAAATTATTGATAGAGGGGACTAAACGATTTTAACGAATATTTTAGGATTCCCTTATGTGAGAATTTTTATCCCTTAGAGAGCTATGGAGCCTTTAATCCTTTGCTGTTCGAACTCACTAAAAACGTCTGAATGAGACTATTCTAATGAGTTCAAACAATATAGGTTTTGGTTGCGATAACGTCCTCCTCTTAACCCATTCCCACCTAGTAACGTTTTCAACAGCCCGAAGAAAAAAATCTAAATAAAATATAGGCAATTTCTTCATTTTCCACTATGTTTTCTACCCCAAAGACGAAAGAAATTAAAATTCTATCAACTTGCAATTGTCGTCTACAGCTTCGTTCAGTCTAAAATTTTGTTGTGTGGGAGTAGGTTCAGAAGAAAGAGAGTTTTGATTGTGGTCTCTTAATGAAAGTCGTTGTTTAATAGAAGTGGTATCTTGAGAAGGATTTACTACACGTTTTTCCTCTATAAAGAGATCGTATAATTACCAGAACATTGTATAGGAAAAAATAATGAAAAGTAAACATCATAATTTTTTTTCGTTTAAACTCAAGAAACTGACACCGGTAAAAAGGATATATTCTTATATATAAATCTTCTTTCATTGTTGATAAAAAAGCAATTATCATTCGCAATAGGGTGTTTACCTTTTAACAGTCCTGTTACGACGAAGAAACCCAAGGCCGAGCATTGTTTAATTGTCAAAGATAATCTATTCAGAATTATCAAATATTTACACATAACGCTCATGATCGGTACTTCCTTTTTGTACAATTAACACACAATAGATTGCCAACACCTTCTGATATGACAACTGCTGAACATGAATTTCTTCTCAGAGTGCGAGAGGTTGGGATCAAGACCATCCTTAGAGGACCGTGCAGGCTGTAATGGGTCGATTTTTTGCCTTTGGAAAATCTTTTTATAGAAGACTATCTCATTCTCCGCGGTACATCGTAAAGCGGAGAATATTTGTCTAAACAGGTTGAGATGCAAAACCGGTTTGTCCGGTTGTGGTGCGGGGTTATAATTAGAGTGCATAAGAATAGTCAGTTCTACGTTGACCACAGCACGGTTAGCATCGTTTTTCTGAGCTGTTTTTTTCGGGCGTTCACCTTTAAAGAAGAAGTTATCTACTAGAAATATGGATGATTGCATGCGACAAGCGATACAAGAAGCCGTAAAAGAAAACGTCGAGGCTAGCAGACGAACTTTGTTGGGCGAAATTGGAACACTGTTTGAAAAGATAAGTGAACAGAATAATTCCTCCCAACTGTCAAGAATAAGCAGTTTAGTCTCTGTTGAGCAGCCTACTTTCAAGCGTAAGAGCAATGAGGAACAGTTTAAGAACAACGGCAAGATTCTATTAAAATTAAACGAGGTTCATGGAAATTTAGAACAAGAGAATTTGTTGGAGGCCAAGTCTAACGTTACAGAAGGTTTGCTTTTAATGTATCTTGTCAATAAGAATATAGCACATCGATATAATGTATATATATTTACGTCATTCCACATGGGAAGCCATGACTGAAATTTCTCTCATTTAAACGAAGTTGGCGAATAGCATTTGCAAATGAGTTATTCCTTCTAGTGAGTTATAGAAAGAAGTTCAACACGTCAAAATAGTTATTATTCAAAAAAAAAAAAAAAAAAAAACCCCGGGGGGGGGGGATTATGTTCATTCTTATTACGATTATCTCACCGCATAAGTATTTTTCATTCACTTGTAAAAGATATATTTAGTGGCGGCAGAGGTATTTTTGGCGCGCAGAGAGATTTTCTTGAAGATTACAATTCCATGGTTTCGTTTCAGCTATCAATATGTTGACACATCGACAGAAGCTAATACAGTTGGCCGACAGAAGTGAACTTGGTTGGCGTGTTGTGCAGGAGTACGAGTCCAATCCCCTAGCTGACGACTCCGAGGATGAGAAGAGGATGTTTAAGGCAGAGGCGCGGGCTACTAAAAAGATGAAAGCGGAGAGGGCTAAGAAAACAAAAACTAACAGGAACTGGCCATACAAGAGAGGTAATGGTAGTCAAGGACAGACTGTTGGTATACAGACGAGTACGGGATCATTACAGAAACCTGGTTTATGTTTCCAGTGTGGAAAGCCTGGTCATTGGAGACAGGAATGTCCTGGAAACGCTTCGAGTAACAAGATAAGTATTTGTTATCCCAAATTCTTTAACAACCCAGATTCTTATTCTACTGCTAAAGGATCTTCCCCTCAGACTCAATATGTAGATATTGATGGAATTAATGATGAAGTCAAAGGTAATACTAGTAAGTCAGAATCTAAGGTCATATCTCCAGTTGGAAGGTTAAAAAGGCATATTGACAAATGGCGATCAGTAAAGGGTAGTGACTACATTAAAGATGTCATAGAGAATGGTTATAAATTACCATTCAATGGGTTGCCACCTAATGTGAGTCTAGATAATAATAAGTCGGCAAGAAAGAGCCCTTCGTTTGTAGCGACTGAGATTGAAAACCTTTTGGAAAAGGGTGTGGTTTCGATAGTGGATGAAAAACCTGTAGTTGTTAATCCCTTAACAGTAGCATATAACAAGAAAGGAAAGGCTAGATTGGTTTTGGATTGTAGACACGTAAATCAGTATATTCATCTTTTTAAAATTAAGTTTGAGGACACAAAAGTTGCAGTTAGTTTATTTGGTAAGGATATATTTGCATTTACATACGACCTGAAAAGCGCATATCATCATATAGACATTGCAGAATCTCATAAAACCTATTTAGGGTTTTGCTGGAATTACCATGGTAAGAAATCTTACTTTGTTTTCAATTCAGTTCGGCTTATCTAGTGCCGGACATATATTTTCCAAAACTGTACGTGTTATAGTAAAGTATTTGAGAGCTTTGGGACACAATGTCGTCATGTTTTTAGACGATGGTATCGGAGGTCACAAGGAATTTGAAAAGGCTTTATCTTCAAGCGAGTTTGTAAAGAAAACATTCTGCGAATATGGGTTTTTGATTGCTGAGGAAAAATGTATTTGGATACCAAGTAAAGTGGTGACTTGGCTAGGTTGCGTGTTTGATTACGAGCATAACAAGTTGTTGGTTACAGAAGATAGAATCGATACGATAGAAAAATCTAGTGCATCATTATTGTTTCAGTTGAAACAATGTAATATTGGTATTTTGAGCGTTAAGTTATTAGCGTCACTCGTTGGTCGAATCGTTTCGCTGCAGGCAGTTTTGGGTAATGTAACAAGGTTACGTACGCGAGAAATGTACAATTGCATCATATCAAGGGCAAGTTGGAATTCCCCCGTATTAGTATCCAAAGAGGCTGTTAGTGAAATTATTTTTTGGAAAGAAAGTGTAAGATTTTTAAATAGGCTTGGCAGAGCTCTTGATGAGGTGTTGATTTGTGATGTCAATGTCTTCTGTGACGCTAGCGCTACAGGTTACGGAGGTTATATAGAATTTCTTGATGAAAGTTCTATGTTTGAAACAGATGATACATCAGTTTTAGATTTCTCTCCGGTATTAGATAAGGTGATTGTAGGGAAGCAAGATTGCAGTAGGTCACCGGAAGTTGACTACGTTCCCCCGGAGGCGGGAAAGTTGTCTGGCGCCAAACGGACAGTGTGTAGTTTGCCCGCGGAAGAGGGTAAAAACTGGCTATTAACGCATAATGCGTGTCACAGTATGCCTGGAAGGGCAAAACGTGTAAAAGATAAACTGGAACAAGCTTTAAAAAATGGATTGTTCGGTAGAACTGTTATAGGTAGTTGGCTTAACGAGGAGCAAACAAAAAGTTCTACATGGCGAGAAGCGGAGGCGGTAAATCGGGTATTAAAAACCCATGTTGGTAAGTTAAGAAATAAAGGAGTAAAAGTATTCTCTGACAACAAAAATGTTGTGTCTATTTTATCAAGTGGTAGTAGGAAGTCAGAATTACACAAAATTTCTTTGCATGTTAATAAGTTCTGTGATGAGAATGGTATTAATCTAAGTACAGAATGGATACCAAGACTTCAAAATCAAATGTCTGATTTTTTAAGTAGGTGTCACGATAGTGATGACTGGTCTATATAGAAGCGCTGGTTTAGTTACCTAAATAATTTATGGGGGATTTATACCGTTGATAGGTTCTCAACGCATTACAACAACCATTGCGAACGTTTCAACTCTAGATGGTGGGTACCGGGGTCGGAAGCGACTGATGCATTTACTCAATGTTGGAAAAGGGATAATAACTGGCTAGTGCCTCCACCAAGATTAATAACGGATTGTATAAATAAGATAGAAAATGATCAAGCGAATTGCACTCTTGTTATTCCGAAGTGGAAATCGGCTGCATTTTGGTCAAGATTGATCGATGACAGACATAATTTTAATCATTACATAAAAGCAGTCAAAGTTTTGCCTAAAGAAGGGTCGGTTAGTATTGGGAAGGGAAACAATGGTGTCTTTGCAAAAACACCATTGCCGTTTCAAATGCTAGCAATTAAAATAGCGTTTCGGGAATAATACATGAGAAGAGTGTATGTACATGTTTTATCTCTTTAACAGGTATTAACCTAAAATCCAGTATCGAAAAACTAATGGTTAGCGAAGGGGTAGATGTAAAAAAACATGAAGATATTACAGATAAAATGGTTAGTTACCTGGTACAGTCTAAAGCGGACTCTACATATCAGAAGTACACCAACTGTTTCAAGCATTTCGACACTTTTTGTACAAGTAAGGGATTCCCTTCAAAACCAGCATCTTCTATCGTGGTAGCAATGTATCTGACTAGTATGCTTGATCAAGGCAAGAATTATTCCATGATATCCGCAGCAGTGTATAGTATTCAGTGGATACATTCTTTACATGGTTTTGGAAACCCAACGACCCACAGTATGGTTAGAAATCTGCTTGAGACCGCAAAACGTATCCGATCAACGCCAGTCCAGAAGAAAGACGTCATTGATTCTTCTATGTTACAGACTTTATGCAGTATATTTATGCCTACTAATGATATTTGTACAGTAAGAGATCTATCCATGATTTTATTAGGATATTCAGGGTTTATGCGTTTTAATGAGCTTAGCTCATTACGCTGTTGTGATATTTCCTTTAAGCCTGATCATTTGATAATTACAATACGTAAGAGTAAAACTGATGTATATAGAGAGGGCAAAGCTGTTCCTATTGCGAAAGGCATTTCAAATGCATGTCCTTATAGTATGTTGCAGAATTATATGAAACTTGCAAAGTTGTCAATTACGTCAGAAGATTTCCTTTTTCGGCCTTGCTACAGATCTAAGGGTATCTCTAACCTTATCAAGAAAAATAAAGCATTAAGCTATACTAGAGTTAGAGAATGTTTAGTAAACAAATTGAAGTTAGTAGCTCCTAATTCGAATCTTGGTACTCATAGTTCACGGGCCGGCGGAGCCACAGCCGCAGCAAACGCAGAAGGCGTTACTGATAGATGTCTTAAGAGACATGGTCGATGGAAGACTGATATCTCAAAAGACGGGTATATAGTCGATTCTTTACAGAGCAGATTACTAATCACGCAAAAGTTGAATCTTTAGATTAAGGGTTGTGTCCGAATTTGAATCTTCCCGCTCAAGCTTTGTAGCTCTATATGGTCACACATTGCAAAACGGTGTTTTGAGTTGAATCTGTTCAGACTATCTCATTCTCCGCGGTACATCGTAAAGCGGAGAATATTTGTCTAAACAGGTTGAGATGCAAAACCGGTTTGTCCGGTTGTGGTGCGGGGTTATAATTAGAGTGCATAAGAATAGTCAGTTCTACGTTGACCACAGCACGGTTAGCATCGTATTTCATTCGTTCCAGATTCAAATTCGAAATAGAGAATTTTTTCAAACAAAATTGTAAATCTGTTTTTAAGCATGTTTGAGATATTCCGTTGCTCGATATTTCTAGGTTTGGTAGAGCCCTGGCTACGGAAACACGTTTCCTCCTACTCAAAAAATAAACGGGGGTTTTTCGTGGGCTGCTCCCATTCCAGTGAGGAATATTCAATCGAATCCGTACACCGATAAATTACCGTAGACATCAGCATTTAGAGTGTGTGTTTTATATTTTATTATGTAGCCTTGTTATAGTCGCGTTTGGTTTAGGTGTGTTTAATACGGGTTCGATTGAGGCATGCATGTTACTTCTGTTGTGATATATTATGTCAAAGGATAATGTTGTTTTTTCATCCAATACTTTTGTGCCTCTGTTCCTTGCTAACCAATTATATGGTCACACATTGCAAAACGGTGTTTTGAGTTGAATCTGTTCAGACTATATATTCATCGTCAGTCCCTGTGCTGGGTCGGTCAGAGCGAATTTCCAATACTGTTTTACCGAATTAAATCGAAAGCTGACGAGTAAAGCCTCCTTAATACGTCTTGACTTAGACAGACAGAATGAGAGGGAGAGAAAGAATGTGACAGACAGACAGATAGAGATAGAGAGACATAGATAGAGATAGAGAGACATAGATAGATAGATAGATAGATAGATAGATAGATGGATAGATAGATAGATAGATAGATAGATAGATAGATAGATAGATAGATAGATAGATAGATAGATAGATAGATAGGGATAGAGAGAGAGAGATAGAGATAGAGAGAGAGAGAGAGAGAGAGAGAGAGAGAGAGAGAGAGAGAGAGAGAGGAACAGAGAGACATAGAAAGACAAGGGGGCATTGAGGATTAGGGGTTTGTGTGAATTTTAAAGTTGTTACCGTTTGCCGTTTTCAGAAAGCTGCTTTGAAAGTATGATTATACATAAGCTGTTGGCATGATATCTTCTCTAAATAAATGTATTATTATTACCATCGTATACTTCAAATTTTTGGGCGAAGTACATAAACAACCACTCTTGAATACTCCTGAATCCAAGATTTGTGAAATACTAATACCCTTTAAATAGTTTGTTTGTTTGAATTGGGTTTAATGCCGCTTTTAACAATGTTCAGACATATCCAGGCGGCTGGAGCACCTAACAATGGATTCCTGGTACTACCAGTACATTCTTTCCTAGCCTCAAGCTTCTATCCCACTTAGGTTTACGATTATCGACCCATTTGTGAGAGACAAATTTCGGAAAGGGATCGAACCCAAGATTGACGCCCCATGATTGATGATTAGGAATCTGGTGCGCTACCAACTGAATGCACTATGACGGCGGTTGCAAATAAACTGCACTTCTTTTCTGTTACATGCTACAAGTAATACATTTTTTTCCAAATAACGTGGTTTAAAATCGAAGCGGGATTGCCTGTTGAAATCAACAGGCGTGACCAACGGGCGGGGCCAACGATTGGTCAATCAACCCATAGCAGCTGCCATCAAAGATTGATTTAGTCCGGCAGTGAACTTTAACGCTAGCATTTTTAAAATGATTATAGTAAGATACATGTAAAAAAATAGTAAAACAGTTGGTTGGCGACTTAAACGCCGTAACTACAGCTTGAATAAGCTGTAGGTACTAGATTTAAGTTGCAAATCTACAAAAAACGCTTCACATAGATGTTGGCCGACGTCTGTGTTAAAAGTTCACTTTCGGTCGAAAAGAATGATTTGATTGACCGATTGGTTCTTTGAGTGACAACCACGATCAGTTAATCAACGGGTCGCTGGCCCGGCCCACTTCCTCCCGTGACCACGCCTACTGACTCCCGTGACCACGCCTACTGCCTCCCGTGACCACGCCCACTGACTCCCGTGACCACGCCCACTGACTCCCGTGACCACGCCCACTGACTCCCGTGACCACGCCTACTGACTCCAACAAGAAGTTCCGCTTTTATATATTAATTGACGTTATTTTGCATATTTCATTGCAAGCTATTATATAACAAACCAGACAGTAAAATTGTTCGTTGGCGACCTAAACGTCGCAACTACAGCATAAACAGTCGTCCAATGACAGATGATCAGCGAAACAAGAGTAAGGCCTTAACAGCAAAATATTTACGTCTGTCGTGAAGACAATTAAACAGCTTTTATCTTATGTTACTCAATATAACACCTACTTGTAGAGTATGTTGAGACAAACAAAGTCAAACTATTTACGCTGGACCCGTCAGGCGAGAAGGAGCCTTCTGTATGGTCCGAAAAGCATGGATCCTGATCAGACTGCTCGAAACGATTCGCTCTTTGTAGATTTCTTTTAATCCTTTTCCTGTACAATCCCCGATTTTTACGTCACTGTGATATTATACTTGGGGAAACATTGTGGAAAAAGAAGAAATAGCTTGTAACAAGCAATTTCTTCTTTTTTTCCACAATATTTTTCAATCATATAGGATGGCTGCTTTATTGAACGATACTTACTTTGGAAAGTGGCCTGCTGCCCCTTTGCATTTGGACATGTCTCAAATTTTGAAAAAAAAATAGTAAAGGGTTAATTATGCTACCTTCTTGTATATTACTTTTCAAAATGTAACCTCTGGTTAAACTCTTCTGGATCTTATCTCTCGGACCAAGCACATATGGTATTCAGGGCTAGTAAAGTTTAGTCAAAGTACTGAAAGTACTGTAACCAAGTAAAGCATGATTTTAGGCAATCCTTTTTGTCAAAGGTTATCATGATAAATAAACTAGGTTAAAGTTAACCCATCAGAATATGGCAGACGACAATTTCTTCAAGTTGCTGGAATGCGGTAGGAAACATTGTGGACATTGAAGACATTGCTTGTTACAAGCAATTTCTTCATTGTCCACAATGTTTTCCAAAGTTTTTTTTTCTTGAGATGCTTAAAAAGCGGAATTGAGCTGGGAATGGGTAAGATAGACTGCTTTTGAAAGAGTCCGCTGCGTGTATAGAGATTGTAATATTCTTAAAATACACAAGAACTACTTTTTATGGCGTAGGTATTCAGTGCACTCGTTGAACTTTGAGAAGACCTCAAAATTTTATCTGTTAACTAAAGCTATCAAGGCTGACACTTTGCTAGCTAAAAATGAATGTATATTGTGATAGAATGACCATTCTAATTTTTAAAAAAAATCACCCAAAAGCGACTAGTTTTGATACTAATCAGCCGGCACATTCAGTACCGACTGACCTTGGTCGGTACTTTTTCACGCCGACGAGAAGGTCTATTTTCACACGACAAGACACATATGTATTTAAAAATGAATGTGACCTCAAACAATACTTGACAAACCCTCTTATCTCGTGTACTTGAATGGAGAAGTAATAAACTTATACTAGAAATATCAAGCCTTCGACTCTAGGAGGTCATACACGTGACCCGTCAGGGTAAAAATAAAAATAACAGTAAGGACACAAGAACCTAAGCAATAGGCAAAACTTACAATTATCATTATTTAGTGCTATAGCCCATTATAAGTCGACAAAATTTTAGACTATTCCTAATTCAGAGAAGCTTCAGACGACACAGGAAAGCTCATGAAAATTTAAAAAATCTTTTTCTTTGGGGTTAGAAAACTACGAATTTGCTTGTAACAAGTAATTCCTTCATATTCCACAGTTTTCTTTATCAAGCCTTTTTCTGAAGGGGCGTCAAAAGGCAGAAACCAGTGGGAATTCTGTAAAAATATCAAATTCCATGCAATTCATTATGAACTAAATACACACATAAGGTAGTCGAACTGACGCCGGGTTATTCCTAGCTACGATATTGTGGCCCTCTTTCTGATAATCTGCTAGCGATATCGTAGCCCTCTTTCTGATAATCTGCTGGCGATATCGTAGCCCTCTTTCTGATAATCTGTTAGCGATATCGTAGCCCTCTTTCTGATAAAATTGTCGATATCGACGCCCTCTTTCTGATAATCTGCTGGCGATATCGTAGCCATCTTTCTGATAGTCTGCTGGCGATATCGTCGCCCTCTTTCTGATAATCTGCTGGCGATATCGTCGCCCTCTTTCTGATAATCTGCTGGCGATATCGTCGACCTCTTTCTGATAATCTGTTAGCGATATCGTAGCCCTCTTTCTGATAATCTCCTGGCGATATAGTCGCCCTCTTTCTGATAATCTGCTGGCGATATCGTCGTCCTCTTTCTGATAATCTGCTCGCCAGCAGATTATCAGAAAGAGGGCGAAGATATCGCAGCCTTCCTCGCCAGTGAAGGGATATCGAGATAATCTTTTTTTCTAATATCATAGTAGAACGTTCGCTATCCTTGGTACGACAAGATTTATCGCAGCTAGGTAATTCGGTACTAGTCCCTCCACCCCCACCCCCACCCCCCAAAAAAAAAAAAAAAAAAACTCCACAAAATCCTAGACTGGTCAAAATTGAAAAAGGTTGCAGACGCTTAAACAAGGTTGGTCTGTATTGACAAGTAAGGGCCATACGAGAAAGAAAATACAATGTACTGTCGTAAAAGAAGCATTTCGTTACAATCAATTTCTTCGTGCCTCACAACGTTTTCCATAGCCATATTTTCGTCGCGTAAAAATGCGAGATTGTCTTGTAATGGGTTAAAAGTAACAGATTTCTTTCAAAAAGACGTTAGTAAGAAAGCTGATCAATTAACACGTGCACTTGTCTTTCAGATGAGGCGTTAAAGAACCAGATGGAGCTCTCAGCAGTGTATCCCCGTATCCTTACACTATCCCCCGTATAAACTAATTCTGGGGGCGTCGCTCATATGGGCATGTGCTACGGTAGATACGACATATAAACGGAAATACAAACATAACCAACTTTTTCTACAAAAAAAAGAAAAAAAAAGCAATATGTGGAGGATTTTCAAATTGCGAGATAATTGAATTCAGACATATGGCGTTTTTAACCATTACTTTCTGAAAGTCCCAGTAGAAGCCTTTTTTTCTCAGAAATGTGACCTTGAAAAGTGATCTCGGCCTCACACCACATCCTCGACCTTGGTACCTGCAGATTCGTATCGATGACAACTTATAATCAAGCCAGTTAAAGTAATTGTAAATGTCAAGTATCTATGAGATCAAGTATCATGCCAATAATATGAGAATTGTGTCTTGATAAGACGTAAAGTACAGTAATAGGAAATGCCAAGTTTTTTAGGTAAGTTCCTGCAGACCTTAACCTAGACAAATGACCTCGACCTTGTCACGTGACCTCGACCAAGACCAACAGACGGATAATGGTAAAACAATATGCCCCAGATCTTTTCATCCGGCATAAATAGATTTATCTCCCATCATTTTCAATTAGACTGCTTCTTGAATTATTGTCCTACAAAAATCGTTTCAAAAACGACAAACTAATAATCTACGATAAAATTAAAGAGTTGGTTTAAAGTTGTGTGGCGTGTATATGATTTTCAAGGACGAGATATCAAATTTTAAATTCTGTTTACAAATGAAACAAAATTGATGAGAGTTTATAGTCTGTTACCGTGCTTATGCATTCCCGACCGACTTTACTACATTACCAGACAACGAAACGTTAGATTGATCCAAATTCAGAGATATTGCATTTAAAAAATTTTCTAGTGAGGATTCTTTCTTTTTGTGTGTTTTTTAGTGTAGAAAACATTGTGAATAACGAATAAATTGCTTTGAACAAACAATTTCTTTTTTCCATAATGATTTCGGAAGCCTTTATCTTGGAGGTAGGAGACAAAAAGAGGTATTTTGTCATGGGTTTAAGTCCCAGTAACTCTTAAACAGGCTTAGTTAAGGCCGTGGCTAAAAAGCGCAGTTGGTAGCGCGTCGGGTTCCAAATCATAGGGCCCGAGGTTTGGTTATCGGTTGCAGCAACTATCCTTTCCGACATTTGTCTCCCACAAATGGGTGGATAATTGTAAACCTCATTTGGATGGGCAGCTGGATGCTCTGAAAGGATGAAGTGGTAGTACTGGTATGAAAATTACCAGAAATCCATGGTTAGGTGCTCAAGCTGCCGCGATATGACTGAAATACTCCTAAAAGTGGCGTTAAACCCATTCAAACAAACTTACAAAAGCAATGACAAAAGTCTTAAGTCTCCACTGAAATGTGATTTATCGTAGCGGTATGTCTTTGCGACATTAAACTCAATTCTATTAAGCCTTTAACCCTTTCCTGGATTAACCCGGGATTTTACCTGTGAATTTATACTTGAGAAAACATTGTGGAAAAGGAGAATTTGCTTATAATAAGCAATTTCTCCTTTTCCCACAATGTTTTCTACCACATAGGATGGTTTTATTTGGAATTACATCCAATTTTCATTGTCGTCTGCATCCTCTTTCAATTTGGACCAGTCTAAAATTTCAAAAACCAGGAAAGGGTTAAATAAAGTATTCGACCCGAACATTTAATATTTTTTTGTCATTGGAAATAAGATCACGAGACCTTATATATATGGAATAAGATGAAACAGATTAGACACATTTTATTTAACCCTTTCCTGTTTTACAAAACTTTAGACTGGTCCAAATTCAAAGGCCAGTTGATCCTATTTGAAAAATAATAATTTATAGTAGGATAGAAAATATCGTGAAAAATGTAGAAATTGCTTGTTACAAGCAATTTCTACTTTTTCCACGATGTTTTCTCAAGTATAGAAACACAGGGACGTAAAAACCAGGGATTGAACAGGAAAGGGCTAATGTTGTCGAGATCACAAAAATGATAAATAATGATAATTATAAGAAGAAGTTTTCGGGACATGTGCCTTTCGAAGTATTTCTGGCTTTGCGTATTCAGAGTGTGATTAAAATTTTAGGTTTATCCCATTGAAAACAAAAACATATTCCGCTCATTTCTTAAATGTGAATACAATCGAAGATATATCATCACTGCAAAGAAAATCAATATCGGGGATTTCTTTTTATCCAATTTATTGCAACGTCTTTAAATTGGATTGGACGTTCAAAAATATTGCCCGGTATGATCCCAAAGAAACTTGAATCTTTCCTTTGGTTCGGAGACCGCTAGTAAATCAATTTCAGACGACAGAATTATAAACTGGATGGAATTGAAAGAAGTTGCAGATGGTATTTTAAAGTGCGCTTAATTTGAAAAATCCAACACATACGTGATAGAAAACCTTATGTGAAAAGAAGAAAATGTTTTCTACAAGCAAGATCTCTCCCTTTTTGCAATGATTTCCAAATCTGAAGTGCGGGATTCTGTGGTAATGGGTTACAAAAAATAAATGGTAATTCATTATATACATACCTTTATGTCATAATAATCATTTTATTCCCACGCACAGTTTTCACGATTCTGACAAAAACGAACAAAAAAACAAAAACCTATTTGATTGTTTAAAGAATTTCTGTCACAAGATCGAAGTAGCGAGAAAACAAATCTATATTTATTGCCACCATTTCATCCCCAACTACATATGGCCTTGCTTCCAAACGTCAAAAAGCCCTCGACCATAACGCAGTGGTAGCGCTAAGACTCCAAGTCAAGAGATCTCGGGTTCAAAAGCCGCGGCGAATATCCTTTCCGACACTTGTCTTTTCCAAATGGAGGGATAATCGTAAAACTAAATTGGACGAGCAGCTCGAGGCTCTGAAAGGATGCAGTGGTAGTACTGGTGTGAGAAATATCAGAACTCTATGGTAAGGTGTTCCAGCACCGCGATATGACTGAAATAGTGGCGTTAAACTACATCCAATCAATCCAAATGTAAAAAAGTAAGACCGGTAACATCATGAATAGTTCCAGATGACAATTCTCGTAAGGCAGAAATATCACATAAAAAAGAAATAATACATTTAATAAAAACTTTTTTTTCTAGCAAATTTCCCATAAATCTATTATTCATTGATATAAACTTACAACTAGTCGTCCAAGGTTAATGGAATAAGGCCATTGAAAAAAAGTGAGGTCAACGAACTTTTAAAGCATTCAGAATTACGGTAATAAAATTCTAATGGGATGTGGGTGGGATTTAATTTCAGCAATTAAAAAGAGATTTTATTTCACTGATAAACTTTCTATATACATGTGACCTGATATTTCACGAGAGACCTGTATGGGCATTTGCAAAAAGTACCCAACCCGGTTAGACCTGGCGGAATACTAAGGCTGACTAGGCTCGCCACTCGGGGGATTTCTGTTTAACCCATTATCTGACGATAAAATTGTAAACTGATCCAAAATCAAAAACGTTGTAGACGACAATTTAAAGTTGATGATAGAATTTCAATTGTTTCTCTGTGTGCGTTTGGGTGGATGGGGGGATAGAACAAAATGAAATGTGAAGAAATTGCTTGCAACAAGCGATTTACCATGATGTTTTCCAGAACCATTTTCTTGAGGGTCGTATACAATGGTAAATAGTTAGGAATATCTACCTTTCATTACATTATCATAGAAAGCGAATCCTGTTGTACAAAAAATAACACATTCTCGATGGATTTCCTAAACATCGCGGTCTGAACAGCGTCGAAACTATTATCTTCTAAGCATACTTCTGCATTTAAAACTAACTTTGATTGGCTTTTGATGTACCATAAAATTGTTTTGAAATTATTCCTTAAGCAGGATTCAAGGTTGGTGCCTTTATGTATGATTAGTGACATGTCTGCGATTGTTTATCCCATCAAGAACATAAAACGATTTGGAAATCATTGTGGAAAACGAAGAGAAATTACTTTCTACTTTTTTCTCCAAAGTGTTTTCTACTTCAAAAGACAAAGATTTTTTTTTAAAACTTCATGAACTATAAATTGTCGTATGCATCCCCTTTAATTTGGACCAGTCTAAAATTGTGTCATCTGGTAATGGGTTAAGCTGAAATGGTTTCAAGTCTAAGGACAGTCGATATTCGGGGGGGGGGGCTGTCATAGGCTAGAGACCTAAACATCGCAGTTACATGCCGAACAATTGGTAATTATGGCGCCTTAGTCACAAATAGACCGTGATATGTCATTTCGTTAACTACAGTTTTAATAAAGCTGTGGTAACGACATTTTATTCGCGTACCAACGATTTGCTTCAGCGTTTGTCGAAGGGAAATGATTTGCATCCACTGGCCTATTTCTTGATAACAGCGGATTTCTTAGGAAAAATCACTCTGTATGAGATGTGATGGAGAGGATTGTAAAAATTATCTCCCTTCACACGAGTACTTCCAGTTTGTTTGTTTGTTGTTTTCAACTCGTCGCAGGAAAATCGGCTACTCTAGGATTTCTAAAAGCATTTCAATATTTGATTGATTGAACGGGAGTTTACATCAAATTGAACATTCTTTCATTTACACTACAAAGAAGCTCGCCTATTACAAACGGTATACCTCTAAGGTTTCATCTGTACTAGGATCATCTTCTCGAGTGAATTTCGCCGCCCTTAGTACGACAAGATGTATTAACCTTTTACTGTTTTGTAAATTTTGGACCAGACCAAATCTAAGATTTTGCAGACGAAAATTTCAAAACGAATTCAATTTGAAAAATAACCATTCAGTAGGATATAGAAATTAATGTGGTTACAAGAATTTTCTTCTTTTTCTACAATATTTCTCAATTAATAAATCACAGGGACGCAAAAACTAGGGATTGAACAGGAAAGGATTAAAGTGTGTATCTGAATGCCTTGCACAAGGAGATACCTATTTGAGCAGTAGCGCGGCTGGGGCTCCAACCAATAGCAATCGATTTCTCTCCAACTCCCAACCACCGAGCCACGCAGGACCGCTCAAAATATCTTACAAAGAGGACACGTGTAAAATAGGTTCTGTTATCTAATCAATCGACCAATCGCTGGCCCCGCCCACTAACTCCGATAGGAAGTTCCGCTTCGATTTTGACAGCGTTAAAATGGCGGCCAATGTTTGAGTTGAAAACTCAGGTCCGGGCTGAATGAATGATTTGATTGGTCGCTTGATTATTCAATTTGCACACAATGTCGACTTTTTACGCCTTCAAGGAATAATATTTAGAAAAACAGTGTGTAAATACAACAATAGTTTGTCTCAAACACTCTCCTACTTTTCTAAAATGTTTCTGCCCTACATTTTCAATTTGGACCAGTCCAAAATGTTTTCGTCTTATAATGGATTTAAAACACGTAACTATATAATTCTAGTAACATAGCGGATCCAGCATTAAGAAAAACGTTGAAGAAAGGGTTTTCAGTGCAAGGGCAATGAAAAAGCTTTATAAGCTGTAGTTACGACATTCTGCTCGCACACCGACGGAATGCCATGTAACTCGTGAAGGGAAAAGAAAATTGTTTCCACGTATGAAAAACCTTACTTTCAGCACGAAAATTGTTACATGTTATAATGTATCTGCGGTTTTCAAAAGCAAACGCAGCATTCTACCAATCCAAATCATTGGCCCCTGAGCATTTAATTTTTTGCCGTTTTAACTAATGACCCGACGACAAAATTCAACAGTGGTCCACATTGAAAGATATTGCTACGACATTTCAATTTTTTCAACAAAACAACAATAAAAGAGTTTCGTTTTTGGTAGAATACATTTTCAGAAAAAAAAGTATTTGATTGAAAGATATTGCTACGACATTTCAAATTTTTCAACAAAACAACAACAATTTTGGGGTTTATTGCAACTGTCCACGAATTTGTAAAATACCACCGTAATATATCGAAGTGGGTCGAAGATCAGTGGGCGTGGTCAGCGATCCGTGTATTGGTTTACTCTTATCATGCTGAATATAATCCTATTTCAGAACTCCTGTGAAATCAAAGGACTGAAAGCACTGGAAGTACTTATTGCGGCTCTATATTTACTCTGAAAATCGATTATTTAAACAACTTTTGCCTAAAGGGGACAAACAGGTGGTGTAGACTAAGATCAGGCATTTTACAGACTGATCTTTGTCTTTACCTCCTGCCAAGACAGGAATATTCCGGGTTCAGCATGACAAGGGTTAATATTGCAGTAATATAAGCAAAACATCACAAACATATACGGATATAGTTTCTATAAAAGTGAAAGGATTATAAGATAGTTTTGTTGTAAATACAGTTTCTTTTAAATGCATGCGGCAGATTTTACCATCTTGAGAAACAGCCACCGTATACTCCAGGATTTTTCCAGCATTTTTCCAACTACTTAATTTCTAGTGTTAACCAAATGTCCAACCATTATTAGATTTTTACATAAAAACGTTAATCACACACATATTTTTTCTTTATCTTTTTTCAAACAAAAAGGTATTTCTATGACGAGTAAAAGGCTAACAAAGAAGCCGAGTAGTAGAGAAATAATTAGAGGATTTTTATTCCTCATGAAAATAAGCGTTCCTTAGGTTTATAATGCGTTACAATAGATGTGTGAGTGCGCGCGCGCGAGTGTGTGTGTTTGTGTGCGCGAGCGAGCGAGCGAGCGTGTGTATGTGTGTTAAATTGACATGTCAACCACGTTTTTTACCTTTTAACTTTGAAATTCTGAAATTCTTTTCCGGATAGAGACAAACAGGTGATGAACATCTGTGCAGACGCATCTTTGTCTACAGCTTTTACCAAAAAAGAAATTTTCCGAGTTCAACATTACAAAGGTTATAAATACATGGACTTGGCGTTTGTCATTTAACTTGCCATTTAATAATAACATAAAGGACGAACTACAACAAATACACAACAGACATCAGCCAGAAGTCTTAGTATATTCAGTACAAAGAGTTTACTTAAATTTCAAAATTGTGATATTCCATGTTTAGCCACTAATTTGGTAGATATCTAATATCTTACTACTAATAGAAATTGCAGACCATAAGGAAGATTGATTGAATGATTCAAGGATAGGATAGCATAAATCATGAGTAGTGGTTTATTCTTATCCCCCTTTTAACCACACGAAGTTTCACATACAGGCTAGTGCTTTTCATCCCAAAGCTTATTTACATCTCAAAAAGGAGTCGCTCTTACAACTCGGCCATGGCTTCGAATCAGACGTAGGTTTACTTGTTTTACATTTCAGATTATATTTAGAATTCATCCAAGACAGATGTCATTTATCAAAAGAAACAAGCATGCAAACTATTGACTTTTAGAACTAGCAATTCAGAATTGAATTGAATGAATGGGCTTTAATGTCACTTTTAACAGTATTTCAGTCATATCGCGAAGGCTGGAGCACCTAACAATGGATTCCTGGTAGTTCTCTCACCAATATTACCATTACATCCTTTCCTAGCCACAAGCTGCTACCCCGCTTAGGTTAAAGATTATACACCCATTGGTGAGAGACAAATTCCGGAAGGGATATGTGCCGCCGCTCGGGATCGAACCCATGACAACCGATGATTGAAGATTGGGAGTCTTATGCGCTACCAACTAGCAATTCAGAGGAATAGACTAATGCGTTTTGTATGACCATTCAACTGGACCTTAACATTTACGTTGATAGAGCCTGAAAGAGATCTTAACAAGAACCTACGATTAGACAGCGAGCATAATGTTTATCTTTTGATTGTGATTTAACTTGAAATTTTACCGTAAATCATTAATTCATTTCCAACGGAAAAGTCTTACCACAAGGCTTGTATACGCATCCTTACCATTCTAAAGTTGTACGCAGATGAGGACAAACGAAAGAAGGTGACGATTGAAAGGGAAAAAATCTTTAGCTGATGACCAAAATATCGTAAATATAGGTTGATAAAGCTGTTTTACGACATTTTTCTCGACAACCGACGCTATAACACGATCTATGGATGCGGGTGGCATATTCGGAGATGCAGTCAAATACCAATATTCTAAACGGGGAAAGGATAAAGAAAATCAGTAAGTATTTTATTTGTACAAAAAGTGGTAGATTAAGTGTGGCTTAAAGACGACAGCTGGCCTAATAGAAGATCAATTTATAAGGACCCACAATAAACAGACCGCGTATCCATCTTGACATCAACGCAACTTTGTCAATACATTTTAATCAACGGAGATTCGCCATTGATGTCACGTGTTTTGCTGACGTGGTCCTTCGGTCTTTTCCGTAGTCTGAGGACGTTGGTGCAGGATTTTGTAAACATGGACTGAACAATATTTGACAAACGCATTTTGGGATAAATTCAACGGGATTGTCATCGTAAGGTATAGGACGGGTTATCTTATTTGGATATGCATCAAGTTTCTAGATTAGATCTGTAACCGCGTAAAGCAATGGAGCAGAAAGCTACTAGATCTTATAGCGAATGTACATTATAAACACCTGGTCGTCACAAAACATATAATCATTTTAAGAAAAATTATTTTTGTTTTTTTATGAATTTTGGGGGAAAAAAGTAATCAAAACAAATCAAAATCAACAGCTTCTACTCAAACATTGTTCTGCATGTATGTTGACGAACTACGAAACCTTCTCTTCAAGTTTATCATGCACAAGAAACAAATTGTCTAAATTTCTTCCTTAATTTCGAATTCAATATTCGTTTTGTCATTCTAAAACCTCGTAACTACAGCTTACGATGTTTTAGATTGACAACGATGGTACGCTATAAAAACGATATTTTGGAACTATATCGTCAAGACATTGAAATATGCTTCTTGTAAAGGGTTACATTGCATTGATGGGCTACTGCGAGGGCGGATGTAAAAGTTCAGAAAGGAGTGCTTAAGAAATAGCTCGAATTCTTCAGTGGAGTTTTATTATTCTTTTATCCTTTGTGCATATAGGGATCTAGTTAATGGGTGATGACATTTCCAAACGACGAAGACGTAGTTGAAGCAAGTAAAACAGACGGAACGAATGTTTCTAAGCTGATAACGGAACTCGGTAGGTTGGTCTTAATCTCCATGATTGTTACATCTCGACTTCACTTTATTCGACGGTTTTATCAGAGCTTTACAAGATTACATTTTTAGACTGGTCCAAATTGGAACAAGAGGGCCAATGGCCCTGGTGCGCTTACCCAAGATAGAGGCTCTTTTTCTTTCAAATTATATGTAAAGGCTAGGTTTATGATACAGGTGGGCATAATCATATTTCACACATATACATTTGCATTGTATTGGCTTTGTACCTTGGGATATAAAATTAAAAAATTAGAAATATTCATTTGGCTATTGTGAAATAGGACCACCCTGGGAAGAATTGGTCCAATGGTTTGGGAGGAGATGTTATTTTAAATTCCTTCTTGGTTCTTTATAGATCCCATGGCCCCAGGGGCTGCGCACCTTGGGACCTGACGGTAATATGTTAACAGTTTAGGAAGAGGTCAATATACTGATGCTTCGTGCAAAATATCAAGGCTGCACGCATTTTGGCGTAAGAGGAGATGACAATTAAAGATCTTTTTTTTATATTTCACAAGATCTTTTTAAATTTTGTCAACAAAGAAACCAGGGTTTTCAACAGATTTCTGTTCTTTAAGTTATTGTGAAAGAGGAGCGCTTATTGAACCTTTCTGCCATATTTGGTTTATTACTATAAAGAAGCACACAGCCCGGGGCTCCGTCCCTACAGAACTGAGAGTAATGACTCAAGATTTTTTGAAAGAGCTAAATATACTTAAGTTTCATGCAAAATATCAAGTCTCTAGGCCTTCTTGGTCAGGAGGAGAAGACTTAATTTTTTTTTTTTAATTTCATTTTGGTTGGCCATGAGAACCAGAGTTTTCAACGGATTTTAATTCATTTGGTTATGCATAAAGAGGGGATATATGGAACATTTCTGCCAAATTCGGTTCGTGGGCTCAAATTGGCTCGATATGTCGTTTCAAATCCTCATTTGTATCTATATAGATCCCGCCCCCTAGGGATCCGAGGGTATTGATTTTAGCTATTTTGAAAGAAGTCAATATATTGTTACATCTGAAATAGTAGGAGAAGACATTTAAAGAGTTTTTAAATCGATCGGTCAATTATCCAATCAATTAATCAATCTATCTATCAATCTTTCTACCAATCAACTAAGTATTTAAAATAGATCCTTTGAGTTCGAATGTTTATATCTAATTTATATTTTTATGATTTGATACGATTTAAAACCTGTTTCCCACCTTGGTTATTCAAACCGTGCTGGTCTTTCGGAGCTAAATCGGGGTATTACATGTCGTGCAAAAGCTAAGACATTTTGTAATATAGAGGATAATTATTTATTTCAGTGTAAGATTGATTTATCTTTCATTGAGTGTCTCTCACCAATGGGTAGTAATGGGATAGCAGCTGGAGGCTAGGAAAGGATGAAGTGGTAATATTGGTGTGAGAAATACCAGGAATTCATTGTTAGGTGCTCTAGCCGCCGCGATATGACTGAAATACTGTTGAAAGTGGCGTTAAAACCCAATTCAATCAATCGATCTTTCATAGAGTGACCAGCAAGGCTATATTTGACGAGTGGGGACATGAAAGATATCGATGGTTCAGCGCGAAACAGTTGTAACCGCCCATAAACATATAGGCAGTTACAACTGTTTCGCGCTGAACCAGCGATAATGTAGATCTTACACAGATCATTTGCTATGAATGACATGGCAACATGAAGACGTCATCGATGATTGGGTACCTCTAAGATGACTTTCATTAGCTAAGTTTGCACGAAAGCTGGCTAAATCTTCAAATAATGAGTTTATCGTTTTCTATTTATTTATTTTTTTTAATGATTTAAATTACAGTTAAGCATTTTATTGGTTTTGCTACTTAAACGTCATAACTAGTATAAGTTTCAAATACAGCTTATTCAATCACGACGTTTAGGACCGCTACTTACCATAAATTTTGCCAGTTGATGCCTTTAACACTTTCTCGTTCAATCCCTGGTGTTTACGTCCCTGTGTTTTATACTTGAGAAAATATTGAGGAAAATGAAGAAATTGCTTGTAACAAGCAATTTCTTCATTTTCTACAATATTTTCTACCCTATTGAATGATTATTTTTTAAATGAGATCAATTTTATATTGTCGTCTGCAAATCCTTTGAATTTGAGCAGGTCTAAAATTTTGCAAAACAGGCAAGGGTTAATATCTAGATCGCACTCTCTGTCGGTTCATAGTGGGCGTGGCTAGCGAACCGTCGATTCGGCTTCATACGAAAACTATGGCGGCTACTTTTTCGGTTTATATTACACTCATCATTAAGGATATATTCAATCTCTCTTGTTGACGTCTTACGGTGTTCTGGTAGATGGTTGTTTTAACCCGTTCCCAGACGACACACTTATAGAATGGTCCAAGTTGTAAGAAAGTGCAGACGACAATTACATGTTGGTGACATTTGATCTTTTTTTTTCTTTTCGGACAGAAAAAACATGGACAATAAGCAATTTCTTCATTTGCACAGTGTTTCCACTGGCTTTTTTTACCAGAGGCGTGAAAAAGCGGGAATGGGTTAAAGCCATTTAACGGTGTTCTCAGAATGTTTGTTCGGATTCCTTTGAAACAAAATAAGAAAGAATATTCAACTTAAAAGTAATATGAAATTCCACATTGACATTTTCAGCTTTTTCTGGACGTTTGATATTGGCTTATTTAAATATCAACCAGTTATTATCCACAATTTATGTTAATTCTTTTTATTCCTCCAACATATTTACTCAAGTGCGTCAGTAAGAAAATTTGCTTTTTCATATGAAACAGAGGATGATCAACAACTGATTGATTGAAAGGGGTCTAATGCTACTGTCAACAGTATTTCAGTCATTACGCGGCTGGAGCACCTAACAATGGATTCCTGGTATTTCTCATACCAGTACTATCACATTATCCTTTCCCAGCCTCCAGCTACTGCCCCACTTAGGTTTACGATTATCCACCCATTGGTGGGAGTAACAACGCTATATTTAATGGAACATAATGTCACAATAACCCATTACAAGACAGGAAAATTTTAGCCTGGTCCAAATCAAAAAAAAAAAAAAAAGTTGCAGACGGCATTTCAAAGTGCTATAGAGTTGCAAAATAAGCTCCAAATATAGTAGAGAAACATTGTGAGAAAATGAGAAATTGCTTGTTACAAGCAATTTCTCCATTTCTCACAAAGTTTTCCACAATAAAATAATTTCAGTGTGTCAGGAAGCGGGATTGGGTGGTAATGATTTAAGAATTGAGTGAATATTTTCCCCATTTCAGAATCCCACACCATGTCTGTAGTTATTGTTGGAAGTGTCACCGGATTTTTTCTCATCCTGCTATTTTGTGTGATCGTTCTCCTCATTAAAAGCAAGATCAGCAAGAAACGATCCCAGGAATTCTGCCATCTTGAATCCTTCGACGATTCGTCCATTTGTAAATCAGCGCCAATATCAAGGTACAACCGGGCAAATGGCGAATCGCTGTATCCCCCCTCCCGCTACTTAGCTCCAACAGGGAGTCCGACTTGGATTTTAACCCTTGTCATGCTGAGTAAAATCCTTTTTAGAGTTGTATTATAATCAAAGGGCTGAAAGCACTGGTAGTTATTATTGTTCAGTTGTGAATACTTCTTTCGAAAGTTAATTTTGTGAGCATTTCTGGTTTCAAAAGGACAGACAGAAGGTGTAGACTAAAATCAGACTGCACTTACGTGCTGTCTGATCATTGTCTATACCTCCTGCTACAACCGGAATATTCCGAGTTCAGCATGGCAAGGGTTAATAAAGATTTTTATCTAAATTTATGGTCAGTAATAAGTAATAAAAAACAAAGAATGGTTGGATAAGCTGTTGTTACGACGTTTTTGTCGCCAAACAACATTTTTACTTTTCGTCACTCGTTACTGGCCATAAATATTGCAAAATAACGCCGTCAGATATCGAAATGGAACTTCCTGTCGGAGTCTGCGGGCGTGCTAGCGAACCGTCAATTTGAGACTGAAAAGAAGAATGATAAAGAGCGACAAAATTCGACTCTGATAACACTGCGCACCGCGTAGCCTAACCAGGACCTTTTTTTCTTTCGCACTCTCATAGAAATCCCTTTATTCTTTTTAAACCATTACCAATACGATGAAATTGCAGCAATATGCGGTAAAATCATTGTGGGAAAAGGAGAATTTGCTTGTCATAAGCATTTTCTCCTTTTCTCATAATGTTTTCCTAAAGGTTTTTTTAGCTCTTAAAAAGCGGGATTTTAGGAGAATGGGTTAAGACACTCTTGTTAATCGACTTTTTCCAACGTTACTTCGGGAAGTTATAAAAAAAATAAATTAAAAAGTCAAACAGCTTATTAACTTTTCCTGTAGGACCTCTTGTTATTACGTCACATTGATTTTATACGTGGAGAAAAACATTTCAGGGAAAGAAGAAATTGCTCGAAACAAGCAATTTCTTATTTCCCTGCAACATTTTCTGCCCATTATGGTAGGTTACTTTTCAAATTGCACTCACTTTGAATTGTCGTCTGTGACCCCTCTCACATTGGACAAGACCAACATTTTGAAAACGAGGCTTGTGTAACTTTACTAATGAGAATTTATATATTTACAAGAGATTTTTTATCTCATGATTAAAGGAAAAAAATCCTTCTCATAATGTTTGTTGTTTTGTAGTTGTTGATGATGTTGTCTGAATGGGTTTTAACACCACTTTTAACGGTATTTTAGTCATACGGCCGCGGCTGCAGTATCTAACCATGGTTTCCTGATATTTCTAGCCTCCAGCTGCTTATTCCACTAAGACTTACGATTATTCACATATAGGTGGGAGACATTTGTCGCAAAAGATAATTGCCGCAGCCGGGGATCTAACTCGGTACTCAATGATTAGGAGTCCTGCGCCACCACCCGCCCTATGGCCGCGGCAAGCTACTCGTTCTCACTGGTGAAAATTTTCACCATACATTGACTTATATTACGATCAGGCCAAGATGTTACATTCTTATTTAAAACTAATAAATCGAACAGTTTATAACACTTTAAATGATTTCGTTTTCTTTTCTTTTTGTTCTCAGAAAATCCTCACCCAAACTACAAAAACGACTATCCTGTCCCAATGCGTACGGGTCCCTTGATGGGATGTTCGTCCAGACGTCCGTATTTGACAGTATACCCTCCGAGCAGATGCCTCCACAGCCGGTACAGCCAAAGCTATCCGATCAACTATCGACAAACGTGTCCTCTGGTCTATATGGTGGACACTTACAGCCAACTACATTCCATAGGTCAGTGAATTTATTAGTGACAAAGCTCAGGAAAATGAACCGTCTTGAAATTAGACATTGCAAAAGATATCCGAGAAAGTACAGATCGTGCTAATTTCCATATACAGAATTTTATTAAACTTTCAGCTACATTACCCCATAATTACAAATAACATATTTCAGTTTCCTCGTCATCGTTGTGGAATACCCATGTCCGACTTGTCCGACATGGTCTTGTCTGCGGACAAGTATATTTTTCAAGGTCACTTTCCCGATAGATGCACTATCCTAATGATATGGTCGAATATATTGTTGTTAATGAAGAAATAGCTAGGTTCCAGCATTTCTTCGTTAATTACAATGTTTTCTAAAAACTATCAATTCCCTTTTTATCCAACATGTTCGGTGTAATTCCGTGCAAGTAGAATAGCATCTCTTACTTGTCCGGGGACAAGTGGAGAAAATCCGCATTTCGACACCCCTGCTCATACCCTGCCAGCGGCAGACAAACTGATGTGCGAAAGTGATGTTTTTGGCCGGACATTGACACAAAGCTAGCTCAAACGTATGCTTTTCTTTACAATGGACTGCTACGTTATTTAAATGAACAAAGAATAAATGGCAGCATACAGATTATCTACAATATCTCCTCGTGGCTGCTTACCGGTCACGATAAGAAATATGCAGCTTCCCTCCAACAATAATCATAATAATAATAATAATAAGCTTTGGGGAAAAAAACGAGATAATTCGTAGATTTGAAGCCATCTTGCTACATAGGATTGAATTCATCGTTATTCCGCATAAGTGCGTTGACGAAATATGGCGAAAGCGTTCTGGGACTGGCGAAAAATTGCTGCAGAAGCAATTACTCATTTTCTCGAAATTTTTCAACTTATATTTTCAGATTTAACACGTCTATTTTGTCTTGAAATTTAGCCAAATCTGAAAGTTCGTCGTTTGTGAATATTGATCAGGAATTTTCTAGTCAAGAAACCAGCTGTAGTCTATGGAAAATTAAAGTTTTTAAAAAACTGGGACATTTTTTTCGCTATAAAAAGTGAAAGGACTATCGGTCTAAATATATGGACGATATCAAATATGAATGCATGTTATATCGAATTACTACGTCGTCGTAAGGAGAGCAAAATATCGTAAATACAGCTTGAATAAAACTGTATTTACGACATTTTGCTCGCCCAACGACGATATGAGAAAATAAATTTACAGAAAACGAAAAGGGAAGCTATATATACAAAGCCTTTATATATTTTTGATAACGAGCTTAATGAATTCATTTTTTTATGAACAAAAATTCTATATTCTATTCTATACATGGCTTTATTTATTCATTTATTTTTTTGCAATGAATCGATAAAATTCTTAGACTCTATACAGACTTTTAGCTTCGACATTCCGCGAAACATAAAAGTCATTTTTTAAAATGACATCATTTATGCAACATGAAGTCACGATAACGAGTAGGCATTGCCACACGCTTCAGCCAATTTGCATATTTATTACACTAGTGTAGTGTCACCATTGTAATATAAAAAAAAGTATTAAACCGGCTTATTTCACTCTTGCGCCATAGATTATAATACCAATATGAATTTCAGTGAAAACGAGCTGTTTGCAGCGTCTACAATCTACAGTTCCGAGCCTCGCCTTCACAATCAAAGTGAAATTCTATTCACCGCTTTGTATGACGTCACAGGACATCAGCTAGTCGTGACCTTGATAAAAGTAAAAAAATTACCAGGTAACTAAGCTTATATTTACTTTTTATAAAGGTATCATTCTATTCTTTCATGGCACGTGAATATAGCCTTATAAACACAATGCAATTCAAGTGCGGTTAATTATTCGTCCGTTGTACATTGAAAGAAGGTCGCGCGAGGAATTTTTGACAAATTTCAACACGTGTAGAAGTCACCGCGGTCATATTTTCCTTGTGGTTGTGTAACAAAATTGCAGCTGTTTGGATTTGTTGTATTCAAAATAACTCGATAAAATTTAAATCCAGGTAAACAGTAAAATCGACGAACTTCTCCCTTTTTCTATCGATATTTTCCATCGGGATAGAAATCTACAAAGATTCTCAGACGCGTCCGAAAGATACCAAACAAGACCAGATGGCTTATATCAATACTAAGTATGCATGGATGTGTTTTCGATTAATATGTATGTATATTCAGAAAAAAAGTTTGAACAAGAAAAGTTTGTTTAAGCCGTTCAAGCTTGGCACCATTCGGCACTCAGTTTGTCCTTCAATGGTTACGGTTACCTTAACATCTCTTCGGCATTAATCATAACTGCGGTACTTTTTTTTAATCCTATTATCACGTGTGTTTTTCGAAAAATGAAATGTTAATAGTTAATTACCACATTCTTATTGTAGATAGTTTAGCCTTTGTGGATCAAACCAGCTCTGCTTCTGTATTTATCGCAATAAACGGGCGCGTATGTAACCAAGGGAAACTAATCCGCACATCATATTGCTTTATTACGTCAGCGTTTGTTTCCCATGGATAATTATAAGCTCATGATATAATAAAATCGACAAATTATTTGCTAGATCTATAAATGTCGATCAGTAACCTATTCCCTTACAACCGCGCTTTTGTACTACACCCAAGAAAAAGGTTTGGGAAAACTACGTGAAAATAAAGAAATAGCTGGTGACAAGGAATTTATTCTATTTTCACGATGTTTTCTACCCAGAAAGACAGAGA
The DNA here is from genome assembly GCA_946902895.1 of Fragum fragum. NCBI lineage: Eukaryota > Metazoa > Mollusca > Bivalvia > Cardiida > Cardiidae > Fragum > Fragum fragum. The sequence goes on along the minus strand of OX336365.1, from coordinate 18,344,827 downwards.
CATCTTAAATTCTAGCAACTCATGATAGTCTTGACTGGGTTACTGCCCCTAGATCTTTCTCACAGACAGCGGGCTACCAGTTTAATGATAGTCGACTGTAATTCCTTTGATTATGGGCCAGTCTAAAACTTTGTAGAAATTAGGTTGGACAATACAAGATAAGAATCAAATATCGGATGAATTGAATCCATTACCGTACAATCCCGCATTTTGTACGCCCCTGAAGAATTAAATTACGGAAAACATTGTGACATAAGGATAAATTCCTTGTAGAAAAGCAATTTATCATCACAATGTTTTCTATCCGAAACTAACAGTTAATTCCCGAATGTAAAGCAGTATGAAATGTCGTCATCAGTCCCGTTCAATTTGGACCAGTCTTAAGTTTGTCAAACTGGTAATGCGTTAAATATCACCTATATCATTTTCCGTAATATTCTTTACAAACTTTCGATTGAAAACATTAACAACAACAACAACAACAAACAATTACATGCCTAACACGAGGGTTTGATTTAGGTATGTATTTAAAAACAAAAGGATCAACAAAAGCCTCATTTCTCCTTGAACATTGACAGCGATTTGCCATTTCTTAAGAGAATACAGACAACATATGAAAGAAAGACAGAAAACAAACACATGAAAGCTTGTCTAAGAAGCAATATTTCATCCTTATTGGTTTTTCAAGTGTTTCCGATTCAGATCTAATAAATCAAATTATTTGATAAATGCTGGTATTATCATTTATTTCATCACTTATAATTATTGTTTAAAGTCAATGAGTTTGCTAAGAACGCGTCTTGTCATGCTAGCAATATTTTTTCTATGAAATAAATATCAACCACTACCTACAATATGCTTTGTTCTCAGGGAGAACATTAGATGATAGTCCCCGAGACCCGTTTGTGAAAATAGTCCTGTTACCAGATGACTACATTTGTAAAACATCAAGGACAGTTCGCCAGGAATTAAACCCAGTTTTCAACGAAACGTTTACATTCAATGTAAGTAAATGGTCCTTATCAATTCACCGTTACTCAGGTTCGTACTAGTTTTGTCACGAAAAACAAACGCCCCTGAAGCCACTCATATTGGATAAACATTTGCGTGATATTTTCAACAATTCTACAAGTGCGCCGAATAAAGACTCAGATCAGCCTGTGCATTCGCATAGTCTGATCAGAGTCTTCACTATGCACTCTGTAGATAGATACTGTCTCAAAGCTTCTTTGTGTTATCAGCGAATATTTCAAATACACAGAGTGGCTGTGGAGGCTGCTCTGTACCTGCACTTCTGCGCTGGTCACACCCACTGATCAGGACAAGAAGATCAACCTCGAAACATAGACGGCGTTATTGCCAAATTTATTCAACAAAACAAGTAAAATGGTTGGTTCGCTACCTTAACGTCACAACTACAGTTTATTCAATCTGTGGTCACGACGTTAAAGCCTGCAAACCACCTAAAATGCTTCACAAATATGTTGGACAGTGTTGGGGTCCAAGTTTTACTTCCGGTCGTTCTGAATGATTTTATGTGGTCGGTTGATCCTTTGATTGCCAATTGTGATTGGTCGATTTCCATCTGCGTAAATTCGACAAAATTTACATGTAGGTCTATGTTTTTCAAAACTGAGAGTATATATTTGTTACCTAGCAACCTTTGGTGAATCAATCTTTTGGTAAAATAACCATTTGTTCTATTTCAGATTAAAGAAGGTAACGTGAAGTCAAGCCAGCTGAAGTTTTCTGTTTACGACATCGATAAAAGACGTGTCCGTCATTCATTAGGCCACGTGACTGTTGCTCTTGGTGAAATTGACACTTCTTCCTCGGCTGTGCTCACTAGACGTTTAGAAAGTTGTGTAAAGGTGAACTTTTTCTGTTAATTAAATAAATTAAATGCCAAAAAGTAAACGAATTCTTTTGATACGTAAAAAAGCAACTTTCTTTGGAAAGGGAGAAGCTTCTGGAATTATTTTTAATGCTTTCGTAGATTAGAATAGTTAAAATGTCAAATAAAAAGAATCGCTGTACTGAGTTAATTTCATGCTTCAGTCGTTATGGTTATGATTTACCCATTCACACAATGGCACTTAAAAACGCCCCTCAATATGAAACCTTGGAAAACATTGTGGATAATGAAGAAATTGCTTTGATACAAGCAATTTCTTCATTATCCACGATGTTTTCTACCCTAGACACAAGAATTTTGAAGATTTCACCAACTTAAATTTGTCGTCTGCAACTTCTTTTAATTTGGACTGGTCTAAAATTTTATCATGTGGGAATGGGTTAAGTCTTTAGGTTCATACCTATAATCTTCTTACCTTATAATTTTATGCCAGCAAGCAAAAAGAAATCAAATATTTTCTAGTTTTTAGTAGAATTCTCTACTCAGTGTGTTCGCAAGCATATAATGCAAAATATTTGCTCGCTTAAAATTTTGTTTGTGGAAATATGTCCAAAAAAAAGTCACCCAGCAAAAGCCTCTTGATAGACGAAAGTAAAATTTCATTATTTTCTAACAACATTTTATTTACAGAATGGCTCTAGTTCCGGAGAGATCAATATAGGATTGACCTACTTACCCAACCTAGAGAAAATGAAAGTCATCATACTGCGGGTCAGAAATATCCGTCCTAGTAAACCGAACTCAGGTATTCTGGAATTTGCTAATTGAAATTATTGTTGGGATCAACCTTTTCGGTACACTCGGTTGAAATATAACATCAGTGCACAAGAGTATGATAAAAGACTTTCAAGAAAGTCTCTTTTTTAAAGAGTTAAAGTTTAGAGCAGACAATTTGTTTGTTTGTTTAAATGGGGTTTAACGCCATATCGTGGCGGCTCGAGCACCTACAATGGATTCCTGGTATGTCTTGCACCAATACCACCATTACATCCTTTCCTAGCCTTCAATTGCTATCTCACTTTGGTTTACGATTATCCACCGATTGACGAGAGACAAATGGCGTAAAGGATATGTGCCGCCGCTGGGGATCGTACCCAGTACACCCCATGATTGGGAGTCTGATGCGCTACCAACTGCGCTGTGACAGCGGCTCCAGAGCAGAAAAGGGTATATTAGAATTCACATAGTTCATAGATAATAAATCTGTTGCAGAAAGACCTTTCACTCGCCTATTCCTGATTATAAAGGTATATATGGATTAACTAAATTTGTTTTTCGGTCGGTAGTTGACTTATATACTTATGGAAAAAAGTATAGAAAGTTCGGAAACGGTTGCTTCGTTTGTACAAATTACACAAGTCCCCAAAACATGGAAGTGTCTCTGGTTGGGCATTCAAATAAATACAAACAAGAAAGGGAGGAAAATTCTTGCCGTACTTAACAATTTATATTGCGAAGAAATTCGGGAAAATATATGTTTATTACCAGCATTTTCTCCTTTTCCAACAATATCTTCATATTCTATCTTTTATAGCTTCAAAATATGAGATTGCGTGGTAATGAATTGAAATACTAAATCTTACCAAAAACCTGAAAATGTACCATCTTTTCAGATTGCAAGATTTTTAGCTCTCCATTAGCCAAATACCAATAAGGTTATTGAATTTTGTAGTTTCCTTTCGTCTATCCACACTTTTGCGGCAAATTCTTATTAAAGTGACCAAATTCATGTATGCTTTGAACGAATCTTCACGAACTTTCACAGAATAGGCATACATATTTTATCACAAGGATGTTTATCTTATTTAAATTCAGAGTATTTTGTTATGTTTAGAAATGAACCCTACGAAAAGTCATAGACAGTAGAGCGTCTTAGCTCGTCAAGTGTCTATTGTGAACGATAAAGGCTGTAACAAGATCCAAAATCAAAATCATAAGCAAAACCAAAGATCCTTTTCCAGACGGTAAGTTATTCTACGATTATAAAAATGGATTTTACTTCTTTCCTCTACAGGTCTTGTTGTAAGACTCCAGCATTTCTATGGCAAGAAACCTGTCAAAGTAAAACAGACGTTGGAACAGACAGCCGGCGAAGATACCAACTTCAACGAATCATTCGCTTTCAGCACATCTAATAGAAACATTGATAACTTTAATTTCACTGTCACCTTGTATGAGACATCACGTGACCAGTCATTTGATGACGTAGAACTAGGTCACGTGAACCTGGGCTCGTTCATGTATGCGCGCGGAAGTGGTTTGATACATTGGCAGGAAATGTTGTCAAAAACGAAAAGTATCGTCACAAAATGGCACCCAGTCGTTCTCAAAATATGAATCTACATAGAAATATTTTTAGAAATAAATCTTGAGATGTTAGTGTTATTAATTCAATTGTTCCATCACTGCTTCTAATTGATCTGCAAATTTTTCATGAAAAACAGGTTCAACTCGGAAAAATAATGCTTTGGTAAGAGTTACTGAAAAAGATAAGAGTGATCGAATGCGCAGCCTGACATTAGTCTGCATCTGCAGTTTGTCGCTCTCAAGTCGGACTCATTTATTTATGTACACGTATAAGTTAATTTTAAGGAGAAATATTGACGCACAAATAGTGCTTTCAGTCCTTTGACCTCACAGCTGATAGGATGACGATGATTATATTACATGCCATTACAGTTTAAGGATCGGCATATGCTTCTAAAATGCTATCAAAATATTTCGTTTTGTGTGAAATATATGAGTACAGCATTACTAGCATCTTGTCGTACCAAGGGCGGCGAACGTTCTACTTATCTAACCTTAGAGAAAAAGATGATCTCAATATCCCTTCACTCGCGAGGATGCATTACCAGTAGCTTTCTTCTTCACTACTGCTCAAGGTTATTATTCATTTACATTTTTCCTTTGCCATTCACCATTCCCAAAATGTTCAGCAAAATTAAAGAAATAATAATAATAAAGAAAGAAAATAGCTTTTTTTAGAGTAGCTTAAGAATTTGGCATAAAACAGATCGCAAAGTTAGATTCAATAGATTTGAATTTTCTGCTCTACACTCTTGCAAGCCAAAAACAAGTCTATGCTAGGGTTTTGGTCGGAGCTAACGCTTATTTTTTGTACTCTTGTCACAATGAATATAGTCCTTGTACAGAACTGCATTTAATCAAAGTGCTAAACGTACTGAAAGTTCTATATTACTTTATGAGACAACGAATGAATTGAATTGACCAATCAGAGATGAGTGTTTCAAAAGTACATATCAAAGATAAACATCCGAGCGTTGTATATCTACATTTAACTCGGACGTGAATCCCAATAGTTTCCTTTGCCCTAGCATTTTATAAATGTACCATACGAGCAACTCGCCTCAGCCAATATTCTTCCAGAAACAGTCTCGTTTACTTTAGGCTGCCAAATTCAAACAGTCTTTTCATCCGTCTCCAAAAGAATTACTAATAATCATGACCGATTAATATACCATTTGGGGCTTTTGCATTTCGACATGTAAACACTTTTTAAGTAACATCACAATGGCTTAAATTCCTTTGCTTAAAAGTAATCACTCCAAATTATGCCCAGGCAACTACCATTGGTCAAATTCGGATCATCCCAAAGGCATTAAAGGGGCGAGCAAAGTGAATTTCTCCATATTTTTCGTCAGTCCGATTAGCTCAGTTGGTAGAGCACTTGACTTCAAACCTCAAGATCACGGGTTCGAGCCCTGGGCTGACCATATCAACTAACAAAATAAATGTCTGTCGGAATGCTATCCACCGGGAACGTTAAAGAACCAGGCGGTTCGTCCTGTATCCTTGCACTATCCCCCGTAACAACTAACCGTCTTCTGGGGGCGTCGCTCATATGGGCATGTGCTACGGTAGCGACGATAAATAAACGGAAATACACACATTTCTCCACTATTAATGGAGAGACGTGTAATTGAATAATTGCATCAGCGGATAATTACAAACATTTTTGAAATCCGAAGATAATAATAATGTTTACGTTGACAAACTTAAGAAATAAATACATATTTCATACAAAAATAAACAAATTGAAAAAGTAAGGCAAGCAAATAGTTTTCCTATAATTGAGACGAAAATTTATCAAAATGGTTAATAGAAAATCTCGTGCCGCGCTATTTTCCATATACTACGACATTGGTTTTCTGTCCAATACATAAACAGCTCTGGCTTTAAATGGTGGTGAAGACAAAGATCAGACCGCACATATTTGTAGGCTAATCTTTGTATATACTTTCTATCCGAGCACAAATATTCCGGGTTCAGCACGAGAATGGTTAATTCTGTAGAACCCTGTCCAAATATCAAAGAGTTCATGTATTTCTCGTGCACGTAGACAGGTCTCGAGTTATTTCTCTTTTGAAGAATGTCAGAATTTTCCGAGAATATCTTGTAGCCATTTTCGGAAAACTAAGATAAACCAATCCTTCGAGCTGGATTCCCGTTACACAATTTATGTCTTATTTTAGACCCTCATTACTCAAGATATTCAGTGGTTCCAGGGCTAGAATTCCACCACCTTTTTGTCTTTGAATTTTATAACGAGGACTATGATTAGCCGTGACTTGCGGCCCGTCCAATCAGAGCACTTGTTATAAGCTTTTCAATTGGACTTATAAATTAGACTAGTTGGTATATACGAGCTCATCTATTAACTACTATATAGAAAATGGACGTCTATATCATTTAACCCATTCCCACCCAGTGACGCTTTTAGACGCACACAAGGAAAAAAAATTTGGAAAACATTGTAAAAAATGAAGAAATTGCTTGTGACAAGCAATTTCGTCATTTTCCACAATGTTTTCTACACAGAATGTCGAAAAAGTCCAAAATTTCATAAACTTTAAATTGTTGTCTGCAACTTCTTTCAATTTGGAGTCTAAAATTTTGCCGTCTGGTAATGGTTTGAGAGAAGTAGATTTTTTTTCATTGAGATATGAAACCAAAGACCTTATCACATCGTATGAATCCCTTATCACTCTGAATCCGCTCAGCAGATTCATACAGAAGTGTCATAATGCCCTTTCGTTGTTCTACCGCTATAGGGTACGATAGTGAAACAATATCTTGTATTTGCTTTGAGCTGTGGAGGAGAATTTTGATATTTCACGAGACCAAAGGTCGATGTTGTATCGTAATCGTTTGAACACTCCATTATCATATACCTATTTTTCTTATTTAAAAAAAATCGATAAAATAATGAACTCAATCTGTAAAATTGCCAGTAATTCCCTTCTCGTTTACCATCTGATTACGTTGATTTGCATTATGACGTGACATATATGAAAATGACGTCAATATACACTACCTTATATGGAGCCGTAATTGAAACTGTCTGATACGTTTTTTTTTTTTTTTCTTTTTTTTTTTCTGACATGTCCGATTTTGTATAGATATATATAATAAAAATAAATATTCTCTTCATATCGCGAACACACACACGCGAAAGAATACCAGTTACGGACGCTTCTTTTTGGAACTGCTTGCAAAATAGTTCTGCGTGCATTTTTCATAAATGTTTGAAACGAACTTTTAAGAAATTAAGAAAGAGGAATTTGGATAGACAGAACTAAAATTGTGTTGCTTAACACGTGTTTGTATCTTTCCTGTATAGTACGTATCATGCATTGACAATCGTTGGGATATTTCTTAACGGGAACATTGTTTAAAAGGAGGGATAGGAACGTTTTACAGAGGAATTGTTAAAGCAGTGTTAGTTTACATCTGGTCATTCTTCGACCTGTCTTTAACTTGACATAGTTTTTTCGATTAAGGTCCGGCCCCACTGTATCTGAGGATGCAAAGAGGATGTAAAACCTTAAAATATATTTCGTCGATGCTCTACGAAAACCTCGTAACTACAGCTTTAAATAAGCTGTAGTTACGAGGTTTTCGTAGAACAACGTCGATTTGCGGTTTACACCCGATGGAAAACGTTATACATCCGCTTTGAACTTATTGTACACGTGGTTCATACGCTCTAACCAACGAAAATCCGTCCACCATGATTTCATCCGCACAAAATGTTTTGGGCTGCAAAAAAGTTGTAAAACAGGTGTGCACCATGCTTATCCATTACCTAACGGCAGAATTTTAGACTGGTCAAAATTGAAAAGAGTTACAGAGGACAATTTGAAGCAAGTAAAATTTTTGAATTGTTGTACCTTTCGGGTAGAAAACATCGTGGATAATGATGGAATTGCTTGTTACAAGCAATTTCTTCATTTTCTACAATGTTTTCCAAAGCTTTTTTTCTAGGGGGCATCTAAAAGCGTCATTGAGTGGGAATCGGTTAATTCGCAACATAAACGAGTAACAGATGTTCTTTGTCTGTTATCATCCGCTAAATGTCCACTGTGTCCTCTCTACATCTTCGCAACTCACAACTGCCGCAGGAAAGTGTACGCGTGTTTGTGTGTGTGTGTGTGGGGGGGGGGGGGTTTACCAGGTACATGGAACGTCTGTACATCGTAAGTGGCCCGGAAATAGGAAGGACGTACGCGCATGCATATCCTATATAATACATATATATATTTATTTTTATATCGAGGATGCATGTAGTATGTCTAGAGTAAGTAAATGCAAAATTAGCGGAAAATACTGTTTTGTTTTGTTTAAAGGGGGGGGGGGCAGAGAAAATCTTCTGGGTCTCAGCATGAGTTTACCTGCCACGGTGTATAGAGCTTATAGCCCTTGGTTTGGGTCTTCAACGTCATCAAATATTCTCAAATGATCAATCGCTGGTCCCGCCCACTTACTCCGTTGGCCCCACCCATTGACTCTGACAGGAAATACCGCTTCGAGTTTAAACGAAAATTTTAGGCGAAGTCAAAGTTAACTCCCACTCTAAAGGTCCACTGATTATCAGACTGGCAGCCATGATTGGTCTATTATGGATAATCAAAAGTTCAATATGATAGCTGCACTCATTAACAGCAAAACACAATTTCTTCAAACTTTATCAAGTCGAATATCAGTTGAATGGCGTTTAACGCCACTTTTAACTATATTTCAGTCATATCGTATAGACTGAAGACCTGGCCATAATTCCACTCACACTTTCCGAGCCACCAGCTGCTCACCCCTCTTTGGCTTATGATTATCCACCCGATGGTTGGAGAAAAAATGTCGAAAGGATATTTGTAGCTACCGGAGATCGAGCCCTGGACCACATAGAACTTTGAGAGTACGACGCACTACCGACTGCGCTATGGCAGAAAGAGAACAATACGAAAGAGGCGAGCAAGAGCTGCGTGAGTACGAGAATGGGTCGTGAGAAGAATGGAGTTTGGACTGAATGACCAGTTGATGTTCTCGAACTGAAGAATGAAGACCCTCGTGCATTCCATCACTTCATGAGGATGTCGCCAGTCATATTTGATGAACTTTTAGAGCGTCTGCGTCCAAGATTGACCAAGTTAAGCACCAACTTCCATCCCAACCTGGACCCTGAACTAAAGGTGGCACTGGTTCTGCGGTACCTACCTTCTGAAACCATACACAGAAACATGCAGTATGCATGGAGAGTACAACATAATAGTATCCACAAAGTCGTCGGAGAAGTGGTAGAGGCCATCGTTAAAGAATCCGTGGACGAGCTCCTCAGGTGCCCAACCACTGAGCAAGGCTTGAGATAATTTGCAGAAGACTGGTGTCATAAGCCGTCGGAGCCATAGATTGGAAATACATGGCTTACAAAACTAAAACCAACTCAGGGTCCGATTATTACAACTATATACCGGCTTCTTTTCAGTAACATCTTCATGCCATGCTGACTACAAGGTCATTGCCTTCAATATCACATCATGTAAGACCAAACACGCACTTATATCCCGTTGTGTTTAGAAATCTGTTAGAAATTGACCAATCGCGGCTGACAATCAAAAATAAACTGACCAATCAAATAATTTATTCTGCCCGGACCTGAGCTTATCAACTTCGACACTGGCCGCCATTTTGTGTACCTTTATTGTTGGTTTGGCGACTTAAATATCGTAACTACAGCTTATTCAAGCTGTAGTTACGACGTTTAGATCACCAACCAACCATTTTACTTTTTTGTTAAATCCTACTTGCCATGAATTTTGCAAAATAACGCTGTTAAAAATCGAAGCGGAACTTCCTGTCGGAGTTAATGGGTCTAGGTAGTCAGTAGGCGGGGCCAGCGATTGGTCAATACGTTGCCAATCAGAGAAAGAGGGGGAGATTGCGGGAGACAGACAGACAGACAGACAGACAGAGAGAGAGAGAGAGAGAGAGAGGGGGGGAGAGAGAGAGGGAGGGGACAATTTATATTTGTTGTTGCTGTTGTTAGTATGTTGATATGAAGGCCATGTTGAAAAAAAGATGTGTTTATATTTGTCTTAACAAATAATGCTATAATATTGTTTCAAGCAATTTCTTCATTTTCCACAATGTTTTCTACATCAAAGATAAATATTTTTGATTTTTTTTAGCTTTAAAATCGTTGGTTGCAACTTCTTTAAATTTGACCAGAGTCAAATTTTGTCGTCTGGAAGTGGGGAAAAGTTTATAGAAAATTCCGTATCAAGTAAATCAGTATGTTAATATTTGGCTATCACCTTTGCTTTCTCAGTATTTCATATTTTGTAATAAATCGAACATTATCCGTAGATTTGAAGTATAGATATCATTGGTGCGCGAGCAAAATGTCGTAACTCCATCCTAAATAAAGTTGTAGTTACAATATTTTGCTGGTGCATCGACCATATTTTTGTCTCCGTGCGCCCTTTCGGACAACATCTTTAATTTTTGCACCATTAAAATATGGGGGAAATGCCATTTAAAGTGATTACATGGTGTTTAAGGCCCCTTTCAACAGCATATCGGTTATCCGAGCCACCAGCTCCTGGCACTATTCACCATTCGTACTTAGGTGAAAGAAATGCCACTATATTTTTTTGTCAAACGGCGGAAATTGATCGCAGAGCCGGTTCGAACTCGATACCCCAGGATTGAGAGCAAAGAACGACTGAGATTAATTGGCTCGGCTTCTGCATTCTTAAACGAATTACATGTATACCGATATGAATGAACAACGAAAAAAAAGTTTCGGTTTTCTATATAAAACACATTCAGCCCAATTTTTTAGTCAGCACATTTTATATCGGTAAACTAGACAGGTAAAGCACTCGAACTTCTTTTTTGTGTTATACTGAGCCTAGAAGCCACATTGTCCACGTGCAAATACATTGTACATTGAATCTCATTCCTAAACTCCATGGATGGTTTAGCTATTTCTGACTCAGGACTAGACGTATACAAGAACCCTACGGAAGATGCACAATGAATTCTCCTGGAACATTCCATCTTCAAGGACAGCCATACAGTAGAAGAATATTTTGCTAAACGCGCTTTGATTTGGGGATTCCTTTATGAAATTCCCCACGTTAATATTGCGGTTTTGAAATCCAGGTAAACATTTAAAAGAGGTTACCTTTTTAAATTTATCTAATGAAAGCTTTTAGCGATATATTCCACGCCATCAAGACTCATTTCTAGTAAACCCAAGAATGATTCTTAACTTACTCATTGAACGGTTTATAAATCTAGCTTTAAACAATGTGTTTTTTTCTAAAGAAACTCATCTTGAACGCACCCCAGGACTCGAAATCATCTGCCAATGATTAACCTTGAAATTTCACAACGACACATATCGCGTCCAGTCACAACCCTCGTTATGATGGACTTTTAGATAAAACCGGTTGAGGAGTACGAGTCCCCGACATACATCTCTTGATGGCCAACGCTGATGATATTTTGGAAGCTTAATTATCACCTATTTTCATCCTGACCTTAGCTTCGATAACGTAGCCCTCGTTCTGACAATCCGTTAGCGATCCGTATACGATAACGAAGCCCTCTTTCTGATAATCTGTAGGAGAGCCTCGCCTACATATTATCAGAAAGAGGGCTAACCTTATCGCTCATGTCATACTTGAGTAATGAATCAGTTCTACTCCTATATGATGGACACAGGTGGCGAGTATGTCCAGCAATTTACGGATCGCTTGCTACGCCCACCGCCTCCAACAATGCGATTCGAATTAGGAAATAGACGACATTCTTTTGTAGAAAACACAAATATCTTCAGAGACACAAAACAAAAGGCAAATCGATGCTAGGCGACATATACAGTGTATTTACGGGTATGCGGTTTAAGTCACAAAACAAACAAAACTATCAACATGTATACGGGAGTTAAAAAATCGCATCCGGTCTAGATAAATAATTTCATTTGCCATTCGGTTTTTCGATTTACAGCTGCGATAAATTTGTTTAAGGTTCTTTACTACTGTATATTTACCCTTATAAGTCTAAATTAGTTTTAACTTTTTTTTTTATCTTGTTTATTACATTTTATTTAGATCTAGGCTAGTACACGACATAATCTATCATCTTATTCTAATTCTCAAACAATTTGTATATTTCTAACATTATTTGTAAATTTGATTATTTTCTTTCTCTTATCCGTTTCTAACGGCTGGTTATTCTATCGAATTACCAACTCGGAAAACTAGCATTTCAGTGCTTTCAGTACTTTCATTATTATGTCTATAGTTATCATTATTTGTTCATTACTTCGTATATTTTGACTTTATCGAGTAAGACATCTGCAACAGACTAGTCTCAAATTATCGAGAGGTCGGAAAATCCAAACTAGTATCGGAAAAACCCTGCGTCATCTCGTTTACGGAAAATCTGACTGACCTCTAACAAACGTAACATAGTTTAGTCTTTCCGAAGAGATACCATGTTGTTGCATTCTAACGAGAAGCACATTCTCCAAAAATACCAGAAATGCTTTGACCTCCAAAGATCCTCCATTCATATTCGTCATTTCTGTTTCGAGAAAATTTTGGCTTTCCTGTTGACGCAATTCTTAAATATGCAAACAGAGCAGCCCTTCAACGCCGATCATATACGCCTTTTTTTAGATAGGAAATATTCGATTGCATTATTCGTTACTACATGTATTTGAATATCGTTAAGGAGGGGAAAAAACATATTTTTTTATTCAAACGGGTGTTGTGCATTGTTAAAATACAAACTTTCACGGTGATATGGAACTTAAATTCGTTGCATTCTAGATACGAAGGCTTATGACAGATAATAACAGGTAGGTTGTTCTTACAATAGTAATTACCCCCAATAAATATGTATTCATTCTAATCAATTCCTGAGACTAAAATACATGTGATTGAGTCAAAATTTAATTACGTCAAAATTTGAGAGAGTTGGAAGCGTGACAGAAATTCTGATTAGTCAAGATTATAAGATTGGAACACTTCAAGAGACCCGTTCTTGAGCACTTAGTTTCCCGGGAACGCCTAACGATCTTGGTTCTGTCATTGGCCCACATAAATCTGCGCGGGTACTGTTGTATGCTCCAGGAAGCAGAATTAAAAGGAATTTATCTAAGTTCCAATCGATGTAAAACAATTATTTTTAAATTGAACCAAACCATCTAAGTTATCTAGAGCTGAGTTTTTTTCCTGGAAGATACTACTTCACTTTTCATGCATGAAATATGGCTTATTACCTTCTCTCAGATACACTTTATCGATGTTTTAGGGTATCATGTAGGTACAAGTGACGGATAGCTGGCCACGCCCACTGACTCCGCTGGCCACGCCCACTGACTCCGCTGGCCGCACTCACCGACTCCGCTGGCCGCGCCCACTGACTCCGCCGGCCACGCCCACTGACTCCGCTGGCCGCACCCACTGACTCCGCTTGCCACGCCCACTGACTCCGCTGGCCACGCCCACTGACTCTGCTGGCCACGCCCACTGACTCCGCTGGCCACGCCAACTGACTCCCGACAGGAAAGTTTCACTTCGATATTAAATAGCATTGTTTTCCAAATTCTATGGCCGATAACATATTTAACAAAAAGTAGAAATGTTGGTTGACGACATAAATCTTGTTTCTACAGCTTTAAAAAGCTGTAGTCACGACATTTAAATCGCCAAACCAACAAAACTGCTTCACATAAATAACGGCTAATTTTGGAGTTCGAAATAAGTTACATTATGATGTTCTTTTATCCGATACAGCTGAAGTTATTTATTTATTTTTTTGAGTTTTTTTGTTAATTAATGAATACAACGACGCAGGCTGATTACATAAAAGACCAAATTCAGGAAATTAAATAAATGAATGAATAACAGAATCAAATAGATTAGCAGATGGAAATGTTAAACACAGAATTCATCAAAATAAACCCAAGCGAAAGAGAGGGGTGAAACTGCAACCAGCAAAAAACAATGAGAAATTTCAATCTCGCATATGATGTTATTTACCGAAATGATGATTATATATATTGGTCGTTTGTTTCTTTGATTGTCTGTCGCGATCCGTTGATTAAAAGGACCGGGCGAATGCAATCAAAGATAGCATGAATAAGCTCCTGTATGAAAACGTATCATGGTAAAGGAAAAAAATCGCTTTGACAACATATTTTTTTTGTCGGAAAGTAATTGTAAAGGGAATGGGTTGATAAGATAGGCTTATTCGACAAAAGCAATACCAACCTAAAAACTAGGCTATAATCACTATATCAGGAATTATAAGAAAAAAATGATTGATTGGTTGATTGATTAATTGGGGTTTAACGCCACTTTTAACAGTATTTCAGTCATATCGCGGCGGCTGGAGCATCTATCAATAGATTCCTGGTATTTCTCACACCCTAGTACTACCACTACATCCTTTCCTAGCCTCCAGCAGCAATCCCACTTAGGTTTATGATTATCCATCCATTGGTGAGAGACAAATGTCGGGAAGGATATGTGCCGCCGCTGGGGATCGAACCCAAGACTCTTATGATTGAAGATAAGAAAGAAACTCGCCAAGTCAGACATACAAAAAATGAATGAATGAATGAATGAATGAATGAATCATAAAACATCTATCAACCCGTGACGCTTTTGGACGCTCCTCAACAGAACAATTTGGAAAACACTGTGTAAAGTGAAGAAATTGCTTGTAACAAGCAATTTCTTCATTTACACAAAGTTTTCTGTCCAGAAAGTTGAAAAAAAAAAATCTAATTTTCATTGCCATCTGCAGCTCCCTTCAATTAGGACCAATCTAAAATTTTGTCGTGTGGTGATGGGTTTAAAGGTTTGCACATTGCGCACGGTAGGCCTGACATGTAAGTGAAGAAACTGTTGTAAGAAGAGGAGAAATGTTCTTGTTTTCATATTATTTTACCCACACCAGTTGTGTTCGAGCGGTACATGAGAGTCACATCGGTAAAAAGGTTCTCTGATTTTCATTACTGAAATGGCAGCCAATAGTGCTCACAACATAAACAACAACAAAAATGATATGAATAATCAATGATTACAAAAAGCAAATTATGTGCGTTAACAAGCAGACGCTTGTTAAACCACCGATTAAAAAATACACCAACGGTGATACTCGGTGCACTTTGATATCGAGGCGTCTTGGGTAGGCCCGGCCGCTATTGATATTTTCGGAAAACGATGTAGGTCATCCGTTTCCCGAAAACGTGTACACGATCTCTTTTTGTAAACCAAGGAATTGCCTAGACTTTATGAATGATTGACTGGTTTGTTGTATTAATTACACAAGTGTGCATATACTGTGGATTTTAATTTGTGCAGACGACAGAAACAAAAAAGTAATGTGAATTTTATTTAATCTGTCTGCTTTGCATACTTCTCACTCTGTCTATCTTTGTTTGTAAACAATGAGCTATTTATAGATCAGTCGACGTGACAAAGTTATTATTTAGCATTCGCTTCTTTTGAATTAACACGATTCAGTTGTTATTGCTGATTTGTCCAGCTTTTAGGTTTAATGCAATATATATTGCAGGTTGATCATGACATCTTAACACTTATTATGCCGGATTAAAATATTTTTCTGAATTGACAAATTTCTGGCTCCGCCCACTTACTCCGTTTGCCCCGCCGGACTCCAACAGGAAGTTCTTCGATTTTTAAACGTTATTTTTGTATAATTTATATCGAATGGCATGTTACGTAAAAGGAAAATGGTTGATTGACAGCCTTAAAATCGTTACTACAGCTCGAATAAGCTGTGGTTACGACGTTCAAGTCGCCAAACCAACAAACTGTTTCACACCAATGGCGACCAAACGGAGTTCGAAGCTCAATTCCGGGCTGAATAAATGATTTAATTGGTCGACTGATTCCTTGAATTTGACACTCCCGATTGGTCAATGGCAGACTGGGAGCACTTAAAGGCATTTATTATAGTCAATATGTCTTTTGTTCATTGATTTTGTAAACAGCTCTGGCTAAACCCATTCCCACATAGTAAAATTTTCGACAGGTCCAAATTGAAAGAAGTTGCAGAGATTATGAAATTTTAAATATGTTCTATACTTTCTCAACAGAAAACATTGTGTAAGATGAAGAAATTGCTTGTTAAAAGCAATTTCTTCATTTTCCACAATGTTTTCCGAATGTTTTTTCTTGAGGGGCGTCCAAAAGCGTCACTGTGTGGATATCGGTTAACCCATTCCCACACGATGACGCTTTTGAACGCCCCTCAAATAAGAGCTTTGGAAAACATCGTGGAAAATGAAGAAATTGCTGGTAACAAGCAATGTCTTCATTATCCACAGTGTTTTCTATCCAAAAAGCTGAAGAAATTTTAAATTCCATCAACTTGAAATTGGGGTTAAGAGCGATTGAATGGTAGTGTAGACTAAGCTCAGAAAGCAACAATCCTTACCTTATACTTGCAGTTTAACAGAAATCGAAACTTTCCGCAGTAGGTAGTTTTTCTTAATTCTACCCGGTTGCTTGAAAATTAAAATGGATCTCTGTAAAATGCAAAAATGAATAGACTCTGATAAGACGGCATGGGTTGCTCGGGCAAAACATCGTCGATTTTTTTTTTTCTTTTTTTTGTAAGTTGTCTTCATTATTTAGAATGGTCATTCTACCTTTAAATGTTGACTTCCAAAATACATGTACTCCAATCGACCTGTACGTGCTTTATTATACCGCTTTTTTTTTCAATATTTGTTTTTTCAAGGCCCTAGTACAGACGCCTGTTTCGTAATTTGATCGTGTACAATATATTATATGACCAGAATTTGCGTGATTAAACATTAAACTCAACAGATAAAAAAATACCAAAAATACAAATACATAACGGCCCTTGATGACATTTTTTTTATCCAGGTTAAGGGGCCACATTTTTATGGTCATTTTCTAAATGCTTTCCCCGAATGATTTGTCCTCTTTGTTGCCACTGTTCAGAGTATTTGAGTCATATCGCGGCGGCTGGATCATCTATCTATAGATTCCTGGCATTTCCCACACCGGTACTACCAAAGCATTCTTTCCGAGCGAGCCTCCATCTGCTCATTAATCCTACCTTGGTTTACGATCATCAAAGGACTACTCAGGCGGACTTAACATGAGAGAAACCATTTGGCCATTCTACCTGATTTTGTGTTTCAAAGTTTCAAAGCTCTTTTCCCCCATTTAGCTCACCTAACCACGTAGTGGTCTTTGTTAGCTTTTGTGATTTTGATGTGTCAGGCGTCCGTCGTCTGGCCTCAGTTGTCAAATTTTACCTAGTGTGCACTCTAGAGGTCACATTCTGCTCAAATGTCTTGAAACTTGGTCATAATGTTTGTCTATAAGATATTTTAGAGGATTTCAAAAGTAGTTTATGGGGGATTAAAAACCAGGTCACCAAGTCAAATCTTCGAAAAACCTTGTGTGTACTCTAGATGTCCAATTTTGACTCGAATGCCTTGAAACGTGGTCAGAAGGTCTGCCTACATAAGCCCTTGAACGGGTTTGAAAATGTGTCACATGGGGTCAAAAACTAAGTCAATAGGACAAATCTTATAAAACCTTGTATGCACTTTGAAGGTAATTCTTAAAACTTGGTCAGAATGTTTGTATACATACGATCTCGTACGAGTTCGAAAATGGTACATATTGGGTCAAAAACTAGGTCACCAGGTCAAACCTGAGAAAAAATGTTGGTGCTCTTTAGAGGTCACATTTTTGCTCAAATGCTTTGATACATGGTCAACATGTTTGTCTACATAAGATTCAGGCGAGTTCAAAAATGGGTCACATGAGGTCAAAAATAGGTCACTTGGTCAAATCTTAGAAAAACCTTGTGTGCAGTGTAGAGGCCCTTTCTTTGGCTTAAATGTCCTGATTTAAGGTCAAAATATCTGTCTGCATATCTTGGACAAGTTCAACTTTATGTCACATGTGGTCATGAACTAGGTCACTAAGCTCAACTGGAGAAATACATTGTGTGCAATATAGTGGCTAGATGTTTGGCTCAAATATCTATATATCGATGGCTTAGAGCAAAAACATAGTATGGCTCTATACATTGTATAGAGTCATACTATGTTTTTGCTCTAAGCCATCGATATGTTGTTACAAGTTGGTGATAAGTTCATACAGGGTCAAAAGCTTGGTCAAAAAATCAAATCATAGAAAACCCTTGTGTGCACTACAAAGGCTACATTTCTAAAACAAAGGGCTAAAAGCACTGATTTATTTTGAAATTTTGAAAATTAAACCTTATAAACAACTCTGACTTAATAGAGACAAAAACACTTACTTGCAGGCTAACTTTGTCTATACCTACAGCTAAAACGGGAATATTCTGGATCCAGCATGACCAGGGATAAGTATTAAACCAATACATGTTTAAGAATGGACATATAACAAAATGTTACAATTATAAATTAGGAATTACTCAGTTCGCCTTGATCTCTTAAATCTTGTCATGCTAATCTCGGAAAATTTCTCCTTTGACAGGAGCTTTGAAAGTTGTGTAGACTATGATCAGCCTGCACATACACTGCTTGTCCTTGTTGTGCTGAGAAAAAAAATTAAACGCATATGGTATTTATGTTAACGTTTATGTTAACGTTTTAAAATTTAGTGAAAAGAGGATTCAGCAGGACTATGGTTTAGACTATTATGCTGCTTTTGAACATGTATTGAAATACTATCTTAAAGTGATAAATGACAAAATAAATGAAAGATCAGAGATATGAAAGGTTAAGTACTAGACCATGCTTATAAATTTGGTACATTTCCACTTCATATAAGTAATTTATTGCATCCTCTTAGATCTTGCCCTTGTTAAGCTATTTCTATATTTTTAATACTTTACGAAGTCTGTACAGCAAAGAGAGAAAGGGAGGCCAAATAAAGAACTTTAAGTTAAAGGCTAAAAGGAGAGAGGGAAACCATAGAGAGGAAGAGAGAGAGGGGCGAAGATAGAAGCCAAAAGAGAGGAAGACAAGATAGATAGAGGGAGAGAGAGCGAGAGAAAGAGAGCGAGCAAAGTTAAAGGGCTAAAGAAGGTCCACTTGGGGAGAAAATGAGAGAGAGAGGGGGAGGGAGAGAGAGAAAAAGAAAGAGAGTTAGAAAGAGAGAGAGAGACCAAACAGGGAAGATAGACAGAGGAGAAAGAGAAAAAGTAGTCAAAATAGATGAGAATTGAACACCGTTTTGTTGATCTACTGATTAAAACGTGGTCTGAAGACTATTGAACAACCTGTCACCATTATGCAAATATCGATTGATTTTTACTCTTTTAATTTTCAACCCATTCCCACACAATCCCTCCTTTTTACGCCCGTCAAAAAGTGAGCTTTGGAAAACATTGTGGACATAGAAGAAATTGCCTGTTTCAAGCAATTTCTTCAATTTCCCCAATGTTTTCTACCCCAATTGACAAAGAATTTTAGAATTTCACCAACCTAAAGTTGTCGTCTGCATAATCTTCGAATTTGGACCAGTCTAAAATTTTTATCAAGTTGGAATGGGTTAAGTCCATGGTAGGATACGATCTCATAAGGCAGCACCGATGGCGAAGTCAATCAAAATGTGGAATACTCTCAAGCGTTATCTTCCGATAGGTGGCATTTTGCAAATGCTGACCTATCTAATTTGAGCATTCTGGGTAGTGTCATTCGTGACAACTCGGCCGATTCCGTCAAACTACATTCAAAATGTCGGCGCCCATGAAAGGCACGCTTCGAATTTTTGATGCTTCTTCTTGGAGCACATGTATGGCGTGAATGCTAAAGAAATTTAAAATAATTGTTTTTCTAATTAATTTTGAGCGACAGTTAATTTTGATTTCTCCACAATTGTAGGTTTTATTGAAATTATCCACTTGCTACTTTGTGGCGATATAATATGGAGTTATGCGTACGACGTTGTAATATTTATCCCAATCTGGATAAGTGATACGGTCCCGAAGACAGGTCAATCTTCGGAGAATATGACATGCGCAGACAACGTACTATTAAGCTTTTAGTCTCCGAACGAGAAAAATGGCGGACCGCTTGTCACAACCACTTAACCTAGACAGGAAGTTATTTCGAAAAGTTTATGTCCAAAAACCATCAAGTAACGTGTTTGATTGGCGATCTGAACGTCGTAACTATAGCTTTAATAAGCTGTAGCTACGACGCATAAGTCGTCAATTCAACACAAATGTTTTGCACAAATGTACTCGAATGCTGGAGTTCAAAGTTAACATCCGATTTGAATGAATGATTTGATTGGTCGATTGATTCTTTGATTGGCCGTCGCGATCCGTCAATTGTCGTTCATTTAATTGATAAGCTACATGCTATGACGGATGATCGATGGGATCTCAACATGCGCGATCAAGGAACTACTTAAAGCTAACGATAGAGCCTGCAATTGAAAAAGGTATCCAAAAGAGCCCCTATGTAACATTTTCAACCATTTCACATGTGATTGAATGGAAAAGGCTTATCAACTTGGGAAGCCACCAAGGGCATTTAGAATGCCCGGGCCGCTGATCTTGCAAAGTAGCTTTGATATGGTATCTACCTGTAGAGCGTATAGTGAAGACTCCACTTGGCGGAAGTGGAAGGGAAATTATAACACGCAAATTTGTCAGTACATGCGTACTACGTTAATTGCTTTATACCGAATCATTGTATGTATATTTACCCTTGAAATTTTTACATATATGCTGGCGTGAATAGCGACAAATAAGGTAGTTTCAACCCATTACCGGACGACGTAATTTGTAACTAGTCGGAATTCAAAGAAGGTGCAGACTACTAATGTAAGTTGGTGAATTTTGAGAGATCTTTGTTTCTTGGGCAAGAAAACGTGGAAAATAGAGAAATATCTTGTTATAAGCAATGTCTTCATTTTCCACAATGTTTTTTTTCTTCTGGAGCGTGAAAATGGAATTTAGTAGGAACATGGGGATGAAAACTCGCGAGATATTTAAACAATAATACAACTTGCTAAATTTGAAATTCTGCTAATTTGTTTCACAGAGACTTGTCACAATAGAATTCCTTTAACACTAGATACTTGGTTAGGTGAGTCTATATAAATTTACGTATAGTTCAAATGTGCCAAGTCCCCGTGATTTTTTTATTGATTGAATTTGTCGAGTTAAAAGCAAATTTGAGCTGCACTTTGATTAATCTTTCTACTTGTGAATGCAATCACAGCTTCTATCATTTCGCTCACCATTATAACTACAACACTATCCGAGGCACCACTGTCTCCTCTATGTAAAAGCACAGCCTGTCCCTTCCATCTGCCCAACTCCACCCCTTGGTTGGAGAAAAAATAAATTAAAAAATGCTTCACGTAATTGTCGTCAAATGTCGGAGTTCAAAGTTCACTTCCAGTCTAGATGGATTATTTGATTGGTCAATTGACTATTTGATAGACAACCGCAAAGATATTTTCTCTGAAACAAAATTGCATATTTATTACACTAGTGCAATGGCATATGTCAGCCTGCTTATACGGGAAGTCTGATTTAGGTATGTTCCCTCAAGCTATAGAGTTGTTTTCAAAATTGGTTTTCAAAAAAAAAAAGAAAAATAAATTGTCAAGCACTTTCATTTTTATTGTAACTATCACTAGATCAGCCTGCGTATATTTACAATAAACGTTTTGACTTATAGTTAAGAGAATAGCTTATTTCTGGTTGTCATAGAGGTTTTGCGTTGAAAACTCTTATAGAAACGATAAAATACACCGCAGCACGAAGAACAACGTGAATCTCTGTGACAAACCAATGTCCGTCGTCCCTACGCCCACCAGTCACTCTGCCTACGTTTCCTGTAACCCATTACCACTCAACAAAGTTTTAGACTGGTCTAAACTGAAAGAATATGCAGGCGACAATTTTAAGTGGATGGATTTATTTTATTTCATTTTTTCGTATTTTGGGATAGAAAACATTGTGGATAATGAAGAAATTGCTTGATACAAGCAATTTCTTCATTTTCCACAATGTTTTCCAAAGCCTTTTTCTTTAGACGCGTAAAAGGAGGGACTGTGTTGGAACGGGTTGAATTAAATATCCTCTCCTCCTTGAAAATAAAGATGAACTCTGACACTAATGGTCCTTGTATGTTCAAAGTTAACGAAAACCTGGACAACAAAGTGTCTGAAATTTAAAAACGATCTTTAAAAAATTTACAGGGACAAACCAAGGCCTAGAAATGTATTTTTTGCACGTAGAATCATCTGGTGACATCTTAAAAATATCGTAAAAATAATGAAGCAGAGGTCTTATTTGGACAATAGGAATTCAAATCTCATATTTGCAAGTGGCATGTTCTGGCTATTCTTTACAAAAGTTTTTAGAAAATTGGCGCTAGGTTCCTGCAGGAGACCAAACTGGTACATTTCACAAATGAATAATAATAGCAATACATTCTCTATCGAAGGCAACTTATTAATCTAACATCATTATGTATGTTTCTTAACAGAAGAAAATGGAGCTGAGATGGCGCACCTGATGATAACCCTTTCCTGTTGAATCCTCATTTTTTACATTCCTGTGATTTTATTATTGAGAAAATATTGTAGAAAAAGAAGAAATTGCTTGTAACAAGCAATTTCTTCTATTTTCCACAATATTTTCTAACGTAACAAATGGTTATTTTCAAATCAAATCCACTTTTAATTTTCCTCTTAAAACCTTTGAATTAGGGCAGGTGTTAAAAAGACGATGATGAAGATGACTTGAAGTTTGCTAAGATTATGGAAAAATGTAAGAAAAGTAAATAGCATAATCTTGTAAATAAGCGTAACCACTGGTATACTTTGCTGAACACTGGCAGAAAATTATTTCTTGTTTTGGCTATTAACTTAACATGACATAGTTTATTCACTTAAATGACTTAAACATTAATGTTCATCATCATTACATAGTATATTAAACAATTATATAATAGCACATATGTTCAACAATGACAAATAGAAGAAGAAAATGAAATTGATTATGTTGTATGTTCCAATATTTGTATGGATTTATACATTTTAGGTCTGATATAATATCATTTCTTAATAAATGTTTGTCTCAGAGCTTTGTAAAATGGACAAGCTATTTCAAAATGGTATTCGTCTTCTATTACATTCATATCGGAAAGTGTGCATGTTCGGTCAGATCTAGACATATTTTGGTATCTACTTGTTTCTATTCTTAGCTTATGTGCCGATTATCTAATACAAGTCGGTGATAATCTAGTTTTTTGTTTGTTTGAATGGGGTTTTACACCGCTTTCAACAATCTTTCAGTTATATCGCGGCGGCTGGAGCACCTAACAATGGAATCCTGGTATTTCTCACACCAGTACTACCATTACACCCCTTCCTAGCCTCCAGCTGCTATCCCACATAGGTCTACGATTATCGAGCCATTGGTGAGAGACAATAGTCGGAAAGGATGAGTGCCGCCGTCGGGAATCGAACCCGGGACCTCTTGATTGACAGTCCGACTGATAATCTAGCTATGTAATGATACTTCAAGAAGATAATTAGTCATTCTTGGGGAAAAAAGAAGAAATAAAAACATTACGCCATAGCAGTCTTTTATCAATTGTTATGTAGCATTAAGTAATTTTTCAGCAAGTTTCTGAAGATATACATGTATTTGTAATATTTCGTATATGATTTGGTACTGCATTCCAATAGTCCGTACCCGTAAAAGAGAATGACAATTTTGATGCATTTGTTTTTGGATCATAGTTGAAAGAATTTTGGTTACTTATATTGGATCTTAGATTGTAAAATTGGTTGTTGTAAGTAGAAACAAAGTATTACATATACGATTGGGGTAAGCCAATGATTTAATTTGAAAACCCCAGGGTAGTAAATAATTACAACGATCTTTTAAACATTATCATTTAAAAGATGATTAATTACTTCTAAAACTAGAGTTTTTGTTCGACAGAGAATTATTATTGAAAATCGTTATAGCTCCACTGGCTGAAGACAATCGGGCTATTGTCTTGGTAGAATGTCCGTCGTGCGTCCGTCTGTAAACATTTATTGTAAAAATCTACTCCTCGGAATAACTGAACAGAATTCAACCCAATTTTATATCAATGATCCTTAGGTGACGCTTTTCGATTCCTTCTAGAATTTTGATCGAATAACGAACATGACTTTGATGAGTAGTGCTTATTTCCGTATTTGGTGAAAATTTTGAAAATCGTCTTCTCAGAAATCGGTTAATGAATTTCAACAATAATTCACAAGAACGATTTTTTGATGACCCTTAATCAGATTCTTCAAAGACATTTGATCGGATAAAAACACGGCTTTAATGGATGGAGCTATTTTCTATATATAGTGAAAACTTCGAAAATCTTTTTTTCAGAAACCGGTTAATTGGTTTCAACCAAATTTCACACGCATGACCTTTAGGTGACTCTTTAAAGGACTAACTTAAAAATGATCGGATAAAATTGACTTTTATTGATGGGGATACATTCAATTTATGGTATATTGTGTAAACTTTGAAAACCTTTTTCTAAGAAACCGATGGATGGATTTCAACCAAATTGTACAGGAGTGATTCTTTGGTGATCCTTTATTCAAATTCTTCAAAGAATTTGGAACAGGTGCAAGAGATGGCTTTTATATGGTTTTGGTTTTAATAGACGGGGCTTATTTCCCAAAATGGTATATTGTGAAAACTTTAGAAATCTTTTTCTTTTCTTAGAAACCAGTTATTAACTTCAACCAAGATCAGTTGGAATCATGGCTTTTATGGTCATGGCTTCTGTCCATATATGGTAAACAGTGAAAAGTTTGATTTTCATCGAACTTATGAACTTTACATTACTTGACTTTGGTGAAATAAAGGAAAGTTTTAAATTCTTCTCTAGAGGTTTTTCAGATTTTATCAGTGACTTTATTTATTTGCCAGATATGGCATAGATGATTCAATTTATATTTAATTTCTGAAAATACCGTTTACTTAATCAAAACATTCCGGCCTGTGGAGCGATAGAGGCGCTGAAACGCCCTGGTTTAGTATCTGCTCAGACCACATGTTGTTTTGGAAGAATGTAAAACCACGTTGTGTCTTGACCACTTTTCTACTTTTGATAGATCATTCTGTAACGTCTCATTTATAATTACAACCAAAGAACTTATGAAGTGCTGCGTCATCAGCATACATGTCAATATGAGATGATAAAATGAGAGGAAGATCATTTACATAAATTGAAAATAAGGAATAAATCAATTAAAATTCTTCTTTGGACAAGCCATAATGCGTTGGAACATAGCATCATCTGATGACTCTTTACAAAACTTGGTAGAATAAAGCCTCCAGGAACAACAATGGAATTGCCTGGACAGAATCTATTTCTGAAAGACACATAGACAGAGAGAGAGAGAGAAAGTAATTGGGGTAAACAATTAGTCCTAGAGGAATCATACGTTAAGGTAACGCGAAGATGTTTTCTATGTTATAAGTGTAGGCTTCATTTCATCCTAAAGAATTGTATGATTCACCAATCGCTTGTCCCGTCCACTTACTGCGTTCGCCATGCCCATCGACTCCGACAGGAAATCACGCTACGAGTTTAAACGGCGTTATTTTGCAAAACTTATGGCTAGTAGAATGTAACATAAAGGTAGAATAGTTGGTTGGAGACTTACACGTTGTAAGTACAGCTTTTTCAAAAGATATATGAGCGTGTGCGTGACATTTCCAACCATTACACATGTGCGCTAAGTAAAGACTCAGATCAGCCTGTGCATACGCACAGTCTGACCAGAGTCTTCACTCTGCGCTCTGTAGATAGATACTGACCCAAAGCTTCTTTAAACAATCAGCGAATATTCAAATTGTCTCGAATGGCTGTCCAGAGTGCTCAATATGTGCGAGTCAGGGACCTGCGAAATTGTTGGAAATGTCACGCACAGGCTCATGTGTCAAAATATGTTATCAGTTTGAAGACATTTTATATGAATATAAGAATGTAAATTAAAGTAAATCTTGTATTAAGCGACAATACATGGGACGACCAAAAAGTGGTATCTTAAGAGAATGGTCGCTTATTACATATGTGTGTGAAATATATTGTGGATTTATTCATGAGTTGAAGAGAATAATATTTGTTTTCATGGAGGTATGAAGCGCAAACCTAATCACACTGTATGAATACGCGAAGCGGATTCATACATTGTGTGATTAGGTTTTTCGGTTCATACTTCCATGAAAAAAAAATATATATATTCTCTTCATTTCTTATAGTTTAATAGCACTGAGCGAAAAAAGGATAAACTTTACATATTCTGATACTTTTTGTATGGAACTATTTTGTGCGGAAGCATACAAAATGACCGCGTGCTCAAAATTTTGTTCATGGAGGTATGAATTACTTTTTTAGACCAATCAGAACGCCCCATTTTGATAGACGTAACTAAAAATTAAATAATATGATTATAAACTTAAATTAGTACAGAAATCCTTTTCGTGGGAAACATTAGAATTGTCTCACTTGGGCGGTTCTAAGTAGTTCACTTGATTTACGTACGATTTGTTATATGTTTTTAGCAAATGAGACCACTTTTTGATGGGAGCTTTTGCTTTTGAATTTGAAATTTTGATAGTGGTCGCTAAATTGAGGTGGTCGCTTTGGAGGTGGTTGCTTTAGCAAGACCGACTGAAGCTCGGCATTAAATTTATCGGGGGGGGGGGCTGAAGGCTACGGAGGGACTCATTGTCATCATAATATCTCTCTTTACCCATTTCTTTAACTTTTTCCTGTTTTACAACATTTTAGACTGGTCCAAATTTAGAGGATTTGCAGACGAAAATTTGTGGATTTAATTTGAAAAATAATAATTCAGTAGGATATAAAATATTGTGGAAAAAGAAGAAATTGCTTGTTACAATTAATCTCTTCTTTTTCCACAAAGTTTTCTCAAATATAAAATCACAGGGACGTTAACCAGGGATTAAATAGGAAAGGATTAATACATCCTGAGCCAAGTGACTGTATTATAAACTGTGTCCTTGCATGATTGTGGTTGAAATATTTTTTCAGCTATCCAAAATTCACGAATTTTGGTAAAAGAAATTGAAATTATTAACATGATAATTATTATTACTCTTATTATTATTTTAAGAATGAAAGAATTTTAAATTGCATATCTATGTATATCTAATGAAAGCCATAGAGTGAAACAATCCTTCCTGGTCTCTTGTGTACATTTATTTCTAAAGGTAAAGAAGATGGAAATTGAGTATATCTGTGAAAATTTTAAATTTTGTGGATTCTATCTATTTCACTGCATTCTGTGTCATACATTTCTTTTTATAAAGATACAGTTTCAATTACTAATGCATAACCGACCGATGTCGAAAACTCCTACATCATCTTTATCCTTTATAAAAAAAAAAAAAAAAAAAAAAAAAATCTTCTTACCTAACCGAATTGGAATCATGTTCCAACATGATAATGCTTGAAAGTCAACAAAGAAAACGTGTTCAGTGGTCGGATTCCAGATGTGGCGTGCGATAGGGATGACATTTCAAAATACAATGTATAAATATTGGTCTACTTTACTGCGACGTTTTTTGGTTTTTTTAAGATAGAATTCAAACGAGTACTTATGGCATACTCATCAATCTAAAACAATGGCTTTTACAAAATGCCATTATTCTCTTTAGCCGAGGCTCCTCATCGCAAGGTTATCAAATCAAGAAATTTTGTTTACATCACGTGTTTATAAAGACCTCCCTTTTCCAAAATGGCTGAGAACACCGGTCGTTTGTTTTTAGATGGGTAAAGTATTTCCTTTTTCTTTAAATCACTCCATTCACAAACTACATTTTTTATCGTGAAAACATTCTCACTTAATAAAATATTTTTTTCAATGTAAGGCTGAAGATATTGTTATAACAGGACCTTGCATTTTGTGTAATCAAAATTCTCGCTATCATATATCTAATGGTCGCAAGGCCATTTTAGGACGATTGTATTCGTTGTATTTAAATAAGGTACGGAGAAATTCGCAAGGCTTTGAGTGGAAAGGACTGGGAAAAGTCTGAAGAACGCGACAGAGATTCAAGCATTTCCCGTCGGTCTACATAGCGCATCAGACTCCAAATCTGGGATGTCATGGGTTCGTTCCCCGGCGGCGGCACATATCCTTTCCGACAGTTGTCTCTCACTAGTAGATGGATGATCGTAAACCTATGTGGGATAGCAGCTGGTGGCTAGGAAAGGATGTAATGGTAGTACCGGCTAGAGAAAGACCAAGAATCCATTGTTAGGTGCTCCAGCCGCCGCGATGTGACTGAAATACTGTTAAAAGTGGCATTAAACCCCATTCAATCAATCATTCAACAAAACGATTTTAAGAATTTGTGGTGACCTGGGTTTACTTGTTTTTCCGATTTCTTTTGTTTTGTTTTAATTCGTTTATTTACCTATTCTTTACAATGTGGATTAGCGTTTTAGTTAAGGAAATGGCCAAGTAATCATAGCAAAATTATTTTTGTTTGGAGGGATCCTTCTTGTCAATCGTCATTTAAAGAAAATGAAGTTGAAGAACATCGCCCAGAATGTTGTTTTAAGAAGTTAAGTTTTGGAATTTTTAATAGTTAATGTATGAATTATGTAAAGGAGAAATTAAATTTTGATCATTAGGAGACCCATTGAAACAGAGACTGGAACCTTAAAGTTCTTCTAGATAAACTCAACTTGTGTAAATTGTCCTTGACAGCCGAGTGTCTAATTAGAAGTTTGATTTAGAAAAAAAAAAAAAATAAATAAATAAAAAAATAACAGCCATTTCTATTTTAATCAATGTAGCGCTCATTTATTATAACCAAAAAGAATTACATGCCTTTTTTTAAAATGGATCATTTGATTCCGAATCGCTTGTTTACGTATATCTATCCGTTCATGTTTGTTAATTTATCTATTCATTTGCCTATGTTTTAAATTGGTGGTTTGAATTAGCAGATTTGTTGACAAATCAGTCAAAGTAACATGTTGCAGAACCGATATTTTAGGGGTTTTTGCTCTAGTTCGAATTTTCATTTTTTCTAAATTTACATATATGTCTTTTAAACCTATTTTCATCTTTCATATTTTATGTCCCAGTTAAATCAATGTTTGTGCAATTTTACTTTTTTAAAAAATATAATTATTAATGGTGGGCATATGGAATTTTCAAACAATCATCGGAAAAAATTCTTCTACCAGCTCTATTTTGATTTTGTTCTAATAAATTCTATCAATCGAAATAAAGTGTCAAGACTACAATAATGGAATAGATTGAAAGATATAACAATTTTATTACACAATTTTCTGTTCAATTTTCTCTAACGAAATTAAGAATTATATTCTGATGTGCTCAAGAATTAATGAAAAATATTTAAAAGAAGATCTAAAGCGGATAGAAACGCAAGAAAAAAAAAGAGACAAACAGAAAAAGATAGGAACACGAAGCCACAAAGACAACGAATTAGACGAAAGAGTTAGAGAGAGAGAGAGAGAACATTATGGCGATATAGAAATTTGAATTATTCTCATCCTCCACACCATTATATTCATTTCTTTTCAATTTGATTCCTGTATAGCTTTCAGATTTTCTTACTTTATTTAATGATATGTTTAATGATATGTTGTATAGAGCCCGAAAATAATATTCGATATGTATGTACATGTGATTGTTGTCAATATCATTGCTGGTTTTATAATAGCTGATAAACAAAGATATCGGAATGATTTTTCGTTTTTTATCAAAATTGTGGTCACTCACTACCAAACGATTCAGAGTTCAAAGTCTATCCGATATCTAACTTTTTGGAGATCAACTAAAGCCATCCGATACCCTGATATTCTGAGTTTGTTACGAAAGAAAAATATTGTGAAATGATTTGGAAGAGATTTGATAACTTGAATCATAAAGACAATAATCTTGTCAAGATTTTCGAATAGTTAAAAAACGATGATGTTACATTTCCTGATGATGTTACATTTCCTGAAAACCCTGAGAGATGTTTGACATTTCTCTTAACGAAGGATTTAAAAAGGATTTTAAAAAAGATTTGATTAAAAAAAATCATTTGGTTCTTGCAAATATGACAAAATATAGCTTGACATATTTGGTATATATTGGGGTTATTATTGGCTCATTTTCTGTTTCAAAAATATGTCAATTGATAAAATTATTTTAAGTGTTTTAAGAATAACTTGAGGTAGTATTGTAAAAAGACTGAAATTATAACAAAAAGTAAACGAATAAAAATCAGAATATTAAAAATATCAATGCCTCCGAAATCGATAGAACAATGAAGTATATTATATATATAAAAAAAATAATGGAGTAGATAAATGAATAATAGTGATATAAAAAAAAGACACGACTTTACGATAAGGCTTGAAAACACTGTTTCATTAAGGAAACGTTTCTAAATAATGCAAGAAAGGGCCAATTAAATCTTGGAGCAATTTTCTATTTGCTATTCTTCTGCTATTGTTCATATTTTCTTTGAGTTTTGTGTTGCGAAGTGGAATCAAGGTTTTAAAGTCTTAATGTCAACACTGCATTATTAATATATATACAACACTTTTCACTTTAAATTAACCGACGTAAGAAAACTGCTGTTAAAAGAAATTTAAGAAAATATTTATTGATAAAAATTTGCCTTTTCACATTTGCTATTCTACTTTTTCCCATCAAATAATATAGATAAATTATTTATTTCAAAGAAAAACAGGGATGATACTGTCAGCGACCCCTCCACTTTAGTAATTGCTAGGTGCCATTATACAATTGCTTTTCATACAAAAGTAAAATAGCTATTAACATAATAAAAACAGTTCATACACATCTTTATAAAGAAGTCCAGTTTAACACGGTTAGAAAATTTCTTGCGGTGTTTTCTTGAACAGGTGTTTTTTTCCCCGAACGTCAACATTCTGTTTCGCATGGTACACATTTTACAGTTTTCCGTAAATTGTGAAAACCGAAAGCCAGAAACTAGATATGAACGAAGTCTCGGGAAATCCCTGCATTTACATTGGAAGATTAAATTATAATTTGTGATTAATAGTATAAATAATTAAAAAAGTTTACATTTTGGTGATCAAATAATTTAAAAAGGAGAAAAGACTTGTTGATGTTTGTTCCGTTTAATCACATATTTTATTTTAAAACCAGATTTGTGAATTTTAAGCTTACTTTAAAACTATTTTCACGGAATAATTGTAATAGGTGACAAAATTTTCACACGTGTTTCTGGTTTGTTTAATATTTTATTATTACTTCTATCATTAATAGATCTATTAGCATTATTATTTCTTAGTTTTCTTTCTTTTTTCTAAATGGAAATAGTAACTTGATATTTTCCACTGTCTGTTCCAAAGGCATAGGTAGGCATAGGTTTATAATATCATTTGAGAAAAAAATTAAACGTAAATGACAGGCAAATATAATCACATTTAGCATTTTGAAGACAAAGAGTGTCTCATGAATATGCTGGATACAATCTGGATCCAATTTTGGGAATGAAGGATTTTTTTAGTTGGTATGAAAGTGAATTTCTAATCACTCTCCTTGACGCTGCGAAGTAGACTCGTACAGGAAGCGTCTTTAGGTTTTTAGATTCAAGACTCAATGAAAATCATGAAAATATTCTCATCATCTCTTATAATCTATAATAATGAAGACTATGTGACGAAAAGACACGAATAAGCAAAGCGTCTGTATCGGTTTGAGACACTTTTAACCCATTTCTAGACGGCAAACTTATTAGACTGGTCCAAATTCAAAGATATTGCAGATTACAAATTTCAGTTAGTGATTTTTTTGTCTTTTTCGATAGAAAACATTGTGGATAATGAAGAAATTGCATGTCACAAGCAATTTCTTCAATATCCAAAATGTTTTCCCAAAACTTTTTTTTGGGGGGGGGGGCGTTTAAAAGCGTCATTGTATGGGAATGGATTTTAAGAAACTACTAAGTTTACAACCGAATAAAATAGTTCTGGTGTCGTTTTTTCCCCCCCATCGTGGTATGAAAATGATTTAAAATCCAAGCAGAATGCATGATTTTTCAAAAAATGCCCCAGGGTAAGACATTGACGGCAAACAATGTAGCACCGGTGATTCCAACGAAAAGATACGATGGAAATCACAAAAAATAATAACTGTAATTTCAGAGGGTATTTTCAATTTGCAGCTACTATTACAAAGTTGCCATCTCCCCCCTCCCCCCTTCGAACGCATTACTAAATGAACGTGAACCTAAGAAGAAATCTAATCTCGTAATTCATTAAAATATACTTTAAAATCCATTGAAACTAACATTAGAATCCACCGAAACAGAAAATTTAAAAAAAGTTTAAAAAAAATGAAATGAAAATGTCCTATGTAAAAGAGTTAAGGAATGAATAAAGGAACGTTAGCTATAAATAAAAAAAGGTGTGTCAAAACGTTTTCCGAAAATGAACGAATACAACCAAAGTGGGGATGGTTTTCCGAGAACCCAGGTAAGGATATTTATTTAAGAGATGAAGAGAATAATTTTTGTTTTCATGAAAACAAAAAAAAATCTCTTCTTTTCTTATAATTTAATAGCACCGAGCGAAAAATGCAACAATTTAACAAATTTTGATACCTTTTTGTAGTGAACTAATTTGTGCGGAAGCATTCAAAATAGCTGCGTACTCAAAATTTTGGAGGTATGAATTAAAATTTTCGACCAATCAGATCGCTCGTTTTTGATAGACGAAACAAACAATTAAATTATAACCGTAATGATTGCAATCAAATCCAATGCAGTTTCAACGATACGTATGAACATTAACCCATTCACACATAATCCCGATTTATTACACATCTCAAGGAAAACAAAAAGATTCGGAAAACATTGTGGAACTCAAAGTTACATGCAATGTCTTAATTATCTCTAATAACGCTTTTTACAAGCAATTTTTTTAACTATCTACAAAGTTTTCTTCCCAAATACACAATTCAATTTGGACCCGTCTATTATTTTGTCATCTGGTAATGGGATACGGCATTACGCAGAATGTATACGTAAAAAAACAAAACTGCTTTGCACCTACGTGTATACCTTCATTCACACCAAAAGAGCAAAAGCGACGCTGGAAGGCAAAAAATATATAAAGAGAAGAAACAAAATTTGAATGAAGGTCGGGGAGTAGCCAAAGTACCGTCGGTGTAATTCTAAAACCTCGTAACTAAAGCGTGAACCAAGGAGTAGTTACGAAGTTTTACAATCACCACCACTATATTAACCCTTTACCAATCAATCTCGAATTTCTACGCAATTAAGGAAAAAACATGGAAGACATTGTGAAAAAGAAGAAAATACTGAGAACCAGCATTTTCTTCGTATCCCATAATATTTTTTCAATACTATCAAAAATAGAGTTAAGGATTTTAGCATATTTAAATGTCTTTTAAAACTTATTTGAATTTGAACCCGTCTACAATATTGCCCTGTAGTAATTGCGTTGATTGATATTTGAAGGCCTTATTGTCACGATGTTGTTGTTTTAATATGCATGATGATGTCTTAATAAGTCACCTTGAATAAATAAAGCTACTATCATTATTAAACAGTTTTTGGGTATATTAACAATTTTTCGATTAGATCCGGTATTCAAGCAGGAAAGATAGCAAAGACGCATCACCCAATTGAGAAATATTGGGACCTCCTTCGGAAAGACCAACTACAACGCATTCTGGTTTACCTTAACCTCGACGCCCTAAGAAAAAAAGGAAATATTGGGTGAAATTAAGAAATTGCTTGTAACAAGCAATTTCTTCATTTTATAAAATGTTTTCTTTTCAGAAAGTTGGGGGAAAAAGCACTAAAATTTCAAAAATGTGAAATTGTCGTCTGCAATCCCTTTCAATTTGGAGCAGTCTGAAAATGTGCCGTCTGGTAACGGATAGAAAAGCGAGATTGTGTGGGAATGGGTTAACGCATTGTTACGATCGTTGGTTTTGCCTCCCTGTTGAAATTATCTAGGGCATTTTCCGAAAATGGAATGTTGACAGTATACTGAAGGGCCAACCGAAACGGGCATGAATTTCGCAGAACTTGGGCTTGGGTATTTGTTAAACTTAATCATTAACCAATTGCCATCCTATTTCGCATTTTAAGACTCTGAAGAAAGGAGTTAAGGAAAATCGTATGAAAAATGAAGAAATTGCTTTCTACAATCATATTCTGTAATTTTCAAGTTGTTCACTACCCAGAAAGACAAAAATATTTGAAATTAAATTACCTTGAAATTGACGTCTGCGATTTCTTTAAACTTGTTACAGCCTAAGATTTCGTCGTCTGGTAAGAGGTTAAAAAGTTGCCCTTTTCTGCTGCAAGTTGGCCCATTCCCACACTATGACGCTTTTTTGGCGCCCCGAAAGAAGTTTATTGGGAAAACATTGTGGAAAATGAAGATATGGCTTGTACCAAGCCATTTCTTTGTTTCCCACAATGTTTTCTACCAAATAGCTTAAAAATATTTAAAATTTCACCAACTAAAATTTTTTGTCTGCAACTCCTTTCAATTTGGACCAGTCTAAATTTTGCCGTCTGGTAATGGGTTTAATGTTTGGTCCACTTCAAGCAACAACAAAATCCCATTTTAATGTTCCTTAGCTCCACTGGCTGAAAGCCAGCGAGCTATTGATATGAAGTCTTGTAGCATAAGGTAACTTTTTAGATTTTCTTTGAAAGTACCAACATTGTTATCATTTCTGTTTCAACACAATAGGCGAATGATACACGTAAATTAAACAGTTGGTTAAGACTAGCATCAGGTGGCATGGAATGAACTTTAGAAGACTTGTAAAAGTTAGAAAACCATAGTAAAGTGTATCAGCCGCCGTGAAATAACTTGGAAATTGTTGAAAGTTGTGCTAAAACCACATACACGCTGTTTATAACCAGAAACAAAGCCACTGTGATTTAGTATTTGTTTTACCCGTTCCCACACAGTGACGCCTTTGGACGCCCTTCAAGAAAGACAATTGGGAAAACATTGTGGAAATTGAAGAAATTGCTTTTAACCAGAAAAATGACATAATCAATAATTTCATAATTTTTATAATTGTCGTCTGGAACTCCTTTTAATTTGGACCAATTTAGCATTTTATCGTCTGCTAATGGGTTAAAAATGCTATGGTCCTCTTTAAGTCAATCTGTGACCCGCCCAGCCAAAATGGACCTAGAGTAGCGTAAGGTATCGATCCTGGTTTGACTGCGCAGTGTATACAGGCAGACCTGTGTCGAAACTTTTCGCTTTTTGCAGATTTTCTCAATCTGGAATAGTCATTTAGAGAAGGTAATATGGTAAGACAAATATAACCAAATCTTGCGTTATATCAACATATAAAATACTTTTAAAAAAAGAAATAGAAAAGAATAAAACACACACAACTTTCACCTCTCTCTGTCTGTCTGTCTTTTTCCTTCTTTCTTTCTATCTGTCTCTCTACCTCTCTCTGTCCCCCCCCTCTCGCTCTCCCTCACTCCCTCTTATCTATCAACAATAACTCAATAAATTCAAGATTAATTACAAAACGATAAAATTATGCGCTTGACCGTATTGAAAGACTTTGCAGACGACAATTTTAAAGATGACAGTATAATTTAAAATTCTGTATTTTAGGATAGAAGCCCTTAAGGAAAATACAAATGCAGATTTTTCAAACAATTTCTTCATTCTCCATAACACATTTCTGGGGATTGTAAAAACGGTTTGGTTTGTATATTTGGTTAAATTATTCTCTGCATGCACTCCTTCCAACGGGAGCTCCCTTTTTGCTTGAAGAGTCATCACAACTGACTAAAAAATAAACACACTCACAAGGCGAAAATATTTCAGTGGTGACAAGTAGTTCTTGCGCTAGCTAACCAAGAGTAAGCAGGCAGACCAGATTTGATACTTTTCGCCGATAGTTATTGCACGAGAACCTCAAATCTTGTTGAATCTGTTTTGTTGGGCCGGGTATGTTACAAATGCGGAAAATTTGGCGTTCTACTGAGTAATCCATATAAGTCGAGCACGCTAAAAAACTAGAAATGTTCCTTATATGGCCCTGTATGAAATAGCTTAGAGAGTTTAAAACTGTTGAAAGCTCTGGTTGCCTCCTGATCCAAAAGGCACAGAGTATTTTGCATGAATCATTAGTATATGACCACTTTCAAGATTGCTAAAATCATTACCCTCGGGTCTCTAGGGGCGGAGCTACGGGGGTTGGTCCTATCTTGAAATAAAAGAAACGGCTTTTGAATGACATCTCCTTCCAAACTAAATATCCATTTTTATCCAAGTTTTGCCAATATGTTCCTTCGGTGGTCCTCTTTCATAATAGCTAAAATGATAGAAGTCTAGTGGAAGAAGTGTGGTTGCCATGACAATGAAAGTTGAATATCTAAAAATCTTCCCCGGTCCTGACCCAGTTGGCCTGCATCCTTGATATCTATCGCGAAACGTCAGTTCATTGACTTCTTTCATTTTTCTATATTTATTACCAAAGGATCCAGAGGGAGGAAAAAGTGTCTACCTCCTTTCAAATAAGTCCTTAAACTTTGGAATTTGTCATTAGATTTGTCATTGGGGTCCCCAGGTACAGAGTCTTTATATGTACAAATATGGTCAGGCCCACTTGTTTCATAATCCTAACTAGACTGTTGAAAAGAGCCTTTATCGAGCACCCCAGGGCCAACAGCCCTCTTGTTTACATAAAGAGATGTCTTTGTTGTCGGCGACAAAACATCGTAAATACAACTTCTGTTGGCTGCCGTTGCGATGCTGTTTGTTTTAATCAACTGCGAATTTTCCATCTTTCTCATCTTAAGACCAAGGGTTCGATCCCTGTCGCGGCAAATATCCTTTTCGACATTTGTCTCCAACCGATGAGAAAATAATCGGGATTTCTTAGATGGGGACTCGGAAAGGGTGCAGTGGAAGTGCTGGTGTGAGAAATACCACGAATGCATGGTTAGGTGTTCCAGCCTCCGCGAAATGAATGGTGACTGAAAAGTGGTGTTAAATCCCATTCAAACAAATCTAATATAACGCTTCCATGAACGAAGTTTGATCACAGTAGATCCATGTTACAAAAATCTGGTAGAATGTTTGCTTTATTTTGCTTGATGGCAAATGAATTATAATAAACGAAGATAATATTCATTGAGGTATGAACCTAAAACCATAGTCAAACTAATGTATGAATACGCTCATGTATTCATACAATGTAATTAATGTTTTAGATTTATACCCCAAAGGAAACAAATTTTTATATATATATATATATATAAATATTCTCTAGGAAAGGATGTAATGGTAGTACTGGTGTGAGAAATACCAGGATTCCATTGTTAGGTGCTCCAGCCGCCGCGATATAACTGAAAGATTGTTGAAAGCAGCGTAAAACCCCATTCAAACAAACAAACTTTATTTTTAGCTAGCAAAGCGTCAGCTTTGATTGCTTAAGTTAACAGACAAAGTTTTAAGGTCGTCTCAAAGTTCAACGAGTGCAAACTAACAATGGAGGCTTAACCACTAAATCCATTAAATGCCTAGGCCATAAAAAGTTGTTCTTACTTTACATGCAAGTTCATCTTTAGGTGTTTTTAGCTCAATTGAGCACATCGTATTCAAGATGACACTGATCAGAGTCTTCAAAGACGTTGCAAACGACACTTTCAAATTGTTTGAAATTCTAAAATGATTCCCACTTTAGGTAGATAACAATGTGGAAATTGAAAAAATTGCTTGTAACAAGAAATTTCTTCATTTTCCACATTGTTTTCAATATAACAACTCGAGGGACGTATAAACGGAATTGTGTGGGAATTGGTGAACTCCTTGGTTACAGTAGCGTCGTTTCTTCATCATGATAATGTTTACAAAGAAGATTACTGAACAAAACAATGCTTTGCTAGCTTACAGTACTTTTCAGTACTTTGATTAAATTAGAATTACTTACATAGAGAAGAACCCTTTTACCCATTCTCACACGATCCCGCTTTTGTACGCCCTCGAAGAATAAAAAACAATGGTGAACATTATGGAAATTAGAGAAACTGCTGGTCACTATCGATTTCTTCATTATCCATAATGTTCAACCCTAAAAAAAAACACAACCAAACAAACAAAAACAAACAAACAAACAAAAACAAAATCCCCCATAAGATTTCTAATTATCTATTAAAAATATATGTGTATCTTCTTCAAATTTGGACCAATCTAAAATTCTGTCATCTGGTAATAGGTTAATTATATAAAACATACGAACATCTATTGAAAACCCTCTTCTGACACAGGAAATGGGTATTTAACAACCATTCATTTATAAACAAAGGTCCTTACTTGAGTAGTTGTAAGTTCATTTAACCCTTTCTCGTATTTCGAAATTTTAGACTTTAGAAGGGCCCAATCCTAAAGTCATTATAGACGAGAATGAAAAAAACAATATGAAACGAGACTATCCTATGCGGTAGAAAACAGTGTGATATAAGAAGAAATTGCTTTTTAAAAGTAATTAATATTTCATTATATTCTATTAAGTTTAAAATGGCGCGGACACAAAAACCAGGAACGGTACAGGAAAGGGGCAATCCATTCCAACTCAAGCCCTCCTTTTACTTCCCTCAAGAAAAATACTTTTGGAAAACATTGTGGAAAATGAAGAAATTGCTTGTATCAAGCAATTTCTTCATTATCCACAATGTTTTCTATTAAAAAACAAAGCAGTTCGAAATTCCAGCAACTTTAAATTGTCGTCTGCAGCCTCTATCAATTTGGACCAGTCTAAAATTTTGTAGTGTGGGAATGGGTTTAATGTCAAGTAGGTCTACAACATCGTGTCCTTGAGTTTCTTCCGTATATAAATATATAATGCCATTCAGATATAAGGAAGTTTCCGGTATCCCACCCAATCCCAATCGACCTTTTCATGTGAGCATTTCTTTCCGAGAGTAGATTGATTGAATTAATGGGTTTATCGCCACTTTTAACAGAATTTAAGTCATATTGCGGTGGCTCGAGCACCCAACCGTGGATTCCTGGTATTTCTCGCACTTGTCATACTGCTGCATCCTTTCCGATGCCTACAGCTGCTTATCCCACTTAGGTTTACAATTATCCGCCAATAAGTTGGAGACTAATGTCAGAAAGGATATTCGCCGCGGCCGGGGATCGAACCTTGTACCCCTTGACTGGGAGTCCTACGCGCTACCACTGCGATATGGCCGTGGCCTTTTGAGAGTAGAATCTTAAGTGGAACTTAAAGTTACATTAAACGCTTGTAAGCAAACTTACTTTTGGGTATAAAGTTTATTAATTTCCCGTTCGTTTTAAAATCGTGTAAGTCTAACATTACAATATCCTTTTTCTTACTCTGTTACTTCTTGTTGCGTTAGCAAAGCATATGCAACTGAGCTGATATGTAGGCGGAAAATGCTTCGTTTGTCCCTTTTTTTTACCGAACTATATAACACCCCACCTTCCATTAGCAATCACTTGTAACAAAGTGACATTTCCAAGAATTACACATAGACACCATTTAAAGATTCGGAACAACCGCCTATGCACTCGCTTCACTATGCGATCCTATAGGAAGCTCCTTCAGACGATAAGTGTAAATACAAAGGTCCCTAGTTCGACACCCGTTACTCCAGCCCCTCGGATGAGACTTTAAACCGTGGCCCTGTTACTCCAGCCCCTCGGATGAGACTTTAAACCGAGACCTTGTAACTCAAGCCCCTCGGATGAGACTTAAAACCGAGGCCCTGTTACTCCAGTCCCTCGGATGAAACTTTAATTGGTTGAATGGGGTTTAACGCCGCTTTTAACAGTATTTCAGTCATATCGCGGGGGCTAGAGCACCTAAAAATGGATTCCTGATATTTCTCACACCAGTACTACCACTACATCCTTTTCTAGTCTCGAGCTGATATCCCACATAGGTTTACGATTATAAGCCCATTGGTGAGAGACAATTGTCGGAAAAATTATTTGCCGCCTCCGGGGATCGAACCCATGACACCAATGATTGAAGATAAAGAGTCTGACGCGCTACCGACTGCGCTATGACGGCGGCTAGATGAAACCCTTAACCGAGGCCCTGTTAATCCAGCCCCTCGGATAAAACTTTAAACCGAGACCTTGTAACTCAAGCCCCTCGGATGAGACTTTAAACCGAGGCCCTGTTACTCCAGTCCCTCGGATGAAACTTTAATTGGTTGAATGGGGTTTAACGCCGCTTTTAACAGTATTTCAGTCATATCGCGGGGGCTAGAGCACCTAAAAATGGATTCCTGATATTTCTCACACCAGTACTACCACTACATCCTTTCCTAGTCTCGAGCTGATATCCCACATAGGTTTACGATTATAAGCCCATTGGTGAGAGACAATTGTCGGAAAAATTATTTGCCGCCTCCGGGGATCGATGTTAATCCAGCCCCTCGGATAAAACTTTAAATCGAGGCCCTTTTACTCCAGCCCCTTCGGACGAGACTTTAAACAGAGGCCCTGTTATTCCAGCCCCTCGGATAAAACTTTAAACCGAGGCCCTGTTACTCCAGCCCCCGGATGGGACTTTAAACCGAAGCCCTGTTTAATCCGGCCCCTCGGATAAAATTTTAAATCGAGGCCCTTTTACTCCAGCCCCTTCGGACGAGGCTTTAAACAGAGGCCCTGTTATTCCAGCCCCTCGGACGAGACTTTACACCGAGGACCTGTTACTCCAGCCCCTCGGATAAGACTTTAAACCGAGGCCCTGTTACTCCAGCACCTCGGATGAGACTTTAAACAGTGGCCCTGTTACTCCAGCCCCTCGGATGAGACTTTAAAACGAGGCACTGCATACTCCAGCCCCTCGGATGAGACTTTAAACCGAGGCCCTGTTACTCCATCCCCTCGGATGAAACTTAAAACCGAGGCCCTTTTACTCCAGCCCCTTCAGACAAGACTTTAAACCGAGGCCCTGTTACTCCAGGCCCTCGGATGAGACTTTAAACCGAGACCCTGCTTCATATGACTTCTGTTGTCGAGTGGGACGTTGACCCATTCCCTCACATTGACTCTTTCTGACAACCACGAGAAGAAAAAAAAAATGGAAAACATTGTGGATAATGAAGAAATCGCTTAAAAAAATTAAAATTTCATCAAATAAAAATTGTCGTCTTCAACTTCTTTCAATTTGGACTAGTCTAAAATTTTGTTGCGGAGGAACGAGTTAAACCCATACTATAATTTTCTTGATAGACTCTGTCCAGGCTGCCCAATGTCCGCGCACGTCAAACAGAAATTGTTTAAAATATCTCGCACTGGTTCACATGATGTAATGCACCGTGAACTTTCTGATTTGATCACTCGAACATCAATATTCTGGTATCTGACCGATCGATGACAACGCCCAGCAACCTCCGTCATGACATTTCGATTGAGTTAAAAAAAAAGACATTATTTTATAAAATATTTGGTCAGGGGTGAAGAATAAGATACAAATCGTTGGATGGCGACCTTAGCTAAAGTCACACCGTTGAAATCGCCAGACCAACTAAAATGTTTAATATAAATGTTGGACCTCCGATCTAATTGAATGAATTGATCTTTCAATCGATTTTTGATTTGCAATGGCTATCCGTTAATTTTCAGCATAACATAGCTTTATAGTTTTATTCACTGACTTGAAAAGAAATCTTCATCGTTACAGACAAAGTGTAACACAAATGCAACAATATGATGTTCAACGAAACGGGAGGTCTAGGAGGAAACAACTCTTCTATGCTGATTTTTTCAGTTATTACCATTTGTTGTTTTTAATACACTTCAATAGCGTTTCTGAGTTAATGACTTGTATTGTTTTGAAACTTTAATTTTGAAATGCCCCCCACTTCACAAAGTGTTGTATTACAGGCGAGTCTTACAAAAAATTGCCGAACTCGTCTTAAATACGACGCGCCCAAAAGACAATATATAGATCTTCTTTCCATCTCTTTAATGACAAATCATTATATCAATCATTTCAGATACAACCAAAACATGAAGATGGTAGAACCCCGACGTCCCATAAGGCCTGTAGAACGTCAGCCAATGCGAGAATGGTTGGTTGAAGTTTTAGACAAACGTGAGGTGCCGGGCTGTGAGTGGACTGACCGAGACAATGGAGTGTTTAGAATCAAATGGTGCCATGGCTCAAGACATGGGTGGTCAATGAAGGATGCGGATCTCTTCGAAAGATGGGCGAAGCATACAGGTTAGAGCTTACGAGAGCAGTTTATCTAATCCAACGTACAAATAAGCTAACAACTGGCGGATCAACGGTTCGGCTGTCAATCAACTAATCAATCGATCAATTAAATCATTTATATGTACCGAAAGTGACTTTTGAACTCCGGCATTTCTGTGATAATCTTTTTTTTCAATTCTTCGTGTAAGAATAAAATAATAGATGTATGAAAAAAAGTGAATCGGAATTCGGTTATCTTGAGAGAGACAACTAAAAACTAATTTTAAAAAATGATACTTATGTTGTTGTATAAAACACGGGGTGATATTGAAATGAATACGTGATCCGTCCGGCGAGGTGTAAAAGAACTTCCTGGGAAGTGCGAAAAGTATCGACCCTGGTCAGGCTGCGCGAGCTGCGCAGACTGACCTGGGTCGAAACTTCTCGCTTTCTGACGATTTTCTGAATCTCGAATGACCACCCAACCTTACTGTAAAATAACTTTCAGCATGCGACCCTGGTGGAATTAAAAATTTTTTCAAGTACTTGTTTTACGGAACAGCCGCGAGATACGTTTCACAAATCTTATTCTATATGCCTTACAAAATTTTCAGGCCGTTTCAACGAAGATAAAAAGGACCCCAAAAAGTGGAAGGCAAACTTTAGATGTGCGTTAAACAGTCGAAAGGATATTGAAGAAATTACGAAAAAGGACCAATCAAAAGGCAGTTCTGCTTACAGGGTATACCGCATGAAAGGACCCGTTGTTAAGGATAAAAAGCGACACACCACACAGATTGAGAGTCACATCGGTTGGTATTAGTCTAAAATTGGTTTGACAATGATGGAGTCTATGGCCATAAATTTAACGCTCGACTTACTGCTAAAAGTAGTAAAAAAATACACGATTCTATCCTACGCTAAAGTTCGCATGCATGGCTTAGACAGTTGCATTTTCTTCTTAACCTTTACCCTCAATAAGAAATATACACAGATCCTGAATTTTATTAGTAAAAAGAAAATGTTGATAGCCAGTTATGTCTTTTTTCAATTTTTCACCCTGTATTTTTTTCTATATCCGCGGCTTGATTTGGTAGTGCAGAGTATTTAGTTTAACAGTTATTTTTTCACTATCTCCCTCAAATTGTTTTTCACTAAAGCTTTCGTCAATGAAATTGCATTACCCCGTTTCGTCAATGAAATCGCATCACCCCGTATACCAATACCTTGGAAAAGCTATAGTTACGCTGTTTTTGTAGCCCACCTTATGCTATTGATTGACTAAATTTCGCTCTGGATTATGATACCGTGTAAGAGATAGATTTGTTTGTTTGAATGGGGTTTAACGCCGCTTTTAACATTCTTTCAGTTATATCGCGGCGGCTGGAGCACCTAACAATGGATTCCTGGTATTTCTCGCACCAGTACTACCACTACACCCTTTCCTAGCCTCCAGCTGCTATCCCACATAGGCTTACGATTATCTGCCCATTGGTGGTAGACAAATGTCGGAAAGAGTATTACCGCCGTCGGGGATCGCACCCGGGACCCTTTGAATGAAAGTCCGACGCGCTACCAACTGCGCTATGACGGCGGCTCGTGTAAGAGATAGAAGAATTTCATAGGTGAAAAACAACAATAACTGAAATTTCATTATGGTTACACTAAAACCTACGTTGTGGATACTGGTTGCAACCATATTGATAAAACGATGAGTACCCACAGCAACACAGTGTTTGGAAAAAAATAGATTAACCCATTCCCACACAGTGACGCTTTTGAACGCCCCTTAAGATAATTACATTAGAA
Organism: Fragum fragum; assembly: GCA_946902895.1. Classification (NCBI taxonomy): domain Eukaryota; kingdom Metazoa; phylum Mollusca; class Bivalvia; order Cardiida; family Cardiidae; genus Fragum; species Fragum fragum. Next base: position 18,300,493 of record OX336365.1, on the reverse strand, counting down.
ACCATTGTGGAAAATGAAGAAATTGCTTGTTACAAGCAATTTCTTAATTTCCCACAATGTTTTCTACCCTGAAAGTTGAAAAAATCCTAAATTCCATAAAATTTAAATTATCGTCTGCAACTCCTTTCAATTTGGACCAGTCTAAAATTTTGCCGTCTGGTAATGGGTTAAGATTGTCGTCCACTGACCAATCTCGACTGTCAATCAAGTCATCAGTCGACCAATGGAATCAATGGTTAAGAACAGAAGTGAGGTTTGAAGTAAAACATTGACCGCCATTTTTTGTTCAGCTTTTTTTGTTGGTTTGGCGAATTAAACATCGTAACTAAAGCTTATTCAAGCTGTAGTTACCACGTTATGATCGCCATCCAGTAATTCTGATTTCTTGTTAAATGCTACTTATGCTTGAAAAATTACGCCATTTAAATCAAAATGTAATTTCCTGTTGGAGTGAATGGGCGGGGCCAACAGAATAAGTTGGCGAGACCAGCGATTGATTCCTCTTCTTGTGAGCTCTGAATGTGAACTTGGCCATGTCCTTTTTCAAAAGCTTATGATGAATGAAATCTCGATTTCTTATTGATTTAAATTTCTTACTATTTTTTTTTTTCAGCACGAAAGACTTTAAAGATCGAAGACGAGGATAGAATACAGGTAAATAAACCATTCTATCTTTCAAATGCAAATTTCGAATTTATCACTATCCCACTAGATTGGTGGCGATCTGTTAAGACGGCCGCCTAGGGGATTTCCTTAACCCTTTATCAGACGACAACATTTCAGACTGGTCCAATTTGACAGAAGTTGAAGATGACAATTTTCAGTTGATCGAATTTTCAAATTCTTTATCTTAGTGGTTGAAAAATATTGTGGATAATGAAGAAATTGCTTGTAACAAGCAATTTCTTCATTTTTCACAATGTTTTGTAAAGTTTACTCATTTAAGGACGTCAAAATGCGTCCTTGCATTGGAATTGGTTAATCAGATGCGTTATGCAGTCATTTTCGTGTTCTTGCTTTAAATGTATCCGAAATGATATACTTGTAAATAGTGTACGACCTCGGGTACTAGTTATTCGAACTGAAAATTTCCCTACTCGCCAATTGACCAATCGCTGGCACCGCCTACTTTCCTCGTTTGCCCCGCCCACTGACTCCGATGGGAAGTCTCGCTTCGATTTTAAACAGTTATTCGCAAACTTTATAGTAAGTAGCATGTAACAAAAATTAGAATAGTCGAATGTCGTCATAAGCTGTAGTTACGACGCTTAAGTCGCCAAACCAACAAAAATGTTTCACACAAATGGCGGCCAATGTCGGGGATCAAATCTCAATTCCGTGCTTAATGACTGATTTGATTGGTCGATATATTCCGTGATTGATAGCTGCGATTGGACAATTTCAAATTTCCTACGTATTAACAAGAGCTCTGCCTGATCCTCGGCTGTCGGATCTTGGCTGTTCTTTTGATAGCGAACATCCATTCCAAGTTTGAAATGAATGCTTCCGATAGTACCAGAGATATTGCAAAATGTTTTAGCACGACAACAAAGACAATGCCATGGCAATATATCGGGTTTCTCCAAAATAAAAACAGTGCACATAAACATAAAAACGTAAAACGACTACAGAATTATCGTAAAGCGGACTTATACCTCCCCAGCAGCTCTTTGTCACTCAAGTAGCATAGTTGACATTTGACCTATGCTATCGCTAAACAATGAGGAACCTCCTTTGGGCATGGATAATATTTGTATAAAGTTTCATAGTCCTGGGTCAAATGGATTATGAGCATAGCACGGAAACCATTTCTGTCAAAGTTCAATTGTGACTTTGACCTACGTGACCCCCCCCCCTAAAAAAATACGAAAAACCAGGTCACTTCCTTGGATCATTGGCAACAATTGTACGAAGTTTCGCAGTTATATTTAAGCTGCTTCTAGAGTTACAGCACGGAAACGAAAAAGTCTACGGACGGACAGACATACATACATGGTGAAACTAACATATCCCCTTCTACTTCGTAGGTGAGGAGTAAAATGGTTACTTGACCCGTATGTTAAGCAATTCCCAGATGATAACATTTTATACCAGTCCAAATTCAAAGAAGTTGAATATGGTAATTCAAAGTTGGTGAAAGTCTTTGTCTTTTGGGGTAGAAAATATTGTGGATAATGAAGAAATTGCTTGTTAAAAGCAATTTCTTCATTTTCCACAATGTTTTCCAAAGCTTTTGTATTGAGGGGCGTTTAAATGCATTACTGTGTGGGAATGGGTTAAAAGAGTAGATATCTATTCGATCACACCCATGCGACCAATTTTATAGCTACATAGCGTCAATAGTCTACCAAAATGTCGGTAATACAACTTTCTTTCCAGCAGTACTTTTGACATTTTGATCTCCCTCAGACAATATAGGCGTCGAATGAAGCCTCATTCCAAAATGATTACTCAGAAAATGCGTCAATATACGATCTCTCCATCTAACTTTTTAGTTACATGTTACTGGTAATAGATTTTGCAAGACAACGCCGTTTATTATCGAAGTGCAACTTCTTGTAGGAGGTTAGTTAGAATCAATGGCCGTGGCCATCGATGGTTTCAATAATATTACACGTGCGTGATGTGAAGATAAAGAGCAACCCAGACAACCATACAGATGCATGTAGAACAAGAGCACCGCCTACGGGTGCCTACGCTTGGCTGTTGGGTGCTGAATAGTGGACAAAATGCATTTAGAGTTATCCCCCTTGATTGTATAGATTGCTCTTTTGCTGGTGAACAAATGTGCCAAGTTTCAAGTGAGTGCCTTTAGTAGAACCAGAGATATCACAAAATGTCAAACTTTTCGCACGATGACGACGACGACAACAACAACGACGACGACGACACCAAGGCTCTAGCAATACATCGGGTTTTATCCGAAAAAAGCCGAGCTAATAAATGCGGAACATCTTCAGAAGTCAGTAGCTAGCCACAAAGCGTACTGCGAATACTCAGGTCAGACTGTGTGGTTGCACAATTTGATCTGAGTCTTTACCCAAAGCATATGAGAAATTATCGAAAATACCATAATCCAGTATTCCTTTAAGCCTGTTACTGTTTTTCAATATTTTACACTTGTACATCCTATGTGGAAGAAAATAAAGTGATAAAGAAGAAATTGCTTGTTACAAGCAGTTTCTTCTTTCCGCCATAAAGTTTTCTTGGGTATATTATCACAGGAACGTAAATATAATGGGGTGTACAGGTAAGGGTTAAAACGCCAATATGTTGTAATGGCGCAGATTCGAATTGACCAATCGCGGCTGTCAATCAAGTAACAAGTCGACCAATGAAATCATTCATTTAGACAAGAAATGAGATTTGACCTCCAACATTGGCCGCCACTTTTTTAAGCCTTTTCCGTTGGTTTGGCGACTTAAACGTCGTAACTACAGCTTATTCAAGCTGTAGTTACGACCTTTAGGTCGTCAACCAACTTTACAACTTATTTGTTACATGCTATTCGCCATAATTTTTTCAAAATAACGCCGTTTAAAATCGAAATCGGACTTCCTGTTGGAGTCAATAAGCGGGGCCAAATGAGTGGGTCGGCGGGGCTATTTGCCTACATATTACCCCAAAAACAGCGGAACTGGACCTAGAATAAGATGTAGTTAACACGTTTTGACCGCCCATAGACCAAATGGTTACTTATTTATTTGCTTAAACTCCGTCTGTGCAGGTGCAGACATGCGAAGAGACCAGACTAGAAGAAGATCCGACCCCACTGTACAGTCGAATCAACAGCTCAATGGCTGAAAGGAAGTTTGAAACTAACTTACCGAAGTTTGAAAAGATTCTTCCGGATTTTGAAAAACTTGGTATGTTCAATCTGTGCTTTCCTCAATTCCCTAACATTATCCTTCATTTAAACAAGACGCTATCACTGAAACAGACTAATACGTCCATCCCACATTCTCCAAACATCAAAACAAATACGGCTCCACGTCACAGAAAAAGAAATAGAAGAAAGCCTTTTACAGCAAAGGGCCATAACTCTGAGATAAGAAAATTTAGACTAACTAGAATAAAATATGTATACCTTTGTTTGATACTCATCTGAATATTGAATGAAATCCGTATAGTAGCTGAAGATAAAATAGGATAAAAAGGATCATAATTATTTCGTAACGTTGTTCGCAACTTCTTTCAATTAGAACCAGTCTAAGATGACACCGTCTGGTAATGGGCTAATCAGGCTAAAACAATGAAAGGTATTTGACAGATTGTAACTGTCAATCAAATAAGTCGGACATCCTATCACAGGTCAATGGGCGGCGCTAGTGATCCGACAATTTTGTATTTCCGTACATGATATTTTAGCTTAACTGGGCGCGATTTGTAGAATGTGTTGTAATGATAAACCTTCGTTCATCTGACCACATTTTTAACTTTCTTCCTAAAAACCTGAAATCATCACGCAGAACATGCTCGTGACTGGAATTTTCTTCTTTTCCAACATTTAAGGTTTCCTTCGGGGTCTCTGGGGTTTATTGGGTTAAGGATAGCTAATACGTATAGACAACGCATTTTAAAATTCACAAATAGTTAGTCATTACACGTACGAATAAAAGACTTACGGAAAATCTAAATCGGTTTCCACCTATCCATTCCTTGTGAATTGTCATATAATTATTTAGTTTGTACTTTCGGTTTTGGCTTCCAAGAACATGGCTTTCGGAAAAGGCTGATTTTGCTTTTAAAAGAGGGCTGTTTTCAACATGAATCATACAACCTTTGTTAATTGCAGTAACAAATATTAAAACTAAGTGGTATAAGCAAAAGTATGTAAATGTCATATAGGGTAATTGTAAAATATGAAAAGGGATTGCGAAACAATAAAGGAGGCTAATTCGTGGAATAGAGTCTATTTATATCTTGAAATATCGTCGGTGGGCGAACAACATGCTGTAAATGACACGCATGTTTAAGATGTAAGAAGCAAATTCTTGATTTTCCTCAATAATTTCTAAAGTTTTGTTCTTGAAGGAATAAAAAGCGCGATTGTGTGGGAATGGGTTAAAATGCACTCGTCGGGTAGGACGACCTTTGCATTATTTGACTCGGTCGAGGCCAAATGTTACTCCTCATTTAAATTTTACATCCCGCGGCAGTCGACACATGAATTAGCAAATATTGTGGTATCACTGAACGCTTTTTCTCGACACAGACCTAATACAATCCGAATTTCCGTTCTGCATTCACAGAATATGGAAAGAACCATGTATTGCCCAGACAAGGTAGTGGGTTCCGAGTTGAAGTATTACAGCCGCCCATTCCTTTAGACCCAATCCCGGGGGTATCGAGACCGCTCGGCTCGCTCGGGGTACGCCGAGAAGAGGAGACACGAGCTACAATATCCCATACAAACACATATCCACTTACACCGGAAGGTATAACTTGATTAAATTTGATCATTACCAATATTTTGATTGGTCCAAATTCAAAGAAGTTGCAGACGACCATTTACAATTGATAGAATATATAAAATTATTAGACTTTCGAATAGAGCACATTGTGGTTAATGAAGAAATTGTAACAATCACTTTCTTTATATTCCACAATATTCATTCCAAAAGATCCCGAAGTTCTTGAGAGGCCTAAAAAGCGGGGTTGTGTGGGAACGGCTTAAACTGCACCAGAATCTGATTTGGTCCAGTGGTAAGGCTCTAAGATTTCGTTTGACCAATCAATTTATTGATTTACACTTATGTTTGAGGTCAGTCTGCGGTTCCAGCGATTCTTTAATCAAGTCTTTACGGTCAAGACTTTTGAGGGCCTCAGTCTCATAGCCTACTGATAAACTATATTAAACCGTAGACTTAGTCAGGGACCCCGTTTGAGTCGTAAACAAGGGTTTTGACCCTCGAATATCTTAAAGTATCTATATTTCTCACAAGAGGGTCAAATATCGTGAGAAATTTGTAAGAGTCAAAACAGGGTTTTATCACTGAATTTTTCAATGATGTATCCTAAATACTATTGAAAATTGTACAAATTATGCTCTTCCTTCATTTCTTGACTAGAAAACGTCAGGTGGTACTTAAAAATTCAAATTCACTATTTTTGTTAATTGGTCCCCTTCAAAATCATGATTTTGACGATCTTGACCCCTAGAATATTATTGAAATTTCTAACATAAAAGGGTCATGTTGACCCGTCCAATTGTCCTTGTTGAGTTTCCCGTGCACCGCTTTGGGCATTTTTTAGCTCTACTGGCCGAAGGCCACTAGAGCTATTGCGATGGATTTTCCCCGTCCGGCATCCGTTAAACTTTTCCCTGTTAACACTCTAGAGTCCACAGTTTTCATCGGATTCCATTCAAACTTTCACAGAATGAATGTACCATCATAAGGATCGTTCCTTACGAAATTGGGTCAGATCCGTCAAGAAACATGGGAAAAGGGGCCTAATTAAAAAATTATCGTTAACACGCTAAAGTCCACAGTTTTAATCGGGTTCTCTTCAAACTTTAACAGAATGATTGTACCATCTTAACGATCGTTCCTTTCGAAATTGGGTATGATCCGTCAAGAAACATGGGAAAAGGGGCCTTGTGAAAATTTAATAAAAAATCCATTTAAAATCCTCGTTTACACGCTAAAGTCCACAGTTTTAATCAAATTCTCTTCAAACTTTCTCAGAATGATAGTACCAATATATGGATCGATCCTTTCGAGATGGGTAAGATCCGCCAAGAAACACGGGAAGGGCCTGATGAAATTTTAATTAAAAAATCCTCGTTAACACTCTAGGGTCCACTGTTTTCATAAGATTAAATTCAAACTTTCACAGAATGATTGTACCAACGTAAGGATCGTTCCTTTCGAAATTGGGTATGATCCGTCAAGAAACAAGGGGAAAGGGGCCTTATGAAAATTTAATTAAATATTCCATTAAAAATCCTCGTTAACACTCTAGAGTCCACAGTTTTCATCGGATTCTCTTAAAACTTGTACCATCATAACGATCGATCCTTTCAAAATTGGGTATGATCCGTCAAGAAACATGGAAAAGGACCTTATGAAAATTTAATTAAAAACCCCATTAAAAATCCTCGGTAACACGCTAGAGTCCACAGTTTTCTTCAGATACTATTCAAACTTTCACAGAGTGATTGTACCATCATAAGGATTGTTCCTTTCGAAATCGGATATGATCCGTCAAGAAACACGGGAAAAGGGGCCTTTTTAAAATTTAATCGAAAAATCTATAAAGAAATCCTCGTCAACACTCTAGACTCCACAGGTTTCATCGGATTCTCTTCAAACTTTCACAGATGATTGCACTATCACAAGGATTGTTCCTTTCAAAATTGGGTATGATCCGTCAAGAAACACAGGAAAAGGGGACTTTGAAAATTTAATAAAACATCCTCATTAATAATCTAGAGTCAACAGTTTAAATGGATTCTCTTAAAACTTTCACAGAATGATTGCACCGTCATAAGGATCGTTCCTTTCAAAATTGGGTATGATCCCTCAAGAAACATGGGAAAAGGGGCTTAATTGAAATTTATTAAAAAAATCTTCGTTAACACTCTAGAGTCTACAGTTTTCATCGGATTCTCTTCAAACTTTCACAGAATGATTGAAGAGAATGATTGGACCATCATAAGGATCGTTCCTTTCAAAATTGGGTATGATCAGTCAAGGACCACGGGAAAAGGGGGCCTTATGAAAATTTGATTAAAACGATCCTTGCAAACAGAATAGAGTCCACAGTTTTCAACAAATTCTCTTCAAACATCCACAGAATGATTATTAAATTAAATGGATTGTTCCCTTTTGGAAGTTGGTTTGATCCATCAAGTTTCAAGGGAAAAGGGGCCCTATGAAATTTTTTTAAAAAAATCTTAGTGAACAAATCATGGCCCTAGATTTCACTTGACTTCAAACTTTCACAGAAATATTGTACCATCATAAGGATTGTTCCTTTCAAATTGTGTATGATCCATCGAGAAACATAGGAAAAGGGGCCTTAGGAAAAATATTATTAAAAGAATGATTGTACCTTCATTAGAATTGTTCCTTTTGAAATTTGGTTTGTTCTGTAAAGTATCATGGGAAAGGGGCCCATGAAGATTTGACTATAAACTCATTAACACAATAAATTCCAAAGATTACACGGGTTGATTGTACCATCATTATAATTGTTGATTTTGACAGTGGATCTGATTATGGCAAGTGTCAAATAAAAAGGGGCCTTATGAAAACTTTCTTAATTATTCTAGTTAACACAATAATGTCCCATGATTTCACCGGATTCACTATAAAATTTTACAGAATGATTGTACAATCACTTAAATGGTTCTTTTCAGAACTGGGTATATTCCATCAAGTATCATGTAAAAAGGGGCAATATGAATTTATTTTTTGAATATTCTAATAAACACAATGAAGTCCCCATATTTCATCGGATTCACTGTTATCTTTCACAGAATGAAAAAACCAACAGTAAAATATCACGGGAAAAGGGGGCTAATGAGAACTTGATTTTAATATCTTTGTTAACACAATAAAGTCAAAAGTTTTATCGGATTCTCTTCAAAGATGCATGGAATAATTGTTGCATTCGAAACACAGGAAAAGGGGTCTTACACATTATCATTCAAAACATTCTTGTGTATGTGATGAAGATCACAATCATTATCAAATTGTCTTTTAAATTTCACAGGACAATTGAAGGGTTGTAAGGAAAGTTCCATTTGGAATGAAATTAATCCATCAGAAAACACAGGAAACGGAGCCTTATGGATTTTCATTCAAAACAATCCTGTTTATGTGATAAAGTCATAAAACACAGGAAAAGGGGCCTTGAGGATTAATGCTAGAAATAATAAAGGGGATAAAGTCCAACTTTATTTTCCTTTATGCATTCTTCTTTAAGTAATTAACTTCCTTAAATATTAGATTTCTTTAATGGAAAACTTGATAACCAGTAGAGCGTCTCAGGCCCTCATGGGCCTCTTGTTTCTGTTTCATCATCGCAAATTTCGATCCTTACATGTATTATCAAGAGTATTTACCTGGCAATTGGAAACTGCCCATTAGAAAAGGCCGATTTAGATAGCGGCGTGGGTGAGATTCGACCATTTGCTTCTCGAAAACTTCCAAGCAGACATTAACCCAAACGTAAAAGTCTTGCCATGCTGGACCAAATTCTTTTGTACATACCCAGTAATTAACCATCTGTACCTAGTTTTCAATGTCATGCGGCAATTTAATCTATCCCCACATGACGCCCCTAAAGAAAAAAATCAATCGGGAAAAGGTTAAAAATTAAGAAATCAGCAATTTCTTCATTTTCCACAATATTTTCTACCCAGAAAGATGAAAACATTTCATAAATTTCAAAGCGTGTCGTCTGCAACTCATTTGAATTTGGACCAGTCTAAACAATGTCTAAAAATGTTTCCTACCTTATTGGCACTTATTCTCCAATTTTAGCCCAATTTAAGATGTCGTCTGCAACTTCTTTCAGTATGAACCAGTCTAAAAAAATTGTTGCCAGGTAATGTATCAAAGCTGTATCAATACACGGCATTCATTAACGTGATCTTGTTTCATTTTACTTCAGATTCTGAGGCATCTCACGTGACAGATGACGAGGACATGGCAAGTATTAACTCTTTAGACCTGTTCAAATTCAAACAAAAGTTACAGACGACAAATTAATTTACCTCTAATTAAAAAAGTTACAATCGCATAGTGTAGAAAATATTGTGGGCAAAAAGAAATTGATTGAAACAAGCAATTTCTTATTGTTCAACAATCTTTTCTTGACTATGATATCTCAAGCTTTATTTTTGGTTATGAAAATGCGAGATCTTTGGGATATAAGTTAAGCCATTAATTAACTAATTATCGAACTATTTCTCATTTTTACACACTTACTTAACCCATTCCCACAAGATAAAATATTAGACCAGTCAAAATTCAAAGAAGTTGCAGACGACAATTTTAAATTGATGAAATCTTCAAAATCTTTGTCATTTAGAGGAGAAAACAAAGTGGACAATGAAGAAATTGCTTGTAACAAGCAATTTCTTCATTTTCCACAATGTTTTCCAAAGCTTTTATATTTGGGGGAGTTTAAAAACGTCATTGTGTGGGAAGATATCCTAAACATAAAGTAAAAAACAAAATGCTTGAAAATGGAATTTTCCTCTTTGCCAACAATATAATTGAGATAAAATACTCTAGTATACTGAAAGCACATCTGAAAAAACCTATGATTGTATTTCTTGTAATTGACTGATCAGGCTGTCAATCAAAAAAGCAATTGACCAATCAAATCATTCATTTAAACTGGTAGTGAACCTTTAACTCCAACATTTATGTGAAGCTTTTTTGTTTGTTTGGCGTCTTAGGCCCCATTTATCAGTCAGCCATTGTATAAGACACTTGGAACAGTATCGCAATTAACCCTCGACTTGTGATCTGTGGTAGAAGTTTTAAACATTCGAAGTCAAAATACATCACTTTATCTGGAAAAGAATCATTCAACCAATTACCAGACAACAAAATTCAGACTGGTCTAAATTCAATGAAATTGTGGATGACAATTTTTGGTCGATGAATTTTAAAATCTTTGAATTTCGGGGGTAGCAATCATTGTGGATAATGAAGAAATTGCCAACACATATATCCAGCAATTTCTCGATTTTCAAGAATGTTTTCCAAAGCTTTTTTTAAGTGTGTATAAAAGCAGATTGTATTGGAATGGCTTTCACCCATTCACACACAATGATGTTTTTTTACGCCCCCAAGAACAAAACAAGAGGGCCGTTGGCCCTGGGGCGCTCACCTGAGATAACGGCTCTTTTTCTTTCAACAGTCTAATTTCATGTTAAGGTTAGGATTATGAAACAAGTGGGCCACAATTACATATAAAGACTGTGAACCAGGGGATCCAAAAGTCTAAATTACAAATTCCAAGGCTTTAGTGCTGATTTGAAAGAAGGAAAAAACTTTTTCCATGGGTTATAATTTCAGAAATAAGAAAGAAGTCTGTGATCTGATGCTTCATGCCTAAATCCCCCCCCCCCGGGTCCGCCCCTGGAGGCCCGAGGATCATGATTTTAGCTATTTTGTAACAGATCAATATACTGATGCTTCATGCAAAATATCAAGGCTCTACGCCTTCTGGGTCAGGAGGAGAAGATTCTTAAAGATTATTTTGAAATTTCACTTTTGTTGCCATGGCAACCAGAGTTTTTAAACGGATTTCAATTCTTTTACCTAATTTTAAGGGGGACGACCTAAGGAACATTTCTGCCAAATTAGGTTCAAATTGGCCCAGTGGTTTGGGAGATGTCATTTAAAAAATTGTTCTTTATTTCTATATAAACCCCACCCCCCTGAGGTTCCGCCCCTGGGGACCCGAGGATCATGATTTTAGCTATTTTAAAAGAGGTCAATATACTGATGCTTCATGTAAAATATCAAGGCTCTATGCCTTCTGGGTCAGGAGGAGAAGATTTTTAAAGATTATTTTAAAATTTCACTTTTGTTGCCATGGCAACCAGAGTTTTTAGCGGATTTCAATTCTTTTAGCTATTTTTGAAGGGGACCACCTAAGGAACATTTCTGCCAAATTTGGTTCAAATTGGCCCAGTGGTTTGGGACGAGATGTCGTTTAAAGAAATTGTTGACGGACGATGCACGACGCACGAAACATGCTGCATAACGGACGGACGCCGGACAAAAGGGGATCACAATAGCTCACTTGAGCACTATGTGCTCAGGTGAGCTAAAAAGCTTTGGAATTTGGCATTATGGGCAATGAAAAAATTGCTTGTAACAAGCAATTTCTTCATTATCTACAATTTTTTCTAACCAGAAGGATGAAAAATTAAAAATTCCATCAATTTGAAATAGTCGTTTGCAGCTTCTTTCAATTTTGATCAGTCTAAAATTTTGTTGTTTCGTAATGGTTTAGTTTGTTTGTTTGAATGGGGTTTTACGCCGCTTTCAACTATCTTTCAGTTATATCGCGGCAACTGGAGCACCTAACAATGGAATCCTGGTATTTCTCCCACCAGTACTACCATTACATCCTTTCCTAGCCTCCAGCTGCTATCCCACATAGGTCTACGATTATCGACCTATTGGTGAGAGACAATTAGTCGGAAAGGATGAGTGCTGCCGTCGGGGATCGAACCCAGGACCTCTAGATTGACTGTGCATTGCGCTACCAACTGCGCTATGACGGCGGCTTGAAATTGGTTAAAGAACTGTTAAATTATCAAAAGTTTCACTGCTTGCAGGAATTTTTAAATGGCATGTCACAGGAAGTGTGCCAGGAGATCACAGTCGAGTCCACAGAAACTGAAAACGTCACCACTTACATCATTACTGACATCAGCAACCCGAACCACCGGCCATTCACAGACTACAAAACTGGTCACGTGAACACAAATAACATTCCAATCACAAACCAGAACAGCTACCCCTTAACCCCACCGTGAGAACAAATAATCAAACTGAAAACTTCTGAAAGTTCCTGCCATAAAAGGCCTTGAATCCATTCCCAGAGTCCATATTGAAAGAGTTTTCAAATGACAAAACAAGGTTGATTTAAATTGAAAAAATAAGGTCCATGTGAGTAAGGGAAAATTGTGAGAACAAGCAATTTCTCCTTATCTCACAATGCTTTCCCAAAGGATTTTTCTTCAGTGTTTAAAAAAGCCGGATTGTGTTGGATTGAATTAAGTGCTTAGGAATATTGAATTGAGCAAACCTTAACCCACACATTGTTTTCTACACAGCAAAATAGAGATACATTGTATAGAAAATTCTATCCTTTGGTGCAAAAACTGTATGTTTGATCCATTTCCAGACAAAGTGCACAACTCCTCCTAATTTTTAAATGAAATGAACAGAAACCTGCCAAAATAAATCTCTTTGATGTCTATTAGTAGCTGTGCGTGACACAAAAAATATTTCATTCACTCTACCTTTTTACCGAATTGGTCAAAATTGGAAGAAGTTGCAGCTGAAGTTAAATTTTCACTAGTAAAGTTTATAAAATTTTACATTTTACAACTCTCTGGGTAGAAAACATTGTGGAAAATGAAGAAATTGCTTATTACATGCAATTTCTTCAATTTGCACAATGTTTTACCCAATTAGTTTTTCTTATTGGGGCATCAAAAGGCGTCATTGTGTGGGAATGGGTTAAGTTGTTTTAGAAGTGACTGCACTCGACTTAGCAAATCATATTAAAATTACCATGTTTTTCACTGACAAACTATATATGTGCCACTCTGTGAAGCTCTTGTATTACATTCTTATTGTTTGTGTTATGTAGTTTTTATTTCTAGCTGGCAAAGCGTCAGCTTTGATAGCATAATGTAACAGACAAAATTTTGAGGTCTTCTCAAAGTTCAACGAGTGCAAACTGACACTGGCAGCTTAATCACCAAATCCATTGAATGCCTATGTCATAAAAAATAGTTCGTATGTATTTCAGGAATATTGCAAACTCTATTCAAATTCTAGAGAACTCTTTCAAAAGCATGCTATTTAGCCCATCCCCACTCAATTCCGCTTAATAAGCATCTCAAGAAAAATGCTTTAAAGAAAACATTGTGCACAAAGAAGAAATTGCTTATAACAAGCAATTTCTTCAATGTCCACATTGTCTTCTACCCAACAAGGGAAAGATTTTCTAAATTCAACCTACTTGAAATTTTCATCAGCAACTTCTTTAAACTTGAACGAGTCTAAGATTTTGTCATGTTGTAATGGGTTAACTCCTGGGTTACTCTAACCTCTTTTGTTCATCATGAAGCCTTTAGTAAAGAAGATTACTTAACTATGTTTTGCTAGCTAACAGTACTTTCAGTACTTTGATTTATTCAGTGTTAGTAAAACAAAGTCCAATCCAAATAGGACAAACAATTGACCAATCGCTGCTGTCAAGCAAGGAATAAACCGACCAATTAAATAATTAATTAAGCCTGGTCTGGTGCTTTTCAACTCCAACATTGGCCTTCATTTTTGTTAACCTTTCTTGTTGGTTTTGCGACTAAACCGTCGTAACTACAGCTTATACAAGCTGTAGTTATGACGTTTAGGTCACCAACCAACCATTTTACTTTTTTGGTACATGCTACTGACCATAAATTTTGCAAAGTAACGCATTTAAAAATCATAGTGGAACTTCCTGTCAGAGTTAATGTGCGGGGCCTAGGGAGTCAGTGGGCGGGGCCAGCGATTGGTCAATAATGTAAACGAATTGACTTATTTTTTCCATTTCCAGAGAATAAAAATTTAGACTTGGTCCATTCTGAATCAAAGTTGCGTTTCCATGATTTTTTTTTTAATAGAGAATAATAAGAAATAGATATTCTCTTTTTTATCTGAAATCATTTTGACTGAAAGAAACTTATTTCTCAATTACAATTAACATTGGGTTTGACTTCTTAAAAATTCTGCAAGACCCAAAATTGTTGTCGGGTTGAATGCAGGCTGAGCATGGTTGATTCTGTAAGTTAACGCATTAACCCATTACCAGACAGCAACACTTTAGACTGGTCCAAATTGAAAGGAGTAGCAGACGACCATGAAAAGATTTTAGATTTTTTCACTTTTCTGGATAGATACACTGTCTTTGATGACTAACTTTCTTCAGTGTATCAAAATGTGGGATTTGTGTGGTGATTAGTTAATCCTTTCCTGTAAAATCCTTGATTTTTACATCCCTGTGATATCATACTGGAGGAAAAATAAGGAAAAAGATGAAATTACTTATAACAAGCAATTCCTTCTTCTTCCACAATATTTCCTATAACATAGGACAGTAAGTTTTTTAATGATACTTACTTCATGATATCATCTGCTACCCCTTTGGATTTGTACAAGTCTAAAACTTTGAAAAAAAAAGCAGCAAATGGTTAAGTAACAGATCCATGTTATTTTGCAGGAATATAAGTTTTTGCCAAATTTTGCCAATAGCAGGGTGAAATAGGAAATTTTATGTCGTTTATGAATGGATATATTGCATGTTTTTATTATTTTTGTTGCTTACCCACAAGAGGAAGTCTTTGTTCTATTTTTCTTTTCAATTCATACTAATTCATTAAGTTTTGTTATTTATTTTCAATTTCAGTTTTGATAGTACAAAAATATGGTCCATTTCAGAAAAGAATCTGCTGGTTCCACATGAACAATATTTCTTTATTCTTAACCCATTCCAACTCAATCCCTCCTTTTTATGCCCCTCGAGAAAAAAGCTTTGGAAAACATTGTGGAAAATGAAGAAATTGCTTGTATCAAGCAATTTCTTCATTATCCACAATGTTTTCTATCCAAAAAGACGAAAAAATTCAAAATTCCATCAACTTGAAATCGTCGTCTGCAGCTTCTTTCAATTTGGACCAGTCTAAAATTTTGCTGTGTTGGAATGGGTTAATCATGATATTGTAGACAGGTCCATTTTAAATGAACGGTCAGGCAGTGTGTAATTTGTATTTACGTGTTGTCACTTTCATGCAAAAACTATGTAATTTTTAGCTAGGTTAGTTTTTTATGCCATTGCATCAATTGATCAGGGGCATATTGTTTCACAAATATCTGTCCATATGTCTGTCTGCTGAAAACTTAACCAGTGTACTGAACATTTGCTTTTTAATTCCTTATATTTGGCATAATTACAGCTTTTATAAATACGTCTTAACTACTAACAACATCAAGGTCATCTGACAAGGTCATATTGGTGAAATTTCTGAAAAAAATGACCCTAACATCTTGTTTCAATTTAGTCCCCACTTGCTTTTATTGATTGTTAACCCATTAATAGACAATTCTTTGGAAACGAGTGATTTTTATTGTTTTTTTTTGTTTTGTTTTAGGGAAAAGGGTTAAAATTTTGACCTTGACCTTGATGAAATGACCTTCCCCAGTTGCGCCTTGTTGAGACCTATCTACATACAAAATATTAGCATTGTAGTTGAAGTTATAGGAAAATATTTAGTTGGCAGGTTAAGTTTTGCAGACAGACAGACAGATACCCATAAAACAATATGCCCCTGATCTATGGATGTGGGGGCATACAAATTCAGCTTACTGCGTTTCTAGATTAATTTTATCTACAAACCAACTGCCATATAGGGTAAAAAGGAAATTAGAATTACATTAGTGTTCCTGTTACAAACAAATTCTCCTTTTCTCAAGAATTTTTTCCCAAAACTTGCTAAATATATGATTGACAGAAGGTATGGTTACTTGGCGCTTGTTATGTAAATGTCATAAACAGAAGTTTTCTACCTATATATATGAATAAATCAGGGTTTTAATCAGCCATTAACAAAGTGAGGTCCCAGGGCAATGACATGGACTGGACAGTTGATGTAATTAGGGTCCTTTTTATGCCCCTCAATAAAACAGCTTTAGAAAACAGTGTGGAAAATGAAGAAATTGCTTGTTACAAGCAATTTCTTCATCACCCACAATGTTTTCTATCCCAAAAGATGAAATTATTTAAAATTCCACCAACTTGAAATTGTTGTCTGCAGTTTCTTTCAATTTGGACCAGTCTGAAATTTGGTTGTGTGGGAATGGGTTAAGGAGTCCTTTGTTTAAACATTGACTTTTTCTTTAAAAAATTAACATGTTTTTATCTGAATATTGAAGGTATTGAACTACAATACGTAAAAAACAAGATGTGTTTGTGAAACACAATGCCCCCGCAACAGGACTAAACATTTGACCTTGGTATGTGACCTTGACCTTATCACATGACCTTGAACTTGGCAAGAGGAGATGCATATTATGGTGATGTATCATCATGCCAAATTTGAGCATTGTATCTTGAATAGGCTGGTAGTAATAGGCAATGTTAATTTTTTGGTTAAATTTGCAGACAGACAGACGGTCAGACTGAATGACAGACAGACAGACGGACAACAGTAAAACAATATGCCCCCGGATCTTTCAAATGACAGACAGACAGACGGACAACAGTAAAACAATATTCCCCTGATTTCCAATGCGGGGGCATAAAAAGTATAAGATAGCCACAACTTTTTTGAGAGAATTTTCCCTGAAGTTGAGCCCTACAAGGTTTATTGGACTCGCATCAGACAAATTTGACGGTCCTGATTACTTATATGTGAGTCTCAAATTCCTCTAACCCTAGTACCCTAAAACCCTGAATCATCGCAATACTGTGTTACTTTACTTCTCTTTGAAGAAACTACATGTATTATTAAAAAAAATTACAAAACACGTTTTTGTGCTCACCTGTTCTTTATTTATCATGAGAAATCATGCATTCCATATGTTACGTTATCCAAGAAAACCTGCCTAAATGAGGTTACTTTATAACAATGGAAAATTCCAATTTTTTGATGATATCGTCGTTTATAAATATGATAGGAATACCTGTCTAAATGATGTTACTTTAGCATGCTGGAAAATTCAAATGTTTTGATGACGTCATCAAATATATGTGTCCATGTGATCCATTATCCAGGAAGATCTTTCTTAACCCATTCCCACAAAATTAAAATTTTAGACCAGTCTAAATTCAAAGAAGAAGCAGACGACAATTATAAGTTGATGAAATCTTTAAAACTTTTGTCCTTTTGGATGAAAAACATTGTGGAGAATGAAGAAATTGCTTGTACAAGCAATTGCTTCATTCTCCACAGTGTTTTCCAACTTTAAAAGTGTCACTGTGTGGTAATGGTTGAATGACCATGGAAAATTCTAATGTTTTGACAACATCATTATGTATATCTAGGAAACCCCGCTTAATCCATTACCAGACAGCTAAATTTTAGACTGGCCCAAATTGAAAGAAGTTGCAGACGACAATTTAAAGTTTATGAAATTTTGGATTTTTTCATCTTTCTGGGTAGAAAACATAGTGGAAAATGAAGAAATTACTTGTAACAAGCAATTTCTTTATTTTTCACCATGTTTTCCAAAGTTTTTTACCTTGAGGGCGTTCAAAAGCATACCTGATTGGGAATAGGTTAAATAGCATTATTTAGAAAATTCCATTGTTTTGAGGACTTGATCATATCCACATACTATCTTTTGTCCAGGAAAAACTACCTGTATGAGAGGTGTGTTCTTTTTGTCAAGATGAAAAATCCCGCTGAATAAGATTTTTGAGACATTTTAAAGAGCGATTTTTGTTATCTTGCGTGAAAATATTCGGCGATGTCAAGGCTACTCGTTTAAGCCAATGCTGAGTACGCTTAAATTCCTCATGAAGAATTCCTAAGATTCTTATTTAGCCGCTTAAAAATCTTTATCTTGAAGAACGCTTTATCTTAAAAATCTAAATAAGAATCTTAAGAATCTCGACAAAAAGAACGCACCTGAGATTACTTCAGGATGTTGGAGACTTCCAGTGTTTTAGTGACATCACATGTCTGTTTTTTGTTTACTTCTGGATACAAAAAGCTTTTGAAAACTTAAAATTTGTGGAAAATAAAGAAATTACTTGTTATAAACAGTTTTTATCTTCAGTAATGTTTTTTTTTACCCCAAAATACATTTTTTTTTAAAAACTCATCAAACTTAAAATTTGTTGTCTGATACTTCTTTAAATTTCGACTAGTCTACAATTTTGTCAAATGGTATTAGGATAATGTACAAAAACAGTTTTAAGGATAATGACTTTTTTTAGCTCACCTGAGCACAACATGCTCATGGTGAGCTTTTGTGATTGTTGAATGTCTGTCGTCTGTCGTACGTCGTCAACAATTGAAGTGTTTACACTCTAGAGGCCACTGTTTTGACCCAATCTTCATGAAACTTAGTCAGAATAATTCTTAGGTCATGAGGATGAACCCTATTGATTATGGGAGGGTTCTATTTGAAAACACAGGAAAAGTGGCCTTAATGACAATTTCTTTGTTTACACTCTAGAGGCCACAAATATGGCTCTATCTTCATGAAACTTTGCCAGAATAATTATTAGGTCATAGAGATGAACCCTAATGTATATTAGAACGATCTTTCCGAAAACACATGAAAAGGGGCCTTAATGACAATTTCTTTGATTACACTCTAGAAGCCACAATTTTGGCCCAATCTTCATGAAACTTGGTCAGAATAATTGTTTGATCATGAGGATGGACCCTATTGATTATTGGAGACTTCTTATGGAAAACACAGGAAAAGGGGCCTAAATGATATTTTCTTTGATTACACTCTAGAGGCCACAATTTTGGCTCAGTCTTCATGATTGATTGATTGAATGGGGTTTTACGCTGCTTTTAACAGTATTTCAGTCAAATCGCGGTGGCTGGAGCTCCTAACAATGCTTTTCTGGTATTTCTCACACCAGTACTAGCACTACATCCTTTCCTTGCCCCCAGTTGCTATGCCACTTAGGTTTATTATTAACCACCCATTGGTAAGAGACAATTGTCAGAAAGAATATATTCCGCCGGGGATCGAACCCATGACACCCATGATTGAAGATTAGGAGTCTGGCGCGCTACCGACTGCGCTATGACGGCGACCAATCTCCATGAAACTTGGTCAGAATAATTGATAGGTCATAAGGATTAACCCTATTGATTATGGAAAGGTTCTATCTTAAAACACAGGAAAAGGGTCCTTAATGACAATTTCTTTCTTTAAAGTCTAGAGGTCACAATTTAGGCTCAATCTTCATGATACTTGGCCAGAATAATTATTAGGGCATGAGGATAAAGCCTATTGTTTATGGGAAGGTTCTTTTGGAAAACACAGGAAAAGTGGTTTTAATGACAATTTCTTCATTTACACTCTAGAGACCACAGTTTTGGCTCATTTTTCATGAAAATTGGCCAGAATAATTGTTTAGTCACAAGGATGAATTCTATTGATTATTGGAAGGCACTTTTGGAAAACACAGGAAAAGGGGCCTTAATGACAATTTCTTTGTTAATGCTCTAGAGGTCATCATTTTGACTAAATTGTCATGTTTCTTGGTCAGGATACTTGTAAGGTGATAAAGATGAACATTATAGATTATGGGAAGGTTCTAAAGGATAACACAGGAAAAGGGGCCATTATGACAATATCTTTGTTTACAATATAGAAGTCACAGTTTTGCCTCTATCTTCATGAAACTGATTGTAGTTATTTGTCTCTAATTGCATTTTTTTAACAGCAGACAGTTCAGGTGAGCGATCTAGGACCATCATGGTCCTCTTGTTTTTCATTTTAATGAATAAGAAAGATAGATATTGAAAAATTTGGAAAAAACAAGATGTGTTTGTGAAACACCATGCCCCCGAAACAGAAATTCTTTAGAAACTGGAGATTTTTATTGTTTTTTTTTCCCCTTGTTTTAGGGAAAAAGGGTTAAAATTTTGACCTTGACCTTGATGAAGTGACCTTCCCCAGTGGCGCCTTGTTAAGACCTATCTACATACCAAATATTAGCATTGTAACTTAATCAGGGTTGAAGTTATAGGAAAATGTTTAGTTGGCAGGTTAAGTTTCGCAGACAGACAGATGGACAGACAGACGGCCACAGGTAAAACAATATGCTTGTGATCTATCGATGTGGAGGCATAAAAATATTTTGTCATTTAGGCAGGAATTCCTGGATAAAGAATCATATTTTGAGTCAAGAGTACATTTGCTTAGGGAGAAAAAATATTGATTGATTGAATGTGGTTTAACGCCACTTTTAACAGTATTTCAGTCTTATTGCGGCAACTGGAGCACCTAAAAACCGATTCCTGGTATTTCTCACACCAGTACTACCACTACATCCTTTGCTAGCCTCCAGCTGCTCTCCCACTTAGGTTTACGAGGAGAAAAATGCAAATAAACTGCTGATATAAGCTCTTAATTTGATGTTATGTAAGTCTGTGCCAATGACATATAGCAGGCATCACCTTTCACTTTACCCATTACCAGAAACAAAATTTTAGACTGGTCCAAACTGAAAGGAGTTGCAGAGAACAATTTTTAAGTTGATAA
The DNA here is from genome assembly GCA_946902895.1 of Fragum fragum. Lineage (NCBI taxonomy): Eukaryota > Metazoa > Mollusca > Bivalvia > Cardiida > Cardiidae > Fragum > Fragum fragum. The sequence continues at coordinate 18,279,503 of OX336365.1, read as the reverse complement.
AAGTTTAACTTCCTGGGTAGAAAAAAAATGTGGAAAATGAAGAAATTGCTTGTTACAAGCAATTTCTTCATTTTCCACACTGTTTTCCAAATTGTTTTTCTCCAAGGTCATTTAAAAGTGTCATTGTGTGGGAATGGCTTAACATGAGAAACAAGACACTTGATAATTAGCCTTGATCAATTCCAACACAATCCCTCCTTTTTGCATCACTAAAGAAAAAGAGATGGGGGGTCATTATCAAGATTATTTTCTACCCAAAGAGACAGAGATATTTAAAATTCTATCCACTTCAAAGCGTCTCATTCAGCTTTTTTGAGCTTGGAACAGTCCAAAATTTAGTCATGTGGTAATTGGAAGAAAAAAAAGGTTTAAATGTACTAGTTATTCTTGAAGCACACATTCTCATCTTGATATTATCAAAGAAAATGCAAAACTAGCCAACAATTTTTTTTTTCGTAACTTTACCACCTGAAAGATGAAACCTCTTTCCATTTGTACCTGTCTTAATTTTTTGTGTTGTATATGAGTTCAAGACCTTTCGTGTCCTATATGAGTTCAAGACCTATGTATGTAAGCAAAAGGAGTACAACAAATTACAGCTAATCATAAAATGATGGTTTTTTGTGTTTTACAGATTGACAATAAATACTGTACTTAAGAATACAAAATAATAGTATATGAATAAAATGAAGTAAAAGATTCGTCCCTATTTTATTTGACTACTTCATTAGTATCTTCAACAGTTACTCCACTAACATGCTGCATTCATTATAAATTCCTTAACATATTGCAACACAATCTTACCTTACGATCCTCAAGAAAAGAAAATAACTTAAGAAAACATAGACCACAAAATTCTAGATTGGTCAAAATTGAAAGAAGGTGGAGGTTATTAAATCTCAAAAATCTTTCTAGATGGAAAAAACATTGATGGAAATGTGATTTGAATGCTGTGGTTGTACAGTTGTGACAAAAGCCATGTTTAGGTTCACCAGCCACCCAGATTTGATAGAAGTACTTTTAAACCCCATTAAATCGATCATTTTATTTTGATATAAATGGGATATAGAATGGAAATCCTTCAATTAGTATATGATAAAGAACAGCTGTAGTACAGTGATTAACCCATTCCCACTCAATCCCTCCTTTTTACGCCCCTCAACAAAAAAGCTTTGGAAAACATTGTGGAAAATGAAGAAATTGCTTGGATCAAGCAATTTCTTCATTATCCACAATGTTTTCTATCCAAAAAGACGAAAAAAGTTCAAAATACCATCAACTTGGAATTTTCGTCTGCAGCTTCTTTCAATTTGGACCGGTCTAAAATTCCACTGTGTTGGAATGGGTTAACACATCGGCAATTTCATCTAGTTGAAATATATAACAGCAATCATGTCGTGAAAGGTGACTGAAGAGGCATCATTATTTTTTTCCTTCTATTCCCCATAAATAATTGATCATGTTGGTTTGGCAATTTCCCTCTGGTTATTTTCAAGTGTAATATTTTTTAGAAACTTTGCACACGTAATCATCACAGCTGTCAATGCTCCGTAAATCCATTTGTTTGTTTGTTTGAATGGGGTTTTACGCTGCTTTCAACAATCTTTCATTCATTGCGGCAGCTGGAGCACCTAACAATGGATTCCTGGTATTTCTCACACCAATACTGCCATTACATCCTTTCCTAGCCTACAGCTGCTATCCCACACAGGTCTACAATTATTGACCCATTGGTGGGAGACAAATAGTCAGAAAGGATGAGTGCCGCCATCGGGGATCAAACCCGGGACCTCTAGATTGACAGTCCGACGCGCTACCAACTGCGCTATGACGGCGGCCTGTAAATCCATAATCAGATAAACAGTCAAGGAGATGTGGAGAGTGCAGTGGAATCCTTTTAACTGCAACCCTGATAAAAGCAATTTGCTGCTTAATTGCAACTGACTTTATGCACAGACATTAGATTTAAAGAACAAATAATTCCTTTAGCAACTTCTTGTTAATTGCAACAAAAGTGTAGGCAAAATGGTATTGCAACTAGCAGGATTCCACTTCATAAAAAAAAATCTACAGTAAGGCAGCATGACAAATCAAGGATAATAAAGATCTGCAAAGAGCGAAGAAGCCTCGCCCCTGGTCAGACTGTGCGAACTTTTCACACATCCCAGAAGATCCTTTCCAACCCGCCATGTCACACATCTATTACAATGGAAGAAGCATCAATCATCTTCCTCACCGAAGAATTGTTTTTGTATATCAAATTTCCTGTTTAGAGATGAGTGTCTCCTAGTCCGATTTCTATTTTCAAAACTATCATCCCTATTTTGAAAACCTCTTTGATGCGATCTTCTTCTGTACATCGGCTCCTCTGAGTCAGAGTCAACATCCTCGCTATCAAACCCAGATTGCCGAGATTTATGGGTAAAATTTGATCTTCGACTTTCAAAATCCCTGTTTCCATCCAAAAACCCATTTCTGTCAAAATCCCTTCTTCTTTCAAACTTTCTTCTTTCAAATCCCCTATTTCTCTCGAATTCCCCTGATCTTGAAAAACTATCTAGTTCATCAAACCTGGATCTATTAAAATCCCTAAATCCTTGTTTTCTATCAAAGTTTGATCTAAAGCGATCATTTGGATGTCTGTTTGAACCAAACCTTGGTCGCCCACTGTAATTTGAAATTCTGTCATGATCAAATGTTCTGAGTCCAAATGACAGCCTCTCAATCCCTTCTGGTAGTTTTACCATGAGTTGTGATAGAACACCGTCCTGGTTTGTTTCCGACATTTTGTTTTCCAATGTTTGAACCAAGTAAAAAGGAACATCAAAGACAGCAATCTGAAAATACAAGATAAATGGAATCCTCTTAATTACAACCCTGATAATAGGAATTAATTGATTAATGGCGAACCACATTTTGCATAAACATTAGATTTAAAGAACAATTAGCTCCTCTTTATAGCAACTTCTGGTTAATTGCAACAAAAGCTTTGACAAATTAGTGTTGCAATTAACAGGATTTACTGCACCAATATAGGATTTTACACAAGTGTTCTAAATTGATATTGGAAGAAAGCCTTTAGGCCATGTCACATGCAAAATACGAAAACTCTAGGCCTCATGGCATTTCAGATGAAATTTTCATGATTTTTATATTCCCCAAGACTACTAGTTTAACCAATTATCAGATGGCAAAATTTTACACTGATCCAAATTAAAGGAGTTGCAGATGACAATTAAGATAGTGATTTTTTTTTGATTTTTTCAACTTTCTGGGTAGAAAACATTTCTGAAAATGAAGAAATTGTAACAGTATTTCAGTCATATCGCAGCGGCCAGAGCACCTTACGATGGATTCCTGGTATTTCTCACACCAGTACTACCGCTAAATGCTTTCCTAGCCTCCAGCTGCTAACCCACTTAGGTTTACAATTATCAACCAATTGGTGAGAGACAAATGTCAGAAAGAATATGTGTCGCCGCAAGGGATCTAACCCATGACATCCCATAATTGAAGATTACGAGTCTGACGCACTACCGACTCTGCTATGACGTAGGCTGCCAAGAGGCGCATCAAAAGGCATCATTTTGTTTGAATGGGTTAAGGGGTACACTTGAATCAGCCTGCCTATCCGCCTTGGTATGAATGATATCAATTTTGTGTCACAAACTCCTCCTAACTTTGACTTCAATTGTACTGACACTTCATCAAAACATCAATCACATGTTTTGTTTGAAAGATGCAATTCTAAACAGCAAGTCCATTCTTGTTGAATTATCTCCCTTTGAACTTGAACATTTTTTCCTCTTTGTAATATATTTTTGTAATTTTGTTTAAGCAAACTCTTTCAATTTGCTTCAAGTTTACTGGAAAACAAGTATTACTCAATAGGTATCTCATGAACAGACTCAGATTCAAAAGAACATTCATGTCAAATATCACAACTCAAAGCAGTTAGGTATTATAGAAGAAGTGAAACCAGCAATTTCTACTTCTTTCACTATTATTTTAACTTTATTTCGCTTTTGTTTATTAACAAACTATGAATACTTGTCTGCGACTTCTTTCAATATGAACCAGTCTAAAATTTGTAGTGTGGTAATGGGTTCATTCATTCCTTGAGTACCTGATTTTCCTCCATTGGTCTGAATTGACCTATTTAATTCAGGAAATTTAGTTTTCTTGAACACATGAGGCAACTTATTTAACCCATTCCCACACAATGAAATTTTAGACCAGTCCAAATTGAAAACAGATATAGACGATAATTTCAAGTAGATGGAATTTTGAACTTTTTCATACTTTGGGATAGAAAACATTGTGGATAATGAAAAAATTGCTTGTCACAAGCAATTTCTTCGTCTCCGCAATGTTTTCCAAAGTCTTTTGCATGAGGGGCATAAAAAGGAGGGATTGTGTGGGAATGGGTTAAGAAAGAATTTTTTTCCAATTCACTCTAAGGGAGGCAACTTTCAACTATACAACTAATATTGTCAGACAAGCTATAAAATTATTTCCCTTGCATCACAAGCAATATAATTACACTTATTAAAATTTCTTCAAGAAATCTGATTAAGGGTCACTTAAAGATGATTACTGTGAAAATTTGTTGAAATCCCAGCTCCAAGAAGAAAAATTTCAGGGTTTTCACTATATACATTGTATATGGAAATTAGTACTTCCTAATAAAGCCATGATTTTAACCAAATATAATTCTTGGTTTCCTAGAAATCAGTCAATGGATTTCAACCTAGGTTCATAGGAATGATTCTTAGAATGAATTCAATAAAGGGTGACCCAAGAATCATTCCTATGAAATTAGGTTGAAATCCATTGACTGATTTCTAGGAAAATCTCCAAAGTTTCCACTATACACTATATTTGTAGTTTAGGTCCTCCCATAAAAGCTGGATTTTCTATCAGGTCAAAATATTTGATAGTAAATTGATAAAGAATCATCCAAGGATTGTTGAATATTAAAGTTTTCGCTATATACCATACAGCCATGTTTCTTATTCAGTAAAAAATTCTTTGAAGGAACCTTGGTCACTCAAGGATCGCTCATGTAAAAATTTTTGTTGAAATTCTACATTACTTTCTGCAGAGAAGTTTTTAAAGAATACATGGTTGTCCAGACACCATGACATGTCAATAGCCTCCTGGCATTCAGACAGTTGAGATAAAAAGTATTGTTTACACATTGTGGAAAATAAAACAAAAGCGATGTTGAACATGGCCATCCCCTGCCGAAAAAGCAGAAGCCAGTTAGATTTAGGCTTCTTGTGCATTGCATTTCTTGTCAATGAGTTCGCTGATAGCTATTATACTTTAAAAGATATGCTCTGGAGAATATCTTAGTCTTAAAAACAACAAAGGGCAATAACTCCAAAATAATGCAAGCAAGAGTTGTGGGTCTTGTGACTGCACTTCTCCTCAACGAGATCTATCCACCAAAGAAGTTTCAAGTAAATAGCTATAATACTTTAGGAGATATGCCCAGGACAAAATCTTAGTCCTTAATACAACATTCTCCCAAATGAGATCTTAATACCTAGGAAGTTTTAAGTTGATAGCATTTAAACTTTAGGAGATATGCCCTAGACAAAATTTAAGTCTTTAAAATAACAAGAGGCAATAACCCCAAAATAATGCAAGCAAGAGTTGTGGTTCTTGTGCACTGCACTTCTCCTCCATGAGATCTATCCAGATATGACGTTTCATGTTGATAGCAATTATATTTTAGGAGATGTGCTCTAGACAAATTAGTGTCGGAATGACAGAATGATGGAAGGACGGAATGACGGACGGAGACCATTACTATATCCCCTTTGCTGAAACAGCGGGGGATAAAATTGCTTTAATTAATCAATTTATTCATTTCTTACCATGAGACAAAAAGACAAAGATTGAAAATTGCTGTCTGCATAGTCTTGAATTTAGTTGTCTGGTTATGGACTTTCTCAGCATTAGTTTGAACAAAAGAATGAAAGGGAGGAAAATTTTACTGTCAAACTTAATATCAAAGAAGTTGATGTTTATTACCACCAAATCTTGGTAAATACAAATGTAATGCATATTGATGCTCCCTAAAAAAAAGAGCTTGGGAAAAATTTTGGAGAAATTGCATATTACAAGCAATTTATTCATCATACTTAATGTTTAATACATCAAAAGACCGAACCTTCAAAAAAAGTCATTAACTAAAAATTGTCATCCACAACATCCTTGAATTTGGACTAGTCTTATATTTTGTCATCTGGTAAAGGGTTTATTACGGTATTATCAATAAAGACACGACTTACACTACCGTCTGCACTCAATGTTAAACCCAAAACATCACCGGCTTTGTCCTCCAAAACTTCCTCAAGAAGTGCTTCCACAGAATCCTTTGTCAGCCTGCCTTCTGTTGTTTCAAACTGGAATGTTCTGTATTGCTGAAATATAATTTGTTCTTAATCTGTATTTACAATATTGCAAGTTGTCTGAACAAAAACACAAAATTCCTATTAGCAAGTTAGTTTTTTTCAATTACCAGATGTCAAAATTTTAGACAGGTCCAAATTCAAAGAAGTTGCAGATGAAATGTCAAAACTCATTAAGTATACCCTGAACTCACTAAGTATACCCCACAACTTGTTCAGTATATGCCTTAACTCACTGATTATACCCCTATCCTCACCTGTATACCCCTAAACTCACTGATTATACCCCTATCCTCACCATGTATACCCGTAAATTCACTGATTATACCCCTATCCTCACCATGTATACCCGTAAATTCACTGATTATACCCCTATCCTCACCATGTATACCCCTAAACTCACTGATTATACCCCAAAACTCATTGAGTATATCCCTTAACTCACTGAGTATACCCTAAACTCATTGAGTATATCCCTAAAACTCACTGAGTATACCCTGAACTGATTATACCCCTGAACTCATTCAGTATACCCCTAAACTCACTGATTATACCTGGTACTCACCGAGTGTATCCCTAAAGTCATTGAGTTTTCTCCTACTTGCACTACCAAGTAAACTACAGTGGAAATGAGATACTCTCTCAGTGACACATATTCTGTAAGCACCGTGTAGAGCATCGAGTAGAAAGGTTGATTGTGACCTTCAACATTTGGAAGAGATCTACTGAGAGATTCAGTTTAACCCAATCCCAGACGGCAAAATTTTAGACTGGTCCACATTGAAAGAAGTTGCAGACGACAATTTAAGGTTTATGAAATTTCGAATTTTTTCAACTTTCTTGGTAGGAAACATTGTGAAAAATGAAGAAATTGCTTGAAACAAGCAATTTCTTCATTTTCCACGATGTTTTCAAAAAGTTTTTTTGTCTTGGGGGTGTCTAAAAGCGTCAATGAGTGGGAATGGGATAAGTCACCTACAAACAATTTCTCTCTATTTCATTATCCCAGGCAGACTAATGTTGCCTGATATCTAAGTCAAACTGCCACCTTGGAGGTCAGTAGGCAAGGCCAGTTAGACAAAATACCTTAGTCCTTGTCAATAATGATGTATCTAGCATATCCTTTGTTTTGGTTAGTAATACAAGAGCTGCAGATAAACTTTCCATGGCACCCATTTTTTCTTGTAGTTGTTTTGCCTTCTCCCCCATTAGGTTCACTGCACCAGACAAATTCACCCTCTCTATTTTGCTGAAAAACACGACACATACATGAGAAATAATCAAGGAACAAGGTGGCAAATTGCCATAAGATATAGCAATTACAATGCTTGATGTCGACTAGGGAAGGGGATTTGAATAAAAGTTCAAACAACTTCAAAGGGCAATAACTGACAAGGTATGCTTCTTTTGCCTGTTATTGTGATCATGAAGCTTCATGATCATACCTATAATACTTTTAGAGATATGTCCTAGACAAAATTCAAGTCTGAAAAGCAACAAAGGGCAGTAACTCAAAAAGTGAGCATGGTAGATATGGTTCTTGTGCACTACACTTCCCCTTGGAAAAATCTATCCACACATAAAGTTTCATGATTGTACCTATTATACATTCAGAGATATGTCCTGGACAAAATTCAAGTCTGAAAAACAACAAAGGGAAATAAGTTATATTTCATTATGTACTACACTTCCTAATCATGCAATGAATACAACTGCCAAGTTTCAAGTCAATTATACATTGAGTTCCAGAGTAATGGCCCGGACAAAAAAGTGGATGTTGTCCACCCGCTCTCCTGGATGCCCGTTGCCACGGGTGATCCCATAATCTAAAAGGAAAATTTGCTTGTTAAAAGCAATTTCTCCTTTATCCACAATTTTCCCAAAACTATGAAGCAGATATTGCAAGTAATTGGTTAAAGACAGTCAAAATATGTCAAGTAATTGTGCTCACCTTATTGTCTTGTTAATATCTTCTTCTATATTCTGTTCTGGAAGATCAATCTGTGTGAATTTTGTTTGCTGTAACAAATTCAAAATGCCAAAGTGAAGCATTCACTGATAGCTACTTCTTGTCCAATAAGGATAGGTTATGTAACTCATCCCTAAACCCATTATCAGACAAAATTTTAGACTAGTCTTATTTCCAAGAAATTGCAGAAAACATTTCGTGGCTGATAAAATCTTAAAAATCTTTGTCTTTTTGTATAGAAAATTTTGTCATAAATAAAGAAATTGCTTTACCTAGCATGATCTTGCTAGTTGATTTTGATCCTTTCAGATGACCTAGAAGATATGATTTTAACCCATTCCCACCATATCCTACTTGTCTACTCATCCAAAGATAACAGCTTTGGCAAACATTGCGACAATGAAGAAATGGCTTGCTACAATGAAATTTTTCATTATCCACAATATTTTCTACCCCGAAGACAAAGACTTTTAAAATTCCATCAACTTAATATTGAAAATTCTTTCAAATTGAACCAGTCTACATTTTTTTGTGTGGGAATGGGTTAAATGATATTCGATATACAAACAAAACAAAATTATGAGCACTTTACCTTTACAAAACTTTTGACCTCAGACCTGAAAGCATGACCTTGACATCTGAGCTATTGACAAGTGTTTTCATGCAACACATTGGCTGAAGATGAATAACTATTCTGCCAAGGTATTTCAAAATCTAAACATATGGAACACATACAAACGTGACCTCAATTTGCCCCTTGACCTCCAAGTGTTAACTTGACCGTTGTGTGAGAGACCAAGATTTGTAAATGATAAATTAAAAAGTAATTTGAAAGTCCATCATTCGAAGTTATTGACAATTGCTGACAGATAGACAGCCTCAAGAACAGTCTGTCTGCCAGCATTCAGAAGTTAATCCATTACCTCGTGAGAAATTTTAGTCTGGTCCAAATTGGGAGTACCGTAATTTGTCCATATATTCGGACACAATTAAATAATTATTTTTTTTCGTGTCCGAATACATAGATAATTACTCAAGCCAGTGTCTGAATTTATAGATAAATCGTCGTGCGGCCGGGAACAACCATTGCCGATTTTCATGAGTCACTAACTGTTTTGCTCAGACACTGAATTCATTTCAACAGTAAATAAACTTGATATGTGTTACGCATTACGTTCATATTCATTTACTATTATTTTATTTTTTTCAGATTGGTTCAAGATACCGGCAAAGACGACGTGAAATTAATGATCATTCACTGATTAAAAACCTTAATAAACGATTTACTTTTCTAAACTGTTGTTTTTCTTCTTTTTAACGATTGATAGAATTCCACATATCCCGTAAGAATACGACAAGATCGTAACTGAAGCATGTTCAAGCAAAATTGTTACGACGTTTCGGTAGTGTCAAATCCGATTTTGACAGGATGGTAAATTCTTTTTCTGTCGTTTATGTACAATCATCGTCGGTTGAATTGAAAAAAAAAGAGATATTAGTGTGGAGAGCTAAACAAAATCTTCGCAAGAGATAAGAAGTAACTTGTCAGTTAGAATAAAATCACGGCATCGGTCAGTTACGAGTTTTTCTCTGATCTGCTTCACATAAATCATCGCGTAATATTGCCCGCAAATTTAAAGTAAATGCGGTGGCCTACCTGTGAGAAAAAAATCCTTTTTTGAATTATATCCGTAATGTTTTAAGAGTATTCAGACAGTCGATTAAACCATGTAAACTTTCGGCATAATGACAAGGGTAAAAATTCGGTCACCTATAATTCTCACGGGGTACGCGTCTGGCACGTGCCAACTCCGGAAACTCTCCCAAATATAGCTGAACATCTGGCGGCGGCGCCTTTGATCACCTTTCCTCCCTCGTAGTAAAATAAACTGCACCCGAAAAACCTTTACTTTATATTTGTCGAACGAGACTTGTTACGTGTGTTTGATTGAACAGTATGAGATTAAATTTTCGGATTATTAAAAGAAGCGGGGATAAAAAAAGGTAATTTATTTTAATCTACCAATATTATATATCGGATGAGAAGTTAATAATTTTGTGACAAATTAACAATTAAAATTCTTGCATTTCCCGTATTAAGTGAAAACGTCGTAGCTACGACTGATTCTTTTCAAAGCATATCATTGCATTTCTTTTCTTGATCTGATACGGCCGATGACAATACCCTGGATGAGCTCCGGATACGAGGAAAGTGTAGTAAAATCGAAAGTAGGTTCAGGTCAATTTGATTAATTTATGTTAATCGTAGCCAACCTTTCAGAGCAGGTCCTGTCGGGGAAAGAAAATTAGGAAATCAGAGAGAGAAACCAAGCGTGATATTTTAAATGCATCACCTTCACGGTTCGTAGCTTATGCATACCGAGGTGCATGCCTTTTCTCGGTCACTGTTATAAACAATATACACCTGTTGACACTTAACCCAGACAGTTTGGAGATACTGATCGCCAAGATTCCAAATTGCCGATAATGGATGGGGTATTTGTTAACCTGATATTTCATGTTCGTAAATTCGGTGTCCGAATTTATAGATAAATTCCAGACACCATTTGTCCGAAATTAGAGGCACAAAATTAATTATTTCATTTCATTAAGGTAGTTGCAGACGACAATTTAAACTTGATGAACTTTAAGATTTTCTCAACTTTCCAGCCAGAAAACATTGTGTTAAATGAAGAAATTGCTTGTTATTAGCAATTTCTTCATTTTACACAATGTTTTTTAAATTTGTTTTTCTTGAGGAGCGTCCAAAAGCGTTACTGTGTGGGAATGGATTAACCCTTGGCATGCTAGATCCGGAACAATTTTGCTTTGGCAGAAGATGTAGACAAAGAGCCTACAAATACATGTCTGGTCTTTGTCTGCAGAATCTCTTGGTCCTGTTTAAGACAGAATACGTCTTTTGAATTATCTTCAAAATGAAATATTTGCCCACTCTTGCCTTCAGTCCTTTAATTCAAATGCAATTCTGACAAAGGATATAATATAATAGCATGAAAAAAGTTACGACAGTATACTCAGATACATACAGCAACCCTTTCACATGTGGTTAAACTGCTGTAATCCTGTTGTTTGTAGATCAATATGGCTGTTCCTGTTTTGCCTGCTCTTCCTGTCCGTCCTGTGCGATGAATGAAATTATCCGGGTCCTGAAAGTATTGTACATTCAATTTATGATATGACCTACAGAGCAGGACTGAAATAAACCCATTTACCAATTACCAGATGACAAAATTACAGGCTTGTCCAAATTGAGAGAAGTTGTAATTGACAATTTTCAGTTGATGGAATTTAATAAACCTTTGTCTTCATTGGTAGAAAAGATTGTCTATTATGGAAAGAATTTGCTTGTAACAAGCAATTTCAAAATTTTCCAGAATGTTTTAGAAGGCTTTACTTCTTTAGGAACATTAGAAAGCAGGAATGGGTTAAAAATATTGATGTTACCTGGTTGATATTACACTGGTGTAATAAATATGCAAATTAGCTGAAGCCTATGGTAATGGCTTTTCTTTACTGTGAAAACAGACATCATAACGACATCATAATGCATGTAATGATGTCATTTTCTATCAGATTCTGGTGTTATCTTTTATCCATGAAATTCATATACTTTTCATTTATCTTTCACAAAAATCCAGGTTCTATTATAAACTAAAAATTGTTGCAAAGCAGACTAATACCCCTACAACAGAGCTTGTCCAAAAACAAGTGCTGGTTGCCGAGAAATTAAGTCTTTCTGTGAAATTTGAATCAATTTTTCACCAAAGGCTCGTAACAAAAAATGGACTTTTTAATTAAAGGGCTATAAATCGGTCAAAAATAAATGGACAATAATCAAAATAGGGTATGCATATGTCTGACTTATACCGAGCCTTTCTGTGAAATTTGAATCAAATCCGTCCAATGGTTGCTGAGAAATTGAGCAGACACAATTTTTCACCAATTGGCAATAACCATTACCAAAATAGAATATGCTCATATCTGCTTGATACTGACTATATCAGTGAAGCTTGAATAAAATCCGTCCTATAGCTTCCGAGATATTGAGCAGACACGAAAAAGCTACAGACGGACGGACTGACAAGCTGACTCCTATATACCCCACACACATAGATTTGGGGGGTATAATAAAATAATGAATGTATTAAACTCGTCATCTAAAGCAGATAGAAACTCAGCAATTTGTTTTAAAGTGGTAAGAAAATACAGATGCTCTCCACTTTTCCTAAGACAAGCAACACATTGTTTACTACTTGTCCAAAATTAAAATGAATTTATCTGCACAGAGATGAAGAGATAAATTATCAAAGCCCTGAAGGGCCTGAGAGTCGCCATAACAAACAAATTGTTTTGTATTGGCTATTGAGCATTAACCTCAGGCTGTTGGCCTTTGATCACTTGAGATTAATTTCATGCATAAAGCGGATTAAATCATGTAAATTCTGTTAATGAAGCTAGGCCTTTTTTCATTTAATTAAATGGTGGTATAACACTGTTCAAAGAACAACATTTCAGTTATATCACGGCCAAGTTCACCTATTCATGTACTTCAGCCATGGTCATAGCACATTGGTAGTACATAGGACTCCTAGTCGTGGGGTCCAGGGTTTAATCCTCGGCAACAGCAAACTTCCTGTCCGACATATGTTAGCCCACCAATGTTTGGATAGCCATAAACTTTTGTGGGATGAGCAGCTTGAGACTCAGAGAATGTGGTGGTTGTACTGGTTTCAGAAATACCAGGATTCCAAGGCGCCAGCTGCTGTGTGACTATAATACTGTTAAATTGAGTTGCGTTAAACTTCATTTAATCAATCAATCATGTACTTGCTCAGTATCTCTAGTTCTATGTTGTGACTGAACGCCTTGCCAAAGGACATATCCAGGTCCTGAATATACCCACATGATCAGTAGCATGGCTATGACTCCCCATGAAGACAATTGTTAATGGTTTGAGCTTAGAATGTGACCTCTAGAGCGCATGGAAGCATGTTGAAAAAGACTTTCATTTCTTGCACTTTACTTCATTTCATTGATTGATTGATTGAATGGGGTTTAACGCCGCTTTTAACAGTATTTCAGTCATATCGCGGCGGCTGGAGCACCTAACAATGGATTCCTGGTATTTCTCACACCAGTACTACCATTACATCCCTTCCTAGCCTCCAGCTGCTATCTCACATAGGTCTACGATTATCGACCCATTGGTGAGAGACAAATAGTCGGAAAGGATGAGTGCCGCCGTCGGGGATCGAACCCGGGACCTTTAGATTGACAGTGCGACGCGCTACCAACTGCGCTATGACGGCGGCTACTTCATTTCATACTGCAGGTTCTATGCATATCTTTATTCAACTGATTTGTGTTTAGAAAGATGAATAACATTTCTAGATTTCAAAGCATAAAATGTCTTTTAATGTTGCATAAAAGCAGTAAATATCTCTTGTGGAATATTATTTTCCTTTGAAAAATGTGGAGGGCTAAAAAATAAGTTCTTGCTCTGTAGAGTATTTTATTTACTATCTGTCATCTGTCTTTCATTCTATTTTTAGCCAGGTGTGGTATGAACAGATTATTCTTTATCCGTGGTCAGTCAATTCTGCAATATTTGGTGCCATTGTTTAAGAAATGTTTATCAATCATTATTTGTCAGATTCAGATGTATAAATCCCTTTCTTAGAACAATGTTTTATGCGTCCATATTGATGTTCCAAAGTAATTCAATAAGAACAACTAGCACACATATTTTACCCCTAACATAATAATTATCATTATTCATACCCATAGAATTTCCAAAATTGTTGACCAATTTTAATGGAATGACTTGTTTTCAGACTCTTGACAATTTCACACCAACAAAAATTCTTAAATAGGCTACAAGATCGTCACATCACATGGGTAAAGTTAAGAAGTCCTGAATAGGCTACAAGATCGGCACATCACATGGGTAAAATTAAGAAGTCCTGAACATTTTTGCTGGTGGTTCCTGATGGGTCCTTGGTGCCGAGTTAAAAAGTTATAAACATTCAAAGAAGTTGCTCTTGTAAAGAATAAGACAACTTGATAAATATTATTGTTTGTCTTTGAAAGAAACAAAAAGCAATGTTTTTATGTTATTACCTTTATGTGTGTGTGATTACGGTATTCACTGACCTTTTTCAACGCCGATGACAATCTAAACTTGATGCACTGGAAACGACGGTTCCGTTATTAAAGGCAGAACTGTAGCCTCGCTAATCGTTAAGACAGCTATTCATATCGGTGTTTGTTCTATGATATTTTTCTCGATTGAAGAAACATCATTTCAAGACTATTAAAATGAATAAACGTCGATAAAATATTGAATGTACAAAATGAACTTGAAATCGCCTCCATTCTTGTTGTTGTCGCCGACCGTCCAATGTTCGCCCAAACGGATTGTTATTTACCGCGGGAAACCCCGGGACACCTGATATATAGAATTATTGCTACATATTAAGTTGAATGTAGGGAATTATAATAAATAACTCTCCTGTTAAACTGAGAGTCATTTTGATTTATATGGGCGCTGTCCGTAATTAGCAATACATGGAACCTGTCAAACCGGCCCATCGTCAAATCGGCTCCTGGCCGAACAGGCCCAATAAAATCAAACCGGCCTCTTCATTAAAAAGCGTTAAAACGGCCCCAAGATCGTCAAACAGGGTCCAATTGTTATTCATATGCTTGAACATAAATGTATAAAATAAATGTTTGTAACGATACACAATTCACCTGCCAGTAATACCCGAAAGGGGAGTTGGGCAGTATATGTAGATAGATTGATTAAAGTTTCCGAACTTCTATTCATATTTTTATGATGTAACTAAATATTGTTGTTGCAGAAATCAAAACCTACGTATGAAAAATCGAGTTTTTTTCGTCATTACAAGAAAGCTTGTAACGCTATTCATTTACGAAATACGAATAAATAAAAAAATATGATAACCGTTGATAAGGCTTTTTCAATAAACTGTATGCTACTTTGAAACATGCCTATGATCGGCCTTTCAGCATATTGATTTTCGACAATTGTACATTATTCGATGAACTTTCAAACTTGTGGAATCATCAAGCAGTTATATACAGATGCTTTATAAATTCTTTATGAAGTATATGACAGCCGATAAGCTCATTTGGTAGAGCACTTGACTTCTAACCGCACCATAATGGGCTCGAGCCCTTGCTTGACCAAACCAGCAAACTGATTGTCTTTTGGGTAAGACGTTAAATAGAGACCCCGAGTGATGTTGATTTACAACCACGGTAGCGACGATAGATGAACGAAAGTACCCTTTATGTAATGCAAATTTTAAATATATTTGGACAAATTAAATTACCGGTGTCCGTCCGCCTGACCAGTATAACAGTTAAGTACACTACAAGTCCGGGAACTAGATTTTGTTCAGGAGTTTTAAGAAAAGTCATTTTAAAAGAAGAAACATTCCACAACCTTACTGCTTGAATTATGAAAAACCTTTTCAATATTAACAAGTTATAACACTGGATCTGTATTCAATACGTTGTCTAGCCACATCGTGTACCCCGGGAATTGGTTTCATCTCTCGTCCGGGACACATAATTCATTGGAACAATTTGTGATTGCACCAGGGGATAATTCAAGTGATTTGAATTAAAAAATCAGAGTTATTGACTGTGTATGTAACCATACCCCGGACGGATGCGTACTTCAAATAATGTTTGACTGACCCGAGATGAATTTAAAAGAGATATCCGAAGGTCAAAATTATTTTAATTGCATATCGAGTAAACAGAGACAAATTCAGTTTGAATATATTATAATTATGATTTCAGAAGATCCATGAGCATCCTGTGTAATTTAACTTTAATATATTCAAAGATAAGCAATGACGGTAATTTTAGTATAAAGTGCATATTGACTTCTTTGACAGTTTCACCTACGCTCGGACTCCCCATAAGCAAGAAAATATATTCTTGAAAATATATCCTTGAATTCCCGTAGTATTTTCATATATAAACATTTATGAATATTTATAGTAATGCTCCGGGACCTTAATTTCATTTCAATTCTTAAGAATAAGAAGATGCTTTCAGATCCATAAAAAGTATATTACATCGTCGGATTTTTATCAAGTACGTCATACCTACAGTTTGACAAGATATTGTTGCGCTCTTAATTAGTCAATTATAAATGGAAGTTTATGGAATTTTTTCCACTCCACACATCGTCATATATCAACCCGGTGGACTGATAATCGAATATGAAGTCCCAGTGTAATAAGTTATATTTGTACCAGAAAGGAATTCCAATGTTTTGTAAAGAAATTGATATATGTGAAGTCTGAGAACATCTTTGTCGTGCATTAGAAGCCAAAATAAAAGCAGAAAACACTGTAACAATTTCGCCCCAAAAGAACTTTGAGCGGAAAAGAAAAATAGTGGAAATAACTTTTCTAAAATTATACGAATGCATAACCCTTTCTCCAATTTTATTAGGATAAGAGAATCAGTGACAAGAAAGAAAAACGTGTTTTATATGGTGTCTCATCTTATCATACAATCTAATATCAGTGAGTAAATCCAATGACGATTGGTCACTTATCCCATTTTCCGCCGATCGCTTCGTTTCTTGGGAACGCAAGTACCTCAGGACTCTTTCTGCTTCATTCTGACGGCAATATTTACTCAATGTTGACATAGATTGATTGATTGAATGGGGTTTACGCCGCTTTCAACAATCTTTCAGTTATATCGCGGCGACTGGAGCACCTAACAATGGATTCCTGGTATTTCTCACAGCAGTACCGCCATCACATCCCTTCCTAGCCTCCAGCTGCTATCCCACATAGGTCTACGATTATCGACCCATAGGTGGGAGACAAATAGTCGGAAAGGATGAGTGCCGCTGTTGACATAGATATTTATCTTTTCGCTGTACTGAACGTGTGCATTACCTCGGGACTCTTTCGGCTTTATTGCGACGGAAATTTTAGTTCAAAGTGCTCTCGTTCAAATTGAGAGCTTGACAGCGACAATTGTTTGTTTTTATCGAACATTTACTTTATGTGGCCTAGATTGTTTCATTCGAGATGATTTTTACAACCTTGTGAACTAACTTACCATTTTTCAATTATCAACCCGGTACTTGGACAATTAAGACTATGTTTGGTTTGTTTTGCTTTTCTCGCTATACGTATATTTTTTTCATTCATTTAAATGCATTCAAAGCAACGACGATGCCATATCAAGCTCCGCAAAATAAAGTAATACCTATAGATTTCATATATATGTATTCCAGGCGATCAGTTCGTATCTGAATTTCCCCAATACTTTGAAATTAAACTATTCACAACTGGATTCATTGCCCCTATTCTGTGCAATCAATATCAATCATCCACAAAGTAATTCCTTTGAAGCTTTACAAATGCTTACAATTTCGTCGGTAAATTTTGTTGTTGTTGTTGTTGTTGTTTTTCACCCGGAGACAACGCCTTCAGTACCTTGAGATTCTTTCTATTTTACTTACGGAAAATATAAATCAAACTGGCTTTCTAAATTTCTCACATCAAGAACGTATTCGTTACCCTGGGCCTCCCTCGGTTTGCTAACAACGGCCATGGTAACTCTATGAGCCCAGTGGTAAAAGAATTGTTAAGATTGATAAAATCAACCCGGGGCGTTTTTTCCAATTTATGATTCGTGAATGTCCTACTCATTTGTAAACAGGAAATACGGTTAGATTAAGAAATAAACATTCTCAATTAAAATAAAAAATAGAATTAAAAAGAATATAAATAAAAAATTGCCAGAATGGACATGGATTTTAAGTTTTCTAAATTTTTTAACAAGAATCACGCTAATCTTAAATGGAGTCGAAGGTTAAATGCAATGTTATTAAGATTTACTTATATATAACTAATTATATAAAAATATTATTACATATGTCAGGCATCTCAGGGTGTCCTGGTTTACAGTCAAAACGACCGAAAGTCAAAACGGCCCAAACTTGTATTTGCATTTGGTCCAAAATCAGAAATTCTTCATAAAAGTTTATATTTGAATAATTTTTCAAGATCTACTTTTTGAAAATTTCCTTTTGATCCGTTTTGACAATCACTTTCAGGTCATTCCGACAAAAGTACGGGCTTCTTTGGCATTTGATCATTTTGACTTCGGGCCGTTTTGGTGTCCTTGGGTGTCCATGGGTAAATAGTAACACAGTCCCTAACTACGCGGATGATTTATTCTACCTCCGCGAAATGATGAATAGAAATGGTTTACACACTCAATTTTGATTTAAAATGAATTTTAACATCTACTTTATTTGAAAATGCAAAACGATTATGACATTATGCAAAATACATAGGGAAGTATGGTCATTTCATAAGAACTGTCGACCTCAATTTTAGTACGTACTTTGGCTTTTTCCGCGCTATAAGTAGTTCGCGTTTAAAACTAAAACAATGACAAAGTTAACGCTTGTTTTGATTCAAAACTGTTAAATATAAAAACATCAATCTTCTAGATTTATCTTAATTGTTCTTATTTATCACATCAAGATACAATGGCAGAGTTATAGCATAGGCATTCAGTGGTGGAAATTGGTTCGGGACTTTGCTTAACAAATATCGTGCGATAGCAATGAGTCGCTTCCGAAGCTTTCAGCTTCAGCGACTCAATAAGAAAAATAGTCATTGAATGAAAGAAACCAGTATTTTTTTCATTATCCACAGTATTTTCAACCCTTTGGTATAGACATTATGGATGAATTTTCCAAATAATAATTAGTTATCTTTCAGATCTATTTTGTACCATTCCTAGATCTGCATGGTTATTCACTTGCCTCAAGCATTCAGAAAAAGCAAAAGATTTACGTAAAAGTATCTTTAGCTGCTTAACTAAGGTTGTTTTTTTTCAATAACCCCTAATAACATAAAGTAGTCATGATTCAAGTAAATGTCTACTTTAAGACCGGTTGCATGAAAATGGATTTGTTTGTTTGAATGGGGTTTAACGCCACTTTTAACAATCTTTCAGTTATATCGCGGCGGCTGGAGCACCTAACAATGGATTCCTGGTATTTCTCGCACCAGTATTACCACTACACCCTTTCCTAGCCTCCATCTGCTATCCCATATAGGTTTACGATTATCTACCCATTGGTGAGAGACAAATGTTGGAAAGAGTATTGCCGCCGTCGGGGATCGAACCCAGGTGCATGAAAATGGAAGAAAATATAAGAAAAGACAGTCATCAACAAAAATTTCTTAATTGTTCACAATTTTTCTACCTCAAAAGACAAATAATTTTGCAATTTCTGTTACTAGAATCATTGTCTGTAACTTCTTTGAATTCTTGACCAATCTTAAATTTGTCTTCAGGTAATGGATTAACCCATTCCAACAAAGTGATGCTTTTGGACGCCCCTCAAAATGTTTTAGAAAACATTGTGGAAAATGAAGTAATTGCTTGTCACAAGCAATTTCTTCATTTCCCACAAGTTTTCTTCCCAGAAAGTTGAAAAATCCAAAATTTCATAAACTTTAAACTGTCGTCTGCAACCAGTCTTAAATTTTGTCGTCTTGTAATGGGTTAAAATGGTTTATTCATGGAAACACTTTGTGTGAAAGCATACAAAATAGTTGCACCACCAAGTTTTTATTTCCATTGAGGTAAGAAAAGGATTTTTTCAGCCAACTAGAATGTGGAAGTTTTGATAGAAACAACAGGCCCATGAGGGTCTGAGATGCTCTACTGGTTATCAAGTTTTCCGTTTAAGAAATCTGATATTTAAGGAAGTTAATTGCTCAAATTGCTTTATCATTTAAAGCAACAATCCTCAAGGCCCTTTTTCCCATGTTTCATGACAGATCTACTCCATTTCCAAAAGAAAGTTACCTTATGACCCTACAATCATTCTGTGAATATTTCATCAGAATCTGACAATAATTGTGGACTTGTTTTGAATGAAAATCAATAAGGCCCCTTTTCCTGTATTTTCTGATGGATCAATTTCATTCCAAAAGGGACTTTCCTTACAACCCGACAATTGTCCTGTGAAATTTAAAAGACAATTTGATAATGATTGTGATCTTCATCACATACACAAGTATGTTTTGAATGATAATCTGTAATGCCCCTTTTCCTGTGTTTCAAATGCCACAATTATTCTATGCATCTTTGAAGAGAATCCAATACAAGAGGCCCATGAGGGCCTGAGACGCTCTACTGGTTATCAAGTTTTCCGTTAAAGAAATCTGATATTTAAGGAAGTTAATTACTCAAAGAAGAACGCATAAAGAAAAAAAAAAAAGCTTTATCCCCTTTATCATTTTAAGCAACAATCCTCAAGGCCCCTTTTCCCATGTTTCATGACGGATCCACTCCATTTCCAAACGAAAGTTACCTTATGACCCTACAATCATTCTGTGAATATTTCATCAGAATCTGACAATAATTGTGGACTTAATCACATAAACAGGATTGTTTTGAATGAAAATCAATAAGGCCCCTTTTCCTGTGTTTTCTGATGGATCAATTTCATTCCAAAAGGGACTTTCCTTACAACCCGACAATTGTCCTGTGAAATTTAAAAGACAATTTGATAATGATTGTGATCTTCATCACATACACAAAAATGTTTTGAATGATAATCTGTAAGGCCCCTTTTCCTGTGTTTCAAATGCCACAATTATTCTATGCATCTTTGAAGAGAATCCAATAAAACTGTTGACTTTATTGTGTTAACAAAGATATTAAATTCAAGTTCTCATAAGGCCCCTTTTCCCGTGATATTTTACTGTTGGTTTTATCATTCTATGAAAGTTAAAAGTGAATCTGATGAAATATTGGGAATTCATTATGTTTATTAGAATATTTAAAAAACAAAATCATATGGCCCCTTTTTACATGATACTTGATGGTTTGTACCCAGTTCTGAAAAGAACCATTTAAGTACTTGTACAATCATTCTGTGAAATTTTGAAGTGAATCCGGTGAAATCAAGGGACATCATTGTGTTAACCAAAATATTTAAAAGAGTTTTTCATAAGGCCCCTTTTTATGTGACCCTTGCTATAGTCTGATCCACTGTCAAAATCAACAATTGGAATGATGGTACAATCAATCTGTTTAATCTGTGAAATTTATTGTGTATTATAGAGGGCCCCTTTTCTCATGATACTTTACAGAACAAACCAAATTTCCAAAGGAACAATTCTAATGAAGGTACAATCATTCTTTAAAAGTTAAAGAGAATCAATGAAAATAGTGGACTGAATTGTGTCAAGAATTTTTGTAACTAAATTTTCATAAGGCCCCATTTTCCGTGAAACTTAACAAATCAGACCCAATGTACAAAGGAACAATCCTAATGATATTTTGAAGAAAATGATAAAGACTGAGGACTTTATTGTAATAATGATGTTTTGTTATAAAATTTTCATAAGGTCCCTTTTCTTGTGTCACTTAACCAATCAGACCTAATTTACAAAGGAACAATCCAAATGATGGTACAATCATTCTATTAAAGTTTGAAGAGATTCTGAAAAAGACTGAGGGCATTGTTGTGTTTATGAGGATTTGGTAATAATTTTTCATACAGCCCCTTTTCCTATGAAACTAGACAGATCAGGCCCAATTTGGAAAGAAACAATCCTAATGAAAGTTTGAACAGAATCTGATGAAATCTGCAGACTTTATCTTGGTGTAAAATTTTTAAAATAAAATTTTCATAAGGCTCCTTTTCCTGTGATACTTGAAGGATAAGGTCTCATGTCAGCATCAACAATCGTGATTATTGTACAATGATTCTGTGAAGGTTTTAATAAAATCCAATGAAAGCTCTGGACTTGGTTACAAGGATTATAGATAAAATTCTCGAAAGGCCCCTTTTCCCATGATATTAGACAGATCACGCCTAATTTGAAAAGAAAGAATCCTCATGATGGAATAATCATTCTGTGAAAGTTTTAACAGAGTCTGATGAAAACTTTTGACTTTATTGTGGTACAATGATTTTAAAATTAAATTTCATAATGCTCCTTTTCCTGTGATACTTGACGGATCAGGTCTAATGCAAACATCAACAATCATTATTATTGTACAATTATTCTGTGAATGTTTGAAGAAAATCCGATGAAAACTCTGGACTTGGTAACAAGGATTTATAAATGAAATTTTCATGTGGCCCCTTTTCCTGTGTTTCTTGACAGTTCAAACCCTGTTATGAAAAGAATGATAGTTATGACCTTCCAATCATTCTGTGAAAGTTTCAACAAAATCTGATCAAAGCTGTGGGCTTCATTGTGTTAACAGGGTTTTATTAATTGAATTTTCATATAGCCCCTTTTCCCATGTTACTTGATGGATCTGAACCAATTCCAAAGGGAACTCTTCTTACAAAAGTATAATTATTCTGTTTGAGTATAAACACAACCCAATCTCATCTGTGGACTTACAAGCATTAATTAAGATTTTTTTAATTGAATTTTCCTAAGGCCCCTTTCCCTATGTTTCTCATTGGATCAGACCCAATTTGAAAGGAACAATCCTTATAATGGTACAATCATTATGTGAAAGTTTGAAGTCAAGCAGGTGAAATCTAGGGCCATTATGTGTTAACTAAAATTTTTTTATTAAATTTTCATAGGGCCCCTTTTTCCATGAAACTTGATGGATCAAATCTACTTCCGAAAGGAACAATCCATTTAATGTAATAATCATTCTGGGAATGTTTGAAGAGAATTTGTTGAAAACTATGGACTCTTGTGTTTACGAGGACTTTTTCAATCCATTTTTATCGGGCCCCTTTTTCCCGTGGTCCTTGACTGATCATACCAAATTTTGAAAGGAACAATTCTTATGATGGTACAATCATTCTGTGAAAGTTTGAAGTCAATCAGATGAAAACTGTGGACTCTAGAGTGTTAAAAAAGATCTTTGAATTAAATTTTAATAAGGCCCCTTTTCCTATGTTTCTTGAGGAATCATATCCGATTCCGAAAGGAACAATCCTTATGATGGTACAATCATTCTGTGAAAGTTTGAAGAGAATCTGTTGAAAATTGTTGGCTCTAGATTATTAATGAGAATTTTTTATTAAAATTTTCATAAGGCCCCTTTTTCCTGTGTTTCTTGACGGATCATACCAAATTTCGAAAGGAACAAACCTTATGATAGTACAATCATTCTGTGAAAGTATAAATACAATCTGATGAAAACTGTTGACTCTCAAGTGTTAACCAGGATTTTTTTATTAAATTTTCAAAAGGCCCCTTTTCCCGTGTTTCTTGACAGATGAGACCCATTTTGGAAAGGAACGATCCTAATGATGGTACAATCATTCTGAGAAAGTTTTAAGAGAATCCGATGAAAACTGTGGACTCTATCTCGTAAACAAGGATTTTTAATCAAATTTTTAATTGATTTTTCATAAGGCCCCTTTTCCGATGTTTCTTGATGGATCATACCCATTTTAAAAGGAATGATCCTTATGATGTTACAATCATTCTGTGAAAGTTTAAAGTGAATCTGATGAAAACTGTGGACTTTAACGCGAAAACGAGTATTTTTTAATTAAGTTTTATTAAGGCCCCTTTTCCCATGTTTCTTGACGGATCTGACCCAATTTCAAAAGGAACAATCCTTATGTTTGTAAAATCATTCTGTGAAAGTTTGAATTGAATCTGATGTAAACTCTGAACTCTAGAGCGTTAACAAGGATTTTTTGATTAAATTTTCAAAAGGCCCCTTTTCCCGTGTTTCTTGACAGATGAGACCCATTTTGGAAAGGAACGATCCTAATGATGGTACAATCATTCTGAGAAAGTTTTAAGAGAATCCGATGAAAACTGTGGACTCTATCTCGTAAACAAGGATTTTTAATCAAATTTTTAATTGAATTTTCATAAGGCCCCTTTTCCGATGTTTCTTGATGGATCATACCCATTTTAAAAGGAACGATCCTTATGATGTTACAATCATTTTGTGAAAGTTTAAAGTGAATCTGATGAAAACTGTGGACTTTAACGCGAAAACAAGTATTTTTTAATTAAGTTTTATTAAGGCCCCTTTTCCCATGTTTCTTGACGGATCTGACCCAATTTCAAAAGGAACAATCCTTATGTTTGTAAAATCATTCTGTGAAAGTTTGAATTGAATCTGATGTAAACTCTGAACTCTAGAGCGTTAACAAGGATTTTTTCATTTGATTTTCATAAGGCCCCTTTTCCCGTGTTACTTGACAGATCATACCCATTTTCGAAAGGAATGATCATTATCATGATACAATCATTCTGAGAAAGTTTGAAGAGAATCTGATGAGAACTGTGGACTCTATCGCATAAACAAGGATTTTTTAATTAAAATTTCATAAGGCCCCTTTTCCCGTGTTTCTTGACGGATCATACCCATTTTCGAAAGGAATGATCATTATCATGGAACAATCATTCTGAGAAAGTTTGAAGAGAATCCGATGAGAACTGTGGACTCTATTGCCTAAACGAGGATTTTTTAATTGAATTTTTAATTAATTTTCATAAGGCCCCTTTTCCGATGTTTCTTGATGGATCATACCCATTTTAAAAGGAACGATCCTTATGATGGTACAATCATTCTGTGAAAGTTTGAAGAGAATCCGATGAAAACTGTGGACTTTATCGCGTAAACAAGGATTTTTTAATCAAGTTTTAATTAGGCCCCTTTTCCCATGTTTCTTGAAGGATCTGACCCAGTTTCGAAAGGATTGATCCATATGATGGTACAATCATTCTGTGAAAATTTGAAGAGAATCCGATGAAAACTGTGGACTTTATCGCGTAAACAAGGAAAAGTTTAACGGATGGACGGACAAATGGACGCACGGACGCCAGACGGGATAAAGCCATCGCTATAGCTCTAGTGCCCTTCGGCCAGTAGAGCTAAAAACAGAGATTAAATCATGTCAAAGAATGTCAAACCCATAAAATCTATAAATAAAAAGATCTGAAACATTCTCAGATGCACAATCCACAACAGTAACATTTTTTTTCAATTTCCATTACTCAAACAGTATTAATTTACACCACGCATTGAAACAAACAAATGATCTTTAATCCTTGTCATCAGGGCTCCGGAAATTTGGAAATCTAAATCGGTCCGGGACATTGCCCCCCCCCCCCAGCCTGCAAACACGCCCCCCCCCCTAGCCTACGCCGACAAAAAAGGAATACCCCCGTTTTTTTCACCTTTCCCGTACGTAAAAGGGTTCATCATTCATTCAGTAGTTGCCTTCTTTTTCAAATGTTCCGAAGATGATTATAATCTTCAACGTGTGGAAGATAGATGAAAACAACTGACATATCCTACTTTCATTTTGTTTTTGAAAATTCGGTTGAGTATAAATTGCAATTCCAGCAATGAACGGCAGTCCACGAAATATGTTGTAAAATTAGATAGACAAATAAATTATATTATCAAAATTTCCGGGTTACAGAGTACGGCTGCCGATTAGATTATAGTAAGTATATACTTTTATATTTTCATAAACTAGTTATCCAAAGTTCTGTTAATTTAATACAGTCATGTCGATTTTCTCTCAACACGAGCGTCTGTTGATGGAAAAACACAGCTGACGTCACAAAAATGTCGGGCCAGTCCATGCTACCCCATGGGGTCACAGAGTCGTGACGTACATCAAAAAGACCGATGAGACAAACTAGAGTGGGTCGCCCACGTGTTGCACTATTTTCCTAGAGTGGAATTTGTTCACAAATCTTGGTCATTTATTCATTGTAGTTGATTTCCTATTTATTATTCGGACGTTTTCCTTCCATGAAGTAAGATTTAATTCTATCGATGGAAACAGAGATTTTAAGCTGTCGTTTTCGTTTATATTAAAATTATCTGTATTCTGCGGATTTCCAATTACTGTTTGAATTCTATCGGCTATGTTTCTTACCGTGAATGAAAAACTTTAAAACATATATTTACGACGTGAATTTTTTTTCTTTTTTTCTTTATAAATTTCAAACACACGCTTACTTGTGATAAATAAATTTCATAGAGCTATTCCGACTTTGTACAAATGGCAACTGAAGCCTGCTCATGTCTCGATTTATATTCACATCCCATGTTTTAGTAAAAGAAATTAGTTTTACGAGTAACGGCGATCTAAATCGACGCAGTATTAGATGTCCGTTTCTTCGAACGTTTGTAAGTCAGACCGATTCTCTATTGCAAATAGTTGACAAAACTCGATACCTAAAGTTCGGTCAAACGTGAAACTGCAAATTAGGTCCACGTGCGGATGGGCATCAGACTCACCGGCGGGTCTACTAATTATCGATTTTTGGCACTTTTGTTTATCTCTTAATCTGCAGGTAACATGTGAAACCCATGAATTATTTCGTTTTCAAGTGGATCTTAATAGATGGTGGGCAAGTTTATCAATAATTGAACGTGAAATTTGATGAAAATTTCGGACCGATTTTGGTGTAATTTTTGGGATTCCAATCGGTCTGGCAATTCAAAATTCGGTCCAGACCGGCAATTTATCGGATTTCCGGAGCCCTGCTTGTCATGATAGATGAAATCCTTATTCAGAATCGCAATAAAATCAAAGGGTTAAAAAGGCTGAAAGGCCCTTTTTGTCTGTTAAAACTATTTGGTTGATTAGTTTTATCAGTAGCTGTAGCTTAACCCATTACCACTCAATGATACTTTTAAACCCCCTCAATACAAAAGCCTTGGAAAACATTGTGGAAAATGAAGATATTGTTTGTTACAAGCAACTTCTTCATTCTCCACAATGTTTTCTACCCCAGAAGACAAATATTTGAACAATTTCATCAACCTAAAATTGTTGTCTGCAGCCTCTTTTAATTTGGACCAACTCTAAAATTTTGTCATCTGGTAATGGTTTAAAATATCAAATGGATGCTGTAGAATATTATCAGACTTCAAATCAGACTTCAAATATGTGCATGTGCAGGTTGATCATAGTCTATACCACTTGCTAAAGCAGAAATATTCAGGTTCAGCATGACAAGGATTAAAAGGACGAAGGTCAACCTACGTTAGGTGGGCCTGTTTGTATCACCAATTCAACATCCGGGATGTCTAACCCTCGTGCAGCTACATCTGTTGTCACCAAGACATCTATACTACCTGATTTAAATCCCTGTAAATACAGTCGATACAAATGACACATTGAGGCTGACAATCAAAAAGGAATAGACCAATCAAATCATTCAATAAGACTGGAATTTGAACTTCGATATGTGAAGAATTTTTGTTAGTGTGGCTTCTTAACCCTTTCCTGTTTTTGGAAATTTTAGACTGGTCCAAATTGAAAAAGGTTGCAGACGACTATGAGAACTTGATGCCATTTGAAATGAAACCATCCTATGTGGTAGAAAATATTGTGGTAAAAGGAGAAATTGCTTGTTACGAGCAATTTCTTCTTTTGCCACAATGTTTTCTCAAGAATAAAATCACAGGAACGTAAAATCCCATGTTTGAACGGGAAAGGGTTAAACATTATAACCACAGCTCAAGCTGTGATGCTTAGATCCCTAACCAACATTTAATGTTTTTGTTACATATCAATGACAATAAATTTTGCAAAATAATGCTATTTAAAATCACAGTTTAACTACAAATTGGAGATGAGTAGGTGTAGCCAATGAGTCATCAATTTGCAGGAATACAAACTAAATTTCCTCAGAGCACAGACTCAAATAATGATGCTTGCCGTTTTTCTAATTGAAAATGAATGGTTAATACTTAAAGTTTCCAATTAACCAACTAAACCAAATAATCCTTTACCAGAAGACAATATTCCAGACGTACAGTTGGTAAAGTTTTGCAAATCTCTGCCTTCCTGGGTAGAAAACGTGGAAAATGAAGAAATCGTTTGTTACAAGTCATTTCTCCATTTTTCACATTTATTTCAAGAACTGTTTTCTGACGAGTTGTAAAAAGCAAGATTGTGTAGGAATAAGTTAAGTGATAAGTTGGTAAGTTAAGAAGAATGTACACTACTTTTTGCCAACAAACATTCTTCTTAGCCTTATACAATCAAACCTTAATGTTTAACAAAGGACGAGACAACAAGAATTCATACTCGTCCGATTTGAAAGAAGTCCCAGATGAAGATTTCAAGCTTATGAAATTTTCACAATTCATGTCTTTGTGGGTAGAAAACATTTAAACAACAACATAGAAATTGCTTGTTCCAGGTAATTTCTTCAATAACAAAATATTTTCCCCTTTTATGAGGGTATAAATAAAATAGGATTCTTCAGTAATGGTTTAAACCTTTTTGATATTCAGAATGCTGAATTTAATTTATGTCAAGATGTCCATTTGATTCTTTGGTAAGTAAATCTACAGTACCTCTATAGCATAATTTCTCTGCTGCTGTGAAAGGTCTCCATGTAAGGCCCGTCCTCTTGGCAAATACCTCCCTATCTCGTCACATTCTCTTTTTGTATTACAGAATATTATTGTTTTACCATCATCACTATTGTACGTACTTATCAGTGACTCTAACACTTTCCGGGTAACAAAGTTACATTCCACTGCCAGTTGCTGAAATTAGATTGACAGAATGCTACTGTAAACCTTTTCCCATAAATGACACTTTCAGACAATCCCCCCCCCCCAAAAAAAGGAAAAGCTTTGGAAAACATTGTGGAAAATGATGAAATTGCTTGTTACAAGCAATTTCTTTATTATCCACAAAGTTTTCTGCCACTCAAGTAAAAAAACCCCAAAATTTCATCAACTAAAATTTGTTGTCTATGACTTTTTATCCCCCGTTTCGGCGAAGGGGATATAGTAATGGTCTCAGTCTGTCATTCCGTCATTCTGTCACTAAACCTGTCCTGAGCATATTTCTGAAAGTATAATTGCTATCAACTTGAAACTTCATAGGTCAATAGATCTCCTTGAGGAGAAGTGCAGTGCACAAGAACCACAACTCGTTCGTGCATAATTTTGGAGTTATTGCCCTTTGTTGTTTTAAAGACTAAGATTTTGTCCTGAGCATATCTCTGAAAGTATAATAGCTATTATCGAACTCTTTGAGAAGAAATGCAGTGTACGAGAAGCCTAAATGTAACTGGCTTCAGTTTACTATCAAGCTTTTAAGGCAGGGGATGGCCATGTCCGACATGGCTCTTGTTGGAACTAAGACCAGTCTAAAATTTTACCGTTCGGTAATTGGTTAATCAAATAACCAATTGACAAATCAAATTATTCAGTTCAACATGAGTTGAACACTGAACTCAAACATTAATGTCAAGAATATTTGTTTGGTTGGGGGCTTTAATGGCAAAGCATTAAGGTCTGAACTTTTTTTACCATAAATTTTGAAAACTAAAGGTCACTTGATATCCCAGTCAAGACAGAGGTCAGTTAGCTTGTCAATTACCAAACCATTCCTTAACTTGATCCATAACGTCGCAATACAAAGTAATGCGCTGTTTTAAAAGGAGAAATTCGTTATGATAAACAAGTCATATTCCAAGCATATTCTCTTTGACAATTATTTGTAATTTAAATTCACTTTAAAATTAGGTCTTCATCTTATTTCAAGTAAGACTAGTTAAGAAATTTGTGGTAGTGAATTGATAAACCAATTGCCAGACAGCAAAATTTAGATTGGTTCAAATTCAAAGAAGTTGCAGACAATGATTTTAAGTTAACAGAATTTTGAATACCTCTTTAGGTAGAAAACAATGTAAATAATACAGAAATTGCTTGTAACAAGCAACTTTTACCCATTCCCACACAATGACCCTTTTAGAAGCCACTCAAGAAAATCAATTGGGAAACATTGTGTAAAATGAAGAAATGGCTTGCAACAAGCCATTTTTTCATTTTACACGATGTTCTCTACAAAAAAAATGTTTTTTTTTTTGAATTTCAAAAACTTAAAATTGTCATCTTTCAATTTTGACCAGTGTAAATTTTGTCCTGTTGTAATGGGTTTGTATACAATTTTTCAGATTTTATCTATTTGACAATTGAGACACCTGCTCAGATAATTATTTTTGAAAATACCTTGACAGTTGTAGCAGCTTGTACATTGTCCTCTCCCACAAGATCAATTAACAACACATCAGGTGAAAGGTATTTTCTAGCTGCCTTTCTAACAAATGGAGGAACTGTTGCTGAGAATAGCAGGGTCTGAGGTTTCGAGGCTGAAGTGAAATAACAGCTGCAATATATCTTTAATGTCTTTCAGTGAACAACCTTGAGTTTTACATGATTATCACTTGATACAATGTTTTGGATTGATTTTACCCTGCCTTCAATAACTTATTGTGCCAGTCAAACTAAACTGATGACTAAAATTCAATTGTGACACCATGTATGTTTAAAATGTATTTCAGTCAGGTATCAGCATGCCCTTTTATTTATATAACGCTGAGGAACTATGCTGAAGCGTTTGTCAAGTTACTGTGATAAAGTGTACCCTGCATGATACAGTTAACCACATGACAAAATCTAAGACTGGTCCAAATTGAGAAACATTGCAGACGACAATTTCAAATTATGGAATTTAAAAAATCTATACCTTTTAGGGTAGAAAACTTTGTGGACATTGAAGAAATTGCTTGTTACACTCTCATTTACAATAGGATTCAAGATCATAAGCAAAATAAATAAGTTGGAGGAAAGTTTCATCAGAATTTGGCGAACTTTATGGTGTAAACACAATTGTTGACACATGATGGACAACAATGGACAAGGGACATTCAAGTTTCACAAAAGCACCCTCAGCTTTAGTAAGGTAAGCTTAAGATCTCAATTCTTAAACCTTAGGACTATAAACGAAAGAAATTAAATTGCATTCTTTCCATATGAAATCACATGATGAAAACAAATTCAAACTTTGACTTTAATCAATTATAAATCAATACTTTTCAATAGTTTCTCTTTAATCAGTACAACTAATGGAGCAGGAAAACCTTCAAATATCTGTTTTGAAACAAGTTTCACTTTCATGTCTTGGTTTAAGATATTTTCATCTAGCAATAAGTTACTGAAGGTTCTCTAACCCTCTCATATTCAGACTCCAAAAAAGTCCTTGACCTATCTACTTAAACCCTAATCCAAGTTTGCCTTTTTACACCCTTCAGAAAAATTTCATTCAATCAAATTTGTCAAAATTCCACTAAAATGAATGTCAGAATAATGAATGTTTGCCTAGCAGATGATATGGTTGTCACAATAGCATGTGCAAATTTTCAGAGTAATAGCATTAGCAGAAACAGAGATTAGAGTCTTCAGCGTTCGACACTAACGGGAGTCCAGAGTCCGAGACTCTTAAAAAACGGCCCGGACTCGTAGAATTTCTGACTAGGCAGTCCGACGGACTCCTTTAAAATTCACCAGTAACCTTGTTAAAGTGGTAGCCCATATTGTTTGACAAAAATCCTTACAATCATTCTTACTCGTCACGTTTTTCGGCGATCGGAAATTATTTCCGTAGTTCAAATTTACAAGTCAAAAAATCTACCGGTGTCAACGTAATATCACTTTAACAAATCAAATGTCGCTCAAAATTGATTAGAAAAGTAATTATTTTAAATTGCAAAAGCATTCACGTCTTAAATTTGCTCAAAGGCGAGGCATCAAGAATTCGAGGCGTGCATTGAATGGGCGCTGACATTTTGAATGTAGATCGACGGAATCGGCCGAGTTGTCACGAATGACACTACCCAAAATGCTCAAATTAGATATGTCAGTATTTGAAAAATGCTACCTATCGGAAGATAACGAGTGCCCTGAGTGAATCATTCCGGGCACTTCGAGGTCGATTATTGGAAGTTGTGTAAATAGTACAAACACAAATTTAATATCAAAATGGTCCTTAATCATTTATCTATCCATCTAAAGAAATGTTAATCTGCAAAAAGTTGGATATTTTATGCATTTTAGTCTCTTTGTCACGCCATTGGAAACTCCAAGTTTTCGGCCATTTTGAATTAAATGTCAGCCATTTATGCTGTTTGACAGTGAGATCCAATAGGAACCCCTCTTCAATTCTAGAAGATCTCGGGCTTCCCGCCAAAACGATAGCAAATGAAAATCTAGGTCACCATATTTCGAAGGCATAGTATGTTTTGAAAATAGGACAGTTCTGATAGAAAATAAGAAAAAAAGTATGAAAATAATTCACGAGTTTATTGAATTTGATAGAAAAAAAAGATATTGACAATTCAGTATCTTTTAAGATAAAATATTATCATGGCAGGTTAAAAAGGATACTTTGATTTATTAAGAACAGCTGACATTAGTAAACAACGTGATGTAATAATAGATCACATGGCCAACCAAATGTCATGGCCGCCAAACATAGGAAATATTTTATGAACTGAAAAGAAACCGGTATAAAATGCTTGATACAATTGATACTATTATTTTGATATAATTTGTTCATAATATTAACATATGTAAGGAATTGGTCCGTAGAGAGTCGCTTATCACAAAACATACAATATTAGGACTTGCAACAAAGCGCAAAGAAGGTGGTAGTCGTAGTCCTCGCCAGCAGATTATCAAAAAGAGGGCTACGATATCGCAGCTAGCAGGGATCGTACACCTGACTTATGACGGTGAGAAAAATGAAATGTAATGTTTGTACTAAGTATGAGAACTTTGGTAGTTTTGTAACAGGTTGCAGCAATTTTAGAGTTGAGGCAGTGAAGAGGCACAATACCTTCCAGAGTCACAATGTAACTAAAGAGAATGCTAAACAACACACAGAGCTCAACCAATTGACTGCTGGTCGTTCATTACTCCAACTAAATAAATCTATTTTTGAAAAACTTCCAAAGCCTGGCAAGTTATTAAATTCTAGTGCATTGATTGAGTATTCTCATCACTGTCTCTTAAAAAGTGGTTATTTTGATCAATATTCATGTACAAAGATAAGATTTTTCTAGTGTACATTTTCAAATTAGCATTTTACATTTTTATTAGGATATGGAGATAAGCAGTGTCAAATGATCATATACCAGTTTTAAACAAATTAATTTAAAGACAATTTTCAGAATTTTATTCGGACTCCTTGATTTTCCTCCGGACTCCCTGACTTCTTAAGTTAGGAGTCCGGTGGACTCCTTGCTTTGATAAGTTAGTGTCTAACGCTGGTCTTCCAAAATTTCTGAGTATTTCACCCTCAATGTCCTGAAATCCAATATTCTTTTTCAGAGAGCTATAGCATCTCACCTTCTACACAGTTACCTCACCATGTACAATTCACAGAAGTCAAACTTCTCCTTATATAGAACTCACCTTCCCTATAACAGTTCCCCAGTATTTCATCCACAATGTCCTGAAATCCCATATCCAACATTCTGTCCACTTCATCCAAGACCACATGTTCTATTTCAGAAAGGTCTAACACTCCTCTCTCTATCATATCTTTTAACCGTCCAGGTGTACCCACAACAATATCAAGGCCCTGAAGAATGGCGTTCTCTGAAAAATGAAATATAAACTCTTTTGCAAATAGGTTTAACCCATTCAAACACAACAAAAATTTTTGCATGGCCAAAATTGTAATAGGTTGCAGACAACACTTTTAAGAATGTAAAGTTTGAGATTTTTACAACTTTCTGAGTAGAAAACATTGTGGAAAATGAAGAAATTGCTTGCTGCAGTCAATTTCTTCATCTTACGATATGTTTTCACAATTCTTTTCTTGGGGGGAGTCAAAAGGCATCATTTTGTGAAAATGGGTTAAGAAACCCTCAAGAATTTTTTTTTAAAGCATTGCGGAAAATGAAGAATTATCTTGTTACAAGCAATTTCTTCATTATCCTAAATGTTTTCTACCACATATGACATTGATTTTTAATATCTCATGAACTGAATATTGTGGTCTGCAACTTGTTTGAATTTTGATCAGTATAAAAATTTTTTGTCTGGTAATGAGTTAATCTATAAATACAAAGTGTAGAGAAGTCTAAAGTTTTGTCGTCTGAAAGTGGGTTAAGTTAGCCTGAGATCCCCTGTAAAAATTGGCAGAGGCCAGGAAGCAATTGCCCTTTTCCCAAATTTTGTTAAAAAAAGGTAAATTTACTTAAGATAGCAGATAAATTATGGCACAAATTTTTAATCTATGCAAAATAAAGAAATTATGCTTCTTAAACTCTATACAGATTTAACATTTAACCTTGACTGGTGACCTTGAAGTTGAAGCTATCAGAAGATTGATTCTAAATAGCACATTTAGTCTACTAATGATAGAGTACAACTTGACCAATCTATTCAAATTCACCCAGAAAAGCACAACAGGCCACAGACAGAAGGACAGAAAGAGAGACATTTCCTAAAACATATCCTTTTGCCAATAGAGAACCAATAGAGAAACAAGAGTACCACATGCAGATGCCAAAGATTGGCTTTCCAAGTCCAAAAAGGGGCATAATTGCTCAAAAATGTATTAAGAGTTATCCCCTTTGTAGGTATAAATTGCTCTTTGGATAGTGAACATATATTTGAGCTTCAAGTAAATGTATTTAGTAATACCTGAGATGTTACAAAATGTCATAGTTTTCAGACTATGCTGATACAGATATGGACATAGTCAAAGACCTCTCTATAGCAATACCTCATGTCCTCTCCAAAAACAGTTGAGCCAAAAAGAGATATGACAAAAGATTATGAAGTTGGAACCAAAAAACATACAAAAAAGTATGCAACTAATGACAAAATTTAAATCTAATTGTAACCTTGAGGATGATATTTAGCACCTCCATACACACATACAATACGAATTTTTCTATTTAATCTTCTTGTGTGTTCCTCAACTTGATTGGCTAATTCTCTTGTTGGAGTTAAAACAATGGCCTAGAAAAAAGAAATGCATGTAAATAATAGTAAATTATTAGAAGAAATACAGAGTTAATTCTGGCTTTGATTAAATTTCAATATTTTGTGTCAATTTTTGTGTTCTGATTCTATGAAAAATCATTTCATACCTCCATGAAAATTAATTGAGCACAGAACTGTGTATGTTTACATACAAAGGAGTTCTATCAGTCTTTGACTGGTGAAATCTTTTTAACTTTCACCTTTTTTTTTCCATAGTTTGATAGTAGGAAATAAAAAGATTTTTTTGTTTTTATGAAGCTTTGTAGCTTCATAGTGTTATTAGCTTTTTAACAACCAAGGTTAATTATTTCAACAGCTTTTGAAGAGGGCAACCAGATTTTGCCTCTTGCTGGGTAGAAAATATTGCGTACAATAAAGAAATTGATGGTTGCGAGCAATTTCTTTATTATATACAATGCTTCCCCAATTGTTTTACTTAAGAGGCCTCAAAAAGCCTCATTGTGTGGAAATTGGTTTAAAACTTTGGTAGAGAATCTTCAAAGAAATAATACTGTAATTTTTTTCATGTATTGGCTGACTAGTTTTGGAGGAGAAAATTTTCAAAGATCATGGACAGACAGACAATTCACTTGTACAAGTCTCATATTAAGATATGCAAAAGCAGTTAATTCATATAATTTTCAACAGAACATGAGATGATCACTAAAAATTTGAGGAATTAAAATTTCCTTTCGTCCCCTTAATATTTCTCTCAGGGGGGTCAAGGTGATCCTCTTGAGATAAATTTCTAGGGATCAAAAGAGGATATTTTCAGAGTACCAAAGCCCTGGTTTACAAGTCAAATAAAGGCCCAGCAAAGAAACACTAAACAGTATTGAAGTAAATTTCTTACCTTAGGTGCATCTCCTCTTTTTTTATGTCTCTCCAACAAATTCTCAACAAGGGGTAAAGCAAATGCCAGCTGTACAAAATACATAATGATATGTGAACTCAAAAATACCCTGAACAGAATGGTTTTTTAGAGAGAATTTCTCTTTCTTTTCTTATTTAGGTAATTGCCAAATAGTGGCTGACATTATTATTGACCAATCAAATCATAAATTTAGACCGGATGTGGTTTTGAACTCTGACGTTGGCTGACATTTATGTGGAGCTTTTTCGTTTGGTTTTGGCAACTTTTTCAAGCTGTAGTTACAACATTTGCCAACTAACAATTGTACTTTTTTGTTACATGTCACTGCCCATAAATAATGTCTTAATAATGGAATTTCAGGCCATGGAAAGTGGGTGTGGCCATTGGAGCCAATCAGCGGGATAGTAGTCTGTCAATTAACTCTTGTGTTACAAGAAATTTCTCCTTTACCATTATCCTTTTGCATAGGGGCGTAGAAAAACGATAATTGTGTGGTATTAGGTTTACAGATAAAATCATGAGTCTGATTATATCTATATTTCAATCCATATTCTACATATAACCTGACCTAGAATCTTGCGTTTGAATTGATTATCATTCTCAAATTTTATAACATTCAAAGAAATATATAAGGCTGTATGTAAACTTGTGTCATTAAATGGACCATACTATCTTTTTAATGAAAAAAAAAACCAAAAAACAAGAGGACCATGATGGTCCTAAATTGCTCCCCTGAGTATGATGGTTCATGGCTTTATGATATAAACAAAATAGCAAAGCCCTCTGTCTAATTATTTTGGAGAAGATGTTTACAGATTTCTCTTTTAATCCTAGGTATATTGATGATCACACCATATAGCACTAATTTCCTGAATATGGTAATGCTTTGAAGTATAGACATCAATACATACCAAGTATAAAAGCTGTAAGCCTAATGGTTTAGGAGAAGAAGGTTTTCAAATATATCATTATTTATTACTAACTAAAATTAGGGATTGCCCAGAAAAGGGCTAATTTTTTAAGTAATTTGGTAGAGGGTCAATGGCTGATGATATGTACCAAATATCAAAGCTCTATTCTTTATGGTTTGGGAGAAGACGATTTTCAAAGATTTCCTTCTTTATTCCTTTGTAAAATCAGGAATCGCACAGAAAAGGGCTAATTTTCAAAGTATGATATTGCTTTGAAGTATTTAGGTAGACGGTCAATATATTATGATATGTGCAAAATATAAAAGCTCTAGGCCTTATGGTTTGGGAGAAGAAGATTTTTTAAGTTTTCCTTCTTTAATTCTATGTAAAATCAGGGATCGCCCAGAAAAGGGCTAATTTTCAGAATAGGGTAATTCTTTGAAGTATTTTGGTAGAGGGTCAATAGATGATGATATATACCAAATATCAAAGCTCTAGGCCTTACCGTTTGGGAGGAGAAGATTTTTTAAGTTTTTTCACTCCGTTGCCATGGCAACCAGAGTTTTTCATGGATTTCAATTCTTTGAAGTATTTTGAAAGAGCATGACCTAAGCATCATTTCTGTGAAGTTTTGTTGAAATTCCATGGTTAGTTTAGGAGGAGAAGATTTTTTTGTAATTGAGAACGGATGGACGGACAGACGGACGGACGACGGACGATGACTGATCACAA
The DNA here is from genome assembly GCA_946902895.1 of Fragum fragum. Taxonomy (NCBI): domain Eukaryota; kingdom Metazoa; phylum Mollusca; class Bivalvia; order Cardiida; family Cardiidae; genus Fragum; species Fragum fragum. Next base: position 18,241,700 of record OX336365.1, on the reverse strand, counting down.
TAGCTCCTCCAGAGCACTTCGTGCTCAGGGGAGCTAAAAACAGCAACAAGGTAACAAGCAATTTCTTTTTTTTTTTTCACAATTTTTTTTTTACCCAGAGAGTTTTAAAAATCTAAAATTTCATAGACTTTAACCCATTCCAACACAATTCCTCCTTTTTTACCCCTCAAGAAAAAGGTTTAGAATACATTGTGGAAAATGAAGAAGTGGCTTGTTACAGATTGCTAAGCTATCAAATGCTGCTTCTTTATATGTACCAGTCTAAAATTTTGTTTTGTGGGAATGGCTTAAATTGTCGTCTTCAACTCATTTCAATTTGGACCAGTCTAAAATTTTGCTGTCTGGTAAAAGGATAAATATGTACTCACTGTTTTGCCCGTCCCTGTTCCTGAAAATTGAAAAAGACAGATGAGATGAAAAAACTATACAAATAACTTCTATTGTAGAACTGAGAGTCCCCCCCCCCAAAAAAAAGGTATTCTTACCTTGAAGTTTACAATCAACCTATTATGGCTTTACTAATGAAAATAAGTGGGTCAAGTACTTTTGAAATACACAAGCAAATATGCAACCTAAGCTCAAGTCTAACTTAATTTATGGAAATCTCGATATCTTCTCTTGAATATATCTATAATCCTTGTCATGCTGAACCAGAAATATTCCTGTTTCAGTGTGAGGTACAGACAATAATCAGCCAACACGTAAGTACAGTCTGATCTTAGTCTACACCACCTGTTTGCCTTTTTAAAGCCAGACTTATTCATATAATTGTTTTTCCAAAAAAATATTGAAGCTAAGACAGGCCTTCCGTTACTTTTAGCCCTTTTATTTTAATGCAGTTTTATTCAGCATAACAAGGGTTAAGTAACTTGATGGTTCAGCACAAAACAGTTGTAACTACCTATATGTTTATAGGCAGTTACAACTGTTTGCATTGAACCTTCAAAATGTAAATCAATAACAGGTGGCTATGCCAAGTAACCTCCAAGGCAGTTTGACTGACATGTCAAACTATGTTAGTTTGCAAAAATATACAATTTAAGAATATACAATAAAATGTAAATTGTTTTGGTCGCCCCTAGACATAGTAGCTTCAGCTTGACTAAACCACCAAATATGTTTGATTGGATATGCTTAATGATTTTTTTTACAGCCGCAATCTGTCAATTGATTTCATGCATCTTTTTCAATTCTACAATTCAAATAAAATCGAAAGTAACCTTCCCTGATTTATTTTTTACCAGGAGGCCAAGAAGCAAAATAACCATAATTATAAATTCTATCCAAATGCTTTCATAGTTCATTCAGTTACTAGACTTGAATTTTTTTTCCAAGAGTGATAATTGGCCAATTGAAGCTCTCAATCAAAGAATCATTCAATCAATCAAATCATTCATTCAAACCGGAAGAGAACTTTGAACTCTGACATTGGCCGCCACTTTTGTGAAGCCTTTTTGTTGGTTTGGCGACTTACATGTTTTAATTACAGCTTAATCAAGCTGTAGTAACGACATTTGGGTAACATCACCAACTAACATATTAATTTTTTTTGCTACAAGTTATTGGCCATAAATTTTGCAAAATAACGCTGTTTAGAATCGAAGTGGAAATTTCCTGTCAGAGTCAATGGCAGACCAAAGAGAGTTTGTGGGCCAGGCCAGCGGTCAGTTGATTGTAATATCATTTTTCTCTTACTTGCTTTCACAATCACATCTTTTCCCAGTTCAACATACTTGTATGCCTTTGTTTGAACAGGAAACAATTTGGTTATACCATTAGCTGCAAAAAAAAAAAAATATGCATCATTAGCTGAAGGAAAATATGGACTAACATGAATTGAAAACTCTATTCAAGTGAAAAACTTTTTAGCATTTGCCCGTTTTGGAAAACAATTTGGAAATGAAGAAATCACTTGTGAAAAGCAGTTTCTTCATTTTCCAGATTGTTTTTAAGAAAGATAGGCAGAGATATTTAAAATAACCCAGTACTATATACTTTGAATCATCATCTGGAAATTCTTTGAATTTAAACGGGTCAAATCCTGTGATGTCTGTTAATTGGTTAATTGAATTTGATTGAAGTAACAGATTTTTAGTTTTGAGTTTTACAAGGGTTTTGTGTAAGTGCCTATAAATAAATACGTCTACAAACATTTTATGCAAATCCCTCAGAACAGTGCATGGGCCAAAGTCAATAAACATTTTTAACCAATTTCCAGATGAATTTTTTTAGACTGGTCTGAAAACAAATAAGATAATGGCAACAATTTCAATTTGTTAGAATTGTTAACAACAAAAATTTTTACCGTAAGGATACACATGTGAATGTTAGAAGCGGCGGCACTTGCTATCCAAAAAATATAGCAATGTTAGTCTTATTTCAGAAAAATATGATCTCGAAAATTTCCTTTAGCTTCACAATTGACTTTAACAAGCTTTGTACATGTGAATACTTAATCATACATGAAATATTAAAGCCCCACCACTAAGCAACAAAGCATTCAAATGTTATTGCCAAACTCGACAAATCCAAAGTTAAATTGATACAAAGGAGTAAAGGGACTGCATTGAGGGCGACTTCAGGCGATAACTTTGCCTTAATGTCTTTCACTTCGCCCTTTCTGTCAAGAAAAGCAATGTTCAAGTCACGCTAAACTTTCTGGTTTCAAATTCTAACTGTAAATAACGCCGACTTGCGTAAAAAGTTACAATAATTCTGAAGGCATTACCGTCTATCATAAGATCGTCAAGTAGGTGTTAATCCACGACTTAGTAAGTAACACCATGTTTATTGATCATGTGAAGTGGAAATTAGGCACTTGACATAAACACACTGATTGTGTAATATGTCAGCAGCCTGTGTCTCACATCACGCCTGTTGTATTGGTAGACGCTTTATTCTGGCAAGTGACCAAATGACATGGCCCCAAATAACAGGAAATTCTAAGATCCTAGTCCTGTCTCATTACTTTAGAAATTTATTTCAATTTAACTGATCTCCTTACCACATTCAGTTAGCATTTAGATATCCTGTGAAAAAACGTCACAAAAAATCTTAACTGGTTTTGGGTTTTTCTCTGCCAGCATTCTGTGAATAGCAGAAAACTTGAAAGTGGGTAGGATTCTGATAAGTGCCACGTTATAAAAAAAAAAAAAAAAATCTGAGGCTGGACAGTTTTGACTGGTACATTTATGATGATAAAGGACTGTTCTGCTTATCATGAATCGAAAGGCTGACAACGCATACACTCTTGGTCACAAACTTACCGGGAAAATAAAGAACCACAAACGACATGTGGAATGTAACTTAAAGTTTATTTACATTTATTAACCTAGGTTGATTAAGATGAATAAACATCTGAAATTAATAAAAAAAAAAAGAATGTTCCGATAGATTGGGTCTGTCTTGTCGTATTGTAACTGAAAATAATGAATCACTGCATAATATTGGATCCTATACGATATTTATGAAGATTATCCTACTTTTTGGCAACTTTTACCAATCTAATCATCATGATCATTTTAATCCATATTTCTGTCATTTTTAACCCATTCCCACAAAATGAAGCTTTTGATACGCCCTCCAACCCCGAAAACAATTGGGAAAACAATTTCTTCATTTTCCACAGTATTTTATACCAAGACAGCAGATGAATAAATCTAAACTTTCATACATGCGTTAAAATGCCATTTTTTTTTTTATTTTCACTATGGAGTTATTTATATATCTCTTGTATGTATTTCTACACAAAATACAAATCAAAGGACTCAGTTATTCAACTTCTCCCACTTCTCCCTAAATTTAAAAACTTCTCCCTATTTTACCTGAATTTTGGGGCTAGGGTAGTCCCTGCAGTGGCCTCGAAATATAGATTTTCACGATTTTCTACTTGTCTAGAATTAATATAAGCTTGTCTGCAAAAAAAAGAATAGATATAAAAAGAATAGATAGATTTTGAGAAAACTTTGTTTATAAAGAAAATGCTTGAACCAGTATTTTATCATTAACCTCCATATTTTCTAACCTCTGGATATTACTACAAATATTATGATAATTTTTCCAAGATATGCCCTGGTATTTACTAGTCCCCAGACAAGTGTCGTTGGAAAATAACCTTGTCCTCAAGTAGAAAAAAACATGTCAGACAGGTAAGGCATGGAAACACCCCTGCAAACATCCCTACCTCTGAGAGCATTTTGTGTTTCTTCAGAGATTCCAAAACTATCAAAGTCCCCATCTTCATCATCAATCTGTGTCTTGACATCAACATCTGACAGTGTTATTGCAGATGAAGAAATAGGTTTGACGCTTTCTATGGAGCTGATCAGTAGCTTCTTTGCCTTTGTGCAATTTTTCTGGAAAGTAAATTTTAAATTTGACAGAAGCTAGAAATTGACACATTACTGGCCAAGCATATTGGCCTTTGACAAGATAGTTTGGCTGAGATATCTAACAACATTAGGTTGCATGTTTTATAGCCGCAGAAAAGTAAATAAATTGTTGGTTGGCAAGCTTAACATTGTTACTAAAGCTTACCCAATAATCTCTAGTTTTGATGTTTAAACCCATTACCCCTCAATGACTCTAACACCCTAGAAGGAAAACAATGTGTAAAATGAAGCAACTGTTTGTCACATGGAATTTCTTCATTCCACACCATATTTTCTTGACAAAAAGTTGAAAAGATCTTAAGTTTCCTAAATTTTAAAATGTTGCCGGTCATTTGTCACAATTTGAACCAGTGTCAAATTTTGCCATTTGGTAATGGCTTTATTAATGAAACTAGCAAAAATGCTTAAAAATAAGTGTTTGAGGTTAACTCATTCCCAGAAGACAAAAATTGAGATTGGTCTAAATTCAAAGATGTTGACAACAACTATTTCTAGTTGAGGAAATTTTTTGTAGTGTTGTATAAAAACTAACCAATATAGTAATTGATAATCCAAAAAAATCAAATTGGAAACTATTTTTCAATAAATTACAAATTGCTAACTAAAAGCTCATTTTCTTTTTTCAAATAAGATTACACACAATCTTAGCTGTTTCTAAATAAAGGAACATAAAGTAAGTTTTCAAGATGGTTATTAACATTTGATTTCAATAATCTTTGTTTTTTGTGTTATTTTTTTCCCAAAAATAAGATTCTTACAAGATTGGTAGTAATAATTAGAACTGGTAGAAGTTTAGAAGTTTTAGAAGTTTTTATTATCGACTCTCGCCCCTAACTGGGGCACAAGTCAAAAAATACATGAACATCATAACTGAGGAAAGTTACAAACAATGCATATCAAAACTAACATCTAGCCATAATTGTGAGGAAGATAATCTCTTGGTTCACTATGAAACTCGATATAAAAGGCGCTTGATAATCTTACAAACTTTATTACCAAATAGCCTGTTGTTAGACAACTAAATCTCTGACTGTTTCAACCTTGAAGTTTGAATTTGTAAGTAAGCAAAGAAAAATTGGTACTTGAAAATGTTAGAGCTAAACAGCAAGAGCAGGACTGTTCTTTTAATTCAAATTGATTAACAACTAACCCAGCATGCCCACTGGGTTTTCATTTTGGGGGTACATGTACCCCTTAGGTTTTGAAATGGGGGTACAAAGAAAAATCTGAGGGTACAGTGTACCCTTTACTTTCAGAGTTAAGGGTACACCATACGGCATACGAATCTGAACCCTTTACCAAATGACAATGTTATAGTTATATCTACTTTTTAATAATCAGTAAATTAGTGCCACAAGTCATCTGCCAGTTTCAGATAAATTTAGAGGGAAGGATAGCAAAGCCGATTTTTGACAACTCACTTTTCTTAGTTATTGGATTTGGGAAGGGCTGAATGGGATATGAGAGTGATGGCTAAACAACTCTAACAGGTGAATTACGAGGGCGGGGAAGGAATTTTGGAGCAGACCATACCAGGCATGTCAGCTCATTGTTAGCTCAAACTCTGGTATTGAAACAATTCTCGTACAAAAAATATCAACTTGCCTTATCACTGTCCAAAAGTCACCATTTGTGGAGGAATAGAGTAGGATTTGTTGTGACGTTTTGCAGACAGCATATTACGTAGCTTAAACAAAACTACAACGTTAAATAAACGGCTCCATTTTGTCACACCCAACTTATATATACATCGGAACTCGTGAGAGAAACTCATTTCAAAATCAAATCCTATAGTGCGAATTATTGACAGTTTCTCGCCCAAAACACGTAAATATCTTGGTTTTGATTGCAAAATAGCGCAACTTTGGACTTATTTCAAAACAAACTGGTCAGGCCATCAAGATCCGCATTATACGAACTTTTCAAACTGCTGGTTCCCCTGATCTCTATGTAGAAAACAGGCCAGAAAGAAGCAATAGTTTGCGTCGAATGAAAGGGAAATCACTTGCTCCCGATGCAATTTTGTCTTCTTTGCTTGCAATCTTTTGGGGTTTTCGGGAAAAATACGCACAGTTTCTCGTTTTGTACGCTAATAATTTTAAATGCACACACACGTAATGGCATTTTTGTTTCTACGTTCATTTATTTTTCTGTACGTTCATGCACGTCTTGGTGAAAGATTTGTACGTGAACCAATGTAATTGTACGTGAATTACGTACTGCAGTACGTGAATGGGCACCCTGCTAACCAGATAACAAAATCTTGAACTGATCCTGTAGAGATGTACCTACATGTATATGGTTAAAAAATTTACTTACTTAACCCACTCACACACTGATGCCTTTTAAACGCTCCTCAATATAAAAGCTTTGGAAGACACTGTGGACAAAGAAGAAATCGCCTGTTACAAGCAATTTCTTCACCATCCACAACTCCTTCCACCCCAAAAGACAAAGATTTAAAAGAAATTTGACAGTTCTAAACCGCCGTCCCCAACTACCCCCAATCTGGACCGGTAGTATTTCACTGTGAGGGAATGGGTTAAACCACCCCAAACAGAACAACTATTGAGAAGTATATATTAAGTATCACAGTACCGGGCAGAAGCAGCGATATGATTGGTCGGTTGATTCTGAATGGAGTGGCAATGTGTTGACTAAGACTCAACCATTAGTACAAAAGGGGATTGATAATCCCAGGACAGGCCCAGGACCAGTTATGTAAAGAATATGCACACCCACAAAGGTCACACACCATCCACATGTTTAAAAAGGCTGAAGCTTTCAGCTAAATATCCGAATCTGTACAATATATTCAAGTGTCACAAAAGTGTTCTACATATATCACTTATTTTAAATCACTGACTAGAGAGCTAAAGTCTGATCAACTAAAACTACGATCTTTTCCAAGAAGGTTAAATGTTATTGTATATTTCAATAAAAGTTTTAAGCACAACCTTACAATATTTTGAGATCTTGAAAAGAAAGTGACAATCACATGTACCAAAATTTTCATATTTAATAATATTAGTAGGCTTTTTGTACAGATCTCTTGGCAAATACATCTTTCTTAAATCTTCAAAATATGTCCATTCCATAAGATAGTGGTACTCATCACCAAGTTTGTTAAAAAAACAAAGCTCACATATTCGGTCATCATGTGCAGTACCTAGAAATCTACCCCATTCAATGGGGAATCTATAATTCATAGATCAAAAATGAAAAAATGAAAGAGCTAGATCAATTGGCAAGATACTAAAGTACTTTTCGCATCCCAAAGAATGTTTGTAGATTCTGTAGTTAAGACATTTAGACGATCCTTAAACAGAGCTTTCCCATAGTTCCTTATAATTTTCAATAAGCGCTAATTTGACAGCTTTTGAAATACCTTTAGGGATACATAAATTTTGATTAAGCCAGAGTTGAAACTTGTCCGTTTCTTGCAAAATATTTTTGATACTTAACAGCCATTTAGAATGAAAATAGTTCTCCTCATGCATCTTAAGTAAAATCTCATAAAGTTTATGAGAAATCTTGTCATGCTTACCATTTATAATTCTTTGCCAAAAACCAATCATTCTAGATTTAACAAAAATTTCAATAGGGTAAAGTCCAAGTTCACCATATAATATAGTGTTTGGTGTAGATTTCTTGGCTTTAAGTATTATTTTATAAAACTCAAGACACAGTTTTTCAAGGATTGCACAGTTCTCAAACCCAGTTACTTCTGAGCCATAGAGTAACACTGGTGAAACTAAAGAATCAAATAGTTGAAGTTGAAGGTCTATATAGGTAAATTGAGGTTCCTACATTTAGGAAGGACAGCAAACATGGATTTACAAGCACGGTCAACTAGTCTTCTATTATGAGAAAGAAAGCGACCCTTGTAAGAAAACTGTAATCCAAGATAAACAAAGCTATCATTCTTTTCAAGTTGATGACCATTGTAAGTAAAGATAGGCTGTTGTTGCAGTTTTTTATTAGAGAAAATAGTGACTTTAGTCTTTGTAGGATTAACTTCCAAATCCAAAGACTTACAATATGAAAACATCGGTTCAAACCAGCTTGTAGTTCTTTGTCAGATTCAGCAAAAATAACAGTATCACCTGCTTACAGTAAAATGTATAATTTGAAATAGACTTCAACCTCTTCATTGTTTAACAGGAATTAGAATAATATAAAGTACTGCCTCGATGGTCGAGTGGTGTAGGAGCTTTACTCTTGATCTGAAGGCCACGGGTTCGAGCCCCAGCGTCACCAGGGTGTGTTCACGGGCAAGACACTTAATAGCCAGCCCCAGTCTACCCAGGTGTAAAAGTGGGTAGCAGAGGGATTCAGCCACTGCCTCTCTTTCAGGGACATGAAAACATCTGGATTGTGAGTGTATCACTGGTCAGTAATGCCCGAAAGGGGAGTTAGGCAGTATAAATAGATAGATAAGTACGACTCGCTTTGGGTACGAATTCTTCGATGCTCAACAGAATCTTTGATGTTTCGCAGAAATCTTCTTGCTCCAAAATATATCATTAAAAAGAAAATTCCATCTTATCTTCTACAGTGCCATTGATATTAAACCAGACTAATTACCTGCTGCAAAAATGTGATGAAATTGAAAATTTCATAATAATCGACCTGAGCCCTACAAGTAAATTACCTGATTGACATTATGCTTTTGAGATGATGTCGTTGACAGTGTGTTTTTACATCGTCTGCTACTCTGTCTAGTTATCTGTAAACCATAACAAGAACTTTGTTTTGATGGTAAAATTCGTAAAGCATTTCGAAGCACATGTGTTGATGCCATTTCGTCGGCTGCTGTTGACCTTCAAAGCCGAAAACCAAATTCCTGAATTGCCAATGGGAACCAAATTCTGACAGTTGAGGATGGAAGGAAAGGAGAAAACACAGAAAAACGAATTGCTTTCAGTCCTGTTTGCCACTCGTGGTACCCGTGGCGATAGATTATTATTCAAGTATCCCTTTCAAGGAGATGAAGACAAAACAAAGAAAACAAAATGTAAATCATATAAATTTAAATCACTTCACGTTCGCCCATTTGACTTTCGTTCCTAAATTGGTACCAATATTTCCCAGGGCCGATCTTCAGCAGTCCGGATTTTGCATAATGTAGAAGGTTGATGTTGATGTTGTTATCTCTTCAACGGATCTTGTTTTTATGCTTGTTTTATTTTGTGGTAATCAAATGATATTTATTAAACATGATTGTATCTTTTCAAATTTATAGAAAAAACACACTGTTTTGTTTCTTGCCTCAAGAAAGATAATAACGCATTTATGACCTTTTATTCACATATTAACTTTTTCTCATTGACTGAACATTGTATAAAAACTTGGGAATTATTTTGTGCACAATGTGTGCTTGACTACAGGTCAAGATGAGGAAACATGTATCACCATTAAGTCTTTAGAAATGCTTTTTCTCAATCAAATCCTATTTAGGGGGTACTCATTTTAATAATCTAAAAACATCCGAAAAATGGTGTGATCATTATTTAATGAGTTTACTATCAACCACATTTATTTTCTATATATAAAATATTTCTTTTACAGCACCAAGAAAAAATCCTTATGCAGTGAAAATAGCAGAGGATACATCAAACAGAAGGTAAAGATTTAAAGTGGGAGTTCGATACAAATCTAAAACTGTTACCGAGCCCAAATTAAGAGATTGTAGACAACAATTCAACTCTTGTCATGCTGAACCTGAAATATTCCTGTTTGGGCAGGAGGTATAGACACAGATCAGCCTGCACATATGTGAAGTCTGATCTTTGTCTACACCACCTGCTTGTCCCTTTCTAGCCAAAATTGCTTATGAAATCAGTTTTCAAATGAAATATTGACCTACAACTAGAGCCATCAGTGATTTCAGTCCTTTGATTTTGGTGTAATTCTTAACAGAATTTTTATTCAGCATGACAAGGTTTAAAGTGCTTTTGAACCAGATCAAGGAGGAAAAAATTGTCATAAATAAAAGAGAAATTGCTTGTGAAAAGCATTTTCACCTTTGTACCATATTGTTTTCCATCCCAGATTTTCGCTGGCGTGTCAAAAGGTAAGACTGTCATTATCATTATGGGTTTAAATGATTTTAACCCTTTCCTGTACAATATACCTGGTTCTTACATGCCTGTGATTTTATAATTGAGAAAAAATTGTTGGAAAAGAAGAAATTGCTTGTAACAAGCAATTTCTTCTTTTTCCACATTATTTTCTACCCTACTAAATGGTTATTTTACAAATTAAATCCACTTTAAACTTTCGTCTGCAAAACCTGGTCTAAATTTGTGTAAAAAAGGAAAAGGTTAACTAAACCCTTCACTGCAAAAATGAATTCAAATATCCTACCCTAACCTAGACTACTTAGTTGATCATATTTTGAATCAGCTGAATTGATACCCATTCCTACAAACAATCACTTTCACAGAATGCATAACTGAAAAACAACATATGGGGGCAACCTCAAATCCATGCAGATATTAATCCTTGTCATGGTGAACAAGCCGCCGTCATAGCGCAGTTGATAGCGCGTCGGACTGTCAATCTAGAGGTCCTGGGTTCGATCCCCGACGGTGGCACTCATCTTTTCCGACTATTTGTCTCCCACCAATGGGTCGATAATCGTAGACCTATTTGGGATAGCAGCTGGAGGCTAGGAAAAGATATGATGGCGGTACTGATGTGAGAAATACCAGGAATCCATTGTTAGGTGCTCCAGCCACCGCAATATAACTGAAAGATTGTTGAAAGTGGCATAAAACCCCATTCAAACAAGTCAAAAATCATGCTGAACAAGATCTTTTTCAGAATTGCATTAAAATCAATGGGCTGAAAGTGCTGGTGGTATATGTTGTTTAAACTTCATTACAGATTTTGAAAATTAAATTAATTTTACAACTCTAGTTTAACCCTTGTCATGCTAAATAAATCCTCAACAGATTTGCTCTATAATCAAAAGGCTGACAGTTCTGGATGTAAGCATTGTGGGTTTACATTTCTCTTTTCTTTTGAAAATTTATCTTTAATTTTGCCTTAAAGGCGGGTAGGAGGCGAACACTAAGATCAGACTGCACATATGTGCAGGCTGATCTTTGTCTATACCTCCTTCAAAAACAGGAACAGGAACATGACAAGGGTTAAAAATAACAGATAGGAGGTGTAGACTTAGATCAGACTGCACTTATGTGCAGACTGATCCTAATCTATGCTTTTGACAAAATCAAAATAATCCAAGTTTAGCATGACAAGGGTTAATTCATCTCTATTGCACTGGTTAGCACACTGGACTCTAAATGTTTTCTTTCATGTCCATGTGGGTTTGAGGTTGGGCCATGTCATTTTCAGAGATGTATTTGTCCTGTTCTATAGATTTATTAGATTTAGAAATATTAAAACTATATATTGTAAGGATAAGGTGTTGTATGTATGCATATTGATTAACTCATTGCTAGAAGACAAAAATTTAGACTGGTCAAAATTCAAAAAGTTGCAGACAACAAAGTAAATTTTATGAAATTTTAATTTCTCTCAACTTTCTGGGTTGAAAACATTGTGGAAAATGAAGAACTTTCTTGGTTCAAGTTATTTCTTCATTATGCACTATGTTTTCCTAATTATTTGGGGCGTCATTGAGTGGGAATTGGATAAATGCAAATGCTCTTGTAATGATTAATTTCTCGTTTTCAACAATGTTGTCTTTTGTCACAGTGTTTTTTTTCCCCAGATGATTTTCATTACAACATCAAAGCACGAAAATGAGTATCTGAGTTGGGTAATAGGTTGCAGCCGTAATAGTGCAGTTGGTAGCGCGTCAGACTCCTAATCTTCAATCATGGGATGTCATGGGTTCTATCCCTGGCAGCAACACATATCCTTTCTGACATTTGTCTCTCATCAATGGGTGAATAATCATAATCCTAAGTGGTATAGCAGCTGGTGGCAAAGAAAGGATGTAGTGGTAGTACTGGTGTGAGAAATACCAGGAATCCATTATTACGTGCTCCAGCCCCCGTGATATGACTGTGTTAAAAAGTGGCGTTAAACCCAATTCAATCAATCAATCAATCATTGGTAATGGGTTGATTATTCTCTACATGTACAATTTGCATTTTCTTTTGTACATGTGTAAGTAAGATGTGAGATGGGTAGTCAAAAGAAACAATCAATATGCTGAAACAGTTTTGCTCGTCAGTACAAGCAGTGTAGCACAAATAATCTTAGAATCTTATAAAATAAGGCATATTTCAATGCATATCACAGAGGACACTTTGACCCATTTCCAGACAACAATATTTTTGACTAGTCCAAAAGAAAAAATTTACAGATTGAAAAAAAAATGTCTTATTGTGTAGAAAACATTGTGAGAAAAAGAGAAATTGCTTGCAACCAGCAGTTTCTCCTTTTCACTCATTAATCCCAAACTGTATTTCTTTAGTACATCAACATCAAAGATTATGTATTAATATATTAAGAACGTTGTTTTTTTGCAGGGGAAGAAATATTATAACCACAGAGAAAGGCATCATTGTTGGGTAAGAAAATTGAATTTTCTACATAAAATTTACTTTATTTATTAAAATTCTATAGAAATCTAATCAATTCCTGTTGTGTTGTCAATACTATAGCTAAAAACATTGTGGATAATGAAGAAATTGCTTGTAACTAGCAGTTTCTTCAATATCTACTAATTTTTTTTCTTAGCAAAAATCAGACAACTGTGACATCATCAACACACTTGAATTTTCGAACATCAAAAAGTAATGTTATTCAGGCAGATTTTCCTGGATAACAGAATTATTTGCAAAGATTAAATTCTAAAAACTACAAACTAACAATTAACTGTAGTGAAGCTTAACTCCGACTATTTATGTTTTGGCAGGAGGCATAGATGAAGATCAGCATGCTCATACATGCAATTTGATTTAAGTCTATACCACCTGTTTGTCCATTTTAAGAACAATTTATTATGAAAATCAATTTAGAAAAAAAAATGGAATCACAATCTGCCCTTTGATTTTATTTGTTTTTTTTTAATGGGGTTTTACGCTGCTTTCAACAATCTTTCAGTTATATCGCGGCAGCTGGAGCACCTAACAATCGATTCCTGGTATTTTTCACACCAGTACCGCCATTACATCCTTTCCTAGCCTCCAGCTGCTATCCCACATAGGTCTACGATTATCGACCCATTGGTGGGAGACAAATAGTCGGAAAGGATGAGTGCCGCCGTCGGGGATCAAACCCGGGACCCCTAGATTGACAGTCTGATGCACTACCAACTGCCCTATGACGGCGGCTCACCCTTTGATTTTAATTAAGTTCTATGAAAAAAAGATTTCATTCAGCCTGACAAGGGTTTTTCTTAACCCATTCCCACACAGTGACGCTGCTGGACGCCCATCAAAAATCAGTTGGGAAAACATTGTGGAAAATGAAGAAATTGCTTGAACCAAGCAATTTCTTTATTTTCCACAATGTTTTCTAACCAGAAAGTTGATAAATTTATAATTTCATAAACTTTTAATCATTGTCTGCAACTTTTTTCAATTTGGATCAGTCTAAAATTTTGCCATCTGGTAATGGGTTAAATCTTTTCAGGCTTTCAGATGAGACATTAGCAAATCTACTAACAGTTGATTCCTATCTGTGTGGTCAGAAATTCAATGTGAAGATAGAGGAAGTACGTTTTGTAGGGTTCCCCTTGACTCTGGACGAAGACAGTTCACAGGCTAAACAAGGAAATAAGATATCATCGTTCATTATTGCCTTTGTTCTGCAGGTAAGTGTTACCCATTACCAGGCAGAACATGCAAAGAGTTTACAGACAGTTTTCAGCTAAACAAATTTAGATTTTGAAACCCTTTGTCTTTTTGAAAAGAAATTATGTCTTCATTTCCCAAAATGTTTTCAAAACCATGTTTTTAAAAACCTTTTTTTTAGGGTCGTAAAAAGATTGGATTTTGTTGGAATAACTTATGGAAACTAGGACTTACCCCATTCCACACAAACACTCTTTTGGACACCCACTTGAAAAAGCTTTATCCACAATGTTTTCAACCTATACAGACAAAAAAAAATCCATCAATTAAAAATTGTAGTCTGCAACTTCTTTCAAGTTGGACCAGTCTAAAAATTTCTTGTACAGGAATAGGTTAAATGAAAATAACATCTCTGAAGTGCCAGATGAATAAAAAAAGAAATGAAAACTGCATGACACAAGTTTGGTAAGTATCTATCCATCAATCTTTTTTGATGCTGCCAAAGGCGGTCACATATTGGTATCACCTTCTCAATCTATCTCTGTCTGTCTGACCTGACATGCATCAGTACATCCACATTTTGTTAACTCATTCAGACACAACAAAATTTTAGACTAGTCCAAATTCAAAGAAGTTGCAAATGACAATTTTAAGTTAATGAAATCTTCAAAATCTTTGTCTTTTAGGCTAGAAAACATTGTATCAAGCAATTTCTTCATTCTCCACAATGTTTTCCAAAGCGTTCATATTTAGGGGAGTTTAAAAGTGTCATTGTGTGGGAAGGGTTAACGCATCTCCTTTTACGTTTATAGACTGATTTCAATGAAATTTTGATGGAATTTTGTTGTGACCTGACCTTGCACATGTTGTGGGGGTTTTGCTATTTTAAGCTGTCTCACAGAAAAAGGGGGCTTAATCCAAAAGGAAAGCTTATATTATAACTGTGGCACCGAGAGTAGGCCTTTATTCTGTCACCTCGTTGAAACAAAATTATTCTCTCTAACTCTGTATCATTTTGTATTTCCAGGCTAACTCTGGTCCCTGGGTGGTGTCCTGTTACCAAGATTTGGCTAAACAATTGACCGTTGGTCTTAAACATGAAGAAAATCGAGTTAAATACTTAACAACACAAGCCAAAGTGATGTCAACAGTTCATGATGAGGTTGCATCCTTACCAGAGGGTTAGTCTGTTTTTTATTTACTTTCAATACACGGATTGCAGGACACAGATTACTGACCTTCAGCCAATGTCAGAGTTAAGTATGCAGGGCCAGCAGGGCCTTCCCTGGGCTGTTTTTTCTTTTCCCCATCTTTTTCGCCAAATTTGAAAAAATGGAGCCAAATCCATTGCCAAGAAGCCAAATGGGAAGCCAAATTTTTTGCTGAGTTTCATACCAGGGAAATCCGCTGAGCTAGGAGACTATTGACTGTAAAAAAGATCTAATGCACACACAAAAAAACTTTATAACTGAATGTACAACCCATCTTGTCAATTTGAAATCAATCAGACAAGCCATAATTTTTCAAGCAATTTCGGGATACTTCACAAAAAATTCGTATCACACCCACGGTATCTCACCCACCCACAAAAAATCGCAAACAAGTTTTTCTGTTACTATTTTGAACCCTATCAATCGTCGAATCGATAAATTTTATAAAGTGAAATGGAGATCAAATGACATTAGTTTTTGTTGAAAAATTCTTTCCCTAAACTTTTTATCCTAAGTGTTTTTTTAAGACCAGTGATTTACTTTAACGGGAATCATAATAATTGCGTTTTTCTGTCAACCAGTTACCCTAGAATATTCCCCTGATGATGCAAAAACACAGCTGGCATCATAAAAATCTCTGTTCTGACCATTCTACTCTACGGGAGCGTAGGGTTGTGACGTACTTCAAAGAGACCAGCATTGAGAGGGTTTCCCGTGTTGCACCATTTCCTCAGAGTAGAATTTAGACTTGGATTTGTGCTCCAGAATCAGTTACTTACATTTATTAGTCAATTTACAATTTTTTTGTTGAACATTTATTTTGGATTTATTGTAAACCCACTGAAGTTAGATTTTCTGATTTTGATTTTGTTGAATTTAATTTATGTCACATGCACTGTCATTTTAGAAGTCTATTTGATTATGGTCAGAAATTGTCACCCATATCGTAGGTCATAGATTAGTGTTTGTCACACTTGGTTTATTGACTGACTCGCATGTTTATTGAAATTTGACACGATTATCACCGTTTTAACACCTAGACTATGATAATCAACCGATACAAACTTTTGGTGCACGAGTGGTAGTTTACAAGAAAATTAATATTGCTTCCATGGACTTTTTTTATCGCCAGCGTTTTTGCTAGATTCGATTTTTTATGGCCACTAAGCTTTAATTTTCGCATTTGGTGACAGGCCCTGATGGCCAGCATTCTATCAATTTTAGAATGCAATAGAGAATTTGAAAATACCATATAAACCTACCATGGAATGACAATGATAAACAGATATGTGTGTTTGTTATTAGTGTAACACATGCATTTACCTAGCATAACTTTTGTATTTATTTATAGAATTCACAACAATTTCAAGCACCCTAGTATTTATTGTCATGCTGAAGCTTAATCTCAGTATGCCTAGAGTTAAAGTCACTGTTGAAGGTCAAATGATAAATTGATTTAGTATGGAGCTCATCTTCTTTTCTTGGTTGATTTTGAAACACTGGTAATGTAGAGGACTTATTTACCTTGACTTTGTTCCTAGATCATCACCTTTCTGCTCTATTTCTGTTACAGACTCGTATGAGTCACCCTTTGAAACCATCCTACAGAAAAGTCAACTAGCCAAACAGCTGAGTCAGATTCATGACAGGTAGGATATTACATTTGACCTATTACCAGATAGTATTGGTTTAGATGGTTTAACCCATTCCCACACAGAGACACTTTTGAAAGCCCCTCAAGAAAAGCAATTTGGATAATATTGTATAAAATGAAGAAATTGCTTGTAACAAGCAATTTCTTCATTTTACACAATGTTTTCTTTCCAGAAAGTTGAAAAAATCTAAAATTTCGTAAGCTTTAGTCGGCTACAACTCCTTTCCATTTGGACCAGTCTAAAATCTTGCCGTCTGGTAATGAGTTAAACTAGACCAAATTGACAGCCTTGATAGTTCAGTAATGATGGCGCTGTATTCATAGTTTGATAATTATAATGATATTTTATGTTGTATACACAGCAATGGTCATTAGAATGCAAACAATTTAAAATTGCTTTTTGATCATTTCATTTATTTCTTTCAAATGCTTCACTCAAAACGTCCCATGACTAAATTCATATTTATCTTACATTCCATAATTTCATTGGTTGACCTAGATCTGAAATTGACTTAGTAGTCTATGTCAATAAATTCCATTAATAGAACATATTTTCACATTCTTATTAGATAATAACTTATGTATTATTCATTTTATTAAAATCATTCATTTTATTCTAAATTCCCTCTTTCCTTTTCATCTCAAAAACATTCACTTTTAATTTCACCATGTTATTAATTGTAAGGGTTAAATCTATACTACACAGATAAATATTGAAACTGGATTTGGATCCAGTTTAGATAGAAAGCAATGTGGATAATGCATAAATTGCATGTTACAAGCAATTTCTACATTATCCACATTGTTTTTCTAAAACAGCGTCATTGTGTGGGAATAAGTTAACCTTTTTCCGGTACAATCCCTGATTTTTATGTTCCTGTGAAATCATTCTTGAGATAATACTGTGGAAAAAGAAGAAATTGTATTTCTTTTCCGATAATATTTTCTATCATATAAGATGTTTACTTTTTGAATTTATTTAACTTTATGAAGTCATCTGCTACCCCTTTGAATTTGGACAAGTCTAAAAATCTATAAAACAGTAAAGGGTTATAAGAAGTCAAACTTTATGACTGGATGGAATCAAAAGAAGGTGTAGCTCACAATGATAAAAATACACTGAGACATTGTGGAAAAAAAAAAAAAATGATTGAAGTATCCTAATTTCCCTCTATCATCACATCCTTTTGCTCATGCTAAATATTTTTCAGTTTGAATGACCATGGTGTGGTCCATTTCTTCCTCAATAACTGGATAGAAATCAACTTTTGTCTACCACACAGACTTCATTATATACAGGCTGGACACAAGTTCTTCAAAATGGAGGTAGATTAATCTTGGTCTGTATTTAAAGGGTTGAGACCAACTTTTCTTGGCATGAACTACGTATGTATATTTCAAGTTTTTTATGAAGGTAAAAAAGCGTTACATGTTTTTACCCTTTCCCACATAACAAAATTTTAGATTGGCCCAAATTTAAAGAAGTTTCATGACAACATTTAGTTGCTGAAATTCTGAAATTCTTTGCCATCTATGTAAGAAAACAATTGCCTGTAACAAGAAATTCCTTCATTTTCTATAATATTTTCCAAAGTTTTTTTCTTCAGCGGCATAAAAAGGTGGGAATGGATTAAGTGTTACATGATTAAATTGTAACAGAAGTGTTTTCCTCCATTTCAGCCAGAAGCAATACAGAAATGTTTGAAGTCTTTAAGGTAAAATTATTAGCCCATTGAAATCACAATTCAAAGATAAGTTTTTGTAAATACAGCTTTTATAAAATACATATATCTGTATCTATATTCATTAGTCTGTGCAAACTTATTTATAGCACCAACTTATAAAAGAAATAGGACCTAAAAACACACAATTGTCTTAACCCTTTCCTGTACAATCACTGGTTTTTAAGTCCTTGTGATTTTATACTTGAGAAAACATTGTGGGAAAAGAAGAAATTGCTTGTGACAAGCAATTTCTTCTTTTTCCACAATAATTTCTACCCTACTGAATGGTTATTTTTAACTTAAATCCACTATAAATTTTCGTCTGCAAATCTTTGAATTTGGACAGGTCTAAAAGTATTTAAAACAGGAAAGGGTTAACCCATTCCAACACAGCAAAATTTTAGACTGGTCCAAATTGAAAGAAGCTGCAGACAACAATTTCAAGTTGATGGAAATTTGAATTTTTTCGTCTTTTTGGATAGAAAACATTGTGGATAATGAGGAAATTGCTTGATACAAGCAATTTCTTCATTTTCCACAATGTTTTCCAAAGCTTTTTTCTCGTGGGGCATAAAAAGGAGGGATTGAGTGGGAATGGGTTAAACATAACAACATTTTGTATTTGAAATGGGCACTAATGTAGAAGCAGATAGATAACAAGCATGTGTAAATCCTGTTAGAATGTTCCTCAAACAAAATATTGGGAACATTTTCTTTCTCCATTTTTTCTCAATATTATTAACATATGTTGTTATTTAGCTGGTAACTTATCTGTGGATTGCCTGTGAGCTATTAATTGTAGTCCTGTTGAAAATCTATTATCATAAAGGACATAATATAGGTGTGACAAAAGTCACAGACATGTCTTGGATGCTATCAGACAAAACTTTAAAAAAAAAAAGTATAATATGATCGTTTACATTCATTAGTAAAATTTATGACAAAAATTGTTTCAAAATAACTACCAGAATAAAAATAAAGACTAAGACTATTGCTGTCAATTTTGGAACATCTGTGATTGAGACCATCAAAATAAGTGCTAGTATTATATTTGTATTGTAGACCCTATCATGGTATACTATTACTGCAAGAAGAAGCCATGCTTTTAGACTCACTTCCTATAGACTGTACACCAGCATTAAGTAGACTGGTACAGGTGGCCAATCCTATACGCAGTCTACAAACATTGGCTCTTGAAGCAGATCTCAGCTTGTTCCAGGTAAAAGCACCTTTCTTTGATTCTCACATCGATAAGATCTTGGGCTTATGCATGTTTAACTGTTCCACTATTGTGTATTTGTCTACCTTTTCTTTACCTTTTGCCAAACAATCAGACAATATGATATTGAATAAAAAAAATCTTATGAAAACATTTTGGGAAAGTGAGAAATTGCTTGTGCTAAGCAATTTTTTCTTTCCTTATAATGTTTTTCAACCCTTAGTGGCACTTATATTTAAGCTTAAATGCAATTTGAATTTTCATCTGTGACTTTATTCTATTTATGCCAGTCTGAAATTGTGTCGTCTGGTAATTGGTTAACTTAACCTGCAAACTAACTCTTTCCATTTACTTCAAAAGTATAGCAGATAAATTACTCATATGGCGTCAAGGAACTTTCCATTTATACTCATCTGTAAATATTAAGGTTATCTGACAAGGTAAAAATCATTGGATATCAAAATTTCCAAACTTACCATTATCAGATGGTTTTTTTTTGCCAATTCCAAAATAAATTTTTTGTTGCCTATTCAATGAAATATAAATTCATCTTAGACTGACTATAAACAACAATCTTCTATTATTGATTTTTCATATTAAAGCGGCTAAATTGAGTATGAACATTTTTCTGAAATGATTTTGCATGATCTGTTTTTAACTAAAGATGTTAAAACAAAGCGCTTTCCACATCACAGAATTGAGTAGAATTCAGTACTATTTTAATTTCAGCAGGGAGATTGTGTATCCAAATATTTTCAGTTGTTTTCAATTAATTGTGCTTAACCCTTTCCTGTTTTTCCCAATTTTAGACTGGTCCAAATTGAAAGAAGTTGCAGACGACAAGGGAAAATTGGATGTAATTTAAATAGAAACCATCCTATGTGATAGAAAACATTGTGGGAAAAGGAGAAATTGCTTGTAACAAGCAATTTCTCCTTTTACCACAATATTTTCTCAAGTATAAAATCATAGCAACGTAAAATCCCGGGTTTGAACAGGAAAGGGTTAAGGTAGTTCTTAGTTTTAAGAGAATAAGACATATCAATTGCTTGTCTTTATTCCAGGTTTTTCAGTTAGTGTGTCATCTAGTCTATTGGGCCAAAGCCATCATAATTTACCCGCTCTGTGAAACAAATGTCTATGTTCTCTCCCCTCTTGCTAATACTAATTTGTGAGTATTATGAAATATCAGAATATTTGAGAATATAATATTAGAATGATAGAATGTTTTAATAGAACAGTGAAAACATACATGATACTTAACCCATTCCCACAGGTCCCACTTTTTTTATGCCCCCCAAGAAAAAAGATTTGGAAAACATCATGGAAAAATAAAGAAATTGTTTGTCATAAGCAATATCTTCATTATCCACAATGTTTTTTGTCCTGAAATGCAAAGAGTTTTTCAAAATGTTACCAACATGAAATTGTCATCTGCTCAATTAAGAGTAGTCTATACTTTTGTTATGTTAGTTAACCCATTCCCACCCAGCAAAATTTTAGACTGGTCCAAGTTGAAAGAAGCTGCAGACGACAATTTCAAGTTGATAGAATTTTAAACTTTTTCATCATTTTGGGTAGAAAACATTGTGGATAATGAAGAAATTGCTTGATACAAGCAATTTCTTCATTTTCCACAATGTTTTCATAAGCTTTTTTCTTGAGGGGCGTAAAAAGGAGGGATTGAGTTGTAATGGGTTAAGATATCATAAAAATCGGAACAAATTCTTTCAATTATTATTTGTCAAGCCCACTTGCGGTGAGCAAGACATAGTTGTCACTATGACAA
Source organism: Fragum fragum (assembly GCA_946902895.1). Classification (NCBI taxonomy): domain Eukaryota; kingdom Metazoa; phylum Mollusca; class Bivalvia; order Cardiida; family Cardiidae; genus Fragum; species Fragum fragum. The sequence goes on along the minus strand of OX336365.1, from coordinate 18,219,933 downwards.
ATCAGTGTATGTGCTTTAGTCCGTTAGTCCGTCTTTCCGTCCGAATTTGTCCGGACAATTACTCCTACATTTATGGATTGATATCAGAATAGATTGGCTCAATTATTCTCCATCATTAGTAGATGTGCCACATGAAAGAATTTGTTGGATAGCTTCAAGCTCAAGGTCAAAGCTGAAGGTCAAACACTACAAATTGTCCTGGGACAACCATCTATTTATTTGTTATATAACGTGCCGCATGATAGTTAGATAAACCTTCTTAATATTTTTGATGGGTGATATAACACTAGTGTAATAAATATGCATATATACTGAAGCCTATGTTAGTGTCATTTTATTATTTTAACCTATTTCCTCACAGCAAAATTTTAGACTGGTCCAAATTCAAAGGAGATGCAGACGACAATTTAAAGTTTATGAAATTATAGATTTTTTCCACTTTCTTAGTAGAAAACACTACGGACACTACGGCAAGCAATTTCTTCATTTTCCACAATGTTTTCCAATGCTGTTTTTCGTTAAGGGCATTAAAAGGCGGCACTATGTGGGAATAGGTTAACTTAAAATTCACATCATATTTGCCTTTGTGCAATGACTTATTTTCCAAACATTGTCATAAATCAATGAATTCAAAGAAGTTTTTTGATTATAGTAGGCTATGTAATTTATATTCAAAAAAATGTACATGTAGTACTAAATATATCATTGGTGTCAACTAAAGCGAATAAAAACTGGCAAGGCCTTGTTTAATTTTTGTTTCAAGATGACTTGTTTTACAAAGTATTTTTATGACTACTTATTTCATTTCTTCTCTATCGTTTATGCGTTTGGATTAGCATATATCTCTTATGAGCTTTAACCCATTCAAACACCATGATGTGCTTGTTGTGTCTCTCAAGATAAAAGCTTTGGAAACATTGTTGAAAATGAAGAAATAGCAAATTCTTCATTATCCACAGCCGCTGACAAATTGCAGTGGTAGTGTGTGGGACTCCTAGTCAAGGGGTCCTAGGTTTGATCCTCGGCCGCTGCAAAAATTCTTTCTGACATTTGTCTCTCACCAATGGGTGGATAATCGTAAATCTAAGTGGGATAGCAGCTGGAGGCAAGGAAAAAATGTAGTGGTAGTACTGGTGTGAGAACTACCAGGAATCCACTCTTAGGTGCTTCAGCCACAGCGATATGACTGAAATACTGTTAAAAGCAGCGTTAAACCCCATTCAATCAATCAAAAATCCTTTCGAACATTTGGATAATCGTAAACCTATGTTGGATGAGCCAGCTTGAGGCCTGGAAAGGATGTAATGGTGGTACTGGTGTGAGAAATACCAGGAATCCACTGTTGGGTGCTCCAGCCAATGAGATTTGACTGAAATACTGTTAAAAGTGGCATTTATTCATTCAATCAATCAGTATCCACAATGTCTTCTACCCTACAAGAGTTTTTAAAATTCCATCAACTTAAATTTGTTGTCTGCAACTTCATTGAATTATGACCAATCTACAATTTTGTTGCTTTGTTATGGGTTAAAGTATTTTTATATTGTAATATATATTATAGCTTAATCCAATATGATGAATTTGAATGATTATTTATTCCACTTTGTAAGCCAAGAAAGTGCATATATTAAAAGATTTTTGATTGATTTATAAAAAAACGGTTTGTTATTTTCTAAAGGAGAAGCCCAGTGTTGATATATTGTTTTCTTTTTCTATGCCACTAGATCATCTCCCCTTGTTGAAGCATTCACCCAGCAGTTTCCTGGTCGATCTCTAGCTGTAGAAATGTCAGAATTCTCCTTTCCTACACAGTTACATGAAACACAGAATATTGTCAGCCATCCTGCAGCTCAGGTTTGTTGTCTGTTTAACCCATTCCTGTCCATTTTCGTGTTTATACGTCCCTATGATTGCATGATATCTTTTATGAAAAAGAAGATATTGCTTACAACAATCAATTTCTTCATTTTTCACAAAGTTTTCCCAATCTTAATTTGTATTGGGCATCAGAAAGCATTATTGTGTGGGAATGGGTTTAAGGGGCATAAAAGGGGTGAATGTGTAGGAATGGATTAAAGGTCTTTGAAGCAGCTCAAAGGTCAAATCTTATTTTTTTAATTCTCTGACCCAATTCTTGGTTCACCATCTTAACGTTTGCTGCCAAGTGTTGGCACTTGTATGCTGTACTCTAGTAACTAAGAAATGCATGTAAAGTGAATTATGGGTAGTTAAGCTGTTCTATTGATAATCATGAAAGAAATCTTTTAACCTATTACCATACAGCAAAACTTTAGACCAGTCCAAAATGCAAGGAGTTGCAGACAACAATTTAAAGTTTATGAAGTTCGGATTCCTTTAACTTTTGGGGTAGAAAACATTTTTGATAATGAAGAAATTGCGTGTAACAAGCAATTTCTTCATTTTCCATAATGTTTTCAAAAGCGTTTTTACTTAGGGGCATCTAAAAGTGTCACTGGGTGGGAATGTGTTAATATAATATGTGTATCACTTTTTATCAATAGAAAGTTTGGTTTCAAAAGAGTAGACTTTTGTTTTGCTTTGTAAAATGTTAATCCTTGTCATGCTGAGCGGAATATTCCGGTTTTGGCAGGAGGTGTAGACCAAGATCAGTCTGCACATAAGTGATTTTTGAACAACAAGTTCTATCAGCGCTTTCAGCCCTTGGATTTTACAGCAATTCAGTAAGGTAATTTATACAGCATGACAAGGGTTAAGATATATTTTAGATAACAGCCCTGACATTTTTCAGGATTTAAAAGTGAGGATAGTTGCTTGGATGTTACAACGCCACCTACTAATTCAACTCCACACCTACATATATTTTGTTCCACCAGTCAAAAGGAAGAAACCTAAAGAGACCAGCAAAGTACACATATTTTCGGAAGACATGAGTTTACTAGATGGTGGAATACAGAGATCACCTAGCTTTTCTGATGCTGCTTCAGGTATTTTTATGGCTCTTCATTGACAAGTTCAGGAGTATATTGTTTTATTGATGTCCATCTGTCTGTCCATCTTTCATTAGCTCAGCTGTATGTGGAGAAAACCCAAGGAATTGCCATATTCTTGTCGTCGTAATAAACAAATGCATCTTTGTAAGAATTATGCTCCTTTTTTTCAACTTAGATTTTTTATCCTCTATCCAAGAGCCAAGTGTTAGACACCTGTTTTAGGGTGGGGTTTTTTTCTCGATAAATTGGAACAAATGTTCCCATTCGTTATGAATATCTAAACTTCTAAGTGAGATAACAGAGTACCAGGCATCCCTCTGCAATGATATTGTTATGTACAAAATTTTACCAGAATGATGCTATTGTTTTATAGTGTCCATCTTTTCACTATACCATAATATGTTTTTACCATCCTTTGAAAATATTGTTGCCTGTACATGATTTTACAGTCGCCATGTCCTTCACACTTGGTATAGCATAGTACATTACCTAAAAATAACTTTAACCCATTACTAGACGGCAAAATTTTCAACTGAACCAAATTGAAAGAAGTTGCAGACAGCAATTTAAAGTTCAAAAAATTTTGGTTCTTGGCAGGAAACATTGTCTAAAATGAAGAAACTGCTTGTTACAAGAACCTTCTTCATTTTTGTCAATGTTTTCCACTGTTTTACTTGAGGGGCATCAAAGTGTAATTGTGTGGGAAAGGGTTAACTTGTATCTAAATTTACTTTTAAATAGACTTTTAAAATTTAATCAACCATGAACTTTCATCTACAACTTCTTTCAATTTTCACCAGTCCAAAGTTATGTTTTTGGTAATTGGTTGATAATGAATTGATATAATAAAGAATTATTTATTGCTTTTAACCCATTCCAACTCAGTGACGCCTTTAGATGCCCTCAAGGAAAAAAAGCTTTTGAAAACATTGTGAAAAATAAAGAAATTGCTTGTTACAAGCAATTTCTTTATTTTTCACAATGTTTTCTACTCAGAAAGTAGAAAAAATCAAAATTTCATAAACTTTAAATTGTCGTCTGCAACTTCTTTCAATTTGGGTTAGTCTAAAATTTTGCCGTCTGGTAGTGGGTTAAATCTAATCAACCATGAACTTTCATCTACAACTTCCTTCAATTTTGACCAGTCCAAAGGTATATTGTCTTTTAATGGGTTGATAATGACTTGATCTAATAAAGAATAATTTATTGCTTTTAATTGAATTTTATTTTGTTTAAGTTACAAGTGATGAAAGTTTTACGTTGAGCACACCAGGAACACTAGTCCCCCAGTTATCGAAGAGCCCATCTACGGAGTTTACGATGGATAGTCTGTCACAAGCCTCTGATGACAATAAATTGCATTGGCTTCTTCAAGAAACGGCTTTCACCAACTTGACGGCAGAGGAGAGGGATTGTATAGGGGCTGTACCTGCTTCCAAAAATATGGATGACTTGCGAATGTTTGTGAGGTAAAGAATTAAAGATGTAAACCAATTACCACACACTCCTGCTTTTTTGATACCCAGAAGAAATATAGCTTTGGAAAACCTTTTAGGAAAAGGAGAAATTGCCTACCACAAGCAAATTCTGTATTTTCCCCTTTGTTTTCTACCCAGAGACAGAATATTTCAAATTTTATCAACTTAAAATTGTTGTCTGTAACTTCTTTTAATTTGGAGCAGTCTAAAATTTTGTACGGAACTAGATTGAATGAAGATTGTTTTTTCTCACTTGTCTGACTTGAAAATTTAGTGGGCTCTACATGGTGTGTTCTTGTTCTTCATGAACTTAAACTGTTTTGTCACTTAAATAGTTTTCAATGACAAAAATTAATTCAATTTTGTAATTGGAAAAATATTATGAAAAAGGGAGATATTGCTGGAAAAAGCAAAATACAGACTGCTGCTGTCAATAAAAATATAGTTGAGCAATCCAATCATTCATTTAGACCGAAAGTAAAGTGTTGACCTCCGACAACCATTTGATACATTTTCATTGATGGGTGATGAATTTCTTCGACAAAGAGTAATAAAAAGTTGTCCAGAAAATAGTCAGGCCCTCCCATTATTTGACCTTGAGCTATGACCTTGACTTAAAGGTTTCTGTAAATTTGTTTTAAATGACAAAGCTACTCTTGATGGAGAACAAGCGTCCCAAACTATTTTAAAACATTATGCAAAACTATAGGAGATATGCTCTGGAAAAGTTCAATGTGAACATTTGAATCTTGAGCTTTGACCTTGACCTTGAATATTTGTTGAACATTGACCTTGAGCCGTCACCTTGACCCAGGTGCTATCCAAAACATTGTTTTCAATTGCACATCTACATATGATGGAGAACAATTGTGCGAAGTTTTTTCTGAAATTTATCCACAAATGTATGAGATCTGCTCTGAACAAATTCAGACTGACTGATGCACTAACACACTTTTTCCGACTTTTCTTAGTGATGACTATGTCCACAGGTAGCAGTATCGAAAAAAAGAAAATCGTAATTATTTATTTATATTTTTTTTTTTTTTCGATACTCTTACCTGCATCTTTGTCTTGCTCGACGCAAGTGGGCTAGATATGAAATCAGTTGTAGAGGGCATAAATTTGAAGGTTTTTCGAAATTTCTTTAACATTTTGCCATTTTTCTAATACATGTACATGTAATAAGCCAGTTTAGGTTGATGGAAGTTACAAATGTCAATTGGCAGGGAATGTTATTTAAAAAATAAGTGTCACATACAACAAAAAACTTGTGGAAAAAATATTCATTTTTTCTTTTTCAATTTCTTATTTTCCAAATTATTATTAAGAATATTTGTAATCTGAATCTTATTTAGCTATTTGTTTTTTCTTCCAGATTATTTCCGTACTTCAGTGGTAAAAACCATATAGAAGAAATAATGTATTTTGAGAATTTGAGACGTTCCCAGTTATTGACTTTATTGGACAAGTTCCGTGATGTTCTAATATTGTGTACTTACCAAGATCCAGCTACCATGTTTTCGGGAAGCTTGCGATGAGGACAAATCACATAATTCCTATTTCAATTCAACCCATTACCACACAATCTGGCATTTCGACAGGCTGAAGAAGAATAGCTTTTGGAAAGATTTCGAGGAAAGAAGAAATTACATGTGAATTATTTTATCTCTTCTTTTCTCACAATGTTTACTACCAACTTAGTTTTGCAAGCATTGTATAGTCTGTAATGTCGTCTCCAACTTCTTTTAATTTGGACCAGTTTATTATGTTGTCAACTAGCATGGGATCAAGCGAAGCAAAGAGCCAAGAAAATGTTTTGCAATATTCATTTTCTGACAAATTTTTGAACACCAAAATTTTCGTTACTTATTTTCTAACATACTCACTGTTTGAATTGTTGCTTACGATTTATATCAATATGGAAGAGTCTAAAGGATTTTTGGTCTAATAACAGGCTTACTGGTTGTCTGCTGGACAGATAAAAACAGTTAAGACAAAGGTTTAGATTGTTGAAAGTTAATTATATGCCCTGCATACAAAGTAGAGGGTATATTGGTCTCTCCATGTCTATCTGTCTGTTTGTCAGTCTTTGCATTCCGTCAGTTTGTTTGTAGACTTTTTCGTTTCCATACCCTTTCCTGTTCAATTCCTGGTTTTTATGTCCCTGTAAGTTTATGATTGACAAAATATTGTAGAAAAAGAAGAAACTGCTTATAACAAGCAATTTCTCCTTATTTTGCAATATTTTCTATCCTACTAAATGATTGGGTTTCAATTTAAATTCACTCTCAATTTTTCGTCTGCAAAACTTTTGTGTTTCGACAGGTCTAAAACTTTGCAAAGCAGGAAAAGGTTGATATACGAGAACCAACTGACCTACAATGATGAAACTTCATACAATTGTTGCCAATCATTGAAGGAAGTGTCCTTTTTTTTTTTTTTTTTTTTTTTTGTCAAATAGGCCCTAGGTCAAGGTCACAATTGAACTTTGAATGCAAACCATTTCTAAGCTGTAGTCCATAAGCCATCCGACCCAGGACTTTGAAACTTTACAAGTGGTACCCTTGATCTAAGGATGTGCCCTACTGTTTTGGGGTAACGTAGGTCAAAGGTCAACTGTACTACTTGAATGACAAAATGCAGGTGGGGGTATAAGTCTGTTTTGTGACAATTCTAGTTGATCTCTAACTGAAGTATGTAAATCCAGACAAAATAAAACATCTGCCTGTTTTGCTACAATGTACAGTTTGTTTTTTTTCATACTCCTTGTACTCGTGATTATTTGAATTAGTTTTGTCAATTTTCAATTTAGACCATTCTAAAGTTTTGTTGTCTGGACAAGGGGTATTAAAATATCAGTTAGTGGTAGCAATGTCAATGATCGTGTAAAGAGATCTGTCAAATTTGTAAATATTTAACCCATTGCCATACAATTCCGCTTTTTAAACACCTCAAGAAAAGACTTGAGGCAAACAAGGTTGAAAACGAAGAAATTGCTTGTTAGAAGCAATTTCTTCATTTTCAACCTTGTTTTCTATCCAAATAGAATGAGATACTCAATATTCTCTTAACTTCTGCAACTTCTTTGAATTTGTACTAGTCTAAAATTTTGACATGTGGTAATGGGTTAATGAAAAGAATAAACCACCGTCTTCTTTTCATATGTGTAATCCGTCACGGAAAAAAATCCGATAGTGCTGTAAAATAAATATGAGGAAATGGGATTGTGTCTAGCGCAGGTCAATCAGGGTTGGTTTATGGAAAAATAAGGGATGTTGGATGAATGGTCATGAAGTACGGAATTTATTAACCCAATCCCACACAATCCCGCTTTTTAATGCGCCTACAGAAGAAAGCTTTGGAAAACATTGTGGAAATTTCATCAACTATGAATTGTCGCCTGCAATATCTTTGAGTTTGGACCAGTCTAAAACTCATGTGGAAATGGGTTAAACAAGGCATCCATAAACAGATAAAAACGAAGCTTTGCATCGACTGTTTTTATTGCTTTGTTTTTATCTGTTATAGACTAGATGAGTTTAATAAATTCAGTGAATATTGATCCTATTATGATATAATAATAAATTTATGAAAAGGTGGCGTCTTTTACGGCGCGTCTGCAGCATTTTTCGTGAATAGCATTTGAAAAATATGGCCTTACAAAAAAGGGGGAATAATCGGGGAGGGAATAAATAAGATAATTAATGGGGTATGAGGGGGTGAAATTGAAAAACGATGCACCTTTTCTCTCCTTTTACAACACGCTCTTTTTCACGGGCGTTTCACAAGGTGAAATGACAGACGTGTCAGTCGCGGGATTGCAGGCGTTTATTCTTATACGCCGATAGCACGGCACAGAACCTAGTGATTTTCATTCCGGCATATCCCATCGAGATAAACTAAACCAAATGAGATTTGGAACAGAATCGCCGTTGTAGTTGCTAAATTGAGTTACAAGAATACATGTCGTTAATCTCTTTTTTTGTCGTCTCCTACGACCAAACGTTTGTGAAAGGCAGAGGTACTACCGGTATTCTGGAAACATGTTCGGCAATATTAAGACGGTCGAAATTGGTCCCTCGAGTAACGTCTCCTACGAGTAACGTCATGTCAATTTAATGGGTTTTAAAAGAATTGTTCTAGAAAGGACAAAGCCATCGTGGGTATTATAAACAAGAATAATGGAAATGTAGTGTAATATTCACAAAGGCCGTAGCTTTATATGCTTCTGGCATAAATCATGATCAATAAAATCTAGTGGCCAGCGTAAAACCGCTGTAAGTGTCTATATCTATATTGGCATTTACGACAGTTTCTTTGCTGATCTCTCGTATTACGCCAAGGTCAATACAAACCTTTCATCTGTGCGCGAGCAAAATGTCGTAACTACAGCTTTAATAAAGCTGTAGTTACGACATTTTGCTCGCACACCGACTATTTGTTGAAAAAAGTAAAGAAAGCTCGATTTATTACCAGTATATAACACAGACTCCTGATCAATGTAACTGACTGTATGGAGTTATTCATCCCACTGAACAACTAAGGTCATACGGAGAAGGGGTTCTTAGTTTAAATTCTCACCCCAGAGGATGTGGGGGTCGAACCATGGGCTCCCGGGCTACCAGTAGATCAAATCCGTTAAACCTCCTACAAGGTGAATGATTGATCGAATTGCGTTTAATGTCACTTTCAATGGTGTTTCAGTTATATGACACTCAACTCGAGTTTAAATACAGTTAACGACCCAGTCTGGCTACCAGACTCTTCTTAAGGGAATAAAATCTTTCAATGGTTGGACAAGGATATCAATTAAGTCCTCTGACTCCAAAACGAACCAGCCACAAACATAAACTTGGACGAGGAAAGATATCATACATTCACCCAATTCCACAAAACAAAATCTAAGAATGGTCCAAATGGAAAGACTCACAATCTTCAATCATGGAGTGCCATGGATTCGATGCGCGGCAGCGGCACATAGTGGAATAGCAGCTGGAGGCTCGGGAAGGGTGTATTGGTGGTACTGGTCCGAGGAATACCAGGAATCCATTGTTAAGTACTCTAGCCGTCGCGATATGAATGAAAAGTTGTTAAAAGCGGCATTAAACACCATACAATCAAATAAACCAAAAATTCAAAGAAGCTGCCCACGACAACTGCATGTTGATAGATTTTTAATTGTTATTATCTTTTGGGAAAGAAAACATTGTGGATAATGAAGAAATCGCTTAATACAAGCAATTTCTTCATTTTCGAGAATGTTTTTTCAAGAACTTTTTACTGGAGGGGCGTGAAAAGTGGGGCTTGTGTGGGAATGGGTTAAAAACAGCTGTGCCAATCTATTGATGATTCAGGGATCCAGCATTAAGTTGCAGTAACATGTTTTACCAAATCGATGCAATTTCATATTTAGTTTCGTCTATCAAAAACGAGCGTTTTCATTGGTCGAAAAAAGTTATTCATAACTCCGTGAACGAAATTTTGAGCACGCAGCGATTTTGTATGCTTGCGCACAAATTAGTCCCATACAAAAAGGAAATAAAATTTGGAAAGCTTTTCCTTTTTCGCTCGATGCTATTAAATTATAAGAAATGAAGATAATGTTGTTTGTGTTCATGGAGGTATGAACCGAAAAAGGTTTTTCGGTTCATACCTCCATGAAAACAAAAAACTATTCTCTTCATCTTCTAAGTAAAGTGGAAGAAGAGGATTGCGTGTCGCCTGCAGTATGAATAGCGTGATATAGACTATGCGTGTGTGACAAACTGTATGCTTCTAGCTGAATGTCACAGCCGATTGATGGATCGCTGTTGTCAATCAAAAGGTCGACTGACCAATCAAATCATTCATTCGGACTGGGAGTGAACTTTGAACTCCGACCTGTGTGTCAAGCATGTTTGTTGTTTCGACGAATTAAACGTCATAAGTACAGCTTATTCAAGCTGTGGTTACGACGTTTAGGTTGACAACGAACCATTTTACTGTTCCGTTACATGTCAATGACAATAAATTTTGAGAAAAAAACGGTTAATATCTACGTCGATCTTCAGGCGTACACCCTGATTTTTAATCAGATTTTGCTTCTTTCCAGCATTTTTTTTCTTAATCAAACAGTGCTTGTTTCACATAGTATAACAATACAGTTATCTGACTAAAAGGTGTCGACAAGATTTTTCCTTTTTTTTGGGGGGGGGGTACCTTTTTAAACTGACATATTGTAGTTTGTTCTGGAAAGGCAAACTGACCAAAAACTAAACAATAACATTTCATTGCGAAAATTCTTTGACTGGATGAAATTTTGTCAACACATTGGTGGTATAAGCACCTGTAAAAGTGCATAATACAACAATAGAATCCGTGTCCATAGGTATGCTTACAGAGGTATTATTACCTTTATAAGATTAATGCGTATTAACTTTATTTGAAAAAAGTTTATCTCAATAATAGAAGTGCACAAAAGAATCTGCCTCTACCCATGCTGTGTGCGTATTAGCCGCCGGACTTAATCGTTAATTGTCATAAATATAGTGTCATAGTGGTGGTTAGGAGGGCAGTTTGGACGTAAACTTGTCAGGCATAGTTTATTAAAAGGCAAGGCTGAATGGAAAACTGTCCTTAGTGCCTATACATAGTATAGGCACTTACAACAGTTTCTCTTTCAGTCCTTTGTCTTTCAGTAAACAATCCATATTTGTACAGCCTCGTTTTAATTGTTATATCTGGATTCAGACAATAGTTAATTGGAATTATATCTATTACCAACATCCATTGGTTTACGTGAACATAAAACCAGTTGAAACCGTTAGAATTGTTTGTAAATGGATCTTTGAATTGATTAGAATTGTTTAGTAGTGACATTTGACAATATTGATAATTAGAAATTCACCCCGCACAAATAGAATGCGTCAGTAACGAACGGCGGCGACGGAATATGAAAATTGTTGGGAACAATTTTTATATGATTGAGTGCCTTACATGTGCACATAGGTCTGTAGTTAACATTTTTCGCTTTTTTGGACGGTAAAAAGAACCTTTTTGATTCAGACCAGCGTCTTCTGTATTAGTGATGCATGAACTTAATCCCATACGAAAGGCTTTAAACTGAGTTTTAATTGCCAGTTGACTGAAAGGAGTGCCATGTATTTTAACGAAGGTGCAATAGCGAATTCCAGTTCAGCTATGGAAAATGAGCAAGCTTACGGCACATTTATGTGTATAATGAGTTTTGTTCTTGTGTTACCTACGGTGGTTGGAAATAGTCTTATTCTAATAGCGATCACCAGATTCCGGTCTTTGAGAAAGAAGAAACATTATTTACTCATCGGTAACTTGGCAGTTTCAGACCTTCTGGTTGGAATATTTGTTCTACCCATGATGATCGCCTCATATTTCAACGGGGTTCCAAAAAAAGACACATTTCTGCGTTGTTTAACTGCCGTATGTACGATTGTTACACTAATTGGAGCATCGGTGGTCAATTTGCTCTTGCTCTCCATAGAACGGTTCCACGCCATACAATATCCATTACAGCATAGTTCTAGAATCACCAGAAGAAGGATATACCTTCTTATAGCCTTCTCGTGGATATTTATAATCGTTGCAGGATATATTCCTTTAATAAATTATAAAGAACCGGGAATACCAATTCAATATTGTCGCGCAAAATATGTCTATTCCCCGGTATACCGAAGGGCAATCATGATATTTGCATTGTTTTGTATTTTCATGAGCTGCATTTTGTATTTCATAATTTGCAGGGTTGTATTAGGAAAGCTGAACACGTTGAAGGACTCAAAAGTAACCAAAACTTCTATAAACCAAACACGCCATACCTTGCGGAAGGATATGAGACACAGTCGCGTGATGTTGTTGGTTTCCGGTTTATTTGTCGTGTTTTGGATGCCATTTTGTGTGAGTCTAATAATTCCTGTAGACACAGATGCCGTGTCTGACGTGAGAAACTGGTTGTCTGGTATCGGAATTATGAATTCCTGTATAAACTGGATAATATATGGTGCAAGACTGAAGCCCTTTAAAGAAGCTTTTCGAAACATTCTTAATTGCAAATGTTTGCAAAAAGATTTTAAAATAAATACAAGCACAGACTAAACTTTACCTGTAATGATCTTGTGTTTCTTTAAAGATTTTATTACGTTTATTGTTTTTGTTTTGTTTTTCTTTTCCTGAATGAAATCGTTACTTCCCATTATCACCACCAGTGGAAATATGGGTATTTCTAAACCCACACGAACCCGTTTTTACGCCCATCAATAAAAACGCGTTGGAAAACATTGTTGAAAACGAAGAAATTGGTCGTTACACGCAATTTCTTCATTACCCACATTTATATAATCCTTAATACATACATACAAATACATAACATTTATATAGCGCAAAAATTATATACATATTCTATTGCGCTTTACAATCAGTCTTAAAAGTCCAGCAAATTTACTTTTATGTCAGATAGATATACACCTAGTTTATAAATATGCTGAAAAGATATGTTTTCGACGAAGATTATTTTAATTCTGTGAATTAAAAGTATGTCGTCTACAACCTCTTCCATTTGTGTCCAGTCTAAAATTTTGTCGTGTGGTATCGGGTTAAATAACACCAAAGCCCGAAAGGAACTACTTGCATAACATCATCAGAACTTTTTCATATAATTTTCCGCCGGATGTCTGAAAATATCCTTGTTGAATTGAAATTGGAAAGCTCACTGTATTTTTGCTCAAATATGACAGTTGTTATAATGAAACTATTGATGTAATCGAACTTTTACCTTAAGGGCATTGACTGATGGCATATGTTTTTGAAACCGATATTATTCGCCGACGATGTTGCGTTACCTAAGGTGCGTTCTTTCCGTCGAGATGAAAAATCCCGCTAATTAAGAATTTGAGACGTCTTAAAGAACGACTTTTGTTATTTTGAATGAAAATATTCGACGTCGTCAAGGCTACTCGTTTAAGCCAATGTTGTGTATGCTTTAATTCCTCAGTAAGAATTCTCAAGATTCTTATTCAGCCGCTTAAAAACCTAAATAACAAGCATAAGAATCTCGACGAAAAGAACGCACCTCTGACGAAGACCGACTTGCGTCTTCGCTTATAAATTTAAGGTTGTAAAGCTTACAACCCGGTAACATTTAACCCATTACAACACAATAACATTTTAGACTGGTCAAAATGGAAAGATGTTGCAGACAACAATTTAGACTTTATGAAATTCTAGATTTTTCAACTTTCTGAGTAGAAAACAATGCAGAAAATGAAAAAAATATGATTCTTGCAACAATTTTTTTCATTTGCCACATTGTTTCCAAAGCTTTTTACTTGAGGGGCGTCAAAAAGCGTCATGGGTTAATAAGTGATTGATAGAGGCTAGTTGTTTAGAACAATACATACGTCTATGTTGTGATATTCAAGGTTTTTGTATGTAAACAAGTAAAATTTTATCCCCGTCTAAGAATACGACCATACTTTATCAGTACTTTTTTTCAACATAATCCAATAGCAGCAACAGGTGGCACAGTTTACATCCCAGAAGTGTGGTCATAAGCTTCCATGCGGATGTCTAGACTTGGCCTTTTTCGGTCCTGGGGTGTTTCCACGGTTGTTTTTTCTTCTTTTTTTCCTCAGGTTCGAAATGGTGACCCATGTTTTACCCACAGATACAAACTGATCAGGAAATTACTTGGGATCCCGACGTTTAAAATGAGTGGCCTAACCGTGCTGTAACACGGGGTATACTCGCCTTAAGTTGCTACCAAATCCTCGCGAATTTCCTTAGGCAATAAGTCTTTGAGACTGGGGTATAGAATAACCGCACGCAATGTCTATTTATTAAGAATTACTCAAAGTGGTTAGTTTTGAGAATCAAATTTAGTCAAACAGAGAAATAAATCCTCCTGTCACTACAAGGTGATTATAATACTTTATTTACATGTATTTGTATTTTCATTTATTTGTCGTCGCTACCGTAGCAAAACACCCATATGAGCGACGCCCCCCCCCCCCATCAACAAAAAAAAAAAGACGGTTAGTTGTTACGGGGGATAGTGCAGGGGGGATAGTGAAGGACGGGGGATAGTGCAAGGAAACAGGACGAAACTGCCGAGAGTCCCGCCTGGTTCTTTAACGTGCTCGGTGGATAGCATCGTCACTTCGTCACTTGAGGCCCCGGTTTAACGTTTCATCAGAAAGACAAAAAGTTTGTCACGTTTAATTAGGTCAGCCGATGGCTCGAACCCGCGATCTTGAGGTTTGAATTCAAATGCTCTACCATCCGAGCTAATCGGGCCGACATTTTCATCTACATATATCACTTTGTCTGTTTAATAAGAGGTCTGTTTCTGCCCTAGACCATGACCTTTTCAGTTGCCTCTCGTAGTTCTTATTTGTTCAGTGAGCCTATTTCTGGCGGTTACCCGTATACTCTTGGATCAGTCAAAGCATCATTGCAGTCTGGTCAGTTTTCACTATGCTATGCTGTTTTCCTTACATGGTCAGTATAATGGATTGATTGATTGCATAGAGTATAACAATACTATTGTCGTTACATCACGGCGGCCGCTGCACCTACACAAGGCTTCCTGTCGTTTAAAAACACCAGTACAAACGCAACTTTCGGGCCGAGCTACCAAGCTGCTCATCCAACTTAGGCGCGCTATCTGCATGTCGCGATGAATTCTTTTTAACCCTTACCTGTTCGCTCTCTGATTTTTACTTTCCTGTGAATTTATAATTCAGAAAACATTGTAGAAAAGGAAGAAATCGCTTGCAAAATACAATTTCTTCTTTTTCCACAATATTTTCTATTCTACTGATTGGTTATTTTTCAATTAACTGCACTTTCAATTTTCGTCTGTAAAATCTTTGAATTTGGACAGATCTAAAATTTTGCAAAACAAGAAAGGGTTAATGTAGGTAAGAATGTTGGAAATGCCGGATGATCAGCATATATCCCGAAATCAGTGTAAAGAGGTCCAAATTTGAACTCCGACAATGGCCAACATTTTTTGTTGGGTTGGCGACTTAAATTTCAGAACTACAGCTTATTCATGGTTCTTACAGTTATAAGAGCAAAACCAGCAAAGACCAGAGTCCATGTTACACTTTTATTTCATGATGAAGTATGAAGTGTTATTTCTATGAAATGTATAAAAGCTCATCAATTCAACAATACTATAACAAAGTTTCACCAGAATAACCACACTTTACAACCATAATAATAACTCATTTTCAGACTGGTCAAAATCAAAAAAAAAGTTGCAGACAGACAACACTTTTAAGTGAATGAACTTTAGACGTCTTTTATTTGTGGTTAAAGGAAAATTTGTTTCAAGCAATTTCTTTACAGCAATTATAAACAATGAGGATTGCATTGGAATGGGCTGATAAGTCTTTTCCCCTTTAACAAAACTTGATTCTGTCCAAATCGTCACTCTTAACCCATTACTAGACGATAGAATTTTAGACTGTTCCAAGTTCAAAATTGTTGCAGACGATAGCTTTTAGTTGGCGAAATTCCAATCATTTTCATCTTATGGGAGAGAAATTGTGGATAATGAAGAAATTGTTTATAACAAGCTTTTCTTCATTTCCCGCGTTGTTTTCCAAATCTTTTCTCTAAGAGGGGAAGGTTATTGTGAGGGAATTGGTTATCCTTTTCCCACACGACACTTTTGGACGCCCCTCCAGAAAAACGTTTGGGAAAACATTGTGTAAAATCAAGAAATTGCTTGTAATGAGCAATTTCTTCAAACTACACAATGTTTTATACCCAGAAAATTGAACAAATCTAAAATTTCATAAACTTTAAATTGACATCTGCATCTCCTTTTAAAAAGGACCAGTCTAAAATTTTGCTGTCTGGTAATGGGTCAAGTGACTAGTATTTGTCCAGACTGAAAATAATACATATGACAAGTTAAAGTCAATCTAATTAAAATAGAACTTGAAGCAAGTTAACCCTTTCCCACACAATCCCATTTTTTGTATTCCATAGAATAAAACACTTAAAGAAAACATTGTCAGAAAAGAAGAAATTGCTTGTAATAAGCAAATTTCAGCATTTCTAACAAAGTTTTCTGTGAGATTCTCATTTTCAAATTAAAACATTTTATGAATTGCCATCTGCATTTGCATTCAATTTAGACTAGTCCTACATTTTGTTTTCTTTTAAAGAGTCAAAGATAGAAAACATCCTGGAACAAGATGTGTTTGTGAAACACAATGCACCCACAACAGGACTAAACTTTAAACCTTTGTATGTGACCTTGACCTTATCACATGACCTTGACATGAAGAGATGCGTATTATGGAGAGGTATCATCGTGCCAAATATGAGCATTGTATCTTGAATAGGCTGGTAGTAATTGGCAATGTTAAGTTTTAAAGACAGACAGACAGAAAGACTGAATGACAGACAGACAAACAGATGGACGGACAGACGGACAACAATAAAACAATACGCCCCCGATCTTTCGATGCAGGGGCATAAAAAGAGTGCAACCATAACAATATATGCCATCACATGGCTGCTATTTCAACTAACCATAGAAATTAAAATTAGAATTGGCTGAGAAATGAGGAATGAAGCAGGATTTGATTTCACAAGGAATTATCTCCCTTTGTTCACAGCATAAGGTCACATAATGACCAACAACCTATTTTAACAAATTCAGTCTATCAATACTTCATTGCAAATAACCCATTCCAACAAAATCGCACTTTTTACACCCCTCAAGAAGATGGCCCTAGATTGCCCACCTGAGCTCAGCAGGTCTTATTTGTGAAGAGAAAAGCATTAACAAGGCTTGTAGAATTTGTTAATAATAATCAAGTTGTCATTAAGGCCCATATTTCCATGTTTTGACCTAATAATAATTCTGACCTCGTTTCATCAAGATTTGGTCAAAATTGTGACTGCTTGAGTGTACCCCCCCCCACACACACACATAATTAAATCCCCTTCTTGGGTTTTCCAATGGAAACTTCCCATTTTTAACAGGGACGGACTATAACATAACAATCATTCTGACCAAGTTTTGGCTATACTAGGCCAAAATTATTGACCTTAGAATTTAAAAAGAAATTGCCATTAAGGTCCCTCTTTCCCTGTTTTCCATGTTCAAAAGGGTTCATCCTTACTCCTGACAATCAATCTGGCCAAGTTTTATCAAGCTTGGGCCAAAACTGTAGGCCATAGAGTGTAAACAAAGAAATTGTTATTAACACCCCCTTTTTCTGTATTTTCTAATTGAACTTTTTCCCAAATTCAATAAGATCCATCGTTATGACCTAACAATTATTTTGGCCAAGTTTCATCAACATTGAGCCAAAATTGTAGCCACTAGAGTGTTTATTTTGACGATGTAATTAAGACCCCTTTACCTGTGTTTTCAGTTAAATCATCCCATTTTCAACAGGGTTCATCCTTATGACATAACAATCATTCTAACCATGTTTCATCAAGCTTGAAATTAAACTGTCTCCTCTAGAGTTTAGACTATGAAAATGTAACTAAGTCCCCCTTTCCATTGTTTTCTAATTGAATCTTCCCATTTTCAACAGGGTTCATCCTCAACAATCATTCTGACCATGTTTTATTGAGACAGGGCAAAGATATGGCCTCTTAAAAGTAAACACTTAAATAGTTGATGCTGCACGACAAACATTCAAAAGTATCACAAAAGCTTGTTGTGCTCAGGTGAGCTCAAAAGCTATGAAAAATATTGTGAAAAATGAATATATTGCTTGTTACAAGCAATTTTTTTCACAATCCACAAAGTTTTATTTCCCAAAAGACACTAATTTTTTTAAAAAAAGTTTGGAAATTTTAGATTTCTTTAACTTTCAAGGTAGAAAACATTGTGGAAAATGAAGAAATTGCTTATTACAAGCAATTTCTTCATTTTACAGAATTTTTTTCTTATTTTATTTTCTTGATAGGCGTCAAAAAGCGTCACTGTGTGGGAATGGGTTGAAATTGTCTTCTCGAACTTGCTTGATATTTGACCAGTCAAAAATTTTGTTGTCTGGTAATGGGTTACAGTCATGCAAAACACTCACACTCCAAGATATGTTAAAATTGCACTACGATCCATGAACACAATAATAAATTAATCTATCACTATATTTACAAATCATTAACAAATAACAAAACAACTGCATTATTCTGGGATAGTTTTGCACTGTTTAACCCATTACCAGACAACAAAATATTCGGCTAATCCAAATTGAAAGTAGTTGCAGACCAATTGTGCTAAATTTTGGCCATAATGGCCATACAAGGTAGAAAAGAATTTGAGTAAAGAAGAAATGACTTGATAAAAGCAATTTCTCCTTTTCCCACAAGTTTCCCATAATCATCTTCCCTAAGGGTGTGAAAAGGTGTGATTGTGTGGTAATGGGTTAATAATGCTGCTTTTTTACAAGCATTTTTTTCATTATCAACAATGCTTTTTACCTCGAAAGTCAAAGATTTTTAAAATCTAATCAACTTGCAATAGATAACTGCAACTACTTTTAACTTCGACCAGTTTAAAATTTTGTCATCTGGTTATGGGTCAACTCATTCCCAAACAACTCATCACAAGCAATTTCTTCTTTTACCCAACATGTTTTCAAGTATATCACAGGGAGGTAACAATCAGGATTTGTATGGGAAACAGTCAAATCATAGACAAGGAAACCCTAAATTGTTTAGAAAGGAAAGATTCTAAACAACAAATTTGTAATATTCTACTCAACAATAGTATACCACAACCATCAAATACCTCAATACCTCCAAAAATCATGAAGAACTGGAAATTTATCATAAACAAGGATGTTCCCAATTAGGTGTTTGTTGTATGACCTTCAGCTGCAACCTTGACCTTGGAAGTATCCAACATGACACTGGTAGTAATCAAGGGGAACATCTCGGCCAAGCTATTTTGAAATCCATATATAAATAATTTAATTTTTAGTTTTGTCTATCAAAAATGAGTGTTCTGATTGGTCGAGAAAAAAAAATTCATAACTCCATGAACAAAATCATGAGCACGCAGCCATTTTGTATGCTTCTGCACAAAATAGTCCCATACAAAAAGGTAATGAAATTTGTAAAGCTTTTGCTTTTTTCACAGATTCATACATTGTGTGATTAGGTTTTTCGGTTCATACCTCCATGAAAATAAAAACTATTCTCTTCATCTCTTAAATGTAGAAAATATGCTCCGGACAAAAAAAGGACACAACCACCAATGCATCTACCCATGGGCTAACACACAAACAGTGGTAACTCTTTATGCGCGTAGCGACTACATGGTAGGGGCATGAAAACACTTGGAAAACAAGAAATCCCTTTCAAGCCTTGTTACAGGCATTTTCTTTATTATCTACAATGTTTTCTTAAAAAAAAAATCAACTTAAAAATTGTTGCCTGCAACTTCTTTAAATTTGGAACAGTTATAAATTTATTTGTCTGGTAATGGGTTAATATGAGTGTCATCTGCACCCTCTTTGAACTTGAACTAGCCTACTTTTTGTCATCTGGTAGAGTGTTTAACTCATTCCCTCCTTTTTATGTCCCTCAAGAAAAAAAGCTTTGGAAAACATTGTGGAAAATGTAGAAATTGCTTGTATCAAGCAATTTCTTCATTATCCACAATGTTTTCTATCCAAAAAGGTGAAAAAAATTAAAATTCCATCAACTTTACATTGTCGTCTGCAACTCCTTTCAATTTGGACCAGTCTAAAATTTTGCCGTCTGGTAATTTGTTAAACTAAAATCAAAGCACTAAAAGTTAATGAGATTCAAACAGCAGTTGCCTGCCCCTGTTGAATAGCTGCTAAAAGATTGTTTCTCATTCGTACATACAATCGTCCTTTAGTCCATGGATTCTGTAATTGTAAAGGGTGATAATCATCTCTCATAATTCTCTCCCTTGCTCCAATCACAGCCACTAAACAAAATTCATTAAAATGCTCGACATCATATACTGGCCCCGTTTTCCCCTTATTTATCACTGCTTGGTTTAAATTTTGTACAACTAGATTTATCACTTCTCGTGCAGTTGTTTTAGGAGTTACATGCAACTTCACACTCGTTCCCTTTGCGAGTCCTGTTTCATACGCTGCATACACGCGTAGAATCCCTGAATGGTTTTCACTTTGACTAGGTTCTTCCAGTTCACTTTTTGAGGTCACATGACCATCGTCATGGTTATTTTCTTGAGACATATCCTCCATAGGGTCATAAAACTTGGCAATTTTGCGGTTGTCTTTACCAACACTAATCTCATTTGAATCACACGAACTAGAATCACAATTTTGCGAATTATTATTGTCAAGAATTTTGCTTTTATTCTCAAAGTCTGTCGATAATGAGTTGTCCTGACTGGACCGTAACAGTGATCCAATTGGAATGCCTCCACGGAATGTTCTCGATCTGGCATACGTTATAATATCCATGATCCATCGCATGCCCTTCCAGGCTTTATCAAGGTCATTTTGAAGTTTTATGAATTGATGAACACGATCTTTGGCAACATTGAGTTCTTCTTTAGAAAATGCCTGCAAAAAGATGATATAATGAAAGATGTTTCAATCTAACTGAAACAAACACTGATCCTCTATATTCTTGATCAATTAAAATTCATTTTACTAGACTACTGTTACCCAGAATATTTCTGAATTAACCCATCACCAAAAAATTAGACTGATCCAAATTGAAAGGAGTTGCAAAATTTTTGGATTTATTTTTTTATGTTGGGGTAGAAAATATTGTGGATAATGAAGAAATTGATTGTTACAAGAAATTTCTTTATTTTCCAAAATATTTTCCAAAGCTTTTTCTTGGGGGGTGTCTCAAAGCATCACTGAGTGGGAATGAGTTAAACTGAAACAAGGAAAAACATCATCCAGCAAAGATCTGCTGGACATTTGGGTACAAAACATTGTGAGAAAAAAAGAAATTCTGCATATAACATGAAATTTCTCTTTTTTTCCACAATTTTCAAGTTATTTTTCTTGAACACATGAAAATGCTGGATTATGTGTGAACAGGTTAAACAATAGTTCATTTATTTTTAAATAAGAAATATCAAATGACAAGATTTCACAATGACCCTCGTCAGACTGGACATGCTTACTATGGTCAAAGCATTTTGCTCTTTTGTGATCGTCTGAACATGGAATGATCATTCTACCTTGCTAAATAACTTATTTAGGAAAGCAACCTTGATTTACCTCTACAGGACATAACCCTATACCAACTCAATAACTCTCTGTGACCCCCTGAAGTTATATGGTAATGGACATCTTTGTGGAAAATGAAGAAATTGCTGTTATAAGCAATTTCTTCATTTCCTACAAGGTTTTCTATCTCGAAAGACAAGGATTTTCAGAATTTCAACTTTAAATAGTCATCTGCAACTTCTTTCAATTTCCACCAGTCTACAATTGTGTCATCTGGTAACAGGTTAACCTCTCCAAAGTTTTCATCTTACCCACCAACCAGGAGGTTCCTTTTTGCCCAAGGGATAACTTGCAGACACTTACTTCTCTTTGATTTTGCTGAGCTAATATGGTATCCATTTCTAATAGGGATGAAAGACGCGAGTATCTACTGATGAATTTAGGTTGATATGTACACATGTGAACTGAAAATAAAATAGGAATGTACATTTTTTAACAGGTAAAGAAGATTATGTTAACTCATGTCATGCTGATAAAAATCCTTTCTAGTCAAATCAAAAGGCTGAAAGCACTGAAATCATTAGTTATTAGTCATTGATTCTTTCGAAAATCAATGGATTAAATAATACTGACTTGAATGATACAAACAGGTGGTATGGGCAAAGATGAGACTGCACATATGTGTAGGCTGATCTTTGTGTATATCTCCTGAATGAACAGAAATATTCTCGGTTCAACACAACGAGGGTTGATCATGATTTGTTCAATTGAATTGATATATTGCTGGCCATGCCCACTGACCCTTGAAAACATCGTATCTACAGCTTATTCAATTCAAGCTGTAGTTACAACTTCTTAACTCATTCCCATACAGTGACACTTTTGGACGCCCCTCAAGACAAACAACTGAGAAAACATTGTGTAAAATGAAGAAATTGCTTGTCACAAGCAATTTCTCAATTTTACACAATGTTTTCTATCCATAAAGTTGAAAAAATCTTAAATTTCAAAATGTTTTGACTGTCGTCTGCAACTCTTTCAAATTGGACCAGTCTACAATTTTGATGTGGGAATGGGTTAATCACCCTCAAATGAAAATGTTTGAAACAAATGTTGTAGCTCAACATTCCAGTGTAAATGAATGATTTTACCCATTACTAGACAGCAAAATTCTAGACTGGTCGGAATTGAAAGGGGTCAAAGATGACAGTGTAAAGTTTATGAAATTTTAGATTTTTTCAACTTTTCAAATAGAAAATATTGTGTAAAATGAAGAAATTGCTTGTTATGCTTGTTATAAGCAACTTCTTCATTTCATACAATGTTTTCTCCATTGTTTTTTGTGAAGGGCGTCCAAAAGTGCCAATGTGTGGGAATGGATTAATTGTTCCGATTGATTTTTGATTGGCAGCGATGATCAATCAATTCTATTGTAAAGATATGGAATAAGTAGAGCTTTATTTAGACCGGAGGCTACAATTGCAGCTAAAATATGACAAATCAACATGTTAAAAAATCTTAGAAGAAAACACAAGAATTTTCTCCTTATAACAATATTTTCTGCAGCACGTACTTGTAAATCATCATTCGATATAGCTTAACTTTTTTTAGATTTCTCTTCATCTTCTACTATCTGAAACAGTTTAAAATTAATCATCAGCTTACTGATAAACCTTGCCATCCATAGCTTTGAATCTGATTTTTTTTCATTTGATGAAGAAAACATGAAAAGCTAGAAAACCGTTAAAGACACGGATTCCTCCACTTAAGTATCCAACAAAACTTTACTCATGACATTACTCTTTACAGGAACAATTGTGCAAACTTATTTAAAAGCAATCAATTAACCCTTGTCATGCTGTATAAATTACCTTACTGAATTGCTGTAAAATCAAAGGTCTGAAAGCACTGATAGAACTTGTTGGAAAATCAATATTACTTCAGGAAATCAATTTCATAAACAACTCCGGAAAAGTTCAAGCAGGAGGTGTAGATTAAGATCAGACTGCACTTATGTGCAGGCTGATCTTGGTCTACACCTCCTGCCAAAACCAGAATATTCCGGGTTCAGCATGACAAGGGTTAAGTATCCAACAGAACTTTACTCATGACATTACTCTTCAAGGGGAACAATCGTTCAAACTTATTTAAAATCCATCAATTTATGTAGAAGATTTGCTCCGGACAAGAATTGGACAAACATGCTAACACCCACAAACAGAGGTAACTGTATATGTCAGCCTGCATTACATGGAGGGGGAGGGGGAATGATAGAAAAGGAACACATCACAAATTAAACCTGAATTTACTTACTCATTTCAAATACTTGTACTGGTAAAAGCATGAAATCTTCTCGTTCTGCTATTTCATCGTTCTGACCAGGTACGATACATAGATCCTCAGCCGGCGGTAGTATAAGTATAAAAGAAACTTGCGGACTTAGCTCTATCACTTCAATGTCATACAGTCGATGAGAAAAAGACATCTCATCTGGAATACCTGAAACCATTTATACAGGATTGAAGCGAAATGTATCCTAGAGTATTCATTGAAAATGCAAGTTAGAGTTATGAAATCCCGATAATAAATAGTCACCAATAGGAACTGTTTTTTAAAGAGATGGGATTTGCATGTTTTAACTGGCTAACAGCTTTTTCCTTACTTTTCTACTATCTGATAAAGCTGCAATGATTTCAATCATTGCCACAACATTAATCATTAAAAGTCCCAAAAGATCCATGTCTTTAAATGAGGAATAGGGTACAAACATTGTGAGAAAAGAAGAAATTGCTTGATTCTTCTTTTCACAAATAGTTTTACAAAGATATTTTTCTTCAATACAATAAAATCCAAGTGAGCAGCCAATCCTGAACAACAGTCAATCTGTAAACAAAGGCAAGCTGAAATCCCCCCCCATCCTGTATACTTTTAACAGCAGCTGACTTTGAAATGCAGTCAGAGGCCACCCACAATAGTCAAGTTCCTTCCTGTATAGCAACCACCTTAATTACTTTAGACTTATTTTCACACCTGACAATCAACCAGGTGTGAAGTTGCTACAGTCTTTATATCATCAATTCCCTTTTATCTCTTGATAGAACTACTTCTTAGTTCCCGCACCTAATGCTGATTTAATCCCCCTTATTAAACTTATTCTCTGCATTTCTGCACAGAATGATTAATTATAAGTTTTACTAAATTTCAATTATATTCATTTGCAAAGTTTAGTTACATAAGAAAACTAAAAAAAAAATAAACATTATTTCCAGTTAGAAGATCTAAATTGATCTCTCTAACATTGAAATAGCAGTTTGGAACAGAGTTACAACATCTTAGATTGAATACTGAGAATTGCAGCCAGTCTATGTACAGCAGTCAGTTTGAGCACTTCCATTCAGTGGCTGCTGTTCACAGATTCATGCAGGATCATATTGAAATAACTTACCTAGCTTTTTGAAGAGTTTGTCCGTCGCCTGTACAAGATGTTTATAAAATACTGATTGAAATGTTGAGCCCTGCGATGTTTTGTTGTTTCCTGATAAAGATTTTAAGTACTCCCATTCATCACTGAAATCAAAATACGACAGATACTTTAGTTTACAGCAATAAATTCACTGGTTGACATGTGATTTTTTTCATATCAAACATTATCAAAGCAACTACCTTCATACAAAGTGCTCTGATTGAAACTTTTAACCCTTGTCATGCTGAATAAGATGATTTCAGAATCGCATTAAGATCAAAGATTAAAAGCACAGAATCGCATTAAGATCAAAGATTAAAAGCACTTGAAGCAACCTTTTTGGGTTAATAATTCTGTTGAAAATTAATTTCATTAACAATTCTAGCTTGAAAAAGATAATCAGGAGTTGTAAATTACGACCAGACTGCATTAATGTGCTGGGTGATCTTTGTCTTTACCTCCTGCCAAACTATATTCTAGGTTTGTCATAATCAGTGTTAACCAAAGTCTAGACAGCAAAAATTTTAACTGGTCCAAATTCAAAGGAGCTGAAGACAACAATTGAAGGTTTATGAAATTTCAACTTATTGGGTAGAAAACATTGTGGAAAACAAGCAATTTCTTCATTTTTCACAATCTTTTCCCATTTGTTTTTCTTACAATGTACATGATCATTAACAATAACAAGAACTAGAACATTGTATATCAGGGGAAATAAATCATTCCATAGTAAATACTTTTTTTCCAAACTGACACCTGTCAATTCTAAACCAAACACATGTTCTTACAGCCATACATATACTTACAGTGATACATTCGAGCAATCCCTAACTTTCACATTAGGTAGTACATTAGGGGCCATCTGAGACACCAACACCCGTATCAGATCCACTGAGGCATGAAGTTTGAGATATCCGAGGTACAGCCCAGGTTCTAATGATAATGAACTCGTCTGATGAAATATAGTCATCTCCTGGAAAACAATTTTCATACATGGTCTATGATTCCGAAATTTTGTGAGGAATAGCAGACGCATGTTTTAAAAATTTAATTCTTGGATTCGTCTATCAAAAATGAGCGTTCTGATTGGTCGAAAAGAATTATTCATAACTCCATGAACAAAATTTTGAGTAAGCAGCCATTTTGAATGCTTCCGCACAAAATAGTTCACTACAAAAAGGTATCAAAATTTGTTAAATTGTTGCATTTTTCGCTCGATGCTATTAAATTATAAGAAATGAAGAGAATATATTTTGTTTTCATGGAGGTATGAACTGAAAAACCTAATCACACAATGAATGAATCTGCTTCGCGTATTCATACAATGTAATTAGGTTTTACGGTTCATACCTCCATGAAAACAAAAAATATTCTCTTCATTTCTTAATTGAAAAAAAAACAAACCCATAAGACATCTGCTAATTACAAACCCTTCAAACTGCTCTTCAACATGGCAGATAGACTAAGAAAGTCTAAGAGTAGAAAACATTTTAAATAATGAAGAAATTGCTTGTAACAAGTAATTTCTTCATTTTCCACAATGTTTTTCCAAAGCTTTTTCCATTGGATCGTCTATAGGCGTCATCGAATGTGAATGGGTTGAGCAAGTAAAATTCGCATGTTTTAATATTTGTAAAACAGATAAAAAGAGTAGCCATTCTTAATCTTAGATGTACTTGTGAATGTGTGCCCTCTGCAATTTTTTAAGGGTATACAAAGAAACAAGGCTAAATATCTTACATTTATTGCAGACACTAAACAATCCTGCATGTCCAAAACTTCCCCCATTGGCGCTGATTGTCGACGATGAAGTCGGGACAAGGGAATCCATTTTCCAGACCCAAACGCTAAAACCTTGGGATCTTTTATAAAATTAACGGTTGATAAAACAATACTTCCATTTGAGTCCCGAATTGGCTTGTGGTAAAATTTTCCTAGATCATGTGTACCTAGGGCATGCTGAAAGAAAGTTGGCAAGAAAAAATTATTCATTTTAAGAAAAATGTTATTCTAATACCAGACAACATAAAGTTAGACTGGTAAAATCTTTCCATTTAGAATTTTATTGGACACATATTTGTGCTATTGATTTGAAGAAGTCAATCATATCTCCACAATATGCTTGTGACAATCAATTTCTGCATTTCCTTTGGTAGTTTCTACCTAGTCAGACAAAGATTTATAAATTTTTTACTAATTATCCTAGTCTAAAATTTTGTTGTCTTGTTATAGGTTAATATGCATCTTTCTGTTAGTTTTAGAATTTTATCCCTTTTGCCTTCCCATCTTGTTGAATAATGGTTGTGGCTTTTAACTTTATCAGCACTTGGTCTTTTTTCCACAATGTTTATCATGGTATTTTTTCTTTTAAGAAATGAAGAGAATTTTTTTTTTTTTCATGGAGGTATGAACCAAAAAACCTAATCACACTGTATGAATACGCGAAGCGGATTCATACATTGTGTGATTAGGTTTTTCGGTTCATACCTCCATGAAAACAAAAAATATTCTCTTCATTTCTTATAATTTAATAGTATCGAGCGAAAAATGCAACAACTTAACAAATTTTGATACCTTTTTGTAGTGAACTATTTTGTGCAGAAGCATTCAAAATGGCTGCGAACTCAAAATTTTGTTCATGGAGGTATGAATTAAATTTTTCGACCAATCAGATCGCTCGTATTTGATAGACGAAACTAACAATAAAATTATTAGTTCATGAAAAGGCAGGATTAAGTGGTAAAAAGTTTGTATCTGTACCTGTAGTACTGATATGGCTTGTAGTAGTTTTCCTCTAAAATGAACTTTTCCCTCCGCTGTGCTTCTCTCCATGTCTTGACGTAATGATCGAACATCATCCCACGTACACGCAACCTGCGAATGATGAAAACGTTCTTTTAGACCGTCACATAAACTGTATTTGTATACTTTTAACCTACTAAAAGATAACAAATTTTAGACTTGTTCATGTTGAAAGGAGTTGCTGACAACTATTTAAGGTTGATGCGAATTTTAGGGTTTTTTTCAAATTTCCTGATTGAAAATATTGTGTAAAATGAAGAAATTGCTAGGTTTAACCCTTTTCCGTTCAAATACGGGATTTTACTTTCCTGTGATTTTATAATCAAGAAAAAATTGTGGAAAAAGAAGAAATTGCTTGTAACAAGCAATTTCTCCTTTTTCCACAATATTTTCTACCACATAGGATGGTCTCATTTCAAATGGCATCAAGTTGTCATTGTCGTCTGCAACCTGTGTGGGAGTGGGTTAACTCTTGTCATGATGAACCTTGAATATTCCTATTTTGGCATGAGGTATAAACAAAGATAAGACTTGCCATAAGCAATTTCTTCATTTTCCACGCTTTCCCAAGCCGTTTCCTTGAGGGATTGTGTGTGAATGGGGAGACTTTTTCACAACATGTACATGAAAAAAAAGACACATTTTCTTCATGCTTTACTGAAAATGTCATTGAAGAAAAGAATAATGTTTTTTTCTATGTTTATGATTGGTCAAAAATACAGCTTTTGTTGCAAAATTGAAGATAAACTGATCTTACACTCAAACAATCAGTTATCCTGTATTGGACAGGACAAGCAGTGGAACAAAATTTAACTTAAAAATCAGCTTTAGTCAAAATAGGCAATTAATGGAAAAACTTTTCTCCAAATATTAAACATGTAAGGAAAACCAAATCCTTAACTGGTCACTAGACTAGAAAATTTTTAACTCTGGTCCAAATTGAAAGAAATTAATAGTAATTTCTCCACAATGCTTCACCAAGTTTGTTTCTTGAGGAGCATGAAAAAAAGGAGAACTTTGTGTAAATGAGATAAAATCACATTGTTTAAAGACTCAACAAATTGATTTCTATTTTCCAGCTGCAAAAGCCCCATCACTCCCTACCTTCATTAACCAATAAAGATCCATGTGTAATGATGGACCCGCAAAGTTTTCATCGACCTCTACAATTGGCAGTTGTTCTTCGGAGGTGACTAGGACTTTATCTTCATATCGGAAGTAACAGGCAAGATATACACCACTGTAACAAAAGCAAGTACAAAACTTATTCATAAAACTTAAACTAACAAATCCCCCACAAATCCTGGTTTAAATGATCCTCACATTAGTATGTTCATGAAAACAAGTGTAATGAAAAGAAATTGTTTGTAATGAGCAAATTTTTCTTTCCCCATTATGTTATCTACCCTTTAAGATGCTTTCCTCTACAACCCCTTTGAATATAGACCAGTCTAAACTTAGTTGTGTGGCAACGGGAAAAACGATTCCCACACAATGAAATTTTAGACTTGTCCAAACTGAAAGAAGTTGCAGATGACAATTTTTGGTTGATGGAATCTGAAAAAAATATTTGTCTCTTTTGCTACAAAATAATGTGGATAGTGAAGAAATTGCTTGTGACAAGCAATTTCTTCATTTTCCACAATGTTTTCTAAACGCTATATAAAATCACTCTAATTTTCAATATTTCAGCAAAAATGCCTTTATCAAGAAAAAGAAAATAAATCTTATATCTAGAACATAATTTTACGATCACTCATTGTAGCCATTTTGTTTTATCTAATATAGGATATGACGTCAACGTCATTTGGTAAGGTTTGCGCGATGTTGATGTTCCCACGCTTAATCAGACGTCAAGTAATGTTAAATTGAATTGAGCGTCCTTTACGTTGCAACCAAATGGCTTTACCGTCTGCAATTTTTTAATCCATGCTGATGGCTATGATGAGTGATTGTAAAATTATGTTCTAGATATAAGATTTATTTTCTTTTTCTTGATAAGGCATTTTTGCCAAAATATTGAAAATTAGAGTGATTTTGTATAGTGCTTAAACAGTTCCCTGTGGAACATTATTGTGATACTGTTTTCTAAATGTTTTTTTAAGTGGCCTCGAAAAAGCGCCATTGTGATGGAATGGGTTAAAAGATGCCAACAAGTGATTAGATCAAAATGGAAAACATAATTACAGTCACAGTATAAGACAAGATGGGTGAATGATAATCTGCAAAAGTGTGCAAGTGCCCAACCTACTTACCGTTTTAATGTTTTATGGAATTTTGGTGCTGATGAGAAGAGATTCTTGAACCCTTTCTTTTTGCGTACAGGAGATGAGGTTGCAGGTGAATCTGAAACATTAAACTTGACATTAACCCTTGTCATGCTGAACCCTGAATATTCCTGTTTTGGCAGGAGGTCTAAACAAAGATCAGGTTGCACATATGTGATGACTGATCTTTGTCTAGCCCTCCTGCTCCTCCTGTTAAAGCTTGCATTGATTATGCAATTAATTTCATTAATAATTAACAATCCAAACTCAGTGCCTTCTGTGCTTTCAGAAGTTTATAGAGGGTTTTATTCAGAATGATAAGGGTTAACTACCCACTAGAGTAAAAGTGGTAAATAATAACATCAAAAGAGGAAATGCTGAGTAACACCAGCAAAAGGTCTGATACTAAATTTCATAGAGGGTTACAAATAGATCACTAGCAAGGTCAGGAACAAAAAAAAAAAAAAAAGCAAAAAAAATAAGACATATTTGATACACCATTCCCTAACAGCAGCTTTTTTTGAAATGTGACATTAATATTGACCTTGGCCTTTTCACATGACCTTAATCAACTGTAAAACAATATGCCCCTGATCTTTCTATACCCAGGCATATAATGATTGTTGAATGGCAACCTTAACCTATCATTTCAAATTTCAGGTAAATATCTAAGTAAAAACAGAGATATCACACAATGTCATGTCAAAGTTTTATCACAACAACAATAAACAGTACAGACAAAGACAAAGCATAAGCAGTCAATACCTTTGATTTTCTACCAAAATAGTTAATGAGGCCAATTTTACACTCAAAGTAAATCTAAAGCTCTATACAACAGGATTTAAAATGTCCTTAGCCCAATTTCCCTCACAGTGATGCTTTCTGATGCCCCCAAAGAAAAACTCTTGGGAAATCATTGTGTAAAATGAAGAAATTGCTTGTTACAAGCGATTTCTTTATCACAATGTTTTCTACCCAAAATGTTAAAAAAAAAAAACCCCAAAATTTCAGAAGTTTAAATTGTCATCTGCAACTCCTTTGAATTTGGACAAGTCTGAATTTTGTCATTTGGTAATGAATTAAACCAATTTGAGAAAAGTGAGCAGCTAATCAAGTAATTTGACACAAAGGCTTGTCAGTAGATGTGTAAAATGACAGAATGTAAGCTAAGAATTTACCTTTGATAGTCGGTGCATCTGCCGGCCTCAATGATTTAACTTGCGTAAATAATTCTTCAAGGATTTTCAACTTCCCTTGTGATCTTGGCAATGTCTGATCCAAGTCTCTCCAACCTGAAACAAAGATGGTTCATCTGTAAACAAGGAGGGTTATCAAAGAGCTTGGGAAAAATTTAACGCAACTTAAAAATCACAGATGATTATTTCACACAGGTCCAAATTAAGAATAGAAAAATATGCGCCAAATAGAGTGGAAAATCTTTTGTGAAAAGCAGAAATAATACTTGTTGAAAGCTATTTTTTCTTCTATTATAGTAAAACCTTAGATATTTATCACACTCCTTATTTCATTTGTAACATGGATATCACAAACTTTTCTTTTTTGTAAGTAATATTGAAGAAAATCAACTTTAATTTTAAATTCTATTGTCTTATTATTTCTAGAATACCCCATAGTCTGGAGAGGGACTTAAACCATTCATTGCTACTATCCATATAATACATTATATCCTTGTATTGTTGCAGAGATAAAAATACATAAATATTCTTACTCGATGGTACTCCATATGTTGGACTAGAAGTGGCAAAGGGACTGAACCCTTTCATATTCATTGCTGCTACCCGTATGTAATATGGTGTTCCCTTTGTCAGGTTTTTAACTTCCACTTCTAAATGACGTACATCGTTTAATAAATACTCTCCTTCAACTCGAGAAAAGTTTTCTTCTTTACTCCATTCAACTGAAATGTACATGGGTTTAAATGTAATTTTACCAAACTTTGATCCCTACACCTGAATGTATTGACAATTGAAAACTGGAGTGCATGATTTAGCTTTTGTATATTAAACAATAAGATTTCATCTTTATCAATTTTTTGCCAACAAAGCACTCGTCTACTTCATAAGAATTCATATCCAGTTATGGCTTAACCCCTTACCACTCAACAAAATTTTAGATCAAAGATGTTGCAGACAACATTTTCAGTTAATGAAATTGCAAGAATCTTTTTCTTCCAAATTTTTGTGGGAAATTGAAGAAATTATTTTTTTCTCTATAGGGCTGTAAAAAAGGGGGGCTGAGCAAGAATGGGTTTAACTCATTTCCATAGTGGACCCATATTCTGAGATAATACATCATACCCTTGTATAGTGGCACTATTTCATTTTTCATTCGGATACATTGATTAAGCAATTCCCACAGTCCCGTCTTTTTATACTCTTAATGAAAAAACTTAGGAAATTCAGTTCAAAATAAAGAAAATGCTTGCTTGTGACACTGCTAAGATTTGTGGTGCGGTAAATGATTGAGAAAAACATTCATAGTGCATCACCTCTCAAATCATTTTTCCAGTTTCCTTTTCTACCTACCTTTATATTTTGTGACAACAGCACCGTTTCTGTTTAGTGGTTCCCCAAACTTAACATGTAACGATGAACTACTTGATACATTGAGTGAAATATTTGTTGGTGGGTCTGGACATCCTGAATAATACACAAATATGTCTACATATAATTTTAATGCAAATATGTCAGCATATAATTTTAACAAAAATATGTGTACATATAATTTTAACACAAATATGTGTACACATAATTTAAGATTTTGGATAATTTTTGGCATGACTACTGATAATTTGTGATATGAATAAAAAACATTTTTCTTCTTCTGAAAATTAACATATTTTTGAGTTTTCTACCAATGACTTGAAATTTGATGTAACAAGGTTGCCTAACCCATAACCAGATAACAAAAGATATAGACTGGTCCAATGAAAGAAGTTACAAATGATAAATCAAAAAAAGACTAAATTTGGTAGAAAACATAATCAGAAAAGGAGAAATTGTGAGTAAAATCAATTTCTCCTTTTCGTCTACATTTTATAGCCATTTTAATTGGTCAAAATGGATTGAACAGGATCATGCTGTATAATGTAGTACTGTATCACTTACGAGCATGATCATATCCAGCCTTCATCCGTTTTAACAGTTTATGGCGGAATTCCCAATGACTCAGCTGTCGTTCATTCTCTCTTTGTTGAGATGACGATATCACACTATTACCAGCACTTCCATTTAACACTACTGCCGTAAGATCAACAACACGACGTTCAGCCTCTAAAACAAGATTGTCTAGACGAGCCGATCTGTCTCCTTTCTGAACTGTAATGTTGCAATAAAATACAATGTAAGACAAATTCAACAATAAACACCTATGAATTTTTACATGTCAAAGTAACTTAACTTTGGAAAAGATTGTGAGAAAAAAAATGCATGTAACAGGCAATTTCTCCTTTAACCCTTTCCGAAATGACAAAATTTTAGACTGGTCCAAATTCAAAGAAGTTGCAGACTACAATTTGAAAGTGATAGCATTTCAAGTATCTCAGTCATTCTTGGTAGAAAACAATGTGGAAAAAGCAGAAATTGCTTGTAATAAGCAATTTCTGCATTTTCCAGATTGTTTTCCTGAACTAATTTCTACAGGGCCGTAAAAAGAAGGGATTATGTGGGAATTGGTTTAATACACTGTTTTATACCCCACAATGCATTATTTTAATAATGTAAATACCCTTTGAAATACCATCTGCTTCCTTTTCCAACTTCAATCTTAGAATTTTGTTCTCTAGTAATGTGTTAAATTCAGGCTTTCATGGGCTAAATGTGCCCAAAACATCTTGGTATAAACTGTAATATCTCCAACCTTCTGATACCCAAAAAGCTTTAGATAGAAAACAGACAGATTTAACCCTTTTCTGGATAAACCCGGGTTTTTACGTCACTGTTATTTTATACTTGAGAAAACATTGTGGAACAAGGTGCCAAACTGTCACAAGATACGCCCGTCAAACTGCTTAATATTAACTGGGGGTTTGAATAGAACTGAGGTTATTTTGAATGAATTTTTTTGTCAAACAAAGTATGAAAAACAACAAAGGGCAATAACTCAAAATATATGCTAGGTAGAGTTATGGTTCTTGTACACTGCACTCCCACTCGGTGAGCTCTATCCATCCATGAAGTTTCATGATTCTAGCTATTATACTTTTAGAGATATACTCCGGACAAGATTCAAGTATGAAAAACAACAAAGGGCAATAACTCAAAAAATTGGCTAGGTAGAGTTATGGTTATTGTACACTGCACTCCCACTTGGTGAGCTCTATCCATCTATGAAGTTTCATGATTCTAGCTATTATACTTTTAGAGATACACTCCGGACAAGATTCAAGTATGAAAAACAACAAAGGGCAATAACTCAAAATATATGCTAGGTAGAGTTATGGTTCTTGTGCACTGCACTCCCCCTTGGTGAGATCTATACACCCATGAAGTTTCATGATCCTAGCTATAATACTTTTAGAGATATACTCCGGACAAGATTCAAGTATGAAAAACAACAAAGGGCAATAACTCAAAAAATAGGCTAGGTAGAGTTATGGTTATTGTGCACTGCACTCCCCCTTGGTGAGATCTATACACCCATGAAGTTTCATGATCCTAGCTATAATACTTTTAGAGATATACTCCGGACATGATTCAAGTATGAAAAACAACAAAGGGCAATAACTCAAAAAATAGGCTAGGTAGAGTTATGGTTATTGTGCACTGCACTCCCCCTTGGTGAGATCTATACACCCATGAAGTTTCATGATCCTAGCTATAATACTTTAAGAGATATACTCCGGATATGATTCAAGTATGAAAAACAACAAAGGGCAATAACTCAAAAAATAGGCTAGGTAGAGTTATGGTTATTGTGCACTGCACTCCCCCTTGGTGAGATCTATACACCCATGAAATTTCATGATCCTAGCTATTATACTTTTAGATATATACTCCGGACGAGATTCAAGTATGAAAAACAACAAAGGGCAATAACTCAAAAAATAGGCTAGGTAGAGTTATGGTTCTTGTACACTGCACTCCCACTTGGTGAGCTCTATCCATCTATGAAGTTTTATGATTCTAGCTATTATACTTTTAGAGATATACTCCGGACAAGATTCAAGTATGAAAAACAACAAAGGGCAATAACTCAAAGAATAGGCCAGGTAGAGTTATGGTTCCTGTGCACTGCACTCCCACTTGGTGAGATCTATACACCCATGAAGTTTCATGATCCTAGCTAAAATACTTTTAGAGATATACTCCGGACAAGATTCAAGTATGAAAAACAACAAAGGGCATTAACTCAAAAAATAGGATAGGTAGAGTTATGGCTCTTGTGCACTGCACTCCCCCTTGGTGAGATCTATACACCCATGAAGTTTCATGATCCTAGCTATAATACTTTTAGAGATATACTCCGGACAAGATTCAAGTATGAAAAACAACAAAGGGCAATAACTCAAAAAATAGGCTAGGTAGAGTTATGGTTATTGAGCACTGCACTCCGTATTGATGAGAAGAATATAACTGCCAAGTTTAAAGTCAATCGGACTTACGGTGACAGAGTTATGCTCCGGACAAAGAAGTGGACACCGCCGGACAACTGGAAGCCCGGACACCACGGGTGATCCCATAATACGTCCCGTCTTCGACGGGCGTATAAAAAGGAGAAATTGCTTATAATAAGCAATTTCTCCTTTTCCAACAGTGTTTTCCACCACATAGGATGGTGTCGTTTGGAATTGCATACAATTTTCATAGTCGTCTGCATCCTCTTTCAATTTGGACCAGTCTAAAATTTCAAAAACCAGGAAAGGTTTAAAGACAAACATAATACTTACAGACAGGGCTTTCCCGAGCTCCATGGGCCAGGAGCATTTTAGCCATGGGTATGTTGTTGGTCATGATTGCCACATCAAGGGGAGTTAAAAACTCACTGTTGACACTAAAATAAAATGTACCAGAATAAGTTTTGAGAATTATGATTAAAAACGTTGTCAGTAGGCAACCAAAGTATCAAAAGTCGACTTTATTCAAGCAATGTTTACGATATTCTGGTCGTCCATCAACCACAGTTATGATATGACCAATGGCAAGGGAGGGATATTAACCTTTGAATTAACCCTTTCCCGTACAATCCCTTGTTTTTACGTCCCTAATATTTTGAACTTGAGAAAATATTATGGGAAAAGAAGAAATTGCTTGTAACAAGCAATTTCTTCTTTTTCCACAATATTTTCTACCCTATTGAATGGATATTTTTCAAATTATATCCACTTTAAATTTTTGTCTGCAAAACCTTTAAATTTGGACAGGTCTAAAATTTTGAAAAACGGGAAAGGGTTAACATGGACCATTAAACATTAGTGCAATATTTTCTCCATTACCATAGGACAAAATGTAAGACCAAATTGTAAATGACTATTGAAGATGGTGCAATAGCAAAAATTATGTAGATAATAGGGTAGAAACATTGTGGGAAATGGAGAAACTTCTTGTAACAAGGGATGTATCCTTTTTTCACAATGTTTTGCCAACCTACCTTTCTTTAGGACATCAAAATACTAGATGACTGGGTAATTGGTTACAGTACAAATGAGCTAAACCCTTTCTCATACAATCCCTTATTTTTTCACGACCCTGTGATATACTTCAGAAAACATTGTGGCAAAAGAAAACAAGAGCACCGCCTATGGGTGCCTATGCTCGGCTGTTGGGTGCTGGATAGTGGATAAAAAATCTAAGTGGAAAAAGGGGCATAATTTGTACGAAATGCATCTAGAGTTATCCTCCTTGATAGTATAGGTTCATCTTTTGATAGTGAACATGTGTGCCAGGTTTAAAGTGAATGCCTTCAGTGGAACCAGAGATATCACAAAATGTCAAAGTTTTTGCAAGACGACGACAACGACACCAAGGCTATCGCAATACTTCGAGTTTTCTTTGAAAACAGCCGAGCTAAAAATGCTTGTAACAAGCAATTTGATCTTTTCCCATATTTTCTATCATGTAGGATAGCTTCTTTTTGAGTTGCACTTTCTTTCTAATGTTGTCTGCTAATCTTTTGAATTTGGACAAGTCTAAAATTTAGACAAAAGCTTTTTGAAGCCATGAAATATTGACATAATCATGCATGTATTGATTTCATTTCACAGTGTTGTATACATCACCAGACAACCATCTTGTAGACTGGTCTAAATCGAAAGAAGTTGCAGACAACAATTTAAAATAGGTGAATTTTACAAAATCTCCATCTTTTATGGGAGAAAACATAGTGGACAATGAAGAAATCGCTTGTTACATCAAATTTCTTCATTGTCCACAATGTTTTCTAAAGCTTTATTTTTTATAGGGGAGTAAAACTAGCAGAATTTAGTGGGGAGAAGTTAAGAATGTTGTGTATTATAAACATGTATTTCACAATCATTCTTTCAAAGACCACACAAAAAAAACACACCCAAAAACCCTTTCAAATCTGTGACACAGACAACCTTTTGAAGCAGGGTGGAAAATTAAAAAAAAAAAAAAAAAAAAAAAAAACCCAATCATTTTAGTGAGCATAAATTTTTACCTCATTTTACAAATTAACTAAAATCCCACATAAATCCATTCCAGTTCTTGGCTTTAGACACTGTCAAAGTCAATGCAAAACTAATGATAATATAAAAGCCATTTTTCTTCCACAAATGGGAGCAGTAATCCTTCAAACTTTGTTACTAAAACCCCTCTTATCAAAGCCTGTCTGATAAGGAAAATTTAACCAACAAATTTATTAAGACTTTATCTTTTGCTATCAAAACTTAAACCATTACCATACTACAAAATTTCAGAACTTCATGATTTGAAGGAAGTTGGAGACCACATTAATTCTTAGGTGGTAAAAATCTATTCAGCTTGTTTTCAATCCAGAATGTTAAAAAAAAAATCCTAAATTTCATGCACTTTTAACACATTCCCAAACAACAAAATGTTAAACTGGTCTAAATTGAAAGGAGTTGCTGACGACAATTTTTAAAGAACATGAAATTGTAAATTTTGTAACCTTTCTGGGTAGAAAACATTGTGTAAAATGAAGAAATTGCTTGTTACAAGCAATTTCTTCATTTTACACAAGGTTTTCCCATTTGTTTTTCTTGTGGTGCCTCAAAGAGCATCATTGTGTGGGAATGGGTTAACTGTCATATGCAACTCTTTTCAATTTAGACCTGTCTAAAATTTAACCGTCTGGTAATGGCTTAACCCGTGTCATGCTGAACCCGGAATATTCCGGTTCTGGCAGGAGATGTAGACTAAGATCAGACTGCATTTATGTGCAGGCTGATCTTAGTCTACACCTCCTGCGTGTACTTTTCCTGCCAGAGTTGCTTATGAAGTTGATTTCTTAAAGAAATATTGATTTTTGAACAACAAGTTCTATCAGTGCTTTCAGCCCTATGATTTGACAGCATTTCAGTGAGGTAATTTATAGAGCATGACAAGGGTTAAGACATTGTTGTCTAGGTCAGTGTTGAGGTCAGTTTCTCACCTGTTAATGTCAAGGCCATTTGTTTCCAATATCTCCTTGACAACATCGAGATCCTGATGTTCCACGGCATCAAAGAGTGCTGAAAATAGACAAAAGATATTTGTATGAGGTTTTTAATCTCCACAGAGGAAACCAGAGAAATAAAGACATAAACATTTTTCTATACCAAAACTCAAAAAACACTTTTTTTGTACAAAGTCAATAATTTTTCTTGGGGGGGGGGGGGCATCATTACTGGTATTTCTTAAGCTTTTATTTAACTCTTTCCTGTTTTGCAAAATTTTAAACCTGTCCAAGTTCAAAGGTTTTGCAGACGAAATTTAAATTGAATTTGATCAGAAAAATAACCAGTCAATACAAGCAATCTCTTCTATTTCTACAATATTTTCTTAATTATTAACTCACAGGGAAATATTAACCAAGGATTAAACAGGAAAAGGTTAAAAGTGCTGAAGAAAAATAACTACAGGAAATTAGAAATTATTATCTATAAACAATTCTATCATTTGACACCTGATGATGATGTTTATTCTCCCATGTCATAAAGCCTATATCGGACAAGTCAGGCAAAGGATATTTGCACCCTAAATTTGAGATTCAATGAATTCATTAACCCATTCCGACACAATATCACTTTTTTACACTTCTCAAGAAAAGGCTAAAAAAACATTGTGGACAATGAAGAAATGTTTGTTACAAGCAATTCTTCCTTTGCACAATGTTTTATCCCGAAAGATGAAATTTAACATTTCATTTACTAAATTTTGTTATCTGCAGCTTTTTTGATTTGAACCGTTCTAAAATTTTGTTCGCCAAATTAAAAAAGTTGGGGCCAAATGGAAAAAGTTGGGGCCAAATTGAGAAGGAATTGGTGCCAAAGTCGAACATTTCCAAACTGCACATTAATTTTTTTTAACTTATATGTTGTAAAATAAACAATATAATACATATTAAAGAGATTGTAAACATGGTAAATCATTCATAATTTAGTCTTGAATGAATGTATCTAAGTCATACACCTACAATGAGTTGACTCATCTTCAATCAGTGCTTTCAGTACTTTGATTAGAAATTCGAGACTTTGATGAGAAAAATAGAGAGAAGGAAATAGCAATGAGCCTTATATACTATGCCTGATTTGATGATAGAATAACGTAGACATCTGTATTAAAAAAAAAAACGGTTTAAGGATGAACATTTTTGGGTACGAATGAACAAAAAAAAAAAATGGTTCGTCTGCTTTTAGGACAGTAGTACTCTCGAAATTTCTGACAAATTTTGACAAAACTACCACTGTTACTATCAACAGCTCATCAGAATATCCTTCTTATAACCCTTCTTATAGTTGTTTTGTAATGCATTAACCCTTTTGAACTTTAGACTGGTCCAAATTGAAAGAGGTTGTAGTCCACTATGAAAATTACATGTAATTTTGAAAGAAGCTATCCTATATGGTAGAAAATATTGCGGGAAATGGAGAAATTGCTTGCTACAAGCAATGTCTTCTTTATCCACAATGTTTTCAAGTATAAAATCACAGTGATGTAAAATCCTGTGTTTGTACTGAAAAGTGTTAAAGACTTTATTTTGTGATGTAATGTTAAAGTATACCCTCACCTCTTCTTAGCCTTGTCAATCGCAACATTTTTAAGAATCCATGAAATTTTTAGATTTCAATCCACAATTCCACTTTTTCATAACCACAATGAATGTGCATTTTCTTCAAGTATTCCAAATTGTTACACAATCGCAAAGTCCACTTCAGGTTGTGCACACGAACATTTTTAGTCACACAAACAACTAATTCTTCCTTTGATGGTATCAAAGAATAACTAATTGATAAAGATCTTAATGTCACTGAGTAATTTTAATCTTTCTACTTAAAGTTGACTTTAAACAAATGCATCAAACTGATGACGAATTATATAAAACATTAATTCAATCCTTCAGGACAAAAAGAAAAAAATATTTCTCAAATACAAGCATTGCTAACAAAGAGGTAACCTTAACTCTTGTAATGCTGTATAAATCACCTTACTGAATTGCTGTGAAGTAAAAGGGCTGAAAGCACTGATAGAACTTGTTGTTAAAAAATCAATGTTTCTTTTAGAAATGAATTTCGTAAACAGCTTTTGTAGGGACAGCACAAGTAGGAGGTGTAGACTAAGATCAGACTGCACTTATGTGCAGGCTGATCTTGGTCTACACCTCCTGCCAAAACTGGAATATTCTGGGTTCAGCATGACAAGGGTTAAGATATTATAATAAGAAAACAATATGTGAAGATGAAGAAAACTTGTGACAAGCATTTTTTCTTATTTTTTCTCATTTTCATTATATTATAACAAACAACAAATTATCTGTAAGCTAAGAAAATCTATCTTCAATAATGAATAGATCAAAAACACTGTTGTAAATTTGAATTTCACTTTCATTCTAAGCAATAACAAAAGCCAATCAAATGAAAAATCATATAAACTAATCGATAGTAAAAATTTGAACAATTATCCATAAAAAACCTTGAACAAACATCCATTAATCAGGTAAAAACTCACACGCACAAACTTTCGTGTGTAGCATGTCCTGTCAAACTCCCTTCAAAGGGATCAAATTCAGCTCTTAACCTCAATCTTAAATATTATATTTCACTTTCTTTCACTCTCTTCTGTACATAGCTTTATAAAAAGAAAACTCTTTTTAGTATTTTATTTTATCCTAATGCCATTCAATCCTGCTATTTCCCCACCCTCAGACAACAACAACAACAACAAATGAATTGATGAAAAAGAAAAAGAACAAAAAAAAGTGAAAAATAAAGGAATTGCTTGCAAAGTAAGCAATTTCCAAATTTTCCAAGATGTTTTCTACCAAGAAAGAATTTTTCTATTTTTCACCAAATTGAAATTGTTGGCTTCAATTCAGAACAGTCTTAATTCTAGCCCATTCCCACACAGTGACGCCTTTGGACGCCCCTAAAGACAAACACTCTGGAAAACATTGTGTGAATTGGAGAAATTGCTTGCAACAAGCATTTTCTTCAATTTTCACAATGTTTTCTACCCAGAAAAAAAAAAAAAAAAAAATAATAAACTTTGAATTGTCATCTGCATCTCATTTGAATTTGGACCAGTCTATAATTTTGTCATCTGGTAATGGGTTAACCATCTGGTATCCTATCACTGTCACTTTTACCAATTTCGCATTTCTTTGGTTTTCAAGAATAACATGAGATAAGAAGAAAAGGAACTCATAGAGCATTTTACCGAAAATGACTATGCAGTTCTTATCAGTTCTTGAGACGACGAAAAAGTCTTAAGTTCATTTTTGGGAATATTGCATTGTGAAAGACACTATTATAAAATCCCTTATTGTGCAAAGTCCAAAACCTTTTATATCCTTTTAGATTGTGTCAATTTCACCTGAATGTTTGTTTGAAATCTTAACGAGGAAAAGATGATCTGCTTCTCGACTGTCAAAATTCATCTTAGTTTTCATAAGTCGCTATCCCTTTCCTCAGTTATTTGATAAACTTAAGTAATACCTTCCCTTAGTTATTTGATGAACACAAGTAATCCATTTTCCTGTTATTAGATGAATTTAACCCTTTCGAGTTTTTCAGAATTTTAGATTTGTCCAATTTGAATGAGGTTGCAGATGACAACAAAAAATGACCAATTTGAAAAGTAACCAACCTATACAGGGTAGAAAATATTGTAGGAAAAGAAGAAATTGCTTGCTACAAGCAATTTCTTCTTTTTCCACAATGCTTTCTCATGTATAAAATCACAGGGATGTAAAATCCCAGGTTTGTACAGGAAAGGGGGTAACCCTAATAAAAATTGTGAGGAGCGAAATAGTTGTATTCACTTTGCCATACATACAATCCAAGCAAATTTAGTACCACAAAAGCAATTAACCCTTTCCCGTTCAAATACGGGATTTTATGTTCCTGTGATTTTATACTTGAGAAAAATTGTGGAAAAGAAGAAATTGCTTGTAACAAGCAATTTCTCCTTTTCCCACAATATTTTCTACCACATAGGATGTGTTCACTTCAAATAGCATCTAGTTGTCATTGTCGTCTGCAACCTCTTTCAATTTGGACTAGTCTAAAATTTCCAAAAACGGGAAAGGGTTAAACGACTCTGAGAAAAATACCAGTAGATGATGACCTTATCATTTTGAATAAAAATTTATTTTAGACTCTCATTTAAATCAGGACTAAAAGAACTGGAGGAACTAATTGCAGGTCAGTATTTCTTTATAGAAATCAAAATAATTTAAATAACTTGAGCATTAAGAGGGCAAACAGTTGGTTTAGACTAAGATCAGTCTGCACAATCATGTGTGTAGGCTGATCTTTGTTTATACCTCCTTCAAAGACAGGAATATATTCCAGGTCCGGCATGGAAATGGTTGAAAACAAATTCTATTCATTCTTTCGAAACAAATATCTTATGTTGTAAAAACTCTCCAGAACTAAAGGGTTGATTACATGTTAATTTGTCTTTTCATCTGTCAAACTACCTGTACTGTGTTCAATCTGTATGACCCATGACAAATTTTTTACACAAAACCAGACAGCTACTGTGAGTCATAGTCTGTCC
This sequence comes from Fragum fragum, assembly GCA_946902895.1. Lineage (NCBI taxonomy): Eukaryota > Metazoa > Mollusca > Bivalvia > Cardiida > Cardiidae > Fragum > Fragum fragum. The sequence goes on along the minus strand of OX336365.1, from coordinate 18,176,563 downwards.
CTTTTAGGGGTTCTACTAAGGTAATTAGGGGGTTTCCTATCACCTGCCTTGTCAATTAAGATAAAAGATTATCCAGTGTTTGTTTGTTTAAATGGGGTTTAACGCGACTTTTAACAGTATTTCAGTCATATTGCAGATGCTGGAGCACTTGCCATGGATTCCTGGTATTTCTCACATCAGTACTATCACTGCATCCTTTCCGAGCCTCCTGCTGCTCATTCAACTTAGGTTACTATCACCCACCTATTGATGGCAGACAAATGTTGGAAAGATTATTTGCCACGATTAAGGATCAAAGGCTGGACCTCATGACTGAGAGTTTGACTTGCTACCCTATAGCCATGATCATTTTTAAGTGAAATGATAATTGATATTATTAAATCTTGTAACAAGCTATTTCTCCCTTTATCTCAATGTTTTCTATCCTTTTGGGCAATCATTTTCCAATTTTAATTTAATCCTTATCATGCTGAACCTGGAATATTCCGGTTTTGGCAGTAGGTATAGACTAAGATCAGCCTGCACATAAGTGCAGTCTGATCTTAGTCTACACCTCCTGTCTGTCTCCTTCAACCCAGAGTTGTTTATAAAAATCAATTTTCAAAACAAATTTTGACCCTTAATAAGTGCTCCCAGTGCTTTCAGGCCTTTGATTTTAATGTAAATTCAGATAAGGATTTTATTCAACATGACAAGGGTTAACTTGGCAGGGCTTTTTTTCTAGAAATTGGGAAGAGGCCTAAGCCTGTTCCTTTTTTGGAAATTTTTGGGAAACATAAGTTTAACAAGAGGGCCGTTGGCCCTGGGGCACTCACCTGAGATAAAGGCTCTTTTTCTTTCAACAGTCTAATTTCATGTTAAGGTTAGGATTATGAAACAAGTGGGCCACAATTACATATAAAGACTATGAACCTGGGAATCCAAAAGTCCAAATTACAAATTTCAAGGCTTTAGTGCTGATTTGAAAGAAGGAAAAAACTTTTTCCATGGGTTATAATTTCAGAAATAAGAAAGAAGTCTGTGAACTTATGCTTCATGCCTATAACCCCCCCCCCCCCCTGGGTCTGCCCCTGGAGACCCGAGGATCATGATTTTAGCTATTTTGTAAGAGGTCAATATACTGATGCTTCATGCAAAATATCAAGGCTGTACGCCTTCTTGGTCAGGAGGAGAAGATTCTTAAAGATTATTTTGAAATTTCACTTTTGTTGTCATGGCAACCAGAGTTTTTAACGGATTGCAATTCTTTTAGCTAATTTTAAGGGGGACCACCTAAGGAACATAACTGCAAAATTTGGTTCAAATTGGCCAAGTGAATTTGGAGGAGATGTCATTTAAAAAATTGTTCTTTATTTCTATGTAAACCCCACCCCCCCCACCCCTGGGTCTGCCCCTGGAGACCCGAGGATCATGATTTTAGCTATTTTGTAAGAGGTCAATATACTGATGCTTCATGCAAAATATCAAGGCTGTACGCTTTCTGGGTCAGGAGGAGAAGATTCTTAAAGATTATTTTGAAATTTCACTTTTGTTGTCATGGCAACCAGAGTTTTTAACGGATTGCAATTCTTTTAGCTAATTTTAAGGGGGACCACCTAAGGAACATAACTGCAAAATTTGGTTCAAATTGGCCATGTGAATTTGGAGGAGATGTCATTTAAAAAATTGTTCTTTATTTCTATGTAAACCCCACCCCCTTGGGCTCTGCCCCTGGGGACCCGAGGATCATGATTTTAGCTATTTTGAAAGAGGTCAATATACTGATGCTTCATGCAAAATATCAAGGCTCTATGCCTTCTGGGTCAGGAGAAGAAGATTTTTAAAGATTATTCTAAAAATTCACTTTTGTTGCCATGGCAACCAGAGTTTTTAACGGATTTCAATTCTTTTAGCTATTTTTGAAGGGGACCACCTAAGCAACATCTCTGCCAAATTTGGTTTAAATCGGCCCAGAGGTTTGAGAGGAGATGTCATTTAAAAAATTGTTCTTTATTTCTATATAAACCCCACCCCCCTGGGGCTCCGCCCCTGGGGACCCGAGGATCATGATTTTAGCTATTTTGAAAGAGGTCAATATACTGATGCTTCATGCAAAATATCAAGGCTCTACGCCTGCTGGGTCAGGAGAAGAAGATTTTTAAAGATTATTTTAAAATTTCATTTTTGTTGCCATGGCAACCAGAGTTTTTAACAGATTTCAATTCTTTTAGCTATTTTTGAAGGGGACCACCTAAGGAACATTTCTGCCAAATTTGGTTCAAATTGGCCCAGTGGTTTGGGAGGAGATGTCGTTTAAAGAAATTGTTGACGGACGACGCACGACGGACGACGGACGGACGCCGGACAAAAGACGATCACAATAGCTCACTTGAGCACTACGTGCTCAGGTGAGCTAAAAACCCCAAAAACAAGAAATTGTTGACGGACGACGCACGACGTATGACGGACGGTCCACGGACAAAAGACGATCACAATAGCTCACTTGAGCACTACGTGCTCAGGTGAGCTAATAAAAGAAAGTAATAAAAGTAAGATTCATGCATCATTTTCAAGATGCATTGATAAATTTTAAGGGTCTTAATTGTAATAAAATGAATAGAAATATTATACAAAACAAATTTTGAAGAAATAAATCCATATAATGCAAAATAAGCAGTAATTTTGGGAAAATTCTCTGCCACAATTGGGGAAAAAAGAGCCTTGAAGTAGCCTTTTATAGGCCCCTGTTAAGGGAACGAAAAAAAGCCCTGCTTGGAAATGTCTGTCTAGAATGTGTTAAATTTTGTCTTATAATGGTTTAAATGTATATGATAATGAAATCATATTTTATGATAATCTATCAGTAAAACAAGGAATTTTTGTTTTCAGTCCTAAGTCATCAGTCACAGCAATTTGGTGGATTCAAACAAGTAATTTCAGGCCAAAAACTTTGAATGCAACCGGCTTGAAATTAGACTTTTTCATGTTAAAATATCATCATATTTTATTGATTCATCAAAGAAAATATACCTTGCAACAATTTCAGGGATATTGGTTGAAAGAGAATACAAGAATAATGAAGAACTTACTAATAAATCCTTTCCTGTTCAATCCTGGGTTTTACATCCCTGTGAGTTTATGAGAAAATACTGTAGAAAAAGAAGAAATTGCTTGTTACAAGCAATTTCTTCTTTTTCTACAGTATTTTCTAGCCTACTGAATGGTTATTTTTCAAATTGAATCGTCATTAAATTTTCATCTGCAAAGCCTTTGAATTTGGACAGGCCTAAAATTTTGCAAAACAGAAAAGGGATTAAGATCAGAAGTAAAAGCGGGTTCAGAATACCACTTATTTCCAGACAATAGAATTCTAGACTGGTCAAAATTCAAAACAGTTGCTGGGAACAAAATTTGAAGAATCTTTCTCTTTCAAGTTATAAAACATTGTCAGAAATGAAGGATTTGATTACAATAATCAATATCTTAATGTTTTCTAGAATGCTTTCCCGAGTTTTTATCGTGTAACTCCCTATTCTTGAGGCAACATCAAAAAGCTGGATTGTGTTGGAATGAGCTAATAGGAAAAATATAGTCCCACCATATTCTTCAATATCAATAAGGGTTACCTTCTCTCTACATGCCTTGACAGGTTAATTTAAAATATAGTCCCCATGACCGAATAAGGTTTGTGTCCCCGGGGCCTCTCGATATAAAATATTGATTTCTAGATTGAAAATTGATAGCGATCTTCAAACAGATTGATTTTATTGGGACTCTTTTGTTATGATTTCATTGTGAGCAATGGTTAATCTATCAGATTCCAATACATAACTTAGTTTTATAACTTTGTACTGTTTTTGTTATTGATATCATTTAGTCTAAAATCAGTCCCTTTCAAATAGCCCATTCCCACACAATCCCACTTCTTGATGCCCCTCGGGAAAAAGGTTAAGAAAAATAATGTGGAAAAATAATTGTACATGCAATTTCTGCATTTTCATCATGGTTTTCTAACTAGAAACACAGAGATATTTGAAGTTCTATTACTTCTCAAATTGTCATCTGTAACTTTTGACCTGCCTTAATTTTTATCATCTGGTAATGGGACAAAATATCAGACTGGTCCAAAATGAAAGAAGTTGCAAACGACAATTATTTGTTGGAATTTTAAAAAGTCTCTCATGGAAGAAAACATTGTGGAAAATGAAGAAATTGCTCTTTGATTGTTACATTCAATTTCTTTAATTTCCACATTACTTTCTACCCCGAGAGACAGAGATATTTAAAATTACTTGAATGTCAAATTGCCCTCTGCTAAAATAGTAACCTCTTACAAATACAGACCAGTCTAATTTTTGTCATCTTGTTTATTTCTCATTGACTGTGTGGATTTCATACCTAATATGTCGTAAGTTTTATATTCTTTACTGATTCTTTTCCGATCAAATTTTCCAGGGGATGAACCATCTGTATCTGTACTGCTGATTGAGGCTCTCTTTTTGGGAGTGGCTGTAATGGAAATCAAAGTACTGAAAGCACTTCTTGGTTCAAATTGCAAAATCTCCAGAAATTTAAGAATCATCTTAAGTTCAAATGGTACACATTCATAAATAATGCAAAGTGCAAGGCTGTTTAACCCATTCTCAGATGGCAAAATTTTAGACTGGTCCAAATTGAAAGGAGTTGCAGACGACAATTTAAAGTTTATGGAATTTCAGATTTTTTCCACTTACTTAGCAGAAAAGATTGTGTAAAATGAAGAAATTGCTTGTAACAAGCAATTTCTTCATTTTACACAATCTTTTCTCAAATGATTTTCTTTGGGGGGGTCCAAAAGCATCACTGTGTTGGAATGGGTTAAGCTATTCCCATACAGTGATGCTTTTGGACGCCCTTCAAGAAAAATAATTGGGAAAACATTGTGTAAAGTGAAGAAATTGCTTGTAACAAGCAATTTCTTCATTTAACACAATGTTTTCTACCTAGAAAGTAGAAGAAAAAACAAAATTCATAGACATAAAATTGTTGTCTTCAACTCCTGTCGATTAAGACCAGTCTAAAATTTTGTCATCTGTTACTGGGTTAATTTAAAGGTTGTAAATACAGACCTTTTAAAAGCTGTAGCTACTTTCTTTATGTCCCTGACTATAAATTTTTCTTACTAAGGTCGACTGATACTTCAGTTGAACTACCATGTCAGAGGTCACTTGGCAGGGCAAGCAATCAGTCACTTAACCCTTTCCTGTTTAAACCCGGGATTCTACGTTGCTCTGATTTTATACTTGAGATAACATTGTGGAAAAAGGAGAAATTGCTTGTAACAAGCAATTTCTCCTTTTCCAACAATATTTTCTACCACATAGGATGATTTCATTTCAAATTGCATCCAGTTTTTATTGACGTCTGCAACCTCTTTCAATTTGGACCAGTCTAAAATTTCAATAAACAGGAAAGGGTTAAACGCTTATTATTCTTAATAGAATTGTGAAAAGTGACATTATCTCATTCATTCAAAATGTGACTCAATAACACTTCTTCTGACATCTATCAACAAATTACAGAAGAAATAAATGATAATAAAAACTAGAATTGTCTAAAAGCTCAGACTTGTAACCTCCCCCCCCCCCCCAGCATTTTGTCACAGTTGACCTTTGACCTAAGTTACCCTAAAGCAATAGTGCACCTCCTTTGGTTATGGATATTATTTGTATAAAGATTCAAAGTCCTGGGTCAAATGGTTTATGAGCTACAGAGTGGAAACAGTTTCCAGTAAATCTCAACTCTACCTCGTAGCTATGTGTGTGTGTATGTGGGGGGTGAGGTTAAAAAAATCATTGGAAAGGCTTTGAACTTTGTTATAAGAAAAGTTGTTATTCAGTTTTGTACCTTTCACCTCAAATCAAGAAAGTGTGACAAAAGCTATAAAACACTAAACACAAAAGCTTCATTTATAAGTTTACCATCTTATATTGCCAAAATAGTGATTAAATTGTCAAGAGATTTTTTATGTATATTTTTCAATCAAACCCTCATTTATTCAAGATCATTAACATAATTCTACATTTATCAAAACTTATTAGGGTCAATCAAATTCCAGGGATTTATCGTTAAAAATATTTGACAACTGATAAATATACATGTATGTGAATAACAAATGTTTGACCTTTTCCCGTTTTTTTTTTATTTTGAATTTTTAAAAATGGTCCAAATTAAAAGAGACTGCAGTTGACAAAGAAAATTGGATGTAATTTGAATTGAATCCATCCAGTGTGATAGAAAATTTTGTGGGAAAAGGAGAAATTGCTTGTTACAAGCAATTTTCCCTTTTTCCACAATGTTAACTCCAGTATAAAATAAAAGTGGCTTAAAATCTTGGGTATGTACAGCAAATGGTTAAGGATCCACAAAAGCTGATTTTTTTCACACAGTTCAACAAAGCAAAAGATATATACATACTTAAACCCATACCACACAGCAAAATTTTAGACTTGTCCAAATTGAAAGGAGTTGCGTGCGACAATTTACAGTTTATGAAACTTAGGATTTTTCAACTTTCTTGGGAGAAAAAATTGTGGAAAATGAAGACCTACATATTCAGCTGTTGGTAGCTCATTTCAAATTGGACCAGTCTAAAATTCTGATGTGTGGGAATGGGTTACTCGTTACCAGAAAACAAAATATTAGACTAGTCATAATCAGTTAGAAAGGAAGTTACTAATTATAATTTTTAGCAGATGAAATTTTAAAATCTCTATCTTTCTGAGCAGAAAGCATTGTTGGAAATGAAGAAATTACTTAGGATAAGCAATATCTTTATTCCCCACAATGTTTTCACAAACTTATCTCTTGAGTGGCGTAAAAACAAGATTTTGAGGGACTGTGATTAATGTTTCAAATTTACCAAGTGGAGTTTTTGGTGGTCGCCCCGGCGATGGGTATCCATTTCGCAACAATGTCCCTGGGTCGCTGGGAGATGTCCTGATGTTCTGTTTATTTCGCTGGATGTTCTGCAGGTTGTCAGACTCGGAGGTGAACATTTTCATCACTCGGCCATCCCCACTGGAAGATAAGATTTAGTTATAAGCTGTGACAGGAAACCATTTGCAAACTTGGTAACTGAGAACTATTACTACATACTATATATATAGTGTTATGGAAATAAGATCATTCTGTCTGCCTTCACAAGCTTATGTTTTCACTAAGGTAGCCTAGTACACTCCAAAGAGGAATTTTGAAATTGGTCAAACACAGGTGATGTCATAACATTTGGTAGCTTATTTGATTGCTAGCAGAACCTATTGACTTGAATTTATGAATAAGTGAATTGTCATAGCAAACCCCAAAAAGGTATTGTTTGGCAACACCGAAATACTACAATGTCATCTGAGAAATCATGATGTTTTGTCGACTTCAAAATTATCAATCAGGGAAGGGTACTAACTTTTTAAGTACACTGTAGAAGGATGTGAACCTATAATATTACAAATTATATGAGCGCGAGCGTGACATTTCTAACTATTACACATGTGTGCCAAGTAAAGACTCAGATCAGCCCGTGCATCCCCACAGTCTGATCAGAGTCTTCACTCTGCGCTCTGTATATAGATACTGAGCCAAAGCTTCTTTAAACAATCAGCGAATATTCTAATTGCCCCAAATGGCTGTCCAGGGTGCTCAATGTGTGCAAGTCACCACCATGCGAAATTGTTGGAAATGTCACGCACAGGCTCATATAAAACAACAACATGTATTCAATTTATATTTTATGCACTTCCAATATTGTTTCGGCACGCACATTCTTCAGGAGTTCATAATTAAAACAAACTTAAACAAACAACATTACAAGCAATTTCTCCTGTTCCCCTCAAAGTTTTCAATGATCATATTTCTTCAGGGTGCATAAAATCATTATTGTGTGGTAATGGATTAAATGAAATGGTATTTTTTTCCTAAAATAACGTTGCGGAGTGTCTTCACTAAGCTGGAGATATTTAACCCTTTCCCGTTTTTAAAAATTTTAGACTGATCCAATTTGAAGACGACAAAAGTGGGTGCAGTTTGAAAGTAACCAACCCACTGGTTAGAAAATATTGTGGAAAAAGGGGAAATTTGTTGTCACAACATTTTTTCTTTTCAACAATGTTTTCTCAAGTATAAATCATAGGGACGTCAAAACAAGGGATTGTACAGGAAAGGGTTAACAATATAATCTGTCTTAATGTTACTCCAGGTGTGGTAATTTTACAGGTGTTAATCCGTAAATAATGACAACTCAATTGTCTAATACAAATCAACCAGATTAAATATTAAGTTATAATCATTCCCAAGGAATCAGATTGACACTGATAAGTAAAATGCCAGCTCATGTAGACCTGCTCTGCCAAAGGGTAATGACAAAGTTTCACAGTACTTAGCCTGTTCCCACACAATGATGCTTTTAAACCCACCTCAATATGAAAGCTTAGGAAAACATTGTCGTCTGCAACTTCTTTTAATTTGAACTGTCTAAAATTTGTTCATGTTGGAATGGGTTAAATGTTGTAAGGTTTTAACGTTGTATTTGTATTGTTTTCCTCGCTCCAATTCAACGGCCTCCCAAGCTATCCACTGGGTCTTAATCTTTGCCTTCACCATGGCACTGGGTTGAGGGATGGATTTTTTACACTCCCTATTGACGTTTGTCCTTTTGGGAGCACCTAAAGGTGTTTTGTGTTCCTATGATTAAATTTTGACAAAATATTTAATGTTATAATGCCAAATTTGCACCCCTTTGGTTTAACAGGAGAGGGCTAAAAATGAAAGAGAAGAGAATAAAGGATGAAAATAAATGTACTGTAGGAAGAGGAGAGGAGCAAGTACCCACCAGTGCTCCAATGTTGCAAGGATCATATCACTATGATTTTTTTCCCACACAACCCTGCATTTTTACTTACAAAAGAAATATAGGTACAGAAAACATTGTGAGAAAAAAAGATTTTGCCTATAACAAGCAAATGCATCTTTTCTCACAAAATTTTCTACCTCATACAGTCCATATTTTTCAATTAAAATCAACTTTGCTTTATCACATTCAACCTATTTCAATCTGGACTAGTCTGAAATTTTGAGTTTTTAGAATGCCTTAAAATTGAATCAAAGCAAAGACCCCATTTATCATATTTATTTTGCACAGTAATGATCTCAACCCATTCTATCATGATCCAACTTTTTTATGCCCCTCAAGAGAAACAGCTTAGGAAATATTGTGGATAATGAAGAAATGGAATTACTTGATTCCTGACAAAGTTTTCAAACCATAACAGACAAAGGTTTTGAAAGTTTCATCAACAAAAACTTTCGTCTACAAGCTCTTTGAAATTATAGCTGTCTAAAATTTTGTCATCTGGTAATGGGTTAAATAACATGTCAAGTTACCTATATGAAGAACTCCTTACAAGTCGAGTAATCCTACATTTTTTATTGGCCAACATTTTCAATATTTCCACATCCATTTTCATTAAACTTTATCAAATATAAAACTTGACTCCTCACATGCAAATGTCCTTTGATTAATTATGTATTGTCAATGTAATTAAAAATTTAATAAGAAAAATATTTGAAATTCCTTGTGATATCAAGTCCTATCTCAACATGACTTGGTAAACAATGTTAAGAAAGTTTGATCATGGAGAGGAGCAATACACAGAAATAGCGTCTCCAGTTCTTGTCCTCTATAATGTTTGTTTAGAGTATGTAAGTGTCAATTTTAAACGGGCAGTGTCATATAGTCTATGATACAACAACTTACGAATTCAAACATTCTAAATTTCTTTTTATGAGAAATTTTACAATGTCGAACATAAAAGACTGTGATACTAAATCTATCATTACATTTGATTTTGATTCAAAGCTCACACTCAGCTGTCAGATACCTGTTCATGAACCAAAATCCAAGACAGAAGAGGAACATAAATCTTACAAGATGCATTTAGAGTTATCTCCCTTGGTATTAAGGACTCTTCATAATGATTTTTTTTTCTTAAATTCCAAGCAAAACCCCAGAAAAATTACAGATAATGGAACAAGAGGGTCATTGGTCTTGATGTGTTCACCTGAGATAAGGCCCTTTTGTTTCTAGGCTCAAGGCCAACTTGGTCATCAGATGATTCTTTTTTCAAATTCAGCTTATGTTGCCATGGTAACCAGAGTTTTCAACAGATATCAATTTTTTTAGCTCGAAAGATAACCACCTAAGGCTTGTGTCGCCAAATTGGATTGAAAATTCCATCAAGGGGAAAATGGATGGACAAGAAAAAGCTAGAAAAAAACAAACCAATCAACCAGCCTACAAACTAACTCCTTTACCATCCCTTTTTGTTAGTTTAAGAGAGGAGTACTAAAATTTTAAAAATATAGTAGAAAATGAAGTAATTGATTGAAATAAGACATACAATCTTATAAGACAAATACTTTAAAAACTTCATCAATTGCTGTCTGCAACTTCTTTGAAGTTTGAGCAATCTAAATTTTTGTTGTCTGGTAATGGGTAAACGCATTTCTTCACTTTTTGATGTTCCTAAAACAAAAAGCTTTCAAAGCATTGTGGAAAATGAAAAAATTGCTTTTTAAAGAAATTTCTAATTTATCTACATTTTCTACCCAAGGATCTTTTAAAACTTCCTTTTAAATATAAATTGTTGCCAAGAACTTCTTCAAACTTGGAGCAGTCTAAATTTTGTCATTTGCTACTGAGTTTTTACCCATTACCACTCAATGACGCTTTTAGACACCCTCAAGAAAAAGATGAAAAACATTTAGGAAACATTGTTGAAAATTAAGCGATTGCTTGTGGAAAAGTAAAAAATCCTACATTTCAAAAGCTTGAAATTGTAATCTGCAACTTCTTTCAATTTAGACCAGACTCAAATTTGGCTGTCTGGTAATGAGTTTGGATCGTTTTGACAGATTGATAAATTACCCAATAACTTGACAACCAAGTAAGGAGTTTCACATAAAACCGTGATAAAAAAGGGCCAAATTTATAGAATCTTTAGCCAGGTTCTTCTTGCTTGACTGCATTGGAAAGAAAAATAGACCAAACTTCTACAAAAATTAATCTCTGTTATGCTGAGCATGAAATATTTCTATTTTGGAAGGAGGTCTAGACAAAGATCAGTCAGCACATATGTGAAGTTTTATCTTTGTCTATACCTCCTACAAATGTACCTTTAAAGCTAGATTTGTAAGGTGTATTTTCAAATTCATTATTTACCCACAATTTCTTCATTCTGTGCTTTTGGCCATTTCATTTTGACATAGTTTTGTATAATATTCTATTCAGCATGACAAGGGTTAAATGCAGCAGTATCTAGATAATCTACAGAGTTAAATTAACCCATTCCAACACAATTTCCAATAATTTAATTTTTAGTTTCGTCCATCAAAAACGAGTGTTCTGATTGGTCGAAAAAATTAATTCATAACCCCATGATCAAAATTTTGAGCAAGCAGCTGTTTTGTATGCTTCCGCACAAAATAGTCCCATACAAAAAGGTATCAAAATTTGTAAAGCTTTTGTTTTTTTCGCTCGATGCTATTAAATTATAAGAAATGAAGAGACTATTTTTTGTTTTCATGGAGGTATGAACCTAAAAACCTAATCACACAATGTATGAATCCACTTCGCGTATTCATACAGTGTGATTAGGTTTTTCGGTTCATACCTCCATGAAAACAAAGAATATTCTCTTCATCTCTTAACTAAATTGTTAATTTGGCATTGGGCCAGAGCAAGCTGAATGGAAAACAAATCACTCACTTTATCATTGAAAGGCAGCATGTTATTGAAACTGTTGCCGGAGAAGTAGGATATTGGTCGGTGTTTTGGTATTTAAAAGGAGTCTATACACTTTCAACAAGTATTATAGAAACCTTGTACCACATCATTTTCAAAATATACAGTCATTTGAAGGAGACAGGTTTTGAAAAATGATAAATCAAACCTAATTGGGAACTACTTCTCTCCTACCCTGGTAATATCCAACTGGATTTTCAAAACTGGGTAACACTGGTGGACGTTGAAGACGTACAAAAAACTACTATTGGAAAATTCCTTACCAGTCCAAACTAATGGAGCGCTGACGAGAGTTTAACTGTGATGGATCAGAACTGAAGTGACCAGACCTTCGAGCATTCCTGAAAAACACAAATAAAAACACATTAGAATATGATCTCTTAATCATTTAAAAATAACAACATACAGTGTGAATTCCAGGGTCAAATCAAGCTGTATGTAGTAGATCATTTATGAGTATTCAAAATTGTTAAAATTCATTTAGTTAAACCAGTCCCAAACAATGACACTTTTTGATGCCTCTCAAGAAAAACCACTGGGAAATCATTGTAAAAATGAAGAAGTTACTTGTCACAAGCAATTTTTTCATTGTTCACAATATTTATACCCAGAAAGTTGTAAAAATTCTATTGATTGTCCGCTGCAAGTCCTTTTAATTTGAACAGGTCTAAAAATTTGCTGTCTGGAAATTGGTTAGAAACAAGAGCTTTGTCCACAGGACACAGATGCCCCCACCTGTAGCTTTGATAATAACAAAGGGCAATAACTCCAAAATTATGCAAGCAAGAGTTGTGGTTCTTGTGCACTGCACTTCTCCTCAATGAGGTCTATCCACCCGTGAAGTTTCAAGTTGATAGCTATTATACTTTCAGAGATATGCCCAAGAAAATTTCGGGACGGACAGAAGGACAGAAGTACAGACGGACGGTCAAAGGCAAATCTATATGCCCCCCCACACACTAAGTGATGGGAGCATAAAAATTCATGCAACAATTGACATGATCAATTCTTTTAAAAAATAAGAGCACTACTAGCAGTTGCCAACGCTCGGCTCTTCAAGTTCTTGATAGAGAGTTAAAGCCTCTCATAATTTATTCAATAGTGCATTTAAATTATCCCCCTTGTTTGACTATGATTGCTCTTTTGTTAGTGAACATATACTCTGAGTTTCAAGTGAATGTGCACAGTAATACCACAGATTTATCAAAATGTCAAAGTTTTTTGACAACATAGAAGCTGACGACAAACTTGCCATAGCAATATGTTTCCTAAAACAGCCAAAATTCAAAATTATCTCCCTTTAATACAATCAATTAATCTCTGTTAAATTTTAGCAATGCACAACAGTATCCTTTAAAAGCACAGAATAAATCACCTAAATTTTCTTTCCTGAAGTAAACTCTCTGAATTGGACTTGAATATAATTTGCTTGAAAAGGAAAGAAAAAGCCATTTTATACACTCCATGAAATTTTATGTTAAGTAACTTTCAAGTTCATATCAAAAGATTTAAGTCCCTCCTAGCTTTAGGTCAGTTTATGGACAAAAGCTTGATCTATTTCAATGTGGTTTAAAATCTGAATAGATTCAATTATTGATGTATTGTCATACAGCCAGTGATGTCTTTTGAATCAGACATGATGCCGCCGGAAGTCATTCAACCTATTACCAGACAATAAATTTTAGACTGGACCAAATTGAAAAAGACTATATAGAAAAACAAGATATTTCTGTGAAACACAATACCCCGGCAACAGGACTTAACTATGAAAAGTGCTGTCGACTTGTACATGAGTTTTAATAGATTATTTTAGTGAAAGCATCAAGGAAATTTTTTTGGCATTAGACCTTGGTATGTGACCTGACCTTGTCACATGACCTTGACACGAGGAGATGTGTATTATGTAGATGAATTATCATGCTAAATATGAGCATTGTATCTTGAATAGGCTGGTAGTAATTAGCAGTGTTTAGTTTTTTGGTTAAGTTTTGCAGACAGACAGACCGACAGACTGAATGACGAACAGACAGGCGGACAACAGTAAAACACAGGGGCATTAAAACAGAAACAGATAAAATTCCAAAAATCTTTTGTTTTTTTTTGTGGTGGAAAACATCGTGGTCAATGAAGAAATTGCTTGTTTCAAGAAATTTCTTCTTTGTCGACAATGTTTTCCTAAACTTTTCTTGAGGACTAAAAATGGGATTGTGTATGACAGAAAAGGACTTCATACCGCTCAGGAACTCAAGTGTTCAATAGTCGATTATAAATATCAGTGCAACCAGACGACAATATTTTAGACTGATTCAAATTGCAAGAAGCTGCTGATGACAATATTTAGCTGATGAAATTTTATAAATCTCTGGAAGAAAAACAATGTTGACAATGACAACTCTTTCATTTTCCAAATTTTTTACTGAAGCTTTTTTCTTGGGCAGCAAAAAAAAGCAGGATTATGATGAAAAGGGTAACTTTTCTCTGTATAAAAACAAGTCATTACCGTCGAACTTGCTGTGTTTGAACCGAGGTTTGAACTGAAGACACAATAATGGCGGCACTGCCAGCAGCACCCATAGCACTTATCATTTGAACTAGTCCACATGGAAAGCCACACTTATGTCTAATCACAGACTTAGTTAAGTAGATTCACTATTCAGATTCAAGGTTTTTATAAAAACGATTCTCTCAACTTGTTTTTAAGTAACATATACACTAAATATTTTCCAGTATTACAGTATTTTCGATTTATTTCAATTAAATCTGATTAAGGATTTGTTACTTGTTTTGCAATGTGCATTCCTTTTAATCCATGAATGGTTCACAAAAAGTATTATAGCGTTTCACATAATAAATTATTAAGAAAAGAATGTATCATATCACTTGCCTGTATGTCTCAATATTTGAAATAAATCAACTTTAATTTTAAAAGTTTAAATCTGACTTTTCTTTCAAACCTTGTGGAGTGTTTTCAATAACTGTCCTCTTGTTTGTAATTGTTTGTACAAATAACCTTTAAGACCTTTAACAAACAAATGCCATCATGAACATTAGTAAGCAAGACAAACACTGTCAAGGTGTCAATATTTCTATAATTATTTTACCTCTATTATGATAAACAACAGAAAATCTACATTAAAGAAATGCCATCTATGGAATAATCAAATTTTATTCAGGACATATTACATTACCTTATTCTTAGATAATTGGTCTTTCAATATGTTATATTTAATGTGCAAATAGCTAAATACTGCATGATTAATGACCTTTAACACATTCCACATGATCCTGCATTTTAATCTGTTACAGAAAATCAGGAAAATTGAAAGCTTTGTGGGATTTTTTTCTCCATTTTCCATGTTTTCTTTCCTAAAGAGACTCATTTTTATAAAATCATTTTCAGTAAAATTTTGACATAGCTAGTTTACTGCTGTATAATTGATCACATTCACTCATTTCTGCTAATACCTATCATTTCAAATTAAACTAGAATTGCTTCAAAGTGAACCAATACCCCTGTCAGCACTTTGTCACTGAAATCGAAAGTTGACCTTTGACCAGCCATAGTACAGTTGGTAGCGCGTCAGACTCTCAATTATGAAGTCTTGGGTTCGATTCCTGGTTGTGACAGATATCCCTCTGACATTTATCTCCCACCAATGGGTGGATAACTGTAAATGTTAGTGGGATGATCAGCCGGAGGCTCAACTGTGAGCATTTTGTGGTAGTACTGGTGTGAGAAGTTAGTAATTTGTATCTGCAACTTATCAGAATTTGGACTAGTCAAGAACTTTAGTGTCCATTAAGAGTTAAAAGGTGACTTTGGGATGCCTTCTCCATTCTAGCTTAATCCCCTTTCCCATGCACAACTCACATTTGTTCATAATGTCATTTAGTCCATGATTCAGAAAACTAATACAATTTGTTACCCTAGATTAATCGACATTACCAATTAATGACTTATAAAAGATGTACTTGCAAAGTAAATTGACTACATGTATTCTTCAACTTTAAGTGTAAACTAAACTACCACACAGTGTGATTAACCCATTCCCACACGGTAAAATTTTAGACCAGTCCAAATGGAGAGAAGTTGCAGACGATAATTTAAAGTTTATCAAATTTAAGATTCTTTAAACTTTCTGTGTCACAAGCAGTTTCTTCGTTCTTCAACAATGTTTTCCCAATTGTTTTCTTTTCAGGGCAACAAAAAGCATCACTGCGAGGGAATGGGTTAATACTCCTAAATGGATCCAATTGTCACAAAAACATTTTATCACTGAAATAGAGCTTATTGTAAGCCTTTCCTGTTTTTCAAAATCTTAGACTGGTCCAATTTGAAATAAGTTGCAGTTGACAAATAAAAAAGGGTGCAATTTGAAAAGTAACTAATCTACTCGTAAGAAAATAGTGGGAAAAGAAGAAATAGATTTGACAAGCCATTTCTTCTTTTTCCTCAATGTTTTCTCAGTTTCAAATCACAGGGACGTAAAAACAAGGGATTGTACAGGAAATGGTTAAGCAAATGGCAATAATTTCAAGAAAAGAAAACGGATAAAAAAACAAAATGGACACATGTATATCTTTTGTTGATACCGTGTGCACATGTGGGATTAGAGTCAAGTCCATTCAGTAGTTGAAGAGAAAATGAGCAGCCAGTGTGTGTGTGTGTATTTCCGTTTATTTATCATCACTAGAATAGCACATGCCCACATGAGCGATGCCCCAAGAAGACGGTTAGTTGTTACGTGGGATAGTGCAAAGATACTCCGTCTGGTTCTTTAACATGCTCATTGGATAGCACATCACACGGGCCTCAGTTTAACGTCTCCTCCAAAAGACAATTAGTTTGTTAGTTGATATGGTCAGCCAAGGGCTCAAACCCGTGATCTTGAGGCTTGAAGTCGAGTGCTCTACCAACTGAGCTAATCGGGCTGACAGTGATCTTTCAGTTGTTGATAACTGGGTTTTATACAGTCAACTTTAGTTGATGTTTGGAATAAAGTTTGTGGGACTGTGACCATTACTTAAGTCATTAACATCCATTAATGACTGTCCACTTTACATGGCAATGATTGACATGTCACATTAATTATTAATGGTTATCTTGCCTACCACAGTGGCAAGTGAAGTCGGACAACCAATAATTAAATAATTTTTCTATTTGAGACACCTGGTTGTTGGACTGTGTAAACTGACTAGCATCCAAATATGTCACTTTTAGTACTTTTTCAGAATCTACAATGGTCATTCTACCTTTCATTTATATTTTTAAAATACCATCCCTGCCTGACCATTGCTGGATTCTATCATTTTTACATGTATTTGTGAGGGTTTTTTTTTTTTTTGCATGATTAGTCATACATGTCAATTACTTTTTTTAATTGATTTATGACTCAGAATACACACTTTGAAATGAGATAAATAAATCCGACCTCAAAACTAAATTACAAAGTTTGCACAAATTATAGAATCCCAAAAGATTTTCACAACAGTGTTTTGAATAAGTCCGATCTATGATAAGTATATTTTGACTCAAACGTCAAGCCATGAAGTCATAATACTCAACAGATTGTGATAAAACCATGCAACCAAACTGACAATACAAGTCCGAACATTAGTATAAAACAGGGTGATGCATATTATATATAGTTGGTTCACTTCCAAAAACCTTGTAACTACAGCTTGAATCAAGCTGTAGTTACAAGGTTTGGGAAGTGAACTGAAAACATGCCATTGATAAATACAATAATCTGTTATAAACCTGGCAAACAATGCAAGCCATTCAGTGCCCTTTATACCCAAATCATATGGAATGGGGCAACCTGGTAATTCACAAGTGTTCAAGAGTTTCGAAAAAAAATCAGCATGCAGAACTTGAGAGAAAAATATAGTATCCAATATCAAATTACAGGATTCATATGAAATTCGTTTAGGAGTTAGTGACAACATTCCTGTCTTCTCACAAAATTATGGTGACTTTAAATTTACCAAAATATGGTAAGGATCACTAAGTTTTGTATTGATCTTTGGTGTGATTGATTAAAGGATTTAGGTACAAATCCTCCCCAACTTATTCCTTCCTTTGAATTAAAAATAGTATTTAATAATAATTTTGTTATGATGATTTTGAGCTATGATTATAATAGTGTGGGAACTGCACCTAAATTAACCCACTCCCACACCATTAACGCTTTCCGACGCCCCTCAATAAAAACCACTGGGATAACATTTTGTAAAATGAAGAAACTGCTCGCAAAAAGTAATTTCTTCATTTCCTTCAATGTTCTCTACCAAGAAAATTGAAAAAATCTAAAATTTAGAACATTTTTAATTGTCAACTGCAACTCATTGTGGATATTGAAGAAATTGCTTGAATTACAATCAAATTCTTCATTTTGCACAATGTTTCAGGAAGCTTTTTTCTGGAGGGGGTTAAAAAGGGGATATTGTGTGGGAATGGGTTAATCTTTGAAGACTTCAGAAAACTGCAAAGGGTGACCAGGGACAGAGTTTGTTTCTTCTTTGCTTTGGATGGTGAAATATATTTACAAGGCCTTTATTATTTATTGGGAGAAAAAGAGATTTTTGATATTGCCTTTTTCATACCCCTTAACCCTTTCCTGTTAACCCATTCCCACACGATACAATTTTAGACCAGTCAAAATTAAAAGAAGTTGCAGACAACAATCTTAAGTTGATGAAATCTTTAAAATCTTTGTCTTTTGGGGTAAAAAGCATTGTGGAAAATGAAGAAATTGCTTGTCACAAGCAATTTCTTCGTTTTCCACAATGTTTTCAAAAGATTCCATATTGAGGGGCGTCTAAAAGCGTCATTGTGTGCGAATCGGTTAAATCCCTCCTTTTGACGTCCCTGTGATTTTTATAATTGGGGAGATTGTACAAAAAGAAGTTGCTTGTAACAAGCAAGCAATTTTTTTTCCACATTATTTTCTACCCAACAGAATGGTTATTTTTCAAATTTGATCCATGTTAAATCCTTTAAAATTGAACGGGTCTAAAATTTTGCAAAACTGGAAAGGGTTAAAAATAGAACATTTTTTTTTTACAGAAAAATTGTGAAAATCGAAAAAGTGCCTGTTTTAAGCAAGTTCTTCATTATCCACAATTTTTTCTTCCAAAAAGACTATTAAAATTTCATCACCTGCAACATCTTTGGATTTGAAAATTTCGTCCAGTATCAGGTCAACTTAACTTGACGAATCTTCAAATAAAGTCTGATAGAAATGCCATTTATTGACAATATTATTGTCAGTGTGTGGGTTATAATGATATTCATTGATTATTATATTGTCAATATTGCTGAAAGTGTGAGTTCTAAAAACAAACACCTGGGAGCTTAGAGTCATAGGCTATAAACTAAGCTCTCCCTTGAGAATCATTACTTAACCCATTTCCATAAAATCTAATTCTTTTACCACATTAACCCTTGTCATTCTGAATTGAAATCCTATATAAAATTGCTTTAAGATCAAAGGACTGACAGCAATGGAAAGTCTTAATGAAGCTTTATATTTCTTTCAAAAATTGAATATCTAAGAAAAAGCCTCAGAAAACATTGAGGGAAAGAAGAAATTCCTTGACTAAAGCAATTTCTTCATTATCTTCAAAGTTATACCGTCCAAAAGACAAATACTTTTATGATTCTATCAACCAAAAATTGTCGTCTGTAACCTTTTTGAATTTGGACAAGTCTCAAATTTTGCAGTCTGGTAATAGTTGAAATTATGATTGTAACAAGTACTAAATTGACCTAATCGGTAAAGCAAGTAATTTTGTCTATTACATAATACACAAAGAATGTTATTTTCTTAAATTCTTAACCATTTTCCCGAGTTTTAGACTTGTCCAAATTTAAACGGGTTAAGAAGACAATATTATAAAGAAATTTACAATTTGAAAAGTAGCCATCATATTTGATAGAAAATAATGTGTAAAAAGAAAAAATGGCCCTTTACAAGCAACTTTTTCTTTTTACACAATGTTTCCAAAAAATAATACCACAAGGACGTAAAAATGAGGGATTGTACAAGAAAGGGTTAAAGTAATTGAACATTTGAACCATTACCCGACAATGATGTTTTTGGACACCCCTCAAGAAAATCCATTGGAAAACTTTGTGGAAAATGAAGACATTGCTTGTAACAAGTTTTCTATCCAGAAAGTTGAAAAAAATCTAAAAAGTCATCAACTTTTAGTCATCGTTTGAATCTCCATTCAATTTGGACCGGTCTAAAATTTTGCCGTCTGTAAAAGAGTTGAAAGTAAATGTAATATTTTACTTCCTTGAAGTACTGCTTCACATTCCTTATTGTAAATTACTGGGGCATGAAACTAGAAAGTTATTGCAATTTATTGTTATGAATGGTCAGTCATAACCATAAAGTTGTAGGGCGTGCAAAAGGTTGTATCTACAAATTGAATGAATTTGTATATACGACATTTTGCTTACCTAACGAAGACAACTGGCCAAAACCAAGAAATAATACATGTACCTATTATCTATTATGTTCATTGGAAAGTTAAGCTATTACCAAAAGATAAATTTTAGACTGGTCCATATTGGAAGAAGTTGAAGACAACATCAAGTTAATGAAATTTAAAAAATGTTTGTCTTTTCGGGTTGAAAAAGTTGTGGATAATGAAAAAATTGCTTGTGACAAGCAATTTCTTCATTTTCCACAATTTGTTCCAATTCTTTTTTTCTTCGGAGGTGTCAAAAAGCAAGTTTACCTGGAAATGGGTTAAAGGTAAAACAAAATTCTAACAACAAAATAATCTTACCTTTAAGTCTCTATTCACTTCCATGACTTTTAAATTCTATCCCAAATAATTTTCTTCACAAGTATACAAAAGGTGTTTTTCAAGTGATTTATTGGTAGAAGTATTTATTTGTAAGGCAGTATTTATTTGCCTTGCAATGACATTTCACAAAATATTTATCCGATCTGAAAGGCAATGTTCCCTTGATTCTATATAACAACAGCATAAATTCCATTTAAGATGCAATTTACTTACCCTAGTACATTTAGTTTAAAATAAGGTTGTAAAAGTAAAGACTTGGTATCATTTTAGCAGACTTAATAAAGGAATAATTGGTTTTGAATGTATAGACATCGCACAAGGTGATAATAGACCTTTTCACGGTCTCACAGCGCATGCGTCAAATCGAATCTCCTCAAAGGCGATATTTACCCGAGACTTTGTCACATGATCGATTGCGGGGAGTCGATAATTTATCACTATATAATCGTATATAAATCGTCTATTTTGAACGAGCAAAATTAAAGGTTAAAAATCAAAATTTTGGTGCGAAAAGGATTTCAATATGTGGGCAGATATATGCAGACTAGTTGTAGGGAGTATTATTGATGATATTAACGTGTATTAGTAACAAAATTAAGTTTAAAACGACCTGGTGTCTAGGCCATATGAAACATTACGTACCTCGAGTTTTGCGAAAATTACCCTTTCATATAATAATATCTCCTACGAAATAAGATATTTTGGACATATTTTTAACTCCCCCCCCCCCCTCACACACATGCAAGGAAGAAAAAGTAAATAGTTATAGTTTGACACTCGACGCAAACACTGAATGATTACGTTGATGAATGGAAAATCCCGCCTTGCAGTATACGGACAAGTGTCAAACATCTTGACAGATATAATATTGACTAAAATAACATTCCAATATTAATCCATTCCCAATGAATGAATTTTTTGACTGGTCCAAAAGAAGCTGCAGACGACATTTTAGAGCTAATGGAATTTAATTGTTTATTTATTTTCTTTTTTTCCTAATGGGACAGGAAAAATATTGTGGTTACCGAAGAAATTACTTTATCCAAGCAATTTCTTCATTTTCCACAATGTTTTCATATGCTTCTTCTCAAATTGACATTCGCAGCGTTCTGGTAATAGAAGTGTTGGAGGAAAGGAGAAAATATATTCTTTGATTTATATAATCTGCTTTTCGTCTAGATATGCCATATACCTATTAAAAAGTGTATATGGAAATTCAAAATTGAGAGCACTATATATTAACGAAAAAAAGGATTATTACAGAAATCATAATAATATGATGACGATGTTAATAGTGCGAAGAAAAGAATGAAAATAGAAATAATCAAATGTAATGTTTATAATGGAGTGCTGTTCGGTAAACAGTCTTGATGTAAAGGGTTCCCTTTGGTATATCACATATCTATATGGTGTTATGTGTAGACGGCAACATGTCACCAAGCATCCAATAAACAACACCGCACACTCTTTATGTATATTAGTAAAATTTAGGAATTGATGAAACAAATTTGTCTTTTTATGTTTCAACCGATATGCTGCCAAGTACTGGGCCCTGATCGACGAATCAAAGAATCCTACCAGACGTCGTTTTCAATCGGCACGGGAATATTATTGCATGGTGTTTATTTATTTTTCATTTCAATCTTTTACCCAAATAAAAATAAATTGAATACGCTTAACAACTTTGAGTGGATACTTTTTGCTGTGGGATATATATTATCCTAAAAAGATGGGTGAAAATGACAATTGTTGCGTGGCAGATTGTAGATCGACAAGGCATAACTCTAATATATCCTTCCATAGAATTCCGAAGACACTGGAGTCTAGAAGAAAATTATGGATAAAGGCAACTGGAAGAGTCCTCCATGGAAGAAATAAATTTGCAACAACGAATAATTCTTTATTTTGTGGTCGACATTTTGTGAATGGGAAGAGAAGTGATGATCCAACGTCTGTGGACTTTATACCGACAATGAATCTTCCGGTGACTTTGCCAGTAACATTGAGGCAAAGGAGAGCTACTGTTTCCAGCATGAAATCGTCCAAATATGACGGAGCAGTAGAAACCCTTGTGAAAGAAAACTGTAGCGTGTGTTACACCAAGAAACGCGTTTTGTTGCCAGAAATTGATCTTAGAAATGTGCAGAACGAAGTTCAGATTTCAAATGAGCGGTCAGATGTAATGACAGAATGCGAAATGCTGCATTGCCAAATCCCCTGCGAGGTACGATTTCAATTAAAATCTAACGTAAGTTTGGTAGGATTTTCCCTGGTATGAAGCAAGGACATGGGAACTGATTAAATACAAGCTGGTATCTTCCACAGTTTTTTCAATGTGACTGAGTCTCTGGACAAATCCCTCTTCAAAGTATTTAAACGCCTTCAACGACTTGTAGGCCCGGACGCTTTCTTTGTCAAACAATTTGTCCCGCGATTCCACTAAAGATTTTTTTAATTTTGATATGTCAAAGGCCGGAACATTTTTCAAACCATTTTCCCATCTATTGTTCGGATTTGTAAACACTGACTTCACAAAAAGAAACTTGTTTTCTCACATTTTAACACTCTTAAAGTTCGGGGTCGTATCGAGCCTTCTTATTTTCTATTGAGTTTTTCAAACCGGAAGTAAAAACTCCCCGCAACGGGAAAATGTTGTTGTTGTTATTTTTTGAAAGCGTCTAACGGATGTAGACTTTTGAGTCATCTGGCGCTTTGCGTGAAAAGGTCTATTACCATTGATCTTACCAATCATGATAATCATGCAATGATAATTTTTCAAATTTGTTAGCACGTCTGTGGCTGCATAACTCAGATTTTTGAAATAATATATCATTTTTTTCTATCAAATACTGCCTGAGAAAAATGCCTCAGGAATACATACTACATTTTGAATTTTCACACTTTTGATAGCTATTTGAACATATTAACCCTTGTCATGCTGAATACAATCTTTTCAAAATTTTATTAAAATCAAAGGGCTCAAAGTACTGGTTGTACTTGTTCAATGGTCAATACATCTTTTGAAAATTAGTTTCATGAACAACTCTGGTTTGAAAAGGAAACAGAGGATGTGTAGACTAAGATCAGACTATTTGGGCTGTACTTATTTACTCAACATAGTTGTTTTGCCTCTTTTTTTTTTAGTTATAAGTGAATTTCATCACAAAATCAGCTTAATGATTTCTTTAAAAAATCTGACAGCATTACAGTTAGAAATTTGAAAATTGAGAGGCAAATTTTTCTTTCATAATCTGTGCAAGAGGGTATTTTTACCATGACAAGTAACATTCCTACAAACATAAAGTGAAAGAGTTTTCATTAATTCTATTAAAGGATAAAAATCTTCAAAATAATCTTAAGTTAACCTCAATGCATTCCATTGTACTTGGAGTTAATCAGGCAAAAACCTCAACAACACCCGACCCTGTATTACATTATGGGAAAATAGATAACCAATGTTTCTGGGCCTGTCAAATTAAATATCAACCATTTTACTTTTTTGTTACATGTTACTGGCCATCAATTATGCCATATAATATCATTTAACCCTTGTCATGCTGAACCCGGAATATTCCGGTTTTGGCAGGAGTTGTAGACCAAGATCAGCCTGCACATAAGTGCAGTCTGATCTTGGTCTACACCTCCTGTCTGTACTTTTCCTGCCAGAGCTGTTTATATGAAATTTATTTCTGTTAGAAATATTGATTTTTTTAACAACAAGTTCTATCAGTGCGTTCAGCCCTTTGATTTTACAGCAATTCAATAAGATAATTAATTCAGCATGACAAGGGTTAATATTCTATGGGAACTTCCTGTCTTGTCAGTAATCTGTCGCTTGAGGTTTTGAAATATTAACCCTTATCATGCTGAAACCGGTATATTCCGGTTTTGGCAGGAGGTGTAGACTAAGATCAGTCTGCACTTATGTGCAGGCTGATCTTAGTCTACACCTCCTGCTTGTATTTTTCCTGCCAGAGTTGTTTATGAAGTTGAGTTTGAAAAGAAATATTGATTCTTGAACAACAAGTGTTATCAGTGCTTTCAGCCCTTTGATTTAACAACAATTCAGTAAAATAATTTATACAGCATGACAAGGGTTAATTGACTCTGCAAAGGATTTGAAAATTGAAATACTGGACTTGTCTATTCTCATGCGCTCTTTTTTTTTTTAATGTCCAAGGAACTGACTAATAGCGACTGTCAATCAAATAATCAGTCAACCAATGAAATCACTCATTTGGACTGGAAGTTCAGTTTGATCTCCGACATTGACAGGGCTCCCCCTGGGAAATTTTATTCTTGCGCCAATGAAATCGCCAATTGCAAAAATTTGGGGCCACTTGGTGCCAATTGGGGACAAAAGTGGAGCCAGTATGAATAAGTGAATGAAAGAAAACTACTATATTGAAAACAAATAACCTATTATCTATAATATATTATATTGAATAAATTGGGAAAGGGTTAATAGGTAAAAAATGAGAGGATTGTCATTTGATAATAAAATTCAAAGAACACCTAGAGCTATGCTGGACGACAGGTCAAATTTTTGGTAACCCACAGTACTTTGATTACTAATGTCCGCAGTACTTTGATTACTAATGTCCGATATTTCTCATTTCTCGGAAATTCACTTGACTTTGATACTAAAATCATCAATAGATAAGCAAAATGTTGTCTTTGGTTTTTATTCAGCACTCTAATGAATCTCAAAAAGTGATCGAGGAATAAATATCGTCAATTTTTTAGCCCAAGCGATGTGAATTTCCGCCATTTTGGTTTACATGATGGTTCCCGGCGGGCTTCGAATAACTCGAGTGATGTAAGAATCAATTAGGTCAGCGATGCGTAACTAATCGGTCTTGATTGACACAGATAAGCAATGGATATTGATGGTCGCGTGTCTCCCAAACAAATTAGCGGATGTGTGAATGATAAAGTTGCGCGTCGGAAATCGTTTAAATGGACTCAACATCCCTTTGCCTTATTTTGAAAGTTGTCGCCAGTAAAATCGCCAATACACCGATTTTGGGGCCAGAATTTTTATTTTGTCGCATTTGGCCCCATTGGCGATCGGCAGCGGGAGCCCTGATTGACAGCCATTTTTGTGAATCATTTTTGTTGGTTTGGCTACTTGAATGTCGTAACTACAGCTTATTCAAGCTGAAGTTACGAAGTTTAGGTCCCCAACCAACCATTCTACTTATTTGTTAAATGAACTGAATTTTTTTTGCAATACTGGCTTCCTCAATTGCTTCATCATTTTTGAAAAAAACAACAACTGAATTTCTAAATTTTTGAAACATTGAATACTTACTGATGAAATAAGTTTTTGAATTGTTAGGACTCATTGATGGCCTTGAATTTGAAATCCAGAACTTGTCTATGTAATAACCTTTTAACTCTTGACTGTATTGCAAAATTTTACATGTCATTATAAATACATTATTGAAAGTTGCCTACCTGGGTCTACGGCTGAACATTTTTAATTCAAATAAACCTTATGAATCACCAATAACAAGTTGATTGCACTAATAGATTCTAAAGACAATCAACCAAATATTTAAAGATAACAAGTTAATCAATGGATATTTTAAACAATCAGGATTGATCTATTGTATGCATAAAATTTTGACCAATAATAAGGACAGGCTTCTTTCATATGAATTTTAAACATTTGCCAAATATTTGCAGCATAAATGCAATTGTTGTAACCTTAGTACCAGGGGCTGAGTGAGGTGTGTGTGTTGGGGGGGGGGATACATGAATTATGGAAATTGGAGAGAGGGAGGGAGGGAGAGAGATAGAGAGAGTGAAAGAGAGAGATCTCCATGCACTTAAAACTTTGATTGCTAGGAGAAACAAGAGGGCCAACCCATTCCCACACAATGAAACTTTTGGACGCCCCTCGAGTTAAAAGGCTTTGAAAAGCATGGTGGAAAATGAAGAAATTACTTTTCACAAGCAATTTCTTCATTATCCACAATGTTTTATTCCCCAAAAGATAAAACATCTTACAATTTCATCAACTGAAAATTGTTGTCTACAAATTCTTTCAATTTGGACAAGTCTTAAATTTCGCCGTTTGGTAATAGGTTAAAAAGTCAAACTCATATGAAAGCAAAAGGTTGTGTTAAAGGATGAGAAGAAAATTGATATTACCACAAATGCCATCTTCTACAATATTCAATGGAGATTCTTCTTTTATTACAATACAAGCATTTATAGTTAGTTTGAGAAAGACTGAGCAGAAATTGCGACCTCTAGCTAGAGCGTTAACAAGGAAATTGTCTATAAAGTCTCTTTTTCCTCAATAGAAGTTGGAATATCCCTAATTATTCAAAAGGGACCTTCCTCATGACCACATAAACATTTTTGGCAAGTTTGAGAAAGACTGAGCCAGAACTATAACCTCTTAACCCTTTTGTCCATATTGAAAGATGTTGCAGACGACAATGAAAACTGAATGCCATTTGAAATGAAAGCATCTTATGTGGTGGAAAATATTGTGGAAAAGAGAGAAATTGCTTGATACAAGCAATTTCTTCTTTTTCCACAATGTTTTCTCAAGTACAAAATCACGGAAACGTAAAATCCCGTGTTTGAACAGGAAAGGGTTAAGAGGTAACTAGGAAATTGTCAATAAGTTTCCTTTTCCCTTGATATTGGTCAAAATGTCACCCTAATCAATAGGGTTCTTCCATATCAACATATTCAGCATGTTTGAGAAGGATTGAGCTAAAACTGTAACCTGTACAGTTTTAACACTGAATTGTTGACAATGGACGACAGACAATCAAGTATCCACAAGGCTCACAACTTGATGACTGAATTTGGGGTCATTGCTTTGTGAAGCGAGACCCACTTTATGCAATCATTATTAACGCTGTAATATTTTTACTTACTTTTTGTCATCTGGCCCACTTCTGACCATATACTGAAAAGATAAAAAGAAATATCTTTAACCCATTACAACACTTTTAATTGATGCACCCCTAAAAACTGGAAAATATCAAAGAAAACAATGTAAAAAGAGGAGAAATCGGTAGTTGCTAACTCTGATTCATGCATAGCTCTTATAGATAAATACTCATTAGTACAGTCGAATACCTATACCTCGAAGTTCAGGGGACTTACGAGAAAACTTCGACGTAGAGATAGTTCGACGTGTAGATAATCGAATATTTTCCATGTACGACCAAAATGGTGGCAAAATACGTAACTGAATAAGGCCACAAATGATTGGTACTAGTATGATTCTCTAATCGAACGAAAGATATAACGATGATGTATTTATCGTAATTTCTTATATTAATATTACGATATCATTGTTTCTTGTAGCGTAAGTATTGTTTAGACTTCGCTTTTTTGTTTTTGTTTTGTTTGTTTGTTTTTCTTCTTCTTTTATTGCTTATTCTTCGTGTCGATTGCATAGTTTGACTACATGTATTTTCTCTTCCTGTCCAAAACCCCAAAAATCCATCTTAATTGGTTACCGGGTTCTTCCTTTAGCGCGTCCCGTCGGTCGAAGTTGCTGGCCATCCCCTTCATTGACTAGGTCCGGCCTAACAAGTCCTGTGTGGTTTGGGCATAAGACTCCTCTTTATCATTGTAAAATTCGTCTGTAACGTTGTCTCCTCTCCATGCAATCTTTCAAATTATCAGATCGTAGACAAACATTCAAACAAAATCAAGTTAGCAATCGAAATCCGATACTGTAACGCACCTATCTCTTAACTGCGTTGACATGTCGAAATGTGTGAAAAACTTACTTGATTGCAAAAATCGACCTTTATGACTGAGGTTCGTCCTAAAGAGGTGTGAATATGTGCAAACAATAGTGATGGGACTTTGAAATTGATTCGACGTAGGGGTAGTTTACGAGATAAAGAGAACGATGTATGGAGGTTCAAATACATAGAACTAAAGAATAATAAGATCGGGACATTAGAATAACTTCGACGTAGAGAGAACTTCGGCTAACGGACATTCGAGGTAAAGGTATTCGACTGTAAAAGGTACCTCACAAGGGAGTAACCTGTTCCCACACAATGACACTTTTTGACGCCCCACCTCCCCCAAGAAAGATAATTGGGATAACATTGTGTAAAATAAAGAAATAACTGGCAAGAAGCCATTACTTAATTTTTCACAGTGTTTTTGGCTTTTGGGGTAGAAAAGATTATGGATAATGACAAATTTGCTTGTAACAAGCAATTTCTTCATTATTCACGATGTTTTCCAAAGCTTTTCTTGTTGAGGGCATCAAAAAGCGTCATTGGTAGGGAATGAGTTAACTCTTTTGACTTGTAATATGTAAGCGTTGAAACAGTTTGACCTTAATCATGAGCTATATCATTGCTTCAGGTGGATGGACCTAAAATTGGACCTAAAGGAATCAACTCATTTCTGAATTTCCTAAAATAGACAAAAGTAAGATTATTCTGATGTCGAGTTGAAAATATCAAATTTGAATTTATCAAAAAATCCAATATTGGTTATCTATTAAGTAATTAAGAAAATATATCGCTCTGTAATTCTGAAACCTCGTAACTACAGCTTTAATCATGCTGTAGTTAAGAGGTTTTAGAATTACTCTGTCAATATGCAAATTACATTTTATTGATCACTTTAATTGAAGAAAATTTTCGGGTCAAAGTTCCTTTCCGATCTAATGACATGAATAGATCTATCCAACCCAAATATATCTAAAGTATTTTCTACAATTCTATTTCAGAGGTTTTTACCAGTTAACACTTGTCATGCTGAACCCAAAATATTCCATCGTGCAGTCTGATCTTAGTTATAATGACACTTGATCATTCCTTTTAGGCCAAATTTGTTTATCATTTCAGTTTCATAAGAAACAATAACATGCAATCAGGTCATTAACCCTTTCCCGTTCAAATACTGGATTTTACGTTCCTGTGATTTTATACTCAAGAAAACATTGTGGAAAAAGAAGAAATTGCTTGTAACAAGCAATTTCTCCTTTTTCCACAATATTTTCTACCACATAGGATGGTTTCATTTCAAATGGCATCCAGTTGTCATTGTCGTCTGCAACCTCTTTCAATTTTGACTAGTCTAAAATTTCCAAAAACAGGAAAGGGTTAATTGCTTTCAGTCAATTGATTTAAAAAATTTCTACAATCAATCTTCCTTGAGGGACCTCCTCTATTAACTCTTTCCCACATATTGGCGCATTTATTCGCCTCTCAATATAAAAGCTTTGTAAAAAATTTTGGACAATGAAGAAATTGCTTGTTACAAATAATTCTTTCATTGTCCACAATGTTTTCTACCTAAAAAGACAAATATTTAAAAAATTCCAACAATTTTTAATTGTCATCTGTAACTTCTTTCATTTTGGACCGGTCTAAAATTTCACTGTGTGGGAAAGGGTTAGGCTATTTGCACTAAGCAACCACAATCAAAATCCCCTTAAAAATCAAAAGCTGACATAAGAAGTGGGTGTATTTGCTAAAAGAGCATATTATTGATCAATCCTATATTGTAAGAGCCCATTTGAATTGACCAATCGCGGCTGTCAATCAAGGAATCAACCGACCAATCAAATACAGTCGAATCTGTGTACAGCAGCCAGTCAAGGGAGAGGGCCAAATTGGCTGCTGTACACAGATTGGCTGCTGTTCACAGTATCAATAGGGCGGCCATTTTGTCATACCATTTTGGGTTAGCTCATTAACAGATCACAAAACTTTAGACTACTCCAAATTCTAAGAAGTTCTAAACTTCCATTTCAAGTGTCTTTTAAAAAAAAGAAAAGGCACTTTGTACCATTTTAGATAGAAAATATTGTGACAGAAGTGAAAATATCCTGAGATATTCTCGTTTACGTTTAGCAACATTTTGGACCTGGGTACGACTTACACCAAACTCACTAGCAATAATACAAGAAGAACGTTCAGAGGCAAGCATACGAACCACTTTCACACGATCCTCTAGAGAGAGGAACCTACGTTTAGAGAGCGACATGATAGCAAGATTTGACAGCAAAAGCAAGTTTTCATCCATTTTAAAGACCTCAAGAAATCGGTTTTCTAAATGTGTAAACAACCTATAATGCTCAAGTTCATTTTATTTAAAGAGACCCGACGACTTAAAAAATTCCGTCTCCTCTGATCAATAATCATCGCTCAAATAGATCAAATCGACCAAATAGATATTAATGGCTAAATACACGTCAATTAATCAACTACACGGGATTAAGTCGATAATTAATTGTTTATATCTTGTACATTACGATAAGGCGACTTCGGCAGTTACTATAGTAGTGATTATCGATTTTTTCGAACACGACTAATTAAGTCGCGTGTTTTGTTAGATGACCGTTGTTTAGGTGCGATATACTGTTGACAATAGACCAATTAAGGTGACCGCTGGCCGCATTTCAGGAGATCACGCTATTCACAGTGCAATTAAAGAAGGACTTTGCACGGGGGGAACTCGAGTGGCCGTTGTCGGCAGATTGGCCGCTGTGCATAGTTGGCCGCTAACACAGATTTGACTGTAATTTATTCAGCCCTGACCTGAGCTTTTCAACCCCGACATTGGCCACCATTTTCGTTAACCTTTATTGTTGGTTCAGTGACTTAAACATCGTAACTACAGCTTTTTCAAGCTGTAGTTGCCATGTTTAGGTCACCAACCAACCATT
The DNA here is from genome assembly GCA_946902895.1 of Fragum fragum. NCBI lineage: Eukaryota > Metazoa > Mollusca > Bivalvia > Cardiida > Cardiidae > Fragum > Fragum fragum. The sequence continues at coordinate 18,145,250 of OX336365.1, read as the reverse complement.
TTACTTTTTTGTAACATGCTACTGGTCATAAATTTGCAAAATAACATCAAGAAAAATTGAAACGGAACTTCATTTGGAGTTAATGGGCGGGAACTAGGGAGTCAGTGTGCGGGGACAACAAAGGATTTAGCTAGAATTCTGTAATAACTTATGCATGTAACTGAATCGATCCTTGATATATTTCAAAGAAATGGGCTAAAAGCGACTATTTTCTTCAGAGACCACTATTTGGTTGTCCCATAATACAAGATTTACTGTACTAAGCATAACAAAGGTTAAGTCTGAATCAAGTATGCTAACCCATTATCACATGAAAACTTTCTAGATGAGTCCAAATTGAGAGAGGTCCCACAGGACAATTGGAAATTAGTAAAATCTTAAAAAAAAATCTATCTTTGAGGAAAGAAACCAAGCGTGGTGGACAATGAAGAATTTGCTTGTTACAGGCAATTTCTATATTTTCTGCTGCACTTTTCAAAGATTTTTCATAAGTGTCATAAAAAAGCCTAATTGAGTGGGAATGAGTTTACAGTAAAATAATCAGAGCAAAAAAAGTTGTTACAAAATCTTAATGAAATCCATTTTCATTATACTTTTAACCCATTACCAGACAGCTAAATTTTAGACTGGGCCAAATTAATAGAAGTTGCAGACGACAATTCAAAGTTCATGAAATTTTGGATATTTTCAACTTTCTAGATAAAAAAATTGTGGAAAATGAAGAAATTGCTTGTAATGAGCAATTTCTTCATTTTCAACAATATTTTCTAAAGCTTTTTTCCTCAAGGGGATCTAAAAGCATCACTGAGTGGGAATGGGTTAAATACCGTGAGTCAGCCAAGTAATTGTAGATCAAAACTTCATTAATTGATTAAGAACATTAATCCTGCCAAAGTAAAAGCTTAGAGCTATCTTGAGTAACCTCCCTTGAATTTATTCAATGAAAGCAAGCAGGAAAATCTCTTGCTTGCTTTTTGCTTGCTTTTCTTTTTCAATATTTACTTCACTTTAGATATTTTGAGAAAGTGACTTGGAATTCTTCAGAAGATTGTTTTTGATTTAACAAATGGTCCATTTATGACAAAAGAAAAGCATAAATGAACTGTTTTTTTTTTGTTTGTTTTTTATTTCAAACGGAAGTCTCTCACAAGAATGCATTGTTATGCGTAAAAAAAAGTCTAAGGACTAGGACAGTCCACTGCAGAGTTATACAGCACAGCAATTTGTTTTGGAATTTCTATGCATTTGCATTATGAAGGGATAATGTTATAGATATAGTATAGTAAGAAATTGCTTGCTAAAGACAATTTCTCTATTTTTTAAATTTTTTTTAAGATTTCTCTTAATGCATTGTTATGCGTAAAAAAAAGTCTGAGGACTAGGACAGTCCACTGCAGAGTTATACAGCACAGCAATTTGTTTTGGAATTTCTGTGGATTTGCATTATGAAGGGATTATGTTATAGATATAGTATAGTAAGAAATTGCTTGCTAAAGACAATTTCTCCATTTTCTAGTTTTTTTTTAAGATTTCTCTTAATGGAATTGTATGGGAATATCCAAACCTATTCCAACACAAAGATGCCTCTTTTTTTACACCCATCAAGAACAAAGCTTTTAATTACATTGTGTGACATTGTGTGAAATGAAGAATTTAATTATTTTTAAGCTGTTTCTTCATTATCCTCAATCGTCTTCATTATCCACAATGTTTTCTACCCTAAGAGACAAGAGAGTTTTATAATTTCATCAACTAAACGTTGTCGTCTAAACCCTCTTTGAATTTGGATGAGTCTAAAACATTGTCATGTGGTAATGGGTTAAAAATAATTGACGGTAAGAATATCAATGGCATTAAATAAATGACATGTCAATTTGTTGAAATTGATCTCAAGTGTGTCTCTATTTACACTTCCAATGTCCTTGTCAAACTTACTTGCAAGGCAATTTAAAACCTGATCAGTGCACTTAACCCTTGTCATGCTGAGCCAGGAATATTCCTGTTTAGGCAGGAGGTATAGACAAAGATCAGCCTGCACATCAGTGCAGTCTGATCTTGTTCTACACCTACCGTTTGTTCCCTTTCAGCCAGAGTTGTTAAACTCTTTCCTGCACATTCCCTTGTTTTTACGTCCCAGTGATTTTATACTTGAGAAAATATTGTGAGTAAAAAAGAAATTGCTTGTTACAAGCAATTTCTTCTTTTCCCACAATATTTTCGAACCTATAAGTTGTTTACTTTTTGTATTGCACCCACTTTCAAATTTCGTCTGCATCTTCTTTAATATTGGACTGGTCTAAAATTTTGAAAAACAGGACAGGGTTAAATGTGTACTATTGACCCTTATTAAGACCTTCCAGTGTTGTCACTCTTTTGATATCAAATTAATTCTACATAGGATTTTAATTCAGCATGACAAGGGGTTAATCACATGTCCATAAAATTTAAATGGAATCTAAAAATTCTTCCATTGCAAAGCATTCAGAGCTTGGGCTTATTTTTTTTGACTCACAAAAGAAATTGATGTGGGAAAAATGTTGAAAAGGAGAAAATACTTTTGAAAAGCAAATTTTTCTCACTATAAATATACTGCAATTAACATTCTGCAAAAATTTAATCCAAATCTGTCAATAAATGCAGGTATGGACACACAAACCTCAAGACAGACAGACGGAGAAGATGATACCTAAATACTTCCCTCCACCTTCAGTGGCGTATGAAAAGCAATGCAAGCCATGCTTGCATATTTAGTATTAGCATATTTATGATCTGAGGATAAGATCATTATTAAAATAACCCTTGTCATGCTGAACCCTGAATATTCCTGTTTCTGTAAGAGGTATAGTCAAAGATCAGCTTGCACATACATGCGGTCTGATCTTAGTCTACACACCTGTGTGTCCTTTAAGACGTTAAGTTTAGGAAATTCTTAATTCTGCAACATTATGGGCAAAAAACATTGTGCAATTTGAAGAAATTGCTTGTTGAAGGCAATTTCTTCATTTTCCTCGATGTTTACCCGATTGTTTTTCTTGAGGGGCGTCAAAAAGCATCATAATGTGAGAATAGGTTAAGCTTTATTCATTATCAAGTGGCCCAAGTTTGAATCCCAAAAGGAGCTTTCTAAATTTCTAAATAGGGTCTTGTTGGTCCAAACAATATTGGTGATTACTAATATATTCTCCCAGAAGCGGAATCAATATGGATAGATCTAAGCTGTGAGAGCTTGTTTACCTGTAAAGGTGTAAAATAGATGTAAACCAAAGGATTACAAAGTTTCTCTTAATGGTTGTTTTTGATTTGCAAGAATCTTTCGAATTTGCATCAGGAAAAGAGTTCAGATCTTTGGACACAATAAATATGGATATTTGGGGAGAAGCAATCCCTTTGAGAAAAGCCGATAATTAAGTTTAGGAAACAAGATCTGAATTCTTGGGAATAGTTACAGCATAAACCTATAATTTTAAATTTGTTTGCATGGAAACCACCGAGTAACCCTCGTACTTTTGAGGTGATAGCTGGATTATTTCCAAATATGGTAAAGACCCCCATAACTGCGTAATATCATGTGCATTTTATTGTGACTTGCTTAGTGTGAAATAAGTATCAAACAAGGGGTTAGAGCAAATCTGTATAAAGTGTCTATATAAATATAGGCATTTACAATGGTCTAGATATGCAATCTATCATAAGAATATTGGAGTGGCTGATAAATTAACATTCATCATGCTGAACCGGAATATTCCTGTTTTGGCAGGAGGCGTAGACAAAGATCAGCCTGCACATACGTGCAGTCTGAGCTTAGTCTACGCCACCTGCTTGTCCCTGTTGAGCAGGAGTTGTTCATGAAATTAATTGTCTAAAGAAATAATAGTTCTCTGTAAAAGCTTCCAGTCCTAACAGTTCTTTGATTTAAATGCATCTTTTTGAAACAGATTTTATTCAGCATGACAAGGGTTAAAAAAGTATTAATCCTGGATGCAAAGATTGTGCAGGATGACCAGGGATTTTGTTAACCAATTTCCAACACTGGCCGAGACATTATGAAGACATTCATTCTGAACAAATATCAAGTCATTTAAGCAGAAAATGTGACCTCTTGAGTGTAAACAAGGTATTTCTAAGATTTGACCTAGAGACCTAGTTTTTAACCATGACCCAAATTTAAACATGGTCAAGATGTGTAAACAAATAATCTAACCCTATATAAAGCCATTTGAGCTGAAAATGTGGCAAACAAGGTATTTCCAAGATTTAAAATGGATATCTATTTTTACTCAAGGTGACCCAAATTCAACCCTTGCCCAAATATCATGAAGACAACAATTTACACGAAGTCTGAAGACATTTGAGCCAAAAATGTGGTCTCTAGAGTGCAAACAAGACAAATGTTTACATGTAACAGACCATGCATGATCACAAAAGCTCACCTTGAGCAAGTTATGCTCAGGTGAGCTTAAATCAAAAACAAAGACTCAGGTCTAAACAGAAAATCAGTTTTGAAAATTTGGTAGAAATTAATTAATTGCTCCCTACTTATGGTTTGCACAGATCCTTACCCTTATTTTAACCCACTACTAGATGGCACTATTTCAAAATGGTCCAAATTGAGAGAAGTTGCAGATGACTATTAACAGTTTATCAAATTTTAGATTTTTTCAACTTTCTGAGTAGAAAACATAGTGTTAATTGAAGAAATTGCTTGTTGCAAGCAATATCTTCATTTTGCACAATGTTTTCCAAATTGTTTTTCTTGGGGTCGGGTCCGAAAGCATCACTGTGCAGGAATGGGTTAATAGGCGGAATTTCGCATTTGGTATTCAAATAGATAAAGATTTATTGATTGATTAAATTGGGTTTAATGCCACTTTTAACAGTATTTCAGCCATATCTCTGCAGCTGGAGCAACTAACCATGGATTCCCGGTATTTTTCACACCAATATTACCACTATATCCTTTCCTAGCCTCCAGCTGCTATCCCACTTAGGTTTACGATTATCCAACCATTGGTGAGAGACAATTGTGGGAAAGAACATGTGCCGCCACATGTGCCGATTGAACCCATGACCTCCTTTTATTGAAGATTAGAAGTATGTAGAGCTACCGACTGCCCTATGACTGCGGCCAAATAGATAAAGATACTTACTGCTTTTGGAGGAGTGGTATAATAAAGCTGTGTTGGGCTTTTTTGAAACATGGACACATCGTCGGAGCACGTTGTCATGGTTTCTGATGATGCCGTTGAATCCGAATCTTCCTCGAAATTCCATGCTGATCCTGAAAAGAAAAAAAACAACGGTTACCATAATAACTGACAGACTGCTTCTGTCAATAAAAATATAGACCAATCGATTATTCATTTAGACCCGAAAGTGAAATCTGAAACTATGACATTCATGTAAAACATTTTTGTTGTTAGGTCACTAAACCCATTCCCTCAAGACAAAATCTAGACAGGTCAAAATTCAAAAAAGTTGTAGTCAATAGTTTTAAAATCTCCAAATTAATGTCGCCAATACCAGCTTTCACTTCAAGTCTAAATGTATGATTTGATCGGTCTATCCGTTTTTGATTGACAGCTGCGACTGATTTTACAAGTTTTGATTATTTTTGTTCATGGCAGGAACCCTTGCAACCCATCAGGCAAAACCCCCAAAACTTCCGAGATTTAAATATGAAATGAGCCTTGTCAGACTGCCTTCCTGCATATCCTTGTTGTCATTCTAAAACCTCGTAGCTACAGCTAGAATCAAGCTTAGTTACAAGGTTTAGTTACAAGGTTCTAGGACAACAATGATTTGCTGACATGGATCGAAACAATCCTTCACGCTTTTTCTGAATCTAGAATGACGATTCTACCATACCATATATAATTTTTAGACTGCAAACCTCTGGATGAACTCTGCTAGATATTCTAATTCCTTTTCAAGTATCTGTATGAAGATTTAAGCCATGAGGCTCCTTTTTGACAGGTGGATGAATTTTACAAAGGCAAATACAGCTGTCAAATATTTTTGATTTACACTGAAATCCAATTAACTTAATTTGTCCCATTCCTAAACACCAATAAAGATGTACCATATATTAAGTCAAGTTTAAGTTAAAAGATTGATTTTAAATTGAAAGCACTTAAAACATTCCCACACGATCTCCCCTCTTTACGCCCCTCAAGAAAACAAGCTTTGGAAAACATCATGGAAAATGAAGAAATTGCTTGATACAAGCAATTTCTTCAATATCAAAAATGTTTTCTATAAAAAAAAAGAAGAAATTCAAAATTCCATCAACATAAAATTGTCGCATAGAGATATTGTGGGAAAAGAAGAAATTGCTTGTAACAAGCAATTTCTTCTTTTTCCACAATATTTTATTCCCTACTGAATAGTTATTTATCAAATTAAATCCACTTTAAATTTCAGTCTGCAAAACCTTTGAATTTGGACCAGTCTAAAATTTCGATAAATGGGAAAGGGTTAAATAGGTAACACCCACAGGGTGCAGTTACATCTAAAATGACCCAAAAGTCGATTCATGCCTGTTAGGAATACTACAAACAGGCCTATACAAAAGATACAACTGTCTGTTTTAACCCATTACCTGCAGACAGCAAAGTATAAGACTGGTCCAAATTGATAGGAGTTGCAGACGACAATTGAAGTTGATGTAATTTTAGATTTTTTTCAACTTTCTAGGTAGAAAATATTGTGTAAAATGAAGAAATTTCTTGTTACAAGCAATTTCTTGATTTTTTCACAATGTTTTCCCAGTTATTTTTCTTGGGTGGGGGCATCCAAAAGTGTTACTGTGTGGGAACAAACCCTCCTTTCTACGCCCTTTCAGATAAAGGCTTTTGAAAACTTTGAAGAAAATGAAGAAATTGCTATTGAAGAATTGTATCAAGTAATTTCTTCATTATCCACAATTTTTCTATCCAAAAAGACTAAAAAAAGTAAAATTCCATCACATTGCAATTGTCGTTGCAGCTCTTTCAATTTGGACAAGTCTAAAATTTTTTGTGCAGGAATGAGTTAAATGCTTTAAAAAGTATACACCTTTGTTTACAAATTTTACAGTTGTGCATATTTGTCACACATATAATCATTTGTAACTTGGACCCATCTATTCCACAAAAAATCTACGGCTTTCGGAGTGCAGACACTTTTTAACAGAAATACACATCAGTTTTGCTTATTTGTTGAGAAGTAACATCATCACTTTTCATCAGTAAATAGCCAATACCACATTATGCGACCAATTCCTGTGAAGTTGATTGATTGCATGCCACATCAACTGACTCCTCTAGTAACGCCCACTGACTCTGACAAGAAGGACCGCTTAATATTCATACAGCATCATTTTGCAAAATTTACTTCTGGTCATAATGAATGATTTGATAGGTTGATTGATTCTTTGATTGACAGCCACATTTGATCAATTGTTGGAAATGTTACTCAATTGCTCATTTGTCATCGACTGGGTTCTTTGTGTCTGTACATTGTATAGATACTCAGAACAACATCATATTCCTGATATACTGTAAACTGCAGGTTTAATTTCCTTGGTGATTCCCTATCCATAAATACGATCACTCAAAATAACTGACTTGTCAATCATAAAATAGAGACAACAACAGACACAGACAATATGAAAGAATAATAAAATTTGTCCGAAGAACATCAAATTTTGGAGCAATCAGACAATGCCCAAAACAAACTGTATTGATTTAATTGGGTTTTTTAGCAAGGCAGACATTTTCAGCAGGCTATACCAAAGTAATGCAAATTAAACCATGACCAAAAAATATAATTTTTGACTGGTTCAACTTGAAAGAACCTGCAAACAACAATTTTAAGTTGAGGAAATTTTGAAATTCTTAGTCTTTTTATAACAAGCAATTTCTTTATTTTTACAATGTTCTTTTCTAAAACCTTTTCTTTAGGAGCATTAAAAAGCAAATTTGTGACGGAATGGGTTAAAACAGATTATTCAGACTTTTGTTCTATAGTTAACCCTTTCCCGTTCCTTGATGGTTTAAATTGAAAGAAATTGCAGACGTCAATAAAATTTGGATGTAATTTGAAATGAAACCATCCTATGTGATAGAAAATATTTTGGAAAAAGGAGAAATTGTTTGTTACAAACAATTTAAAATTGCAGCAACATAAAATCCTAGGTTTGTATAGGAGAGGGTAAATATCTAAAATTTTGAAGCCTTAGGTTAACTAGAATTGTTGTAAAGCAGACTTAAAACTCCATCAGTATCTTGTCATGCCACCCCCCCCCCCCAAAAAAAATAGGGAGCCTCCTTAGGTCAGGGATAACATATGTATTAAGTTTCAAGGTCCTAGGCCAAATGGCTTGTGAATTAGAGTATAGAAACTGCTTTCAATAAAAGTTCAAATAAGACCTTGACCTTTGGCCTATGTGACCCCAAAATAATAGGGTGATCTCTTTGATTATTGGCAACAATAATATGAAGTTTCATAGTTGTAGGTCATTTGGTTGTGGAGTTACAGCATGAAAATGAAAGTCTCTGTATGGTTAAAAGGATAAAGGGATGGATGGACAGACATGCAGACAAAGTCATACCAATATACCACTACATATTTCCTGAATATAACCTGAATATAAAGAATCTTTCTTATATGATAATTCATGATATCTAAAATGTCAAAGTTGCAACAAAGAACATTGACAATGACACCAGGGCAGTATCTTCTCCAAACACAGCAGAGCAAAATTTTCTTATTGAGCAAACTCTGAAATGGATCATGAATATCGTAATGCTCAATGTCCATTTCAAGGGTGAATTGCGATACTGTTTGAAGTGTCTATACATTGTAGAGACACTTAGAACAGTATCGCAGTTAACCCTCGATTTGTGATTACTCGGTCCAATATTGTGTTTTATAGTATCGGCACACTAAAGTAAAATTGGAATACTTGATAGGTTGTCAGTTTACAAGAGATGGAAATTTCCCCTTGAGAAAACGTAAATGTGTTTGTTCCATTATATATTCTAGTGCGATTACCACTGTTTTGTTCAATTATTCATTCTTCTACGATTACAATTGTTTATGTCTGTAGGGAATTTTGATAGACAATCTTTCCAAAATATTTCAATTCTCAAATGTTTTCCTTACACATCCCCTTCTCTGCAATTAAAAGATAGTAGCACAAACACCTAATTTCGTTCAAGAAATTAAGAAAATTACTGAGAACAGTTTCAGTTCTGTAACCTACATAAGTTCAATACCCCTTTCCAGATGGCAAAATTTTAGACTTAAGTCCATTTTTCAAAGAGCATGGGTAGTTACCGGACAATAAGATTTCAGACTGGTCCAAATTCTAAGAAATTGACAATGAAAGCTAAGCTGATGAGATTTTAAAAAAAATTGTTCCTTGGGTTAAAAGAAATTGTTGATAATGATGAAATTGCTTGTTACAATGTTTTCTGAATATCTTTTAACCCTTTCCTGTTCAAATACGGGATTTTACGTTCCTGTGATTTTATACTTGAGAAAACATTGTGGAAAAAGAAGAAATTGCTTGTAGCAAGCAATTTCTTCTTTTTCCACAATATTTTCTCCCCTACTGAATGGTTATTTTTCAAATCAAACCCACTTTAGATTTTCGTCTGCAAAACCTTTGAATTTGGACTGGTCTTAAAATTTGTAAAACAGGAAAGGGTTAATTAGGGGTGTAAAAAAGTGGGATTGTGTGGGAAAGGGTTAAAAGATATAACAGCAAGAAAATAGTAGATTCCATGTGACAAGCAATTTAACTCTTTTTTAGAATGTTTTTTTAGTAGGATTTATTTTAAGGAATGAATACAAGCAAGAAATCGTTACCCAATTTTTAGTAAATCAGTTTTCACCATTAGCAAGTTTGTTTGATCTGCATTGAAATAAAAAGCTTCTGATTGATCCTGCCTTGATAAATTGCTTGTTTGTTCTGCAAAACGATTCCAATTGGAACATGGATGGCAAACACCTGTTTGTACTGAATGTCTGCTTGAACTTTTTATTCACTCTTGGCAAGAAAAAAACGTAGAACAAAAAATATCTGTAGCCTTCTAACTAAAACTTATATGAGCTGAATCTGGATCTAGAATGACCATTCTACCTCATCATGTAATTATTTTTGGAATGATGTTGACCTCTGTTGGAATCAATCTCTTTTTCAAGCATTTGTCTAAGGTTACATCCTGGAGATTTTTTTTTCACCCTAGGGGGCCTAAGATCCATTCCATCACAGAAGGGCTAACCCTTGTCACTCTGGATAAAATCTTTATTGAGAATTACATCTAAATCAAAAGTATACTTCCTACCAAAACAGGAATATTCCAGGTTCTACATGACAAAGTTTAAGAGTTAACAAAAGTAAGCTCTAGAGAGCTTGACATCTGTTCAAGAGCTATAATTAGTACCTGTAAGTTATATTTAGTAGCTAACTGATAAGCCATGATTCATTAATTGAACAGGTTCCACCTGTGCGTCTCATGACCGAATTACTAGGTAAATATTGATGCTGCTTGATGGTTCCCATGATTCTTTATCCCATTAGCAGACAACCATGCATTTTCACACACACTTAGATACACTAAGATAATATAGTTATAGAAAACACTGAGAAATCGCTTGTTACAAGCAATTTCTTTTTTCTCACATAGTCCTCTACCTTATCGGAAACCAATTTTTTTAATTTGCACACGCTCGAATTGTTGTAACTTCTTTTAACCATTTCTATATCATCCCCTAGTGTTTTTTTTTTAACCCTGTTCTGGTATCCTTTAAAATTTAGATCTACTTTGTCCTCAAATATTTCCAAAAGCTAAAAGAACAAGAGCCATGTCGGACATGGCCATCCCCCGCCGTAAAAGCTTGATAGTGAACTGAAGCCAGTTAGATTTAGGCTCCTTGTACACTGAATTTCTTCTCAATGAGTTCAATAATAGCTATTATACTTTCAGAGATAAGCTCAGGACAAAATCTAAGTCTTTAAAACAAGAAATGGAAATAACTTTAAGATTATGCAAGTAAGAGTTGTGGTTCTTTTGCACTGCACTTCTCCTCAATGAGATCTATCGTCCTATGAAGATTCAAGTTGATAGCAATTATACTTTCAGAGATATGCTCCAGACAAGTTTAGTGATGGAATGAGGCAAGGACGGAATGACGGACGGAGACCATTACTATATCTCTTTCCCTGAAACGTAGGGGGATAACAAGCAGGTTGTGTAGACTAGGAAATATAGATTTTCACCACAGGATTCAACAATAAGGTATATCTGAAGACTAAGATCAGACTGCAGGTCTGTCTGTGCAGTCTGATCTTAGTCTATACACCTGGCACAGCTATTGTCAATTCAGGAATATTCCAGGATTTCATGACAAGAGTTAAGAATCTATTTTTTACTGAGCCCCTGGATGGTCTCTTTGCACTGGTTTTTGAGTACATAAACAGTAAATCACATGCCATGTTCCAGGAAATCCTTTTAATGGTGTTGGCATGTATTTATTTTGTTTCATCTTCATACAACATGTCACACCATGATCTATTACAACTGCTCTTCAAACAGTCTATGTTGCCACAGATATTCTTTCCGACATTCGTCTCCCACCAATGGGTGGATAATATAGTAAACCTAAGTGGGATGAGCAGCTGGAGGCTCAGAAATGATGTAGTGGTAGTAAAGGTGTAAGAAATACCAGGAATCAATGGTTAGGTGCTCCTGCCCCCAAAATATACCTTAAATACTATTAAAAGTTGCGTTAAACCCCAATTCAAACTAACAAATCTTACAGTCTATGAGACAGGTGTGCAGATTTCACACTTGTGCTTTTTTTTAAATAGCTTTCTGTTTTCAATTCTAATACAAGTTATAGTGAGTGATCAAAGTTCAATTTGGTCTTTACCTATATAAATGTTATTGACCTTAGATCTCTTACTAATAATACTAATAATTGTACATCTATAGTTGTTGTTTGAGAATATAATTCAGTAAATTCACATTTTAAAACAGTAAGTAGCTGATACAAATTCCAGGTTGATAAAATTATGAATTAAACCAAAGAGCCTGTATATTTTTTTATATCATGTATATAATCTTAAATTACTGTCAGCCTGAATGAAAACTAATTACCGGTATTACTTATAGTTTTTAGTGCATTGTTTATGGTGCTTACATTTCTAGTCTCTGGGCAACCAAAAATCAAATACTTAGCCTCTTAGTTTGATGTATGCAAATGATCCATTTCAAAGATATTTCTTGAAACGATTCCATGCATAGTGGAAGAATTTGTTGATAGAAATTAACCCTTGTCATTCTGAACTCAGAAAACTCCTTTTTTGGCAGGAGGCATAGACAAGGCAAGCCTGAAGATACATCTACCCACATCTTAGTGTATACCACCTGTTTGTTCCTGTTAAGACAAATTTGTCATAAATTGATTTTCAAATGTTGATTGATTGAAGAGTTTAACGCCACTTTTAACAGTATTTCAGTCATATCACATCAACAGGAGCACCTAACAATGGATTCCTGGTATTTCTCACACCAGTACTATGTCTACATCCTTTCCTAGCCTCCAGCTGCTATCCCACTTAGGTTAACAATTATCCATCCATTGGTGAGAGACAAATGTCGGAAAGGATATGTGCCGTGGATCAAACCCATGACTCTAATGATTGAAGATTAAGAGTCCGATACGCTACCGACTGCGCTATGATGGCGGCGATTTTCAAATGTATATTGAACTATATAATAAAGCCTTGTTATATAATTTAATGCAGTTCCAAGTGTTTATATTTTCATAGTCAGAAGGTTCTTTTTTGTCCATGACCATATGGAACCATCACATATTTGTACCATTTTTTAAAAAAAAATCTCCACAAAGAAACATACAAAAAACGTGTGTCAGGTGAAATGTACATCATGATGCAAATGTACTGTGATGGCCTTGTTCCACTCAATATACCATGTAATGTACATTCCAAGCTGATTTCATGCCTGTCAGATAGCAGACACATGGAAACATGAAACATGTTATTGCTTTGGCAAGCATGGTTTACCAGACAGTACAATCAACAGCAAACATGACCTGGTCAAAAGGATTTGATTGCATTTCTAGGGTTAGAACACAACTACTGTATTAGTGCCTATATTTTTATAGGCATTTTACAATAACTAAGCACTGAACCCTGGTTTTTGTCTCCATTTTGGAAGAATAATTGTACCAATATTGAGGGTGGCTAACTCTTGCAAAAAGTCTCAAGAGTTGCTTGCCTTGATGGTGTAGACAGGAGTTTTTTTGTGTGTGTCTTTTTTTTGTTTATATTGATCATTACTATAAATCCAAATTTTCAAGTTAGAAATATCTATGTACAAAGACATCAATCACATTTCTTAAAAAAGTTCTACTGAACAAACAATAAATATTGCCATACACCCAGATTGTCAGACTCCTTACCTTCAATCATGGGATGTCATGGGTTTGATCCTCGGCGGCGGCATATATCCTTTCCGACATCTGTCTCTCACCAATGGGTGGATAATCTTGAACCGAGGTGGGATAGCAGCTGGAGGCTAGGAAAGGGAGTAGTGGTAGTACTTGTGCGAGAAATACCAGGAATCCATCGTAAGGTACTCCAGCCGCTACGATATGACTGAAATGCTGTTTAAAGTGGCATTAAACCCAATTCAATCAATCTACTCAGATTCTTTTTCTTATTCTTTTCAACAAGAATTTACCAGTATCTTCAAGAATATGAAGAATTTTCCTGGCACTAAGGTGTCTAGTAGCATTTAGAAGGCAATACATGCCTCCCAATTTGTTATTCAATTAACCTTAATCTCAGTTATTTGGTGAGATTTTCTTCTTGGCAGCTTTTGATAGAATATTCTCTAATGAATGGTATACATCTGGTCCATCCAAGAGGGCAAAAATGTCCATTGATTGCTAGTCTGCATTATTAAAACCATTACAATACAACTTTCGACTGTGTTTAATCCATTCCCATACAATCCACCAAAACAAAAAAGCTTTGGGAAAACACTGAGGATAATGAAGAAATTGCTTGTTACAATTTCATCATTTGAGAGTAATGATACTGATCACTCTTCATGAGTGTATCATTGGCAATTCATTATGGATGCATCAGTGACCTAGGCTTGTTGGTGTAACAATGGTTAATGTTTGTGGCCCACATTGTCAATGTTTTTGGCTCATAGTGGTCAATGCTTGTAGGCCATAGAGGTCAATATTAGGTGATCATAGTGGTCAATGCTTGTAGGCTATAGAGGTCAATATTTGTTGATCATAGTGGTCAATGCTTGTGGATCATAGTGGTCAATGCTTTAGGATCATAGTGGTCAATGCTTGTTGGCCATAGAGGTCAATATTAGGTGATCATAGTGGTCAATGCTTGTAGGCTATAGAGGTCAATATTTGTTGATCATAGTGGTCAATGCTTTAGGATCATAGTGGTCAATGCTTTAGGATCATAGTGGTCAATGCTTGTTGGCCATAGAGGTCAATATTAGGTGATCATAGTGGTCAATGCTTGTTGATCATTAAGTGGTCAATGCTTGTGGATCCATCATTGGCTTATACTTACTACAGCCTCAAACCTTTTGGTATTTTTCATCCTAGGCGCACTCTCTTTTTTTATAGATACAAAGCAGAAATCTTTAACCTTTTCCTGTATGAACTCAGATTTGTATGATCCTATGATATTAAACTTCAGAAAACAAACAATTTCTTCTTTTCCAGAAATATTCATATGTGATAGTTTCTTTCTAAATTGTACATACTTTATAATGTCATCATTTTACCACCTCCAGGTTTGGACAAGTTCAAAATTGTTGAAAAATGCTAAAGGGATTAAACGATGCCAAGGCCCTACAGAAGAATTTACAAATCAAAGTAACACTCAAACAATTTTTTACAGGGTTAATTGTGCACTGAATACATAATCTGATTTAAATTAGACTCATTTGATGAATTAATTCTTCTTTCTAATTTCAGGATTATTTCCTCTAAACACTTGTTTTCAATGAGTTTTCAACCAATTGCCACATGGTGATGCTTTTTGCCCCCCCCTCCCCCACAATTTAGGGTTCAGCATGACAAGGGGTAACTTTTTATCTGCCAAAAACGAAATTTTAGACTGCTCCAAATTTAAATCAGTGTCAGGCAATGTTTAAAGGTGCACTCATGTTAAAAATTAGTGAAAAACAGAGTAGAAATCATGGTGACTATAAATGGTGAAATATCTTTTTACACGCATTTCTCCTTTCCCAACAATGTTTTCCTCCACTATTTTACTTCAGTCCACCAAGTGGTAACAGGTTAAAAGTTTATAGGTTTTAAATATTTTATTATTTTCGAAATTAACAAGTTCAAGTAGTTCTGTCAATTTTACACAATCTAGAACGTTGACTTCGATCACGATAGAAAATATTAGCTTTTGGATTTATTGATACTTGTTTGAAAGTATGAAATGCATTGATCCAACGTCCAAATATTTATACTATCAATCCCAGTTCAAAATTATCATGATAAAAGCAAGTGAACACAAGATCGAAGTGTGTATTGAATGGATAATTGCTAAATCGAATGTCATTTAAACTTTTAACACCTCAAAACTTATAACCAATTTCATTATGGCCATCATAAGTGCTTTAAATTAAACATATTTATGTTGCATTGATTTAGAACCAGAGTGGCATTTAACCCATTCGAACACAGTGGAACTTTAGACCGGTCCAAATTGAAAGAAGCTTCAGACGACAATTTCAAGTTGATGGAATTTTACATATTTTAATCTTTTTGCATAGAAAACATTGTGGATAATGAAGAAATTGCTTGATACGAGCAATTTTTTCATTTTCCATAATGTTTTCCAAAGCCTTTTCAGTTAGACGCATAAAAAGGCTGGATTGTGCAGGAATGGGTTAACCCATTTATCGCCACTGGGTGTTGTTTTTTTTCAGAATGTTGACATACATAGAAGGACAGAACTTCGATCCTTTCTAATCTCTTCCATTAGCCCGTTAATGCAATCCAGTTCTTTGATGCTGAGGAAAATTGTTAAGTAAAACAATGAGGGGAAAAGGAGAAATTGCTTTTAACAAGCTTTTCCTCCTGTTTCTCACATTTTCTACCTTATTAATTAATTTTGTCAATTACTTTCCAAATGCAGCATACCTAGAACGGTTGCCTGCAATTTCTTTCAATTTGCACTAGTCTATATTGTTGTCATCCAGAAATGGTTAACCCCTTATCAGATGACAAAATATTAAACTGGCCCAAATTGAATGGAGTTGTAGAAAACAATTTAAATTGTATGAAATTTAAGGTTTTTTCAAGTTTCTGGGTAGAAAATATTGTGGAAAATGAAGAAATTGCTCGTTACAATTCTCCGCATGCTGAATTTTGTCGGTTTCTGCTAAAATCTTCGGCTGTTCATTTCTTGGACCCCACTAACAGCATTATAGCAGAGTTGCAGTGTATATGTAGTCACTATGACTATATAGACATTGGCTTTAACCCATTCCACACAACAAAATTTTAGACTGGTCCAAATTGAAAGAAGCTGCAGACAACAATTTCAAGTTGATGGAATTTTTAAGGAAATATTCCTCAAATTCATCAAAACCTAGAAAAAATTATTAAATAAAACTAATTTAAACAAATTCAAGTACAGCTTGTGTCCAATTAACCTAGTAAAAATTCTTTGGAATGTCATTTCTTTAATTTGTATTAGTCTAATTTGGGAATTGTTTTATTAAACCCATTACCAGATGGCAAAGTTTGAGATTGGTCAAAATAGAAGCAGTCGCAGAAAAAAAAATCAATTTATTCAATTTTAGATTTTTTCAAGATTCTGGGTAGAAAACATTGTGTAAAATGAAGAAATTGCTTGTTACAAGTTGTTTCTTCATTTTACAACAGTGTTTTCCTAATTGTTTTTGTTGAGTAGGGTTCAAAAGCGTTATTGTGTGGGAATGGGTTAATACTCATTGTAAAAGAGATCCATTTTCCATTCCTTCTTAAACTGTTAAAATTCATTCCCCACAAAATTGTTCTTTGACAAAGGTTAAACATTGGTTGAACCATTTTTGAAACATTAATTGCCATTGATAGAAAAAGCAGGGCAACAATTTCCAGTGAACAAAATATCAGATTTGTTCAAATCAAGAGAAGATGCAGACAATTTTAAAGAAGTTGCTGACATTTACCTTTCTGGGGCATAAAAAGAAAAAGGTTAACCCAGATGGCAAAATTTTAGACTGGTCCAAATTGAAAGGAGTTGCAGACGACAATTTAGAGTTTATGGAAATTCAGATTTTTTCCACTTACTTAGTAGAAAACATTGTTGAAAATGAAGAAATTGCTTGTTACAAGCATTTTATACAATGTTTTCCCATATGTGTTTCTTAGGGGCGTGCAAAAAGCATCACTGTGTGGGAATGGGTTAAATAGGGAAATGGGTAAGGAAGGAGCATCTATAAGAAAAAATATGTTATTTTGCAGCAGCGGAAGACATTTTTTCCGTCACTCACTCTCATTTCTCTGCCCGAGCTTGTGATGTAACCGAATACAAAAATCAATGTCGAGTATGGGAGATTTCAATTGTGAGTAAAAATCTTGTCAATCAATTTTTAATGACCGAGCTATTCAAGTACAATCACATTTAATGGAAACTTTCATGTACAGATATTTAGATAAGAGCCACGGATCTGCGCATAGAATCTGAAAATTTATGAATCTGAAAGCGCTTACTCCATCGATAACCAATAATTAAAGGGACTTTCAATTGCAGATAAAATTGAAAACCCAGGATTTTTACTTTTCACAAGGAAAGACATTAAAAGGATGAATTTAAACCAGAATGGTTGATTCTGGTTGTCCAAAGACAATTCATGTCTCGGAGCCTACAGACATTGGACCTTAAACTTTGGCCTTAACTCAGGACCTGAAAAATGCTACTTATAAATTTATAGTACACTTCAACAAGATGAAGACCATTACTTTTGTGCTTATTTAGAATGGAATATATCAATAAATGTAATTCTTAATCAGTATAGACAGTAATTTGACCTTCAACTGTAACCTTGATAAAAATGGGAATCTTTCAAATTTTAATGTAGCTTCATTCATGCTATAGAGTTACAGAAGCTATCAGCAAATTGGTTCACAGTGGACAATTAAACTTGCATGATCTTTGGCACATTCAAACCATCCATCACATTGACAATGGATGAGCTGTTGTACTTGCCTTATAGGTGTATGTGCTAAATGTTATAAAACCATCCATGCCAGCTTGAAATGAACACAACATAGTCATTAACCCTTGTCAGGCTTGATAAATCCTCTTCAGAATTGCTCTTTTTAATGGCATTTCACACCACTTTTAACAGTATTTCAGTTATATTTCAGCAGCGGGAGCACCTAACCATGGATTCCTGGTACTTCTCACAAATACTACCACTACATCTTTTCTACCTCTATTGGTAGATGACAAATGTCTGAAAGGATATTTGCAGTGATCAGGGATCGAACCCAGGATCTCATGATTGAAAGTCTGACATAGTATCAACTGTGCTATGGCAGTGGCCACTTCAGAATTGCATGAAAACCAAAGAGTTAACCCATTCCAACACAGTGAAATTTTAGACTGGTCCAAATTGAAAGGAGCTGCAGACAACAATTTCAAGTTGATGGAATTTGAAATTTTTTCATCTTTCTGGATAGAAAACATTGTGGATAATAAAGAAATTGCTTGATTCAAGCAATTTCTTCATTTTCCACAATGTTTTCCAAAGCTTTTTTGTTGAGGGGCGTTAAAAGGAGGGATCGAGTGGGAATGGGTTAAAAGCACTGAAATCACTAGTTGTGGGCAAATATTTCTTTTAAAAATTCTTCTTAAAAACAAATTTCTACTGAGAGGGACAGACAGGTGGTGTAGACTAAGATCAGACTGCATATATGTGCAGACTGATCTTTGTCTATACCTCCTTCCAAAACAAGAATATTCTGAGACAAGGCTTAAGAATATTTTGCTAATTGCAAGGCGGCTGGAAAATTTGGTAATCAATTAACTCTACACCTTTTAATGCCCCTGTAAAATAATGCTAAGTGAAACATTGTTTGAAAAGGAGAAATGGCTTGTAACAATCTATTCCTCCTTTTCCAATAATATTTTCTACCACATTTGATCTTGACTTTTCATGCTTTGAAATATTGTTTGCAACTTCTTTCATTTTGGGCCAGTCCCAAATTTTGAAGTTTAAACCATTCCAACAAAATCACTCCTTTTTACATCTCTCAAGAAAAAAGCTTTGGAAAACACTGTCGAAAATGAAGAAATTGCTTCATACAAGCAATTTCTTCATTATCCACAATGTTTTCTATCCAAAAAGACAATATTTAAAATTCCATCAACTTGAAATTGTTGTCTGCTGCTTCTATCAATTCGGACCAGTCTTAAATTTCAGCAAGTGGGAATGGTTAATGAAATTTCCAATCTGATGATAAATGAACAGAATTCAGAATTTTGTCCTAGAAATGTAGCTACTTACTAGGTACCATAGGAGGCTCAGGGAGCCGCAAGTCATGTGGAAGTGCTTGTTCCCCCTCACTTTTACTTCGAGCTAGAATCGATTTCTTCTCCTTTTTCGGTTTCCAGGAGGATACCCTCCTTAAATCCTGCATTTTAGTTCGGGTTTTTCTGGACAACATTTTCGATCACTTTTGTGTTAGTCCAGTTTCAAGATCATAAGTACGGTATATATTTCCGCATGTCCATCTTACATTAAATTATCCTCTGTCCAATATGAAATTGTCCCACATTTCGTCTTTTGTTTCACCTAACCCATTTTTGTAATATATCTGGGTATTTAATTATGGACCACCTCAGGTTTTTATTTCGATGAGAAATGGTCGTATTTCAACCTTTGCTTTAGCATTGTCATTTATCAGTTGTTATGCACAATTACATTGATCTCTGTAAATATTATCAATATTTGTTACATTATTAACCCTGTTCTGTCAGCATTATGTTCAGTGCTATAATCACTTTCAACCTATTATCTGATGACAAAATATTTTGATTGTCTATAGTTTATTATATTTGTCTCTACAGATTTATTATACTACCACACATAAGTTTTGTAGAATTGTCAAAATTGAGGGAGGCTGCAGATAGATATTCAATATGCATTTAAAATTTAAAAATACCAGCCACATGACTGTAAGAAAAGGAAAAATTGTGACAAGTAATTTTTCAATCTTTCCTTTCAACACTGTTTATTCCAATCACCATATTTCTTCAGTGGTTAAGAATTTATTATAATATGGTTATATCGTA
This sequence comes from Fragum fragum, assembly GCA_946902895.1. Taxonomy (NCBI): domain Eukaryota; kingdom Metazoa; phylum Mollusca; class Bivalvia; order Cardiida; family Cardiidae; genus Fragum; species Fragum fragum. Next base: position 18,124,873 of record OX336365.1, on the reverse strand, counting down.
GATTAACCTATTACCAGACATTAAAATTCCACACTAATCCAAATTGAAAGAACTTGCAGACGACAATTTTAAGTTGATGAAATTTTAAAGATCTTTTTCCTTTTGGGTTGAAAACATTATAGATAATGAAGAAGTTGCTTGTAACAAGCAAATTCTTCATTTTCCACAATATTTTCCAAACCTTTTTTCTTGGGGGTTGTCCTAAAGTTGGAACCGGCTATCCCTCTTTTTTACGCCTCTCAAGACAACAGCTTTGAAAAACATTGTGAAAATGAGGAAATTGTTCCTATCAAGCAATTTCTTCATTATCCACAATGTTTTCTATCCAAAATACGAAAAAATTCCATCAACTTGAAATTGTGGTCTGCAGCTTCTTTAAATTTGGACCAGTCTAAAATTTTGTTGTGTGGGCATGGGTTAAGCATCTAGTATCTTAATTAATCCATTCCAACACAATCCCATTTTTAACAACCCTCAAATGTCATTTTGAAGAGAACATTATGGCAGATGGAGAAGGTCCTTCTCATAAGCTATAGATCCTTTTGTCACTATGATTTCTATCACAGTTTGTTGTTTTTTTCAATTTAAACACAATTTTATTATAATTTGCATCTTCTGTTTCAATTTAGAACGAACTTAAATTTTTGTCTATTGGTAAATATAAGGTTAAACTGTAAGAAATAAAAGCACCAATATCCCCCCCACACCCACACACACTCCTTTTCCTTAAAAAAAAAAAAAAAGTGAAATCACAATAGCAAAAAGGGTTAACAATTTATCTGAAAATTATTCACAATTAAATTAATCTCCAGAAAATGTTATCACCATTTTGTAGCCATACATGGCTCAGTCAATAGTTTTAAACCATTGGAATTCCAATCACATCAGATAACAAAATATAAACGACATTTATATCACACACACAGAAAGCCGCCTGAGCGCCTGGCAGTATTTACTTACAGCCAATATTTTCTCCCGATTTCTATAACCCGAGCAAATTCAAGGTTTTCACTTGTCAATACTTTATCATTATCAATACTGATTCTATTTAAATAACATTATTTATGATTGACGAAAGCTGTCCACTATAAGTTTTTAATAATTTAAATCTAAAATTTCATAGCAATTTTACCCCCCATTTTATTTTGTCTGAATAATCCTTATTATTACTTTAAACATTGGCTTAACCCCTCTCCCATACAATCCCTATTCTACTTCCCTGTAATTGTAGTAAACTTGAAAAAAACATTGTGGGAAAAGAAAAAATTGCTTGTAACAAGCATTTTTTTCTTTTCCTACATTTTTTTCTAGCCTGTAAGCTGGTAACTCTTGAATTGCATCCACTTTTAATTATTGTCTGCAGCACCTTTCAAATTAGACCAGTCCAAAATTTTGAAAAATGGGAAAGGGGTGAACCTTTCCTGTTTAATCCCTGGATTTTTACGTCCTGCGTTTTTTATTTCAGAATATATTGTGGAAAAAGAAGAAATTTCTTCTTTTTCCACAATATTTTCTACCCAAATAACTGATTATTTTTCAAATAAATTCCTTTTAATTTGGACAAGTCTAAATGAAAAAAAAAAAAAAGATGGGAAAAGTTTAAACTACTGCAGCACATTACCCCACATTTTCACACTAAACAAAATAAAGCAAAGCAAAATATGGTAGAAAAAAAGTAAATGCTGGACTCCAGTATTTTCCTCTTTTCAACAATATTTTCAAGTTTTACTAAAATAGCAATGTTATATGTCACCAGTTTTGAAATCACATCTATTGTTTTTTCATTTTTCATCTGCTAAACATATAATTCCCTCTTGTAGCTGTCTTCACTTAATATTGAAATAACAATTAATCCATTTTCACAAGTATTAGTTTTTCTTTCTTTCACAGTGTTTTGTCTTTCTTTCAATGATCCAATCATTAAGACTTTAGGCACACCAACATTTAATACTAATAACCAGAGAATAAAAGTGTGATAAACCAAAATTAATTGATCAATGTAAACCTTAATAACACTTCACGTAGCTCCTAATCCGTTCAGGTCATGTTCGAGCATATTTTGATTTGGGAAAACCACAGGGACAAATTCACATCAATAGGTAAAAAAAGACCTGTACTGCTACTAACAAACATCCTTAGCTTAACCCATTACCTGTTAGTAAGAATTTAGACTACTCCAAATTCAAAGAAGCAGACAAAAGTTTTCATTTGATAGAATTTTAAAAATCTTTGACTTTATGGGGGTGAAAACTTTGTGGATAATGAAGAAATTGCATTTAACAAGCAATTTCTTCATTTTATACAATGTTTTCCAAAGCTTTTTTTCTTGAGGGGCATAAAGGGGGATAGTGTGGGAATGAGTTAATTCTTGCCATGCTAAATAAATTTCTTGTTTAAAATTGCATTAAAATTGAAAGAATTTAAACACTGAATTAGTCCCTAACATTGGGTCAACATTTATTTTGATAATTATTTTCATAAAACCTTTGCTAAAAAAATCAAACAGGTAGCGTAGATTATAGTCAGACTGCACTATGTGCAGGCTGATCTTAATCTATACCTCCTGTAAAGGAGAAATATTGTTGGTTCAACATGACAAGGGGGAACAAGAGTGCTATAAGTCACAATATGCATAGCCACATCAAGGTCCCTTTTTTCTGTGACACTGCCTTAACCCTTTCCCGTTTCTTGAAACTTTAGACTAGTCCAAATTGAAAGAAGTTTCAGACGACAAATGAAATTGGATGGAATTTTTAATCAAACCATCCTCTGTGGTAGAAAATATTGTGGAAAAAGGAGGAATTGCTTGTTACAATTGCTGTGAAAACAGATGAAGAAATAAAAAGAATAGCTCATGAGTTTTGTTCATGTTTATATTCATAGAGATAGTTAACCCTTGTCGTGATGAAATCAGAATATTCCTGTTTTGGCAGGAGGTATAAAACAAAGACAAGCCTGCACATATGTGCAGTCTGATCTTAGTCTACACATCCTTCTTGTTCTTTGATATTCTAAGCCTGATTTATAAGATAAATTCTCAATATAATTTTGAACCAACAATAATTGTATCCAGTACTGACAGCCCTTTGATTTTAATAGATTTTATTCAGCATGACAAGGCTTAACTCATTCACACATAATGACACATTTGGATGCCCCCCAAGAAAAAAACATTGGGAAAACATTGTATAAAATGAAGAAATTGCTTGTTACAAGCAATTTCTTCATTTTACACAATTTGTTCTTCCCAAAAAATTGAAGAAATCTAAAATTTCATAAACTGAAAAATATCGTGTATAATTCATTTCAATTTGGACCAGTCTAAAATTTTGCCATCTGGTAATAGATTTAACCCTTCTCATGCTAAACCCGGAATATTCCGGTTGGGCAGGAGCTGTAGACCAAGATCAGCCTACACATAAGTGCAGTCTGATATTAGTCTACACCACCTGCTTGTACTTTCCCTGCCAGAGTTGTTTATGAGGTTGAATTCTAAAAGAAATATTGATTTTTGAACAACAAGTTCTATCAGTGCTTTTAGTCCTTTGATTTTACAGCAATTCAGTAAGGTAATGTATCCAGCATGACAAGGGTCAAGATCACTTGAATAATATTCATTAGCAGTATAAAGTACTGAAGATCATGATAATGAAAGTCAACAAAAGTGCAATTTTCTTGTTTTCTTATCAGGTTATATTCAAACAGAATGGACCTAATCCAATCAGCACCCTTTTGAGAATATATACATCTCTTGAAAGGCCTAAATCAGTTAACTTATCTTCCAACACATCAAATTTTAGACTGGTCCAAATTGAAAGAAACTGCAGACGATATTTTCAAGTTGGTGGAATTTAAATTTGCTTTGTCATTTTGGATAGAAAACATTGTGGATAATGAAGAAATTGCTTGATACAAGCAATTTCTTCATTTTCCACAATGTTTTCCAAAGCATTTTTCTCAAGGGGGCGTAAAAAGGAGGGCTTGTGTGGGAATGAGTTAACTTATCTTCTCACACATCAAAATTGTAGACTGGTCCAAATTGAAAGAAGTTGCAGACTACAATTTCAAGTTGTTTGAAATTGAGGAATATTTGTCTTTTAGGGTTAGGAAACATTGTGGACATTGAAGAAATTGCTTGTTACAAGAAATTTCTTCATTGCAAACAGTATTTTCTAAAGCTTTTCTTTTGAAGGGCATAAAAAAGAAGAATTGTGTGGGAATGTGTTAATCCTGTCCCGTAAAAACTCCTGTTATTCTATTACCCTCTCCCTCAAAATCCTGCTTTTTTCTGACCCTCAAGAAAATGGCTTGAAAAAATGCGAGAAAAATTAACCTATTCCAACTCAGTCACACTTTTAGACCTGAAAAAAATCTTTGGAAAACATTGTGGAAAATGAAGAAATTGCTTGTCACAAGCAATTTCTTCCCTTTCCATAATGTTCTCTTCCCAGAAAGTTGAAAAAATCCAAAATTTGATAACTTTTAAATTGTTGTCTGTAACTTCTTTCAATTTGGGCCAGTCTAAAATATTGCTGTCTGGTAAAAGGATAAGAAATTGTGTTGTATGCTCCTTTATATATTAGAGGGGCACTCAGAAGCTAAGTTATTGGGGATAGTACAAGGATACAGATCAAAACTACTGATAGCTTCGCTTAGTTCTTTAGCATGCTTGATGTATAGCACTTTCACTAAAGGCCTCGGTTTGAGATATCTAGTTTGGTAATTTGGCTAAGCCAAGGTCTCAAACTTTAAGTGAACTGACCTAATCTGGCTGACACAAGAAATTGTTAAACCTTATATGTTTATGATATTCGAAGTGATTAAACCTTTCCTGTTCAATCCCTGGTTTTTACGTCCCTGTGTTTTTATACTTAAGAAAATGTTGTGGAAAAAAAGAAGAAATTACTTGTCAAAAGCATTTTCTTCTTTTTTCCAAAATATTTTCTACCCTTCCTAGTGAATATTTTCAAATGAAATCAACTCTAAATTGTCATCTGACAATCATTGAATTGGGACAGGTCTAAAATTCCGTAAAACAGTAAATGGTTAAAAAGTCAGCCACATAACTATACATTGTAATCTATGTAAATTACAGGTTATTAAATTGGTAAGAAATATTCACAATGATTTCTATCCAAAAAGAGGAAAAAAAATAGAATTCCATCAACTTAAAATCATCGTTTACAACTGCCCTTCTAATTTGAACCAGTCTAAAATTTTGTTTTGTGGGACTGGGTTAAGGCGAATAGCTTGTCCATAAGAGTTACAGGAATTCAAAAATAAGTCACAGAAGAATGATTCCTTTGAAGTGGTCAAACCCTGGAGGTTTTGAGAAGATTTTTTTATTTTGTTTGAATGAGGTTTAACACCACTTTCAATAGTATTTTGGTCATATTGTAGTGGTTGGAGCACCTAACCAGGGATTCCTGGCATTTCTGACACCAGCACTATCATCACACCCTTTCTGAGCCTCCAGCTGCTCATTCCACCTAGGCTTTTGAATATCCACCCATTGGAAGATTTTTGAAGAAGAACCAATTGACAGACAAACATACAGGCTCACGACAGACACATCAGTATCAAAATAGCCAGCTGGCCTTGGGCCAGTAGAGCTGAAAAAAAATATCAAAATGTTTGTACCCAATTGACTCTCACCAATGGAAAGCTCGTTTCTGGTCCTAGTAGATTAGAGAAGCAATTTTCTCTGAAGCCAAAATCCATCTGAGAACTGTCGAAAAGTCCAATTTATTTACATTACAAAGAAAATGGAATTATTTGCAGCTTCATTTTCCACTCAGGTGGTATCTTTTTATCCTTCTTCTTCAACCCTTTCAAAAACAACCCAGATTTTTTTCATATTTTTCAAAACTCAAGACTTCCTGTATAAACAACAATATGGGAATAGGAGAAATGTTTTGCTTTAACCCATTACCAAACTGCAAAATTATGGCTGATCAAAATTCAATAGAGTTTCAGACACGAATTTAGAGTTGAAAGAATTTTGTATATCTCTGTCTTTATGGGTAGAAAATGAGGTTGGAAATGTGGCATTGGCTTAAGCAAAATCATTTTTTCTCATCTTTCAGGTTTCTCCTTTTTTAACAGTATATGCTGGTGCATATTCTGTAGGTGTATAGTTCTATACATGTGTATTCTGTAGATGTGTATTCTATAAATGTGTATTTGGTAGATATGTACTCTGTAGGTGTGTATTATGTGGGTGTGTATTCTGTAGGCATGTATTCTGTAGGTGTGTATTCAGTAGGCGTGTATTATGTGGGTGTGTATTCAGTAGGTATTGATTTGTATTTATTCTGTAGGTATTATGTGGGTGTGTATTCTGTAGGCATGTATGCTGTAGTTGTGTATTCAGTAGGTGTGTATCCTGTAGGTGTGTATTCTGTAGGTGTGTATTCAGTAGGTAAGTATTCCATTGATGTGTATTTATTTGGTAGGTATGTATTCTGTAAGTTTGTATTCTGTAGCAGTGTATTCTGTTAGTGTTTATTCTGTAAGTGTGAACTCTGTAGGCATGTATACATGTGTATTTTCTGTGGATGTGAGTTCTATGGATGTGTATTTATATAAGGTTAGTATCAAATCTACCGTGCTTATATACCATTTACTTACAGACATAAGGGAACATCTAACTCAATAAAACTGAAAAAAGACCTGAGGCTTCACAAATAACTACAAACAAATTTAAGAAATTGCGCAAATCTAAATTTCAAGTGGAAATTCAATTTTCTAATATCATGAAAGATAGGGCAGAAATATTGATTGGTATGGATCTTCATCTTTCCTGAATATTGTCAGTTGGGTGACAAAGCATTGTAACCAGAGCTGAACCCATTACCACATGACAAAATTTTAGACTAATCGAAATCATAAGAAGTTGAAGACAAAATTTACTTGTTGACAAAATTTTCAAAATTTTGGTTTTCAGGGTAAAAGTGACGCTTTTTGACGCCCCTCAAGAAAAACAAATTGAAAACATCATGTAACAAGCAATTTCTTGTTCTTTTTTTTTGAAAATTGAAAGAAAAATTCTAAAATTTCATAAACATTAAATTGTTGTCTGCAACTTCTTTCAGTTTGGACCAGTTTAAAATTTTGCCATCTGGTAATTGGTTAAAAAGTCAGGATTTTGTGTGGGGATTATAGTCTGTTATAGTTTCTTTCCTTGCATGTGTCTAGAGTATTTTCATAAAAAAATCAATGGGCCAGAAAACAATTTGAATGAATGACCTGTTGACTCATCATTGCAGAGAGGGGTCCTGTGTGGTTCATAGGTAACAGGGCTTTCGACTTGAGATCTTAGAGAGGTCAGGTTTGTGATATTGAGTGTCGGACACATAGCTGGTCAAGTTGGTGTACCCGCGGGTAAGACATTCCAGAGCCCAAAACCTAATACTGGTGATATTCAGGAAGCACAAGAAAAAGTGATCTTTGCTATGATCTAACTGAAAGATTGTTCAAAGTGGTGATAAACCCTATATAAACAAGCATTATTGCAGACTCACACAAATAACCTACAAGCTATTAGAAAAAGGCAACTATGACCTCACCAGTAGTTGCTGTGTCAGAACAATATATTTAAGAGTGTGTGCCTAAATGTGTGTTCCAGACCAATATTTTGAGAACCAGTGGGTCAAACAAGAAATAGGTTGTCCTGGGACAATGTGTGGATCCTACTGATTTTAAACTTTGACCTTGACCATGGACATATCACAACAGACATTTTGTATGACACTAGCACTCACCATAAAGGACAACAGTGCTAAGTTAATTTCAAATCCATCCATAAATGTAGTAGTCATACACTGGACAAGGACATTTCAACTTCAACAGTGACCTTACACGTATCATATGACAGTTCTTACACTCATCTAGAAGAGCAGCTGTACCACATTATTTTCAAATCCATAAACACATGTAGAAGTTATGCTGCTGACAAGGTCAATTTTGTCCTTTCACTTTCAGCTTTGACCTTGACCTTAAACATATCACAATCATCATTTCGTATGACACTAGCTTTCATCAAGAAGAAAAACTGTGCCAAGTTATTTTTAAATCCATGTATGATGTAGAAGATACGTTCAAGACAAAATCATTTTTATTGTTTGACCTTCAACTGTGACCGTCATCACAATAAATGTTTTGCTTGAAACTAGCACTCATTAAGAAGAACAAGTGTGCCAAGTTATTTTTAAATCCATCCATAAACTTAGAAGTTATGCTATAGACAAGGTCAATTTTGGCCTGTGACCTTGACTTTGGGGGTATCAAAACAAATGTTTAGCATGACACTAGCACTCATCAAGAAGACAACTGTGCCAAGTTATTTTCAAGTCCATCCAAAAATGTAGAATTTATGCTTTTTTGACCTTTTATCTTCAACTGTGACCTTGAAGGTATGACAACAAATATTTCGCATTACACTAGCACTCATTAAGGTGAACAACTGTGCCAAGTTATTTTCAAATCTATCAATGAATGTAGAATTGATGCTCCAGACATGGTCAATTATGACCTTTGACCTTCATCTCTGACCCCCCTGCCCAGTCGGTAGCTCACCAGACTCCTAATCTACAGTAATAGGATGTCATGGGTTTGAACCCTGGCGGCGGAACATATCCTTTCCAACATTTGTCTCTCACCAACGGGTTGATAATCGTTAACCTAAGTGGGATAGCAGCTGGAGGCTAGGAAAAGATGTAGTGGTAGTAATGGTGTGAGAAATACCAGGAATCCATTGTTAGGTGCTCCAGCCACCGCAATATGACTGAAATACTGTTAAAAAAGGCATTAAACTCATTCAATCAATCAATCAACTGTGACCTTGACCTTGGAGGTATAAAAACAAACATTTTGCATGACACTAGCACTCAAGATGAACAAATGTGCCAAGTTATTTTTGAATCCAACCATAAATGTAGAAGATATGCTACGGACAAAAATCCAGATTGACGCATGTACTAAACCAAACCGAAATTGTGACATTTATGTCTCGCTCACCCCAAGGGAGCTCAACAAAAAATAAAGTGGGTTCAAATCCAAAAACCATTTTTAGGATCAGCGTCATAAATAGGTGAACACACTCAACGATGGGTGGTCGTTAAACATGTGTTCAAATAAAAGAAAATTGAATTTGGGTCTTAAACATGAGACTGATCAAATTCACTGACTAAAACCTAAGGTCTTATTCATTTCAAAAGAATTTGGGTCCTAATTGTGTATTAAAACCAAAGACTTAAAAAATTGAGGAATAATTGGTCCTAAATTTGTGTTCAATCTTAAAGATCTGAGAATTTAGGTCATAAAGGAAAAAAGATTGGGTCCTAAATATGTGTTCGAATAAAACACTCTGAGAAATCGACTCCTATATGTTTGTTTAAATCTAAGACTTCAAGACATTCAGTCCTAAAATGTGTATTCCAGTCGGTGAAATTTGGCTTCCATGTGTGTATGAGAATTTTGGACTTACGTGTGTTTACCCAAGCTTTATTCTTTCTGATTAACCCATTCCCACAAGATAAATTTTTGGATCAGTCCAATTCAAAGAAGTTGCAGACAACAATTTTAAGTTGATGAAATCTTCAATATCTTTATTCTTTAGGGTAGAAAACATTGTGGATAATGAAGAAATTGCTTGTAGCAAGCAATTTCTTCATTCTCACAATGTTTTCCAAAGCTTTCATATTGTCGGGCGTTTAAAAGCATCATTGTATGGGAATGGGTTAAACCTGCATGAAGCTCTATTTACCATATTTTAGTTGCCTACTTACGCCATCTCTTTTCTGAATATTGTATATGAGAGTCAAATGGCTGAAAGCACAAGGGCCAATAATATGTAAGTCTTTTGAAAAGGGCTTACAAGGAACAAACAGATGGTGTAATTGAAAATCAAACTGCACATATTTGCAGGCTGATCTTTGTTCATGCCTCCTCCTAATAGGAAAAATCCAGGTTAAGCGTGGCAAGATTTAAATATAAATGAAGTTTTGGGCCAGTAACATATTGTTGGGTCAAGGTTGCCAGACGAGGATGTTAAATAGACTGGCTGTTAATTATCAGTAATTGTTTCAATCAGTGGTTGTAAGGGAGTACTTTGAAAGTTTTGACATTGCTTCATAATTGAATTATAAACAAACTTTGTCTGTTTTCTAGACCATTTCTTGGGAATTTTTTTCATGTTCTTTTTTTTTCAATTAACCCATTAATAAAATTCTAGACCAGTCCAAATTCAAAGAAGATGCAGACAACAATTCTAAGTTGATGGAATCTTTAAAATCTTTGTCTTTTGGAATGGAAGACATTGTGAAAAATGAAGATATTGCTTATAACAATATTTTCTGAAGTTTTATATTGAGGAGGCGCTTTAAATTTTAAAAAGCATCAATATGTGGGAATTCGTTAAAGGATAAACAAACTCTTTAGTAAAAAGCTGTGAGTTTCATTGAAAATTAAGTCAGAAAGAAAACTTTTGATAAAATTGCAAAGAAGGATAGCTTCGGAATATGTTATTCAAGTTAACTAATTCTGCACATTGTTCTTAGTTTCTATAATATCCAGACTTAAATTTATTTTATCTGTGATTTAATCCATTCCCACACAATACTGTTAAATTTTATGCCCCAATATAAAAGACTTGGGGAAACAATTACAAGCAATTTTTTAATATCCATATTTTCTACCAAAAAAAGATAAAAACAAGCTGTGTCACAACACAATGCCCCTGCGACAGGACTTAACTATGGAAAGTGTTGTTGATTTTTACATGAGTTTTAATAGAGTATTTTAGTAAAAGTGACAAGGAAGTATTTTTTGCGTTTGACCTTGGTATGTGACCTTGCCCTTATCACATGACCTTGACATGAGGAGATGCGTATTACAGAGATGTATCATCATGCCAAATATGAGCATTGTATCTTGAAAAGGGGGTAGTAATTTGCAATGTAAAGTTTTTTGGTAAAGTTTTACAGACAGATAGACGGAAAGACTGACTGACTGACAGACAGACAGACAATGGTAAAACAATATGTCCCTGATCTTTCGATGCGGGGGCATTAAAATCAAATTTCATCAACTAACTAAAACTGTGTCACAGACACAGATGCCCAAACATGACCTTAACCTTAATATGTGACCTTGACCTTCTTAAGATCCAAACAGACTTAACAAATGACACTAGTACTCTTTAAGAGGAACTACTGTGCCAAGTTATTTTGAAACCCAGAAATTAATATAGAAGATATGCTCCAGCAAAGAATTGACCAATCATGGCTGCCAATCAAGTTACAAGTCCACCAATGAAATAATTCATTAAGGACAGAAATGAGTTTTGAACTCCGACATTGGCCACCATTTTTGTTAACCTATATGTTGGTTTGGCGACTTAAACATCATAACTACAGCTTCAAGATGTTTAAGTCGCCAACAAATTTTCTATTTTTTTGTTACATGCTGCTTGCCATAAATATTGCAAGCTAACACCGTTTAAAATTAAAGCGTGAATCGGTGGGCATGGACAACAAAGTAAGTTGGCGGGGCCAGCCATTGGTCAGTTGGGAAACATACAACCACACGCACACACACACACAGACAGAGGTAACTCTATATCCCTGTCACCATCACATGGCAGGGCCTAAAAATTGTTGTTTGTAACTTCTTTCAATTTGGACCAGTCTGAAAAATTTTTGTCTGCTAGACTGCATAGTTCTTTTTATTTCAGACTATCCTGCGAGGACAAATGTTAAAAAAAGAATTATTGGATCTGCCTCCAGACTATGAGATCATATTTCTTTGGTTGGCACCTAGATGAAATCTCAGCACCCATTCATCTCCCTGACACTGTAGATATAGGTCAACAGACCTTATTTGAACTTTTCTGCCACAGAATTATACTGGAATTTAGAATCAGGGTTTTTTCCCCTCACTTAACTTTAGTAGCTACTACAATCTTAACCTGCAAATAAATTTGATAAACCCATTCTAACACAATCCCGCTTTTAAACACCCCTGAAGAAAAAAACTTCTAAAAACAGCCTTTTTCAGAAATGTGACCTCAATAAGTAGCCTTGACCCTCATAGATGACCTTGACATTGCAATCAACGGATGCCTATCAATGGAAGGAACCTATATCCCATATCTGCAACAGTGTATGAATAAAAGCAAAATGTTGAAATTTTACATTAATTTTTCAAACATTGTGACCTTGATAAGTGATCTTGATGAATAATCCTGATATTAAAACCATCTGATGCCTATCAATGCAAGGAATCTGTATACTAAATATGAGCCATGTATCTTTAATGGTGTTTGAATAAGAGCAAAATATAAAGGCGTTGTGTTAAACTTACAAAACTCATGACCTTGGTAAGTGACCTTGACGGATTACCCTGATCTTACAAGCAACTGATGCCCTACCTGTGCAAGGTATCTAGGTATGTTCAAAATAATTAAATGTCTGCAATGGTGTTTGAATAAAAGCTTTACATTAAGTTAGCAACTCACAGACTGACAGACAAGAAAAAGATTGGTACAGACAGACATTAACATTTTAGTCTGTAACTAGCCAACAAGATGAGCAATGTGAAGGTGACAATTTCTCACACAACTATGCTATTTGATGCCCTTCAAGTAAAGGGAGCTGCAAGCTATGAAAAAAGGGGAAAATGAAGAAATTGCTTGTGACAAGCAATTTCTTTATTTCCCACGATGTTTTCTATCTTAACCCATGCCTACAGAATCTCTTTCTTGGGGGTAGAAATCATTGTGAACAATGAAGAAATTGCTTGGAACAATGCTTTATCTGGCTTTTTTCTTGAGGGTTGTAAAAAAGTGGGATTGTACGGGAATGGGTTAAATGACATGTAATATAAGATTTCTTCATTTTTAAATTGCCGCCTACAATTTCTTTTAACTTGGACCAGACCTAAATTTTGTTGTGTGGTAATGGGTTAATCAAATGAGTAGCAATCATGATGAACCCAGATGTTCCTTTTGGTGTGAAAATCTAGAGATATATATCAGCCATGTCAAAGATGGTCCCAGTAGACTCTGCCATCAAATATCTGTATGCCAGTAGCCTGATGATATAGGAGGTCAAATATCCATCATTTGATTGGTCATCAACCTCCGGTCTTTCTAAGCTTTCTCCAGATATTCGGACTAAAAATTTCATCATTTAGTAATGTGTTAACAATTTTTCCAGTTCCTGTATGCATCAGCATTCAAAGTTTCTTTTTATCTGCAGTTTTGGAGGAGATTTTTTTAATTCAAATTCTTTGAAGAAATTCAGAAGGGCATTATCAGACCTTACAAGATTATTTTTGTACAGTTTTGGAGAACATTTTTCATTAATTATAAACGGACGGACAGCCGGACACACAGACAGACCAAAAGCAGACAGAAATTGACTGGTCACTATTTTTGTAACCTCGCCTTTAACCCATTCCGACTCAGTGAACCTTTTGGAAAAAAAGGAAAGGAAAAAAACCTTGGAAAAAATTGTGGAAAATGAAGATATTGCTTGTTACAAGCAATTACTTCATTATTCATAATGTTTTCTACCTAGAAAGCTGAAAAATAAAAAATTCATCATCTTTAAATTATTGTTTGCAACATATTTCAATACGGTCCAGTCCAACATTTAGCCATCTGGTAATGGGTTAAATACAAGCACACCATCCTCTCTGTTTCCATGACTACAGATAAATCTGAAGAATATCATCGACAGAATCAGTTTGATCTGAATTAAATTTGGGGCTGAATTTATGCAAAAATAGTAAACTAAGCATAAAAAGAAAGTAAAGACAGTTATATTAGATTCCATTCGGTTATTGTAAAGATGACCTGAATAAATATAATTTGCAATAAATCTTGAGTTTAAATATATGATATGAATCACTTGTGCACTTCAATAAAATCCATTTCAAATGGAAAGTCAAAAGCTCATTCAATCTTTATTATCCTATACTAAGTTATCAAAGTTACAAGTTGATACAAACTGCAATAAATCATAATAAATCTAGTTGTTAACCCATTCCCATACAAATCCATTTTTTGTTTGTTTTTTGACACCCCTAAAATTTCAAAGTGCTTGTAAACCGAAAGTTTTGGGACCATCCTTACATGTAAGTGTAATGTGGGAAAAAGGAGAAATTGTGACATGTAATTTTTCCTTTTTCTCACATTGTTTCCCTTTAAAGTAATTCTGTAAATCAGTAAAGATAGAATAGTAAGGAAATAAACAGATTGCTGGCCCCGCCCACCAAGCTCCTACAGGAAGTTCAAATTCAATATCAAATGTCATTATTTTGCAAAATTCAAGGCCAGTAATGTTACAAAACAGTAAAATGGTTGGTTGTAGATCTAAACATTGTAACTACAGCTTGAGTAGGCTGTAGTTACAACGTTCAAGTTACAAAACCAACAAAAAATGTTCATATAAATATCAGCCATTGTCTGAGTTTAAAGTTCACTTCCAGTCAAAGTGAATGATTTTATTGGTTGATTGATTGGTTGATTGACAGCTATGGTCCATCAATTAGACAAAACTTGTTTAATATAAGAATTGGGATAAATTTGAGATTATGAAACATCATCATCTTAACACTTGTTTTGCTGAACCCGGAATATTCCTGTTTTGGCAGGAGGTATGGACTGCACATAAGTGCAGTCTGATCTTGGTCTTCACCTCCTGTTTATCCCCTTTAATTCAGAAATGTTTATATAATCAATTTTCAAAAGAAATATTGAGCCCCAATAAGACTTTCCAGTGCTGTCAGCCCTTTGATTTTAAGGCAATTCTGTGTAGGATATTAATTCAGTCTGACAAGGGTTAAGATATTACATAGTCTTGGGCTGTGGACAATTATCATTATACTAGAGATATGAATCTTACAGACATGATTGATTGAATTGGGTGTAATGCCACTTTAACAGTACCTTAGTTATATTGCGGTAGCTTGAGCACCTAACCATGGATTTCTGGTATTTCTAAATCCTTTCTGAGCCTCCAGCTGCTCATCCCACTTAGGTTAGGTTAACAATAATCTATCCTACAGAGACTTATGTTGGAAAGGGTATCTGCCAAAGCCAGGGATCAAACCCAAGACCCCTTTATCAGGAGTTACACACACTATCAATTGCACTGTGGCCATGGTCAATGTCAAGACAAAGAGGCTCTATCAAATCAAAGTACTGAAAGTACTATAAGCTAGCAAAGGATTTTTTGTTATGTAATCTTCTTTGCATTTTGTAGGGTAGAAAACATTGTGGACACTGAAGAAATTGCTTGTAACAAGCAATTTGTTCATTGTCCACAATGTTTTCAAAAGCCTTAGATTCTTTCAAACATGATTGAATGCGAATGGGTTGTATAGCATGCTTTTGAAGGTATTCTCTACAATTTGAATAAAGTTAATTCATGTGGCCAGTCATTTTGAACACAATATAATCGAGTATACAAAAGTACTACTTTTTGGCATGGACATTCAGTGGATTAAGTGGTTAAGCCTCCAGTGGCAGTTTGCACTCGTTTGAATTCTGAGGCTTTGCTAGCTAAAAACCTTTCTTGAATTTGTAAAATTGATTGATCCATAATTTCTTTCAAGTATTAGAATGGAAGAGGATCTTCAACATTCATTTCATTTATGGACAAGTTAACCCATTACAAGACTGTTCAATTTTAGACTGATCCAAATTGAAAGGAGTTTCAGACAATAAATTCAAGTTTTTAAATTTAATAGTTTTTTCAACTTTCTAGGTAGATAATATTGTGGAAAATGAAGTCATTGTTTGTTGTATTTATGACACTGAGGTTTTGTGGTTATGTTTTCTGGTTATGTTTTCACCTAACATGACACTCATCAAGATCGAAAAACTTTGTTCAGCTTCTCTCTATATGGTCAACTCTTAAATTTGTTGTCTGGTAATGAGTTTACGATGAAAGTCTGTAGCGATGATCAAATCGCAATACCATAGGTACTTATAACCTGCTTGAAGCTTATTTCTTCCCAGGTCTTCAGAAATTACCCATGAGTCAGAGTAATAATTCTTGTTGAAGTGGTAGTTGAAAGGTGACAAAAAAAGAATTCCTTTGATATATTTTCAAAATCGGCAGTTGGCCAAATAGTGAAAAACAGCCACAATTGATAAAATGTCTTTGTAAATATTGAATCTAGTATCCTATTGAAGGATATTATTGAAACCGGTATTGAAAATATCTACCTGCCTTACCCTGGGCTTTACCACATGATTGATTAATTTATTGATAAGCATGCTTCTTAAACCATTCCCACATAATCCTTCTCTTAAATACCCCTTGAACAGCCATCATAGCGCAGTTAGTAGCGCATCAGACTCCCATTCTTCAATCATGGGTGTCATGGGTTCCATCCCTGGCGGCTGCATATATCCATTCCAACATTTTTCTCTCACCAATGGATGGATAATTGTAAACCTAAGTAGGATAGCAGATGGAGACTATTTAAGGATGTAATAGTGGTTATACTAGGAATCAATTGTTAGGTGCTCCAGCCGCAGATATGACTGAAAAATTGTTAAAGCAGTATTAAACCCCATTGAAACAAACAAAATTATTAACGCCCCCTAGATTAAAAAGCTTTCGGAAACATAGTGGAAGATGAAGAAATGCAGTAATACAGGTAGCTCTCTCATATAGATGGCTGATAAAATTGGTTTTATTGCATTCAATTTTGACACATCAGTTTTGAGCGATTCCAATTGGCGTTTTCTTTGACAATTCGATAGACAAATATTATAATTATAGTATAAGAATATCTTTCAGATTAAATTTATGATAATTGTTTTTAAATTACAGTCTATTCACTGTGAAAAATGTAATCAAATGAAATTTAAGCTTATTTTTGAAAAT
This sequence comes from Fragum fragum, assembly GCA_946902895.1. Classification (NCBI taxonomy): domain Eukaryota; kingdom Metazoa; phylum Mollusca; class Bivalvia; order Cardiida; family Cardiidae; genus Fragum; species Fragum fragum. The sequence goes on along the minus strand of OX336365.1, from coordinate 18,107,969 downwards.
TATATCAGTTCACATTGTCAGGTCCAAATTTCAAATTTTAAATGGTCAGTGCCTGGTATCAATTATAATATCATAAATTTCAAAGTTATTTGGAATTTGCCTATAAGTATTGATTAACCCTTGTCATGCTGAATTAACCCTTGTCATGCTGAATAAATCCATTTTGGATTTGTTTGTTTGAATGGGGTTTTACGCCGCTTTCAACAATCTTTCAGTTATATCGCGGCGGCTGGAGCACCTTACAATGGAATCCTGGTATTTCTCACACCAGTACTACCATTACATCCTTTCCTAGCCTCTAGCTGCTATCCCACATAGGTCTAAGATTATCGACCGATTGGTGAGAGACAAATAGTCGGAAAGGATGAATGCCGCCGTCGATGATCGAACCCGGGACCTCTAGATTGACAGTCCGACGCGCTACCAACTGCACTACGACGGCGGCACAAATCCATTTTGGAATGGCATTAAAATCAAAATGAAATTTAACTAGAACTGTCGCCTGTAAGGGCTGACGAATACCCCCCTCTGCTGCCTCTTTTTTAATAAGGCCAAATTGTAACCATTGAAATGTTGGCCATTCATGATTTATCAAGTATACAATTATTTTTTTAACAAATTTTAAGTCAATGAGGGGCAATGACTGTGTAAAAAAAATAGGGATTTTGTTCAACATTGAAGATGGAAATTATGTGGGAAGAGATGAGGACACAAAATTATGTCCACGGACGGACAGACAGACAGACGGACAGACTTACGGACAACCTAATTCAAGTACACCCCCATAACTTTGTACTTGTGAACCACTTTTATTTTTTTCAATCTGTCAACCTTTTCAGGTTTTGAAATTTATTCTCTATATATTGTATATAAGAGGAGGAGATGAGGACACAAAATTACATCCACCGACGGACGGGCAGATGGACGGACAGACGGACAACCTTATTCCAGTATATCCCCCCCATAACTTCGTTTTGGGGGGTATAATTACATAAACAGCTCTGGCATGAAAAGATAAACAGGAGGTTTAGACTAAGATCAGACTACACCTATGTGCATGCTGATCTTTGTCTATACCTCCGGCCAAAACTGGAATATTCCGGGTTTAGCATGACAAGGGTTAAAATCCTATATAGAATTACTTTAACACTAAGGGACTGACAGCACTGAAAAGTCTTAATTAGGGTTAATATTTCTTTTGAAAATTGATGATTTAAACAACTCTGGCTTTCTTCTTTTTCCACAATATTTTCTGACATATAAAAAATACAGGAATATAGAAACCAGGGATTGAAAAGGAATAAAAAACAGGGTTTGAAAAGGAAAGGGTTAAAGTATAAATGTTTTTATGGTTGTAACAGACTACAAACTTGAAGTTTTAAGCTCAACAATACAATATCAGTATAAATTATTAGCCCACCCGTCCCCTCCCCCTCCCCCCCCCACACACACATAAGACAAGCAATTTCCCCTTTTTTCACCATATCTTCTTAAATATTATTTCTTGGGGCATGAAATGGATTGTGAGGTTATGATAAGTTAAATTTAACACTACCAAAATACGGTATCATTTCAAAAATAAGGCAAATCCCAGACTGTTTGTCATAAAGTTAGTATCAGTATCAATTTAATCACACAATGTATAATTACTAACTGCTTCCTAGTAATAAATGGTTTCATTCATCCCTCCCTCACAACTGTACTTTAAATACACGTAAACAGCATTTGACGTCATTTTCCTAATACAGCAAACAAGGTTTGGCTGCGTGAAGAAAATAAAATAGATGATCAATTTTAAAGGCTTGTTAATCAAATATGTCTTTACTAGATTTGCAAAGAGAGCAATCCTTGACACTTTCCTGTTTTATGAAATTTTAGACTGGTCCAATTTGAAAAGGTTGCAGACGACATTGAAAACTGCACGCAATTTGAAATCTGACCATCCTGTGTGGTAGAAAATATTGTGGGAAAAGGAAAAATTGCTTGTTACAAGCAATTTCTCCTTTTTTCCACAATATTTTTTCAAGTATAAAATCACAGTGACGTAAAATTCCGGGTTTGTCCAGGAAAGGGTTAAATTCATTTGTGAAATGCCCGAAGGATTGCTAGCCAATGTTCAATAACCTCTGATGAGAAAGTTTGACATTTATTTGACAAAGTATGATAATGGTCAGGGAATTAACTCAACCCATTCCCAAATGCCACATTTTAAGAATGGTCCAAATTTAAAGAGGACTTGCAGGTGAGAAAATGAAGGTAGTTAAATTAAAAAAAAATAAGGGCAATATGATGTAGGAAACATTTTAAGAATAGCAGAAATTGCTTGTAACAAGCAATTTCTTCTTTTCTCACAATAAAAATGCAAGAATGTTTGGGCATTTAACCAAAGGCAGCAGCTACAGCTTGAAGTAGCGGAATTTGATGCAGTTACCACGTTTGACACATCAATGAAAATGTATCAAATAAATGTCAGAGGTCAATATTTCAGTTCTGAAGTTCTTGTAACAAGCAATTTCTCCATAATCCACAATGTTTATTTCTTGGAGGGGCATAAAAAATCATGTGTGGGAATGAGTTAATAAGTAAGGGATGTCATTAGCTGTTAGAATATATATAATTTGTCTCTTATTTTACAGTGGGCACATTACAGGAACCAATCCCGTCAAGCCTAGTTGTTGGAATGGGGAGTGTCAATCTGGTGTTTGAATAATTCAATCACAGAACATTTAGAACAAATTCCCTATTTGTTAAAAACACTCCCCCACAATCAATAGAATTAAACCTAAATAAATTCCTTGAAATGTTGTTTCCTAGTAAATAAAACCTCGACTCTGTGACTTAGACCCCTGTCCTACCTACTAAACCCATTACAAGACGACAAAGTTTCCCACTGGTCCAAATGTAAACAAGTTGTAGACACTGGTTCAAATTGCATTAGAATTAGAAAATAAGTGCCAAATAGGGTAGGAAACATTATGAGAAAAGGAAAGGTTTCTTGTAACAAGCAATTTCTTCTTTTCAAGCAAAGTTTTCCATGATTGGATTACTTCATGGCGTCATAAAGCATCATTGTGTGGTAATGTTTTTAGAATAGTCCAAATTCAAAGGAGCAGAAGAGGACATTGTAAAGCAGGTACAATTACAAAAATAACTGTCCTATATGATAAAAATTATCTCGGGGAAAAAAAAAAGAAATAGCTTGTTACATGCAAGTTCTACTTTATTCACAATGTTTTCACTTGTGTGATATCACAGAATCGTAAAACTCAGGAATTGCATGGAAATGGTTGACCTGCTCCCACAAAGTCCTGCGTTCTTATGACCTTTATGAAACAAATCTTGTGAAATATAAAGGAAAATGAAGCAATGGCTTGAAACAAGCAGTTTGAATGTTCCCTATAATGTTTTCTACCCTGAAAGACAAAGATCTTTTAACCCTTGTCATGCTGGACCTGGAATATTCCGGTTTTGGCAGGAGGTGTAGACTAAGATCAGACTGCACTTATGTGCAGGCTGATCTTAGTCTTTACCTTCTGCTTGTATTTATCCTGCCAGAGTTGTTTATGGAGTTGATTTCTAAAGAAATTATAATTTTTGAACAAGTTATATCAGTGCTTTCAGCCCTTTGATTTGACAGCAATTCTGTAAGGTAATTATACAGCATGACAAGGGTTAAAATCATATCAGTTTTAGAATGTCACCTGTAACCTCTTTGAATGGGACAGGCTTAAAACTGGCTCGATTTTACCTTTACTCTTTCCTGTTCATTCCTGGTTTTTACTTCCCTGTGATTTTATAATATTGCAAAAAAAAAAAAATGTAGAAAAAAAGAAGAAATTGCTTGTGACAAGCACTTTCTTCTTTTTCTACACTATTTTCTACCAAAATGAATGATTAATTTTCCAGTCCAATCAACTCTAAATTTTTGTCTGCAAAATCTTTGAAACTGAACATGTCTAAAAGATTGAAAAACAGTGACCTGTCAAGAAAAGCAATTGGGAAAACATCGTGTAAAATGGAATAAACAAAAATTTCATGAACTTTAAATTGTCGCCTGCAACTCCTTTTAATTTGGACAAGTCTAAAATTTTGTCATCCGTTAATGGGAAACATCTGAAATTTTCTTGGACCATTTCATTCTCTATAGTTCAATAAGTGATTATGCTTCCATCACATGTTTGTTTGTTTGTATGAGGTTTTATACAACATTAAACATTATTTCAGTTATATGGCAGTAGCTTGTGCACCTAACCATGGCTTCAATTTATTGTATCATGTTACTCATCACAATGGAACAACCATATTATTTGACCCAAGCCAACAGCTGATCTTCCCACTAGGGCAAACTACTTATCACTCTGACATTGCTTAACCCATTACCAGACGGCAAAATTTTAGACTGGTCAAAATTGATTGGGAGTTGCACACGATAATTAAAAGTTTATGAAACATTCGATTTTTTCAACTTTCTGGATAGAAACCAGTGTGTAAAATGAAGAAATTCCTTTTACAAGCAATTGCTTCATTTTACACAATGTTTTCCTACTGAGTTTTCTTGAGGGGCGTCCAAAAGCGTCATTGTGCTGGAATGGGTTAAAAACACAGGATGTATGTGGCTATGGCTTTTTGTCAAATGACGAAGAGAAATGTAGCTGATCAGGGTTTAAACTCACAAACATAGGACTGAGAGCCTAGTGAGCTACCTTCTAAGCTCACTAGGCTCTGAATGCTTCAATCAGATGAAGGGACTAAGTGGTTTTAGCTTTCACAATAATTTGCAAAAATTTTGTTCAAAGGCTTGATATCCTAAATGCTTTCCTGTAACTATCACAAGGGGTAACAACATCACATAAATAACGCTACTATACAACTACTGTTACTTTTCTTCAAAGATAGATTCATTGCAAACAGACAAATAGCACTTGACAGAAATGAATCTATATCTGCTATGTACTGATGCGTGGTTAGATTTTCCCAGTAAAATGACGTCATACAGAGAATAACACTAATACTATTACTAAAAGGTTGATTTTAGACATAATGCACTTCATTTGCTTTACATAGTTAAAATTTGTTAGCATTATCTTAAATAGAATACAACAAGGCAGTAGTGAAACAAAACCTTATAATGGATTCTCGTCATGGTCTCATGAAATATCCTAATTTTTCTGCACTGCTCAAATTCAATACAAGGTTTTGTATCATAACCGTAACATTACATCCACTTTATGAAGTTGGTTGTCAAAATTCAGTGGTTTGATGATGTTAAATATTAATCATTATGAGGAGTAACTTTTGAAAACCATTAAAAGTAAAGATCAAAGATATATTAGTCTTTTATGGACAAATTCTTTTTTATTTTTATTTTAGGACACTAGAATATTAAAGAAGAGCACAGCACTGCATGCAGATACGTCGCTGTCATAGTGCAGTCGGTAGCACACCAGATTCCTAATCTTCAATCATAGGTGTCATGGGTTCGATCCCCGGCGGCGGCACATATTCTTTCTGACAATTGTCTCTCACCAATTGGTGGATAATCGTAAACCTAAGTGGGATAGCAGCTGGAGGCTAGGAAAGGATGTAGTGGTAGTACAGGTGTGAGAAATACCAGGAATCCATTGTTAGGTGCTCCAGTCACCGCAATATGACTGAAATACTGTTAAAAGTGGCATTACAAAATTACGCCCAGCTGTTCAAGTGCTTGATAGTAAGTACAACGTCCAAATCGAAACAGGGGCATAATTCATTAACCCATTACCAGACAGCAAAATTTTAGACTGGTCCAATTTCAAAGGAGATTAAAATTTCAGAAGACAATTAAAAGTGTATGGAATTTGAGATTTTTTAAAAATTCTGGATTTTGTTTTGTTTTTCTTGAGGGGTGTCCAAAAGCATCACTGAGTGGGAATGGGTTAAACAAATTGCATTTAGAATTATCAAAATTCTTCCAAGTTGAAATGGCTAAATCACATCACTTATATGTCCATATATGGACGTAAAGGGTAAAATATAAAACAGACCGTTTTGTTGGAATCATAGAAATGTCATCACATGGCTGGTAACTCAATTCCAGGGTTCTTCGGAGAAAAATAAGTGACACACTCAGAGAAATCAATCAATTTGGAATAACCAGGTCAAAAAAACAGACTTCCATTGTTGGGCCTTGATAAAATTAATACCCATTTGTGGCTCTTCTACCTATAATCATGAAATTCTGCCCTATTATTTTCACAGAACACTTTTAGAAATAGCGAGAAAAGATAATAAGAATTCCCTGTAACCTGTTTATTCATTTTAATCGATTTTGTAAAACAGAAAAAACATGTCTAATTTGTAATCTACTGTACTTTTGATCTGATATTATGGATGAAGAGCCGGGACTCCCTGACCTACGACAAGACAGATTGAATGAGATATCAAACAACCCAACTTAACAAATTACCAAAAACGGCAACATTTTGGACTGGTCCAAATAGAAAGGAGTTGCAGACGATAATTTAAAGTTTATGAAATTTTAGATTTGTCCAATTTTCTTGGTGTAAAACAGTGTGGAAAATGAAGAAAATGCTTGTTGCAATCAACTTCTTCATTTTACCCAATATTTTCCCAATTATTTCAATGGGTTAAACGTCTGAAGTAAAGCTTGAATAACATGTAGTTAGAATATTTAACTAATTCCCACACAATGACGCTTTTCGATGCCCCTTACGAAATACAATTTGGAAAACATTGTGGAAAATGAAGAAATTGCTTGTTAACAAGCAATTTCTTCATTTTCCACATTGTTTTCTACCCAGACAGTTAAAAAAATCTAAATTTTCATAAACTTTAAATTACTATCTATAACTCCTTTTATTTTGGATCAATCTAAAGCAATCAAAAATAGCTGGACATAAATGTCTGAGATCAAAGTTCATTTCCTGTCTAATTGAACAATGATTAGTCAATCATTTTTTTTATTTTTTTTTTTTTTTTTGAATGACTGAGGCAATTTATAGGCATTAATCTAATCATATATGATAAGATCAAAGATTGGGCTTAAATAACTTGTCTTTTAAAGTTGTGTATGATCCCCTAGAATGTAGAAGAATCTCATGGAAACAGTCGACAGACAATACTTCAAATCAGAGCAAAATAGCGGCACACTACCACGACATTGTTGACTCAGAGTTCATGGAAAATGTGGCAATCACTAAGTACAAGACCATTCCGAAAACAAATGCTCTCAAAGAGGTAATTGAGCCAATATAATAGCCAAGGTTTAAATGTGACCTGATTTTTAATTTGCTCTGAACCACTGCCATAATGAACACGGAACATTTCAACTTTGGCAGGGATTTTTGATTTGTTTGTTTGAATGGGGTTGTACGCCGCTTTCAACAATCTTTCAGTTATATTGCGGCGGCTGGAGCACCTAACAATGGATTCCTGGTATTTCTCACACCAGTACTACCATAACATCCTATCCAAGCCTCCAGCTGCCAGCCCACATAGGTCTACGATTATCAACCCATTTGTGAGAGACAAATAGTCGGAAAGGATGAGTGCCGCCATCGGGGAGGGATTTTTTAATAAGATCAGCCTGTGCATTCTGATTACTACACAAGAAATATTTGGACTGGTCTAAATTGAAAAGAGTTGCCGAGGACATTTCAAAAGTTATGAAAATTTATATTTATTCAACTTTCTGGGTAGAAAACATTGTGTAATATGAAGAAATTGCTTGTGACAAGCAATTTCTTCATTTTACACAAAGTTTTCTAAGGTTTTTCTTTTGGGGCGTCCAAAAGCGTCACTGTGTGGGAATGGGGCAAGTCCACAACACCTATAAGACTTTTTATGCCAGAATTGTTTATAAAATGGAAAAAAAATAGTGACTAACAATTAATTTTAATTTGGTGCTTTCAGCCCTATATACAATTCTGAATGAGGATTTCATTCAGCACAGCAAGGGCTTAAATCTTAATTTGTTCTTTGCGGGTTATTCTTGATGAATTGTGCCACCATACTCTCTTGGCTATCAAAAGTGGATTAAATGCTTAAGCTATTCCCACTTAATGACGCTTCTGGATGCCTCTCAAGAAAGATGTTTTGGAAAACATTGTTGAAAATGAAGAAATTGCTTGTCACAAGCAATTATTTCATTATCCACAATGTTTTCTACCACAAAAACCTGAGATTTTTAAAATTCTCTCAAATAAATGTTTTTCGTCAGCAACTTCTTTGAATTCGGACCAGTCTAAAATGTTGTTGTGTGGTAATAGATAAACCCCCTCTGTCAAAATCACGCCTTTTCCACACATACATGTATATATTATTATCAAAAGAGATTTCTTCTATTTCTCATACATTTTCTTTTCTAACTGACAAAAAAAAATACAAACATGATGTGTTTGTGAAAGACCATGCCCCGTAACAGCCTTTTTTCGGAAATGTGACCTTGATAAATGACCTTGATCTGGTCACATAACCTCAACCTTGGTATCTGCAGATGTATATTGGTTAGATCTATCATATTTCCAAATATAAGATTTATATCCTGAATAGACAAAAGTAGTATTAAATGTTAATTATTTTGGTTAAATTTTTCAGAAAGTTCACCTTCAAAAATGACCTTGACCTTGTCATGACCTGGACCTTGGTATTTGGAGTTGTGTAAAGATGAGGTCTATCATCATGCCAAATATGAGCATTGTATTTTGAATGGTCTTAAAGTAATTCTCAATTAAGCTTTAAGTTGAAGTTTTGATTGATTGACTGAATGGGGTTTAATGCCACTTTTAACAGTATTTTAGTCATATTGTAGCGGCTGGAGCACCTAACAATAGATTCCTGGTATTTCTCACACCAGTACTACCACTACATCCTTTCTGCTATCTGACTTTGGTTTACAATTATCCACCCATTGGTGAGTGACAAATTTCAGAAAGGATATGTGCCGCCGGGGATTGAACCCATGACATCACCTGATTGAAGATTGTGAGTCTTATGCGCTATGAAGAATTTCAAACTTGACAAAATTAGAATTTGAATATGCTTAAAGTAATTGTAAATGTGATTTTTTGTGCCGACGGACAGACGGACAGACATACCGACTGAACGACAGACAGACACCTGTAAAATAATATGCCCATGATCTTTTGATGCGGAGGCATAGAAATAAATGGCTGCAACTTCTTTGAAATGTTAACAGTCTAAAATTTTGTAGTCTGGTAAAGAATTGAATTACTGAAGCCTGTTTCACAGACTTGCCTATCAAAAGTTAAGCATAAAGTCAAGGATTTAATGGAACATCAGAGAAAACATGGAGAGAAAAAGCAGATCAAGTGCCAGAATAAACAAATGTCTAGCTTGCTGCATAATTTAGAGCTAGGTGGTCCAGGAAATGGCCTCAGCAAGCATAGCAGAGGTCATGTTGTATTCTGGGCAATTGACGGATCAATAAATCGATTGCCAAATAAAAACATTCATTTCGACCGAAAGTGAACTTTGAACTCAGACATTCATGTTAACCCCTGTCTTGCTGTATAAATTACCTTACTAAATTGCTGTAATATCAAAGAGCATAAAGCACTGATAGAACTTGTTGTTCAATAATCAATATTTCTTTCAGAAATCAATTCCATAAACAACTCCGGAAGGAAAAGTACAAGCAAGAGGTGTAGACTAAGGTCAGACTGCACTTATGTGCAGGCTGATTTTGGTCTACACCTCCTGTCAAAACCGGAATATTCCAGGTTCAGCATTTTTGTTGATTCATGCTGTAGTCAACTCGATGTCTAGATTGCCAATCAAGCATTTTGGATTTTGTTACATATTACTCAGACCATAAATTTTGCAAAATAACACTATTTATTATGTCAGGCGAACTTCCTATCAGGTGAATGGCCATAGCTAGCTATTCGTCTATTAGGCAAATACAACGCAAACCAGCTTTTTTACACTGCTAAAGAACTGCAAAATCACAGAACGGGATGATCCCATCGTGCTTGTCACATGAGCTTCAGAGATGACCATGAAATTGGGAGTATCCAACAGAACTTTAACCCATTCCCACACAGCAAAATTTTAGACTGGTCTAAATTGAAAGAAGTTGCAGACAAAAATTTTAAGTTGATGAAATTTTTAAAATCTTTGTCATTTGGGGTAGAAAACACTGTGGATAATGAAGAAATTGCTTGTAATAAGCAATTTCTTCATTTTCCACAGTGTTTTCAAATCTTTTATTATTGAGGGGCGTTTAAAAGGTCATTGTGTCGGAATGGGTTAAGCTCGTCAAGGCGAAAACTTCGCAAAGTTATTTGAAGTCCATTAATTATTGTAGAAGATGTGTTCCAGATAAGAATTGGGAACACAAACAAATCCTGACAAACTAACCCAAGATAAAAATTCTTGACCAGGTAGATTGAACGAAAATTCAAGTAGATTGAGCACAAATTGCAGCCTTGACAGTGTCAACATGGTTTCCCTAAGAAATGATCTTGTGACCTAGTTTTTGATCCCCATGTAACCTAATTTCAAATTTGTCTAAGATTATATCAAGACAATCATTCTGACCAATTTCTTGGTCAATCAATTCCAAATTGTGGCTTCTAGAGTGTTTACAAGTCTTTTTTAAGAATTGACCTTGTGACCTAGTTTTTGACCCCAAGTGACCCAGTTCAAATTTGACTAAGATTTCATCAATACACAAATTCTGTGTCTTCTGACACAGACAAATTTTGACAAATTTCTGGATGGTAGAGCAAAAATGGTAAAGCTACACTCTTCTTAAAGGGAATTAAATCTTTACATTGTTGGACAAGGATGTCAATTAAGTCCCCTGACTCCAGAAAGAAGAGTCCTTTTTGTTCAGCACTAGCAACATATGTAAACTTGGATTAAAGAGAGATGTTTGAGGAAAATAAGTTATACACTAAAGTTCAAACAAAAATGAATGCAGCCAGCCTCAAGCAAAAACTGTGGCCTCTCGAGAGTCTAAAAGGTAAATGTTGACAACAGCTGATGGACATCACACATCCAACACCTTGTGCTCAGGTGAGCTAAAAATATCGCAAACAAGATTCTGTCCATCAGTATCTCTAGTAGTTCCTGACAAGCCAACTCACACAAAGCATATCTAAAATCTGGATAAATTCACCAGGAGATAGTATTAACTGGACAGCATATTGCAAATGGAAAAGAAATCTGTCCCCCTCCTATAATTATCTGATTGCTGGCCCAACCAACTTACTCCGCAATGGTACCATTGACTGCAACAGTTCCACTTTGATTTAAAACGGTGTTATTTTGAAAAGTTTATGGCTAGTAGCTTTTAACAAAGTAGAATGGTTGGTTGGCAATCTAAACGTCATAACTGCAGCTTGACTAAGCTGCAGTTACTACGTTTAAGTTGCCAAACCAACAAAAAACAGCTAAAAAAGATTTGGGCAAATGTCGGAGTTCAAAACTCACTGCTGGTCTAATGAATGCTGATCTTATGAATGATTTCATTTGTTGACTGATCCTATGATTGATAGCCACGACTGGTCAATTCTTGCTCCAGACTTACAATAGTGGTAGTGCAAACTGTCCTTCACTTAAAGGACCTTCAACCAGTAAGCTTCCAATGTAATACACAAAGTATGTTAAGACTGAAACAACACATGATGGATAAATAGAGTTTGTATGTGACATGCCTTACAGCTTGTTAATTAGTGGAAAAAGAGATACAAAACTATAGACAAGCTGTCTCTGACAGATTGGTCTCTAAGGGACTGTACTCTAGTACTACATTGTTGACTTGATTTATACCCCTCAAGTCATTATTCTGCTATCCTTTTCTCTGACCTTTACAGTGCTGGATATTCCTTATACCCCTCAAGTCATTATTCTGCTACCTTTACAATGCTGAAGAATATCTTTGGCATTTTTCTAATGGGACTAATGTTCCTTCCATTTTAATTAATGTTCCAGTCGAACAAGAATAGAAGCTACCAAAATGACATCATTTAACCTTTAACCCCAGCTAAACTCTAATTTGATTTGTAAAAATTGGTTGAGGGGATCTGATTGCATCTACTATAATAGAAACATAAGTACCAGCCAAAAATGGCCCTAATCAATCATCCAATCTTCGATCACCTCTTCCAATCAAAATATTGATTGGCCAATTAAATAATTTATTTAGACAAGAAGCTCAACATTTTCTCAGACATTGCTCGTTGCATGGAATTTTTTCATTAGTTCGCTAGTTCTTATAAGGGTAGAGTGCATCTCTGTAAATTGCATGAATATTATTAACCCATTCCAACACAGTGGAATTTTAGACTGGTCCAAATTGAAAGAAGCTGCAGACGACAATCTCAAGTTGATGGAATTTTGAATTTTTTCAACTTTTTGGATAGAAAACATTGTGGATAATGAAGAAATTGCTTGATACAAGCAATTTCTTCATTTTCCACAATGTTTTCCAAAGCTTTTTTCTTGAGGGGCGTAAAAAGGAGGGCTTGTGTGGGAATGGGTTAAAGGCTCTTATTAACGACTCACTTTGGGACAAAAATTCTCATCAAAAAGGATCCTGAAATCACGTTAAAATTATTCCCCTTTTTTCCCACAATGTATGCGTGAAAATGAAATCACAGTGACATAATACTGGGTTTGTACAAGAAAGGGTTTGTACAATCGGGGAAAAAACTAGTTCTAAAAAGGGTACAGTGTATCTTTGCAAGCATTTGTCAATGTGCTATATCTTAAGAAAGCTTGACGAATGGCAGAGAAAAAGTCTGCAGCAAATCTAACAGGGAAAAAAGATTGATTTTTTCCGAATTCCCAAGGATGATCATTCCTCATTCAAGTGTTTTATTGTGTAATATCAAAGCATTCAATTCCCATAAGGGACAATGAGGAGTGAATTTCAATTCTGATTGAATTATCTAACATGGCTGCAGCCAGATTGGTAAATATCTTAGAGCTGGGCAACATACCTTTTTATTTCAAAAGCTTCTTCGAACTTACGCTGTGGATACTTATATGTGATCTTCAAAAATACCATTTAATTGAGTATTTTCAGAAAAGAGTCTCACAAGAAAAAGGTTTTATATATAGTGTTTTTAAAGGAAAAATCACCAAGGTACCTAGAATTCAGCCATTATGTAAGACTTCTTCAGGCTGTTTCTTGTAATAAGATTTATTAAAGTGCAGTTCAAATAAATAAAGCTTAGAGCTTCTATTTTGATGTGAATGCGCCCTTAACCTATTACCTATCAAACCAACATTTTCATGTGCTGAAAAAACATAGTTATAGAAATCACTTGTTACTAGCAATTTCCTCTTTTCTCAAAATATCATAAAACCCTATTTGGCCTTCATTTTTTTTCTAATTTTGATACATTTAAGAGGTCTCTGCAACCTTCTTCCCTAGAAATTAGACCAGTCTAATATTTTGTCTGGTACTGGGTTTTTGAATACTATCAAAGATATATAAATTTTTCTAAGGGGGGGGGGGGTGTATCAATGTTTTTCATGTTGTGGATTAATGATTTATATTCCCTCTCAAACTGACTGGATTAAATTATTTTCTAAAATTAACCCTTGCCAAGCTGAAACAGGAATATTTCGATTTTAGCATGAGGTATAGACAAACATCAGATTGCACATAAAAGCAGTCTGATCTAAGTCTACATCTCCTGTCTGTCCTTTTGAAACCGGATTTGCTTAAGAAATTAATTTTCAAAAGAAGTATTGATAATTGAACAACATGTACTACCAGTACTTTCAGCCCATTGATTATTATTCAATTCAAATAAGGATTTTATTCAGCATGACAAGGGTTAAAAGAAGATTTGCTATCATCAGAGATCATTCATCACAATATGATGAGTACTTACTTAACTGACTAGTATCCATTTACTCTATTTTAACCCTTATCATGCTGAACCCGGAATATTCTAGTTTTTGCAGGAGGTGTAGACCTAGATCAGCCTGCACATAAGTGCAGTCTGATCTTGGTATATAACTTCTGCATGTACTTTTCCTCCAAGAGTTTTTTTTTTAACAAAAATTTCTCTCAGTGCTTTCAGCCCTTTGCTTTTACAGCAATTCAGTAAGGTAAGAATTAATTTGGAGAGTTGCAAATGTCAAAATTAAAGGAATTTCAGATGACATTTCAAAATAGGCTAAAAACGGAAAGTAACATTGCCATAAAAGGAGAAATTACTTTTTGTAAGAAATATATCCTTCCCTCTATTTTTTTACCCCATCCATAACCATATTTCTTCAGGGTGTCAAAAAGTTTATGTGTTAATGAATTGCTTGTGACAAACAATGTTTAAATTTCCTCATATTGGATCCCCCCCTCCCCACTTTGAAAGGAACCTCACCATTCCCTTGATCTCTGTCAAATTCAAATCAAGGGAAACAACCAGTACTTGAAAATTGATGTCTGAATTAGAGTTGCATATCTTGGTGTTAACTAACCGTTTCCCGTTCAAACATGGGATTATTCGTTGCAGTGATTTCATACTTGAGAAAACATTGTGGAAAAAGAAGAAATTGCTTGTGACAAACAATTTCTCTTCTTCCTACAATATTTTCTTCCACATTGGATGGTTTAAATTCAAATTGCACCCAATATTTATTGTTGTCTGTAACTTCTTTCAATTCGGACCAGTCTAAAATTAAAAAAAAAACAAACGGGAAAGGGTTATAAAGCTTTGTTTTCAAGCAAATGCTGCAAAATTCGAAAAATCAAGCAGGATAATACATTTCAAATGATTGAATTCTTTCTTTTGACTTCTGTGAAATCCACAGGTAAATCGCTTCTTAGGTTCAGCAGAAATTAGGATGGCAAATGTTGTTATGCATATTTCACAGAAAAGAACTTAAAAACAAAAAGTTTATTGTTTGTCGGCAACCTAAACATCGTAACTACAGCTTATTCAATTTACATAAACCTCAGAGGTCAACATTCACTTCTGGTCTTACACTTGTCTTGCTCAATATAATCCTGTACCGAATCAACTTAACCCATTACCAGACGGCAAAATTTTAGACTTGCCCAAATTGAAAGAAGTTGCAGACGACAACTTAAAGTTTATGAAATTTTTAATTTCTCAACTAACTGGGTAGAGAACATTGTGGAAAAATGAAAAAATTCCCTGTAACAAGCAATTTCTTCATTTTTCACAATGTTTTTCAAAGCTTTTTTCATTGGGGGCATCTAAAAGCGTCACTGAGAAGGAATGGGTTAAAATCATAGGTCTGAAAGCACTGGGACCACTGATCGTTGGTTAACCCTTGTCATGCTGTATAAATTGCCATACTTAATTGCTGTCAGATCAAAGTGCTGAGAGCACTGATAGACCTTTTTGTTCAAAAATCAATATTGCATTTAGAAATCAACCTCATAAACAACTCAGGAAGGAAAAGTATGAGCATAAGGTGTAGACTAAGATCAGCCTGCACAAACGTGCAGTCTGATCTTAGACTACACCTCCTGCCAAAACCAGAATATTCCGGGTTCAGTCTGACAAACAACTCTGGCTTAATCCTTTCCTGTTCAATCACTGGTTTTTACATACCTCTGTTTTTATGATTAAAAAAACATCATAGAAAAAGAAGCGATTTCTTCTTTTTCCACAATATTTTTTCCCTACTGATTGATTATTTTTTAACCCATTACCAGACAGCAAAGTTTTAGACTAGCCCAAATTGAAAGAAATTGCAGAGAACAATTTAAAACTGTATGAAATTTTGGATTTTTTCAACTTTCTGGGTAGAAAACATTGTGAAAAATGAAGAAATTGCTTGTAACAAGCAATTTCTTTGTTTTCCACAATGTTTTCCAAAAGTTTTTACCTTAGGGGCGTTTAAAGGCGTCACTGAGTGGAAATGGGTTAATTAAATCCACAATAAGGGAAATGCAGGTAATATTGATTAAGATCAGACTGCACATTATGTGCAGGCTATTCTTTGACTATACAACCTGCCAAAACAGAAATATTCCGAGTTCAGCATGACAAGGGTTAATGGTCAATAAATTTTTTTGTTTGTAATGGCCATCCATCAATTCCAACCTGAATGAAACCTCTAGAAAGTAAAGGTTATATTGCTCTCATTCTTAGGACAGTTTTCCTTTCTCATTATATCTTCATACTGAAATCAGTACTTTGTTTGCTTTTCTGAAAAACGGGACTGGGATCTAACTTAAACTTCACTATTGAGTAAAAATAAGTTTTAAACACAAAATTCTATGAATGGTATGACCTATCTTGAAATAACCTTTTTATCGCAGATATATTTGGGAAAAAAGTGAGGGAACTTGGAAGAAGAAAATCCTCCTCTTCCTAAAGATATTTTCTAAAGGTTCAATATTTATTATCCCATTAAGGGCATTAAATTTTAGACTAGTCCAAATTGTAAAGCAAATACAGACAACAAATGGCAATCGATGAAAGTCATTGTTTCTCAAGGTTGAAAGCATTATGAAAATTGAAGAAATTGCTCTAACAAGCGAATTTGTCTTTTTTCACAGTTTCTCAAACCTTCAACTCATTCCCACACAGTGACGCTTTGGAACGCCCCTCTTGGAAAACATTTGGGAAAAAATATTGTGTAAAATGAAGAAATTGCTTGTTACAAGCAATTTCTTCATTTTAAACAATATTATTGACCCAGAAAAATGAAAAATGCAAAATGTCAAACATTAAATTTTCGCCTGCCACTCCTTTCAATTTGGACTAGTCTGAAATTTAGCCGTCTGCTAATGGGTTAAGGGGGGAGGCATTCAATAGATGGATCTAATGAGATTATTCAGAGGACAAAATTTTGAACTGGTCCAGATAGAAAGTAGTTGTAGACGACATTTTTCAAATTGTGCTAAAATTTGGGAAATAAGTGCCAAATAGAATAGAAAATAATGTGACAAAAGGAGACATTGCTTGTTACAAGCAATTTCTCTTTCTCACAAAGTTTTCAAGGATTGTAATTCTTCATGGTATCATAAAGCGTCTTTGTGTGGCAATGGTTTAAGAAAAAATCATTTATGACATTTTTCAGTGTTTAAACATGTTGTTTGGAAATGGCTGGATACAAAAACAATAAATTATATAAAACTACAACACTTGCACACTGAATTACAGGGTTTTGCTACAAAGATGAGACACCCTACCTTTAGCAGCACTGGAAGGGGAAAGTCTCTGTATTATTCCAGTACTCTTGCGTCGTTCGCAGCTTTTACTCCGTAAATACTGATTCAAGGCAGAACTCGAACGTCTCTCATCTGTGGAAGATAATTTTCTATACCGTAAGCACGGTGCATTTAAATCCATGCGTGTTTTCCTCATTATGTCACTTGCAAATCTTTCTTTTCAACAAATTTATTTGAATTTCAGCAATTAATTTTGTCACCATTTTTTCTTCTGAACTGTATTTCTAAGATTATCTCCCTCTAATGAATCATTTTGAATGAACACTCATTGGCTAAATATTAAAATACACAAAAACAGCAATACCTGGCAGGAAAAAGCATGTTTCTAGCTTAGTTTTTATGCACTCTTAACACAAAATTTCATTTAAATGAACACAAAAAAGTAATCAAAATTATCACATAGTGAATGTAAATCCCTTAATTAACAATGACAAAAAACAGTGACAAAATTAGGATATTTGATGTATCTCCATAGCATCTTGTTTTGTTATAATAGAAAAAGTCTTGAAGAAGTCTTTAACTGCACTTTGATTTTCTGCCTGTTTCAAAAACAACATTTTCACAGCAACTGAGCTTGGAATGTTTGAGAAAACTTATGGATGACAACTTCTATTTTCAAAAAAATATAAGGCCAATTACTACCTGAAAGCTTCCAAGTTTTTTTCACTGCAGCAGCAGTTCTTATTCAAAGAAACATTATTCATTGTATTCAAAATATGTTGTCCTGTTGTGAAAGCTCGTGGAATTGATACAAGGGTACATTATAAACAGTTATAGGGTTTCCAAAATCTTTGTAGCTACATCTTTAACCCTTTCCTGTTTTGCACCTGTTCAAATCCAAAGGTTTTGCAGATGACAATTTAAAGTATATTTTATTTGCAAATAATCACTTAGTAGGGTAGAAAATGATGTGATAAAAGAAAAAATTACTTGTTACAAGCAATTTATTCTTTTTCCACAATATTTTCTCAAGTAAAAAATCACAGGGACTTAAAAACCAGGGATTGAACAGGAAAGGTTTAAAATATTGCAGCTTATCGAAACTGTAATTACAAGACTTTTGTGGCCAACAAAGCATGACGATTATAAATCAGGAGCATTTTCAATTCTAAGTTATATACACACGAAATTTCAACAACTTAAGTACCCTGGTCATAAGATTGAAAAAGAAGAGAAAAAATATTGAGCCGCTGGACTCAAAGCAAGGTTGAAGGAGAAGTTATGAGTAACTTCAAATGCAGCAAGACAGAAACACAGTTGTGTCCAAATCACAATTACGTGCCCTTTGTACAACTAGTGCCACTAGTATTACCGTGTCAGTCTCGATATTGTTTCACTTATTATTGTTTTGTAATACACTTAACTCATAACCATACTATTCCTTGACGCTTTTAAACACCTCTCAATATGTAAAAAAATCTTCATTTTCAACAATGTTTTCTTCCTGAAAGATTAAAAAAAATACAAAAATCACATGTTAGGAATTGTTATCTGCAACTTCTTTGGTAATGTGTTAAATAAAGTAGTAACTTGAGGTTTGGGTAGCCGACAGCCACAAAGTAAGTCCAGAACACATCACTTGGATAATCATTGTTACCAATGATATTAGTTATTTTGTGTATCTCAATAGATGGTGTCGTTATTAATAAAATATACATGTGACATGATCCAGATATCTTACCAGTTTTGTCACTATTGTTTAATTTTCTACATCTTTAATGATTGATTAAATTGGGTTTAACACAACTTTTAACAGTATTTCAGTCATATCTTGGCAGCTGGAGCACCTAACAATGGATTCCTGGTATTTCTCACACCAGTACTACCACTACATCCTTTCCTAGCCTCCAACTGCTATCCAACTTAGGTTTACGATTATCCACAAGTTGGTGAGTACCGAATGTCGGAAAGGGTATGTGCTGCCCCTGGGGATCGAACCCATGACATCCCATGATTGAAGATTAGGAGTCTGATGCGCTACCGACAGCGCTATGATGGCGGCCTCTACATCTTGAATTAGTAGAGACCTTGAGAAGAAAATCTTAACCCAAAACAGACAAAAAAAAGCTTTGAAAAATTGTACCAATCCAGATTATTTTATCTTCATTTGAACCAGAGGGGCCCTTCTTTTTGTCTAGATCATCTTAACCCATTACCACACAAGAAATATTTAGACTGGTCCAAATTGAAAGGAGTTGCAGACAACATCTTTAAGTTAATGAACATTTATATTTTTTCAACTTTCTGGGTAAAAAGCAATGCATAAAATGAAGAAATTGCTTGTGATAAGCAATTTCTTCGTTTTATACAATGCTTTCTCAGTTGTTTTTCTTTAGGGGCGTCCAAAAGCTTCACTGTGTGGGAAAGGGTTAAATTGGTTTTCAATATAAAGCGTTTAGATTTACCCTTGCTGAACTCTAAATGTTCCTATTTTGGCAGGAGGTATAGACAAAGATCAGCCTGCACATGCGCTGTATAATCTTCATGATATGATTCATATTTTCATGTCTTATGGGTAGCATTTAATCAAAAAGTATCAAAAAGCTTTATATTTCAATTAAAGGTCTTAAAGTGAAGAGACCACACGACATTAACTAGAAATAGTAAATTTATGGAAAAGACACATAACTCATTCCGACAGAATGACACTTTTGGATGCCTCTCACAAAAAACAATTGAGAAACAAGAGCACCGCCTACAGGTGCCTACGCTCGGCTATTGGGTGCTGGATAGTGGACAAAATGCATCTAGAGTTATCCCCCTTGATAGTATAGGTTGCTCTTTTGATAGTGAACAAGTGTGCCAAGTTTCAAGTGAATGCCTTCAGTAGAACCAGATATATCACAAAATGTCAAAGTCTTTGCACGACGACTTTGACAAGAACAACAATGACAACACTAAGGCTATCGCAATACCTTGTTTTTTTTCCGAAAACAGCCCAGCTAAGAATTGTGTAAAATGAAGAAGTTGCTTGTATTAAGCAATTTCTTCATTTTACACAGTATTTTCATCCTCTGCAACTCCTTTCAATTTGGACCAGTCTAAAAAATTTCATCTGGTAATGGGTTAATCTAATTTCACTGATACTTAGAATGGATGCAGTCTGAAATCCCAAATAGGACAGGAGACTTGTCTAATTTTTCTTTTAATCCTTGGTATAAATTTATTGAAACTGTAGAAAAATTTCCCTCAACAACCAAATTTTATTCAAAGAAATGGACAGTTATATAAGGGTGTAGGAAAAAAAACCCTATGCAATTTCCTGTTGAATATGAAAAGGAATCGAAGTGAAAGCTTCTTTACAGAATGAAATAATTAGATGCTTCCATAGATGGGAACAAGAGCATTCCAGGCAAAAGGCATGTTTAAATCAATTCCATTTTTATTCACAAAACAAAGCAAATTACTGGTTAGAAAGAGATAAGTATTGATAGAAAAGCATGACTGTAACACACTTATCTATTATAGAATCAAAATTAGGAAACTTACAGGGCCTTTGCTGGTAATTGCCAATGTCCCCAAATTTGAAAATATAAGTAAAGTGGCGATAAACTAGAGGCGCTTGAGCGCCTGATTCGCTCCACCAGCCTGAATTTACTTATCATTCCTGAGAAATTTGGTTAAAACCATCCTGTATCTTAATTCTTTGAAGGAATCTGATAAAGAGTCACCCAATGAGTATTCCTGTAAAATTTGGTTGAAATCCATCAATTGGTTTTTGAGAAGAAGATTTTGAAAGTTTTCACCATATATGGAAATTATCCCTGCCCATTAAAGCCATGTTTTTCATCCAATTAAAATTCTTTGAAGGAATCTGATAAAGGGTCACCCAAGGATCATTCCTGTAAAATTTTGTTGAAATCCATCAATTGGTTTCTGAGAAGAAGATTTTTAAAGCTTTTGCAATATATGGAAGTTATCCCCCCCATTAAAGCCATGTTTTTCATCCAACCAAAATTCTTTGAAGGAATCTGATAAAGGGTCACCCATTGATCATTTCTGTGAAATTTGGTTGAATTCTGTTCAGTACTTTCTGAAGATTTTTAAAGTAAAAGTTTACCGACGGACGCAGGCACGATAGACATAATGCCATGACAATAGCACGCTGGCTTTCAGCCAGTGGAGCTAAAAAATTGAATCTGGTGAAAATGCTGGCAATAAAAACAAGTATGTGAAAGCCATACTGCTTTCCCTATAAAATACCAATTTTGCACCAAAAGTTTGTATTGGACCTCAATCAAGGCAGATTATAAAAGACTAGGTGATAAAACGGTGATAATAATGTAAAACTTGCGAGTCAGTCATGTATGACCTACAATACATTTTCTGAGACTAATGATAGTGTAAGCTACATCAATTAAATTCAACGAATCATATCGGAAAATCTTACTTCGATGGGTTTACAATAAATACAACCAAAAAAAATGTAAAACAATTCAAATGTACAAATGACCAATTTTTGTGCACAAATCTGTGTCTAAGTTCTACTTATAGAAATTGTGCAACGCAGGCAACTCTCTCAAGTCTGTCTCGTGGGTCTCTTTGATGTATGTCACAACTCTACTACCCCATAGGGTAGAATGGTCACATTTTTGTAAGGTCTGCTGTGTTTTTCCATTTTAAGAGGAATATTTGTTGGTAACTTATTGACAGAAAAATCAAAGAATTTGATCATGTTGAAGTAAATCACAGGTCTTTCAAAACACAACTTTGGATAAAAATTTTTGAAAAGAAATTTACAACCACAATTAACGCCATTTATTCTCAATTCCATTTTATAAAATTGATTGATTCTACAATTGATAGGGTTAAGAACAGAAAGAGAAAATATTTTTGCAATTCTCTGTTGGTGGGTGGGGTACTCGGAGGAGGGGCGGGGGGATACAAACTTTTGGGTCCAATATCACAAATTTGCTTAAAAAATGATGGCTTCTATGATTGTATTCAAATGAACAAAATGGATCACGCATAGAATTATTATTTTTTTCGGGATGGATCTTGTTGAAGTCAAAAGTCTCCTAGATCAGAGAATTTCAGTGGCATAAAACTGGGCAAAACATTTGGCTTCTCATATGGCTACTTGGCGACAGATTTGGTTCCATTTTTTCAATTTGGCAAAAGTGATGAGGAAAAAAAAATCAACCCGGGAAGGCCCTAGAAACTTAAAGAACAAAATATGACAAAAATATTTTTCAACGTTGGTCATATAATGATAATATTTGAAAATCCCCCCTTTATTTGAATGGCAAGGTACCCTAATTTTTTGCGTATGGAAAGATTAGGATAAGGTCTGAAGAAAGGGAGAGAGTCAGAAAAATTCTATGGGCAATTTTCTTAAATTTCAGCAATAAATCTTCTGAAATTCAATCAACTTGCCTAGATTTACAGTAACATCATTTAGCCCATTTACAAACAATAAAATTTTCGACCAGTTCAAATTTAAAGAATTTGCAGATGACAATTTTGATGATATCTGTAAAATCTTTGTCTTTTGGGGTGGATAATGAAGAAATTGCTTGTAATTTCTTCATTTTCTGCGATTTTCTCATATGATTTTTATATTGAGGGGCATTTAAAAGCATCACTGTGTGGGAATCGAAGCACAATTTAATATCAAACATAAAGTAAAGCCCAAATATACCAGTTTTCACTGAAAGTAGCATACACCATTCAAGGGCAGATAACTCTGACACCAAAACAAGGATGGAAAGGTACCTTGAAAGTTTGTCTACAACTCTATATTATGTTATTCTGCAACATATGTTGAACAGAAAAAAAAATCAAACGGAGAAAAAAACAGGCTTGTGATATTATGATGGTTTTGACCCCTTGAAGAAATATTTATATGGAAAACATTGTGTTTTTACCTTGATTTTAGTACTTTTTTTCAATTTTAGTGCACTATGAAAAGTCATCTGCAATTTCTTTAAAATACAGCACCACCATACAACACAATTTTTTTTTTGACTGGTCCAAAATGAAAGATGTTGCAGATGGCAATGTTTACTTGGTGAAATCTTAAAGTTCCATTTTGGGGGGTGGGATTGGGGGGACATTGTTGAAAAAGAAGAAATTGTTTGTCACAGGCAAGTTAGTTCTTCATTTTCCACAATATTTTCCAAACCTTTTTTTCTAGAGGGGTGTAAAATAGTGGGACCGAGTGAGAATGGGTTAGCCCATTCCAACACAGCAAAATGTTAGACTGGTCCAAATTGAAAGAAGCTGCAGACGACAATTTCAAGTTGACGGAATTTTGAATTTTTTGGTCTTTTTGGATAGAAAACATTGTGGATAATGAAGAAATTGCTTGATACAAGCAATTTCTTCATTTTCCACAATGTTTTCAAGCACTTTTTTCTTGAGGGGCGTAAAAAGGAGGGATTGAGTTGGAATGGGTTAAAATCAGTGTAACAGCAATTTCAAGATTTTAAATTTCTACAATTTCCACATAGTTTTCATGAACCTTTATCTTGATCAGTGTCACAAAGCAGGATTGCATGGTAATGAGTTAAAGGTAGGAAAATCCATAATGTTTATCCTGAGCCTGTCTGCCCACATCTACCTGATTGTAAATAAGCCATTAATTGATATATTATTGACACCTGATCCATCAAATTGACCATGTCCTTGAATATGTTCAGTCAGAGATCAAACATATTGTAGAGAGTCTAAATATCACCTAACCAATTTCTAAACAACAAACACTCTCTTCATTTCTTATAATTTAATAGCATTGAGCGAAACAACAACCCATTCCCACACAACAAATTTTAGACTGGTCCATTTTGATAGAAGCTTCAGACGACAATTTAAAGTTGATGGAATTTCGAATTTCTTTGTCTTTTTGAATAGAAAACATTGTGGATAATGAAGAAATTGCTTGATATAAGCAATTTCTTCATTTTCCACAATGTTTTACAAAGTATTTTGCTTGAGGGGCGTAAAAAGGAGGGGTTGAGTTGGAATGGGTTAAAGACTGGTCCAAATTGAAAGAAGTTGCAGAAGACAATTTCAAGTTGATGGAATTGCATTTTTTTTTTTGTCTTTTTGGATATAAAACATTGTTGATATTGAAGACATTTTTTTGCATCCATCTATCAGTATTAGCTTTGTTTGTTTGTTTGAATGGGGTTTTACGCCGCTTTCAACAATCTTTCAGTTATATCGCGGCGGCTGGAGCACCTAACAATGGAATCCTGGTATTTCTCTCACCAGTACTACCATTACATCCTTTCCTAGCCTCCAGCTGCTATCCCACATAGGTCTACGATTATCAACCCATTGGTGAGAGACAAATAGTCGGAAGGATGAGTGCCGCCGTCGGGGATCAGTATTAGCAGCTCGGGTTTGATGGAAGGGGCAATTGAGGGATCCCGGCTCTCAATCAGAAGATAGATAGACCAATAAATCATGCATTTAGATCGGAAGTGAACTTTTGAACTCTGACATAGGTTGATATTTATGTTAAGCCTTTCATTGGTTTGGCGACTTAAGCCTTTCCCGTTCAAATACGGGATTTTACGTTCCTGTGATTTTATACTTGAGAAAACATTGTGGAAAAAGAGGAAATTGCTTGTAACAAGCAATTTCTCCTTTTTCCACAATATTTTCTACCACATAGGATGGGTTCATTTCAAATAGCATCCAATTGTCATTGTCTTCTGCAACCTCTTTCAATTTGGACTAGTCTAAAATTTCCCAAAACGGGAAAGGGTTAAATGTCGTAACTACAGCTTATTGAAGAGAATATAACTGAAAAATTGACAAATGACAAATTAATTGCAGCTTTATCTCATCGCAGTATTTGACGAAATAAAGCTTTTTTGTTATGCTGAATTAAGGCCTCATTGGAATGAAAGGGCTAAATGTACTGAAAGGCAGTCCAGGTTGTGGGTCAATATATCTTAATCAATTCTATAAAAACCACTAGCTTAAAACAACTTGCAAACAGGTAATACAGCGTAAGATCAGACTGCACTTATGCGCACACTGATGTTAGCCTAGACCTCCTGCCAAAGCAGAAATATTTTGGTTTCAGAATGAAAAGGGTTAATTGTGACTGTGTAATTCAACCTTCATAATAATTAAGTAGAATTATTTTTTCTGAAAGACCAGTTAACAAGACAAAGCCGATTTATGGCCATGAAATCTATTCATAAATCAAGATATTTGTCTACATTATGTCTATAAATGTAACCAAATGATTATTCATAATGTACACCATAATGCATTGATCTGACCTTTGAAGCTGCTGCATCCAATTTACACAATATTTCATTCACATTTCAATGAATGTTAGGATTCACATTGGCTTCAAATTTCAATGAATGTTTGCATTCACATTTCAATGGATGTTAAGGTCCCTCCCTAATACTAGTCCCCCATGGTATTTACAAAGATTTTTCTTTAATTTGCAAATTTAAACTTCCTCAAAACAATCATTAACCATTGTCATATTGAACCAAGAATATTGCTCCTTTAACAGGAAGTAAAGACACTGATGAGCCTGCACATATATTGCAGTCTGATCTTATTCTATACCACACTTTGTCCATTGTAAGCAAGAACATTCCTTCAAAATTTGGTCCAAATTGACCAAGAAGATTTTTATTGAATTGTTTCATGATTCCTCTAAGTCTGCTGCCACACCCCATTTTTTCATTGATTAAAATTTCACGAACAAGCTTTGAAAAGGGTGAGTTAAGGAACATACCTGCCAAATTTGGTCCATTGCACTTATCAGCATAATGGTTAAAGCAGTGAATATTTTTAAAGGATAATTCCATGATTTCTCTAAGTCTGATAAGCCTGGCCCTACCACTCCAATATTTTAATGCAAATCAAAATTTCACAAACAAGTTTGAAAAGGGTCATGTTCCTACAAATTTTGGTCCAAATTGGCCTAGTGGATTAGGAGAAGATGTTTAAAGAAAATGTTAATGACAGTCGACACACAGTGAGTGATCCTAAAAGCCTCCATTGAGCACATTGTGCTCAGGTGAGCTAAAAAGCCTGAATTAGACAGTGCCTTGCACTGCTCTTAGGAGATTCTTTTAGAGATATGGTATTAATCCTTGTCTTGCTGAACCCTGAATATTCCGGTTTGGGCAGAAGGTATAGACAACGATCAGCCTGCACATAAGTGCAGTCTGATCTTGGTCTACACCCTCCTGCTTGTACTTTTCCTGCCAGAGAAGTTACGAAAATCATTTTCAAAAGAAATATTGATTATTGAACAACAAGTACTTTTCGGGCTGTCAGTCCTTTGATTTTGTTGCAATTTCGTAAGGTATTCTATTCAGCATGGCAAGGGTTAACATCTTTTCCTGCAAATGGGTCAAGTCCAAATATAGGTCATCAGAATCTTTAACCAGACAATGCCACATTTTGACACTCGCAATTCCTGCCTTTTTCCATAATGTTGTCCACCTGATTCATCAGTTAATTTAAAGTTTTAGTGCACTTTGAAATGCAGTCTGCAACTTCACTGAATTTGGTCCAGTCTAAACTTTCATAGTCTGGTAATGAGTTAAGGGTAAGTTAGTTTCCAAAATCCCATAAATCTGTAATAAATCAGAGAAACTGGGTTAATATCCATAGAAAGCTGCAAAAACCTATTTACTATGTCATAAA
Source organism: Fragum fragum (assembly GCA_946902895.1). Taxonomy (NCBI): domain Eukaryota; kingdom Metazoa; phylum Mollusca; class Bivalvia; order Cardiida; family Cardiidae; genus Fragum; species Fragum fragum. Next base: position 18,081,145 of record OX336365.1, on the reverse strand, counting down.
AACCATGACCAGCTATTCTCAGCCAAAAATGGGCAAAACTTTCCAATCACACAGCCGTCTTGAGTAAATATCTAACTTTTTACTACCTTTCCGAACATAGATATAAGCAAGAGCTGTCAGTAGACAGCAGCGCTCAACTATTCCTAGTGTTGGATAGCAACAGTAATCCAAAGTCGACAATGAGAATAATACCAGTTTGCTGAATGTTAGAATAATATGTGTTATATCATGACACTGAACCAAACAACAAAATTTCAGACTTGTCAAAATTGAAAGGAGTTGCAGACAACATTTTTAAAGTTTATTAAATTTTAGATTTTTTCAACTGTCTGGGTAGAAAAAATTGTGTAAAATAAACAAATTAATTGTTTTAATCATTTTCTTCATTTTACACAATGTTTCCAAATTGTTTTTCTTAAGGGGCATCAAAAGTGTTATTCTGTGGGAATGGGATTGAAAATCTTGCACTTAAATTCTAAGATAAAACAAGATGTATTTGTGAAACACAATGCCCCCTCAACAGGATTAAAAGTTCGATCTTGGTATGTGACCTTGACACAAGGAGATGCGAATTATGGAGATGTATCATCATGCCAAATATGAGCATTGTATCTTGAATAGGCTGGTAGTAATTGGCAATGTTAAGTTTTTTTGTTAAGTTTTGTAGACAGACAGACAGACCAACAGACAAAAAGACTGAATAAAAGACAGACGGACAAAGGTAAGACAATACGCCTCGATCTTTCAAGGGGGGGGGGGGGGGCACAAAAAGTTAAAAAATCCACTAAAGTAGTTGTCAGAGTAATGAATATTTGTCAGGAAGTTGAAATATAAGTTATTTGTGAAGTTTAACAAGATTGAAACAGTTGGAATACTTGCACATAAAACTTTAACCAAGAATGTCTAAGATAAAAAAGGTCAAATATTCAATAAGATAAATGTCAGCATAAGGAATATTTGGAAATGGGTTGATATTATGGTCACAGAGGGATGTGCATTGTTTCACAGCAATGTTGAAATAGTAGGAACAGAGATTGGAGTAGCATTTCTAAATCAAAGAGAGTCAAAATTCTACTAAAATGAATGTTAGAGTAACAAATCGTCTGAACAGATTCAACACAAAACAATGTTTTGCAATGTGTGACCATATTTTCAGGCAAAATTTCAGGGCAATAGTATTAATAGAATCAAAAACATGCACATAAAACTTTTACCAAATGCCAAAATCAAACAAGGTGCCAAACTGTCACAAGATACGCCCGTCACACTGTTTAATATTAACTGGGGATTTGAATAGAACAGGTTATTTTGAATAAATATTTTTTGTCAAACAAAGTATGAAAAACAACAAAAGGCAATAACTCAAAAAATAGGCTAGGTAGAGTTAAGGTTCTTCACACTGCACTCCCACTTGGTGAGCTCTATCCATCCATGAAATTTCATGATTCTAGCTATTATACTTTTAGAGATATATTCCAGACAAGACTCAAGTATGAAAAACAACAAAGGGCATTAACTCAAAAAATAGGCCAGGTAGAGTTATGGTTTTTGTACACTGCACTTCCACTTGGTGAGCTCTATCCATCCATAAAATTTCATGATTCTAGCTATTATACTTTTAGAGATATACTCCGGACAAGATTCAAGTATGAAAAACAACAAAGGGCAATAACTCAAAAAATATGCTAGGTAGAGTTATGGTTCTTGAAAACTGCACTCCCACTTGGTGAGCTCTATCCATCCATGAAATTTCATGATTCTAGCTATTATACTTTTAGAGATATATTTCGGACAAGATTCAAGTATGAAAAACAACAAAGGGCAATAACTAAAAAAATAGGCCAGGTAGAGTTATGGTTATTGTACACTGCACTCCCACTTGGTGAGCTCTATCCATCCATGAAATTTCATGATTCTAGCTATTATACTTTTAGAGATATACTCCGGACAAGATTCAAGAATGAAAAACAACAAAGGGCAATAACTCAAAAAATAGGCCATGTAGAGTTATGGTTCTTGTGCACTGCACCCCCCTTGGTGAGATCTATACACCCATGGTGTTTCATGATCCTAGCTATAATACTTTTAGAGATACACTTTGGACAAGATTCAAGTATGAAAAACAACAAAGGGCAATAACTCAAAAAATATGCCAGGTAGAGTTGTGGTTCTTGTACACTGCACTCCCCCTTGGTGAGCTCTATCCATCCATGAAATTTCATGATTCTAGCTATTATACTTTTAGAGATATACTCCGGACAAGATTCAAGTATGAAAAACAACAAAGGGCAATAACTCAAAAAATAGACCAGGTAGAGTTATGGTTCTTGTGCACTGCACTCCCCCTTGGTAATATCTATACACCCATGAAGTTTCATGGTCCTAGCTATAATACTTTCAGAGATATACTCCGGACAAGATTCAAGTATGAAAAACAACAAAGGGCAATAACTCAAAAAATAAGCCAGGTAGAGTTATGGTTCTTGTGCACTGCACTCCGTATTGATGAGAAGAATATAACTGCCAAGTTTAAAGTCAATCGGACTTACGGTGACAGAGTTATGCCCCGGACAAAGAAGTGGACACCGCACGGACAACCGGACGCCTGGACGATCGGACGCCCGGACTTCACGGGTGATCCCATAATACGTCCCGTCTTCGACGGGCGTATAAAAAGAGGTCTTATTATTCCACTACACAGTAACAAATCTTTGCCTAAGGGACACTGTGATGGTCACAAAGGCATGTTCAAAGTTTCAGAGGAATAGCATAGGTAGAAACAGAGATATAAGACTTGCCTGTAAACCTTCAACCAATTACCAGATGGCAAAATTTTAGACTGGTCCCAATTGTAAGGAGTTGCAGACAACAATTAAAAGTTTATCGAATTTTAGAATTTTTCAACTTTCTGGATAGAAGACATTGTTTAAAATGAAGAAATTGCTTGTTACAAGCAATTTCTTCATTTTATAAAATGTTTTCTTAAATGTTTTTTATACGTGGCGTCAAAAGGCGTCACTGTGTGGGAATGGTTTAACCAAAGCATTACGCCAACGTCAACAATGATGTAAACTCCCTGTTGACTGAGATAGCCCCCTTATTCTTCCAGTCGTCGAGCTAATAAACTATGAGGGGATTAAATTGACCTGACTGACTGTTTTCATTAGATAAACTTTCGCTTTCAACAAAAGCAAGTTTCAAATTATGAAGACACGATATTGAAGCAATATATCTTGATACAATAGATGAAATTCTACCTCTGTTAACGATTACTCAGGAAGGAACATGAAAGATGGCATGTCAGAAATGATCCAACCTGCAGTCATTGTTTTTTACTCATTCCCACACAATGACACTTTTGGACACCCTCAAGAAAGAACAATTGGGAAAACAATGTGGAGAATGAAGAAATTGCTTGAGCTAAGCAATTTCTATATTACCCTCTTTGTTTTCTAGTCAGAAAGTTGAAAAATTCTAAAATTTCATAAACTTTAAATTGTCGTCTGCAACTCCTGTCAATTTGAACCAGTCTATAATTCTGTCATGTGGAAATGGATTAAATTTAGGAGATGAAGAAAAACTTTTTTTTTCTTTGAGGTGTGACACTAAATGTTTGAACAAATGAAGAGTATTTACATGTTATTCTTGACCAGGCAGGACAGGGCTAAATTAATGATGGTGTAGTTTGACAGAGTTCCCATCTATCAAATTAGAAAGATAAAGCCATTCTGACATGAAAATTTTTTAGGCTGGTCCAAATTCAAAGAATTTGAAAATTTATTATAATCAACTAGCTGGAGCACCTAACATTAACAATGGATTCCTGGTATTTCCCACACCAGTACTACCACTACATCCTTTCCTAGCCTCCAGCTGCTATCCCACTGTATAATTATACACCCATTGGTGAAAGACAAATGTTGGAAAGGGTATGTGCCCCAACCGGGGATCAAACTCATGACCTCCCATGATTGAAGATTGCGCTACCGACTGCACTATGACGGCGGCTTATAGAATATGTAGCGACTACTTTGCAGCGACCTTTTTGAATAAATCTGTAGTTATGGGGTTTAACCCATTACCACACGAGAAAATTTTAGACTGGTCCTAATTGAAAGAAATTGCAGACCACAATTCAAAGTTTATGAAATTTTGGATTTTTTCAACTTTCTGGGTAAAAAACATTGTGGAAAATGAATAAATTGCTTGTAACAAGCAATTTCTTCATTTTCCACAATGTTTTCCAAATCTTTTTTCCTTGAGGGCGTCCAAAAGCGTCACTGAGTAGGAATGGGTTAAGAAGCCCACAAACAAAAATGTCCAAGTTAAACATTGCACTTCAACTCTAAATAAATGATTTGATTGGTCAATCATGTTTTAATCAACATCTGCAATCTGTCAACTCATGTATACAGATGTTCATAAAAATCATTGTCGACATATAAAGTGGTTATGAAAAAATACACCCACACAATGTCATTTTTTGTACATCAAAGGTTGAATCAAAGGTCAGGTTTTGTGTTTACCCTCGAGGGGGGGGGACTGGGGGGGAGGGGAGGGGGGGACTGGTCTTTGCTTAACCTATTTCCACACAATCCCACTTTTTTATGTCACTCAAGAAAAAACATTCAGGAAAATGAAGAAATTGCTCCATCTTCCACTGTATTATACCCCAAAAGACAGCAATCTTTTAAATTCCACCAACTTAGAATTGTCCAATTATTTTGGACCAGTCTAAAATTTTGTCATCTAGGAATAGGTCAACCCAAAACAAGGTGCCAAATTGTCACAAGATACGCTGCTTAATATTAACTGGGGGTTTGAATAGAACTGAGGTTATTTTGAATGAATATTTTTTGTCAAACAAAGTATGAAAAACAACAAAGGGCAATAATTCAAACAATAGGCTAGGTAGAGTTATGGTTCTTGTACACTGCACTCCCACTTGGTGAGCTCTATCCATCCATGAAATTTCATGATTCTAGCTATTATACTTTTAGAGATAAACTCCGGACATGATTCAAGTATAAAAAACAACAAAGGGCAATAACTCAAAAAATAGGCCAGGTAGAGTTATGGTTCTTGTGCACTGCACTCCCCCTTGGTGAGATCTATACACCCATGAAGTTTCATGATCCTAGCTATAATACTTTTAGAGATTTACTCTGGACATGATTCAAGTATAAAAAACAACAAAGGGCAATAACTCAAAAAATAGACCAGGTAGAGTTATGGTTCTTGTACACTGCACTCCCACTTGGTAAGCTCTATCCGTCCATGAATTTTCATGATCCTAGCTATTATACTTTTAGAGATATACTCCGGACAAGATTCAAGTATGAAAAACAACAAAGGGCAATAACTCAAAAATAGGCCAGGTAGAGTTGTGGTTCTTGTACACTGCAATCCCACTTGGTGAGCTCTATCCATCTATGAAATTTCATGATTCTAGCTATTATACTTTTAGAGATAAACTCCGGACAAGATTCAAGTATAAAAAACAACAAAGGGCAATAACTCAAAAAATAGGCCAGGTAGAGTTATGGTTCTTGTGCACTGTACTCCCCCTTGGTGAGATCTATACACCCATGAAGTTTCATTATCCTAGCTATTATACATTTAGAGATATACTCCGGGCAAGATTCAAGTGTGAAAAACAACAAAGGGCAATAACTCAAAAAATAGGCCAGGTAGAGTTATGGTTCTTGTATACTGCACTCCCACTTGAAGAGCTCTATCCATCCATAAAATTGAATGATTCTAGCTATTATACTTTTAGAGATTTACTCCGGACAAGATTCAAGTATGAAAAACAACAAAGGGCATTAACACAAAAAATAGGCTAGGTAGAGTTATGGTTCTTCTGCACTGCACTCCCCCTTGGTGAGATCTATACACCCACGAAGTTTCATGATCCTAGCTATAATACTTTTAGAGATATATTCCGGACAAGATTCAAGTATGAAAAAACAACAAAGGGCAATAACTAAAAAAATAGGCCAGGTAGTTATGGTTCTTGTGCCCTGCATTCCTACTTGGTGAGCTATATCCATCCATGAAATTTCATGATTCTAGCTATTATACTTTTAGAGATATACTCTGGACAAGATTCAAGTCTGAAAAACAACAAAGGGCAATAACTCAAAAAATATGCCAGGTAGAGTTATGGTTCTTGTGCACTGCAAACTCCCTTGGTGAGATCTATCCATCCATGAAATTTCATGATCCTAGCTATAATACTTTTAGAGATAAAATCCAGACAAAATTCAAGTATGAAAAACAACAAAGGGCAATAACTCAAAAAATAGACCAGGTAGAGTTATGGTTTTTGTACACTGCACTTCCACTTGGTGAGCTCTATCCATCCATGAAATTTCATGATTCTAGCTATTATACTTTTAGAGATATACTCCAGACAAGATTCAAGTATGAAAAACAACAAAGGGCAATAACTCAAAAAATATGCTAGGTAGAGTTATGATTCTTGAAAACTGCACTCCCACTTGGTGAGCTCTATCCATCCATGAAATTTCATGATTCTAGCTATTATACTTTTAGAGATATACTCGGGACAAGATTCAAGTATGAAAAACAACAAAGGGCAATAACTCAAAAAATATGCTAGGTCGAGTTATGATTCTTGAAAACTGCACTCCCACTTGGTGAGCTCTATCCATCCATGAAATTTCATGATTCTAGCTATTATACATTTAGAGATATACTCCGGACAAGATTCAAGAATGAAAAACAACAAAGGGCAATAACTCAAAAAATAGGCCAGGTAGAGTTATGGTTCTTGTGCACTGCACTCCCCCTTGGTGAGATCTATACACCCATGGTGTTTCATGATCCTAGCTATAATACTTTTAGAGATATACTCCGGACAAGATTCAAGTATGAAAAACAACAAAGGGCAATAACTCAAAAAATATGCCAGGCAGAGTTGTGGTTCTTGTACACTGCACTCCCCCTTGGTGAGCTCTATCCATTCATGAAATTTCATGATTCTAGCTATTATACTTTTAGTGATATACTCCAGACAAGATTCAAGTATGAAAAAAAACAAAGGGCAATAACTTAAAAAAATAGACCAGGTAGAGTTATGGTTCTTGTGCACTGCACTTCCCCTTGGTGAGATCTATACACCCATGAAGTTTCATGATCCTAGCTATAATACTTTCAGAGATATACTCCGGACAAGATTCAAGTATGAAAAACAACAAAGGGCAATAACTCAAAAAATAAGCCAGGTAGAGTTATGGTTATTGCGCACTGCACTCCGTATTGATGAGAAGAATATAACTGCCAAGTTTAAAGTCAATCGGACATACGGTGACAGAGTTATGCCCCGGACAAAGAAGTGGACACCGCACGGACAACCGGACGACCGGACGCCCGGACACCGGGACGCCCGGACGCCCGGACGACCGGACGCCTGGACACCACGGGTGATCCCATAATACGTCCCGTCTTCGACGGGCGTATAAAAATAGGCCAGGTAGAGTTATGGTTCTTCTGCACTGCACTCCCCCTTGGTGAGATCTATACACCCACAAAGGCAATAACTAAAAAAATAGGCCAGGTAGTTATGGTTCTTGTGCCCTGCATTCCTACTTGGTGAGCTATATCCATCCATGAAATTTCATGATCCTAGCTATAATACTTTTAGAGATATATTCCGGACAAGATTCAAGTATGAAAAAACAACAAAGGGCATTAACTCAAAAAATAGGCTAGGTAGAGTTATGATTCTTCTGCACTGCACTCCCCCTTGGTGAGATCTATACACTGCACTCCGTATTAATAAGAAGAATATAACTGCCAAGTTTTAAGTCAATCGGACATACGGTGACAGAGTTACGCTCCGGACAAAAAAGTGGACACCGCCCGGACGCCCGGACGACCGGACGCCCGGACACCACGGGTGATCCCATAATACGTCCCGTCTTCGACAGGCGTATAAAAATACTATTAGTTGAAAGCATCTACAGACAAGACACAATTTCTGCATCTTCAAGATATTAACCCTCAGCATGCTTAACCAAGAATATTCCTGCTACAGCGGAAGGTATAGACAAGAACCAGAATGCACAGATGTGCAGTCTGATCCTAAACTACACCACCTGCTTGTCACTTTGAGGTAAGATCAATTTTCAAATAATTATATACCAAGCAATAGTGTTTCAAGTGCTTTCAGTCCTTTGACTTAAACTGCAGTTCTTTCACCTATTACCACACAATGATGCTGTTTGATGTATCTGAAGAAATATTATAATTGAAAAGGACACATTTCTCCTGTTCTCACAATGTATTCTACCCTATTTGGCATTTATTTTCCAAGCGCAATTAAAAATATTGCCTGCAACTTCTTTCAATTTTGACCTTGAAATGTTGATGTCTGGTAACTTGTTAACCCTTTCCTGCACAATCCCTTAGTTTTACGTCCCTGTGATTTTATACTCAAGAAAACATTGTGGGAAAAGAAGAAATTGCTTGTAACAAGCAATTTCTTCTTTTCCCACAATATTTTCTAACATGTAGATTGGTTCCTTTTCAAATAACACTCACTTTTAATTGTCGCCTGCAACTTCTTTGAAATTGGACCAGTCTAAAATTTTGAAAAACAGGAAAGGGTTTACTAGAATTACTCGGCATGAGAAGGGAAAATACTCCATGCCTTAATCTAAAGTATAAGCATAACCAACCTGGGCTGTGTTTCCCTCTTTTTAAGATATTAAGAGCGGGTACCGACTGTTTTCTGCTGCAATGGTGGCGTGGCGGTTCAACAGGTAAGACTGGCTGACAGTCGGAGGTTGCAACTTTCTGCGTTCGTATAATTGGTAAAGTCTTTGATCTGTGCAGCTCTTTCTTTGTGCTACAAATAGAAAATATATTTTATAATTATTCTGTCTGCTTTTACATCTTAAGCCATTACCTGCAATTTCTTTCGTTTTGAAATAGTCTAACTTTTTGTCGTCTGATAATGGATTTGTAAGTGACTAAAAACCACTAATTTGACAGAATAATGTTTTGGCCAATGTTGTGATTATCAAGGCTTTGGGTAGGTGACACAGTTTATCATACTTTTAACCCATTCCAATACAATGACTCTTCTTGACACCCCAGGAAAAATGCCTTTTGTAACAAGCAATTTCTTCATTGTACATAATGTTTTACCCTAAGCAGCAAAGATTTTCTAAATTCTGCCAAATTAAAAATGTCATCTGTAACTTCTTCCAATTTGGAGCAGTCTAAAATTGTGTTGGTTTTAATAATTTCTTTAATTACCTGTTAATATAATATTTCCCTGATGATTTTTTCAAAAGAAGTAACCTGGACATTTTATTTCCTTCCCAATAGTTTTGGTAACATACACACATAAGAAAACAACACCTTCCATCAACTAAAATATATCCTCTGCCTTAACCCTTTCCTGTCCAATCCCTGGTTTTTATGTCCTTGAGTTTTTATACTCGAAGAACATTGTGGGAAAAGAAGAAATTGCTTGCAAGAAGCAATTTCTTCTTTTTCCACAAATATTTTCTACCTTACTGAATGATTATTTTCAAATAATTTCGACTTTAAATTGTCATCCGCAAATCCTTTGATTTTCGACTCATTAAAAAGCAGGACAGGGTTAATTCTTTTAATTTGAACCAGTCTTATGTTATATTGTCTAGTAATGGGTGAAATAAAGAGCAAATCTGAAGTATTTCTGACAAACTCTAGAGAGACTGTCCTCATTTATCATTATTTATTAAGTTTTTCTAATTAATTCATCTTATCCAGTTTAGAACGACAAAAATCCAATATTGTAACCATGAAACAAATCCTTCCTACAGAATCAAACAAATAAGTAATAAATCATTCTTTTGTATCTTATCTGTACCAATTGTGACATATTTTACATGGTTTATCCCTTTTTCTTTTTATTTAAATCTAAAGAAAGAAAAAAAGAGAAAGAGGAATAAAAATTCTTTTTTATTAGCTACACTGGCTGAAAGCCAGTGGGCTTGTGTCTGTCGTGCGCCTGTCAGTGTATGCATCTGTCTGTCCAAAAACTTTTACATAACAATCTTCTCCTAAGAAAGAACGGAACAGAATTCAACCAAATGTCACAGAAATGAACCATTAGTGACCCTTGATCATCAAAGAATTTTATCCGATCAAAAACATGGCTTAACTGGGCAGGGCTAATTTCCGTATAAGGTGAAACCTTTAAAAATCTTCTCCTCAGAAATCACTTTATGTATTTCAACTAAATTTTCCGAGAATGTTCTTTGGGTGATCCTTTATCAGATTCCTTCAAAGAATTTTGATCAGATGAAAAACATAGCTTTAATGGGCGGGGCAAATATATATGGTAAAACCTTTAAAAATCTTTTACTCAAAAACCACATGATAGATTTCAAACAAATTTTACACAAATGTTCCTTTGGTGACCCTTTATCAGATCCCATCAGAGAATTGGCTGAAAAACATGGCTTTAATGGGCAGGGCTAATTTCTTAATATTGTGAAACCATATTACGAAACAAGCAATTTCTTCATTTTTTACAAAAATCTAAAATTCCATTCACTTTGAATTGTTTTCTGCAACTCCTTTCAATATGGACCAGTATAAAATTTTGCTGTCTGGTAATGACTTCCAAAGTTGTCTTTCCTGCGAACTGATTTAACCCTAATTTCTCTGATCCAATAACTTGGCATCATTTTGCTGGTACAAACATGAAATTGATCAATCTTGGCAAAACTAGACATTGTCACAAAGGGGACTAATACCCCCAACAGCGCTTGTCCATGTACCAGTGCTATCTCCCAAAGGGCCATAAGAAAAAATGGACTTTTTAATTAAGGGGCCATAACTCAGTCAAAAATCAATGGACCATAACCAAAATAGGATATGCACATGTCTGACTTGTACTGAGACTTTCTGTGAAATTTGAATCAAATCCGTCCAATGGTTGCTGAGAAATTGAGTGGACACAATTTTTCATCAAAGGGCCATAACTCCCTTAAAAATCAATGGACTGTAACCAAGTTGGAATATGCACATCTCTGCTTGATATCGATTATATCAGTGAAGTTTGAATCAAATCCGTCTAATGGTTGCTGAGAAATTGAGCGGACACGAAAAAGCAGACAGACAGACAGATGGACCGACCGACAAGCTGACTCCTATATACCCCCAAAATATATTTTGGAGGGTATAAAAAATGTTAACTAATTTCAAAATTTTAGGCTGGTCAAATAAGTGCCATATTGGAGAGAAAATAGTGAGAAAAGAGGAAATTCTCCTTTTCTCACTATGTTTTCAATATCAGATTTCTTTCAGTGCATCAAAATGTGTGATTTTGTTGTGCAACTTTTAAAAAGGACATAATGCATAATCTCATAAATGTTTATTTGAAACAATTAACACTGAAATGGGTATTTTATAAGACAATTCAAGTTTAAATGGGGAAATAATATTCTACTAGATACTGCAGTACAATTACTTGCCAGTCAGTTGATTGATTGCTGACACTGGCACGCCAGCTGAGCTTAGACTTCAATATTAACCCATTACCAGACGGCAAAATTTTAGACTGGTCCAAATTGAAAGGAGTTGCAGACGACAATTTCAAGTTGATGAAATTTTGGATTTTTTTTTACTTTTAGTGTAAAAAACATTGTGGACAATGAAGAAATTGATTGTAACAAGCAATTTCTTCATTGTCCACAATGTTTTCTAAAGCCTTTTTCTTGGGGGCATTTAAAAGCATCAGTGAGTGGTAAATGGTTAAATGGCATAAAACATTTTCAACATTTATGGCCAGTAACGTGTAACTAAAAAAGTTAAATTGTAGCCGGCCTGCAGATAAATATTATTTTTGAACTAAAACTTCTTATCCACTAGGTTACATACTATCTTATTGTAATACAAGAAGTGAAGTTCTTTAAACAGTTCAGAAACTTCAAGAATTCTTAAACTGGTTCAAGAATTTGTCCTCATACTTTGATCCAAGCTTTTGTGGCTGTTGATCATCCAAGAAAGATGATCTATGTAAATCTTGCCAAAACTGAAAAGAATAGTTTCCAGAAGAGAACAGTATTTATCAATAATTTTAAAGACAAGAGAGTTTCAGATGTAACACCATTCAAATGATTCCAGTTTCCAAACAAGAGGCATGTCGAATATGGCCATCCCCCACCGTAAAAGCTTGATAGTAAACTGAAGCCATTTAGATTTAGGCTTCTTGTGCGCTGCATTTCCTCTCAATGAGTTCGATAATATCAATTATACTTTCAGAGATATGCTCTGGACAAAATCAAAGTCTTAAAAACAACAAAGGGCAATAACTCCTAATTATGCAAGCAAGAGTTGTGGATCTTGTGCACTGCACTTCTCCTCAATGAGATCTGTCCACCTATGAAGTTTCAAGTTGATAGCATTTATACTTTAGGACATATGCTCCCGACAAGCTTAATGACGGAATGACTGACAGAGACCATTACTAAATCCCCTTTGCCAAAACGCCAGGGGATAATAAAATGTTTAGTGAGTAGAATTTCATTCAATGTAAAGATTTATCTTACCCCAACCACACTATGTAACATTTAACTGTTCTCACTTTCTTCCAAAATGTGATCAGGGATTGAGAGTTTTCTGTACACACTGCATCTTGAATTTCACTTATCATTTTTAGCTAGCAAATTGTCAGCTTTGATAGCCTAAGTTAACAGTCAAATTTTGAGGTCGTCTCAAAGTTCAACAAGTGCAAACTATCACTGGAGGCTAGTTTTTATATATTTCAGAAATATTGCAAACTCTATTCTCTATTCAAATTGTAGAGAACTCTGTCGAAAGCATGTTATTTAACCCAATTCCTTTAAATTCCACTTTTTAAGCATCTCAAGATAAAAGCTTTGGAAATCATTGTGGACAGTAAAGCAATTTCTTCAATGTTCACAATGTTTTCTACCCAACAAGGGACAGGTCTTCTAAATTCAACCATGCTTTGCTAGCTTACAGTACTTTCAGCACTTTGATTACCTGCAGCTCTTTAGAAGATTTCTGCATTAGAGTTGAATGTTTAAAACAAGTCATGGAATTCAGACCTAGTTCTAGAATATTTAAATGACAGTAAAGAACTGGTTCCAGAACTAGTTCTTGAATATTCCAGAACTTGCTCTTGAACTAGTTTTAAAACTTTGAGTTCTTGAACTGCCAATGGTCTTTATCGTTCTTGAATTGAAGTGCTAGAAGGTTCAAGAACCAGTTCTTGATTTTTTTCAAAGGAGAATGTGAGAAGAAAAAAAGTAGAAATTTCTTAAGTCTCCAACTTTCTTCTTCAAAATTGATATATTACTTTGGCCAAGCCAAGCAATTATTATAACAACTATAGCTGTGTCTATCATCTCCTGCATTTGTTGTTGTTGTTGTCATACAAAAACTGTAAGATCAAGAAAGGATTAATTTAGCTGATCTAAATATATTACAGTACAGAAAGTTCAATACAAAAGATTTCATTACAGAGATGTTTCATCTAATTCAATCTGATTATTTGACAACCTGAGAAGTTATTGCAATGGCTTGTTGGGTGAGTGAATCATAATTGGTTCCTTAACCCATGACCAGATGGCAAAATTTTAGACTGGTCCATTTTCAATGGAGTTGCACACGACAATTTAAAGCTTATGAAATATTAGATTTTTTCATATTTCTGGGTAGAAAATATTGTAGAAAATGAAGCAATAGCTTCTTACAAGCAATTTCCTCATTTTAAACAATGCCCTCCCAATGGTTTTTCTTGAGGGGCGTCCAAAGTGTCACTGTGTGGGATTGGATTAAGCTTTCCAAAATATTGCCCAAAGGATTTCACCAACGACTACAACTTGTCACAGTAGATGATTTAATACTCCCAACAGAGCCTTATTTATTAAAAAGTGTCCAATTTGTGAGGGAGTTGAGACTTCTATCATGCATCTTGCAAAACTTTAATATGTTATCAATGTACATATTAAGTTTTATTACTTTTGGATCAAAATTATTGGAGGAGTTTGCGACACAAAATTACTTGTTTCTGTATACAGACAGACAGATACTCAGGCTAGTTGTAGTTATATAATACCTCTGAAAGCATTCGCTTTGTGGGGATTTAGCTAGAATGTTGTCCAGGGACAACACATCAAGCACACTGAATATTTGACATTGAGCTGTGTCTTTGACCTTGGAGCAATCTGAAAATTGATTTAAAATGGCACATTCTTCTCATGATGGAAAACAATCATTATTTTGAAAATCCATCCATAAAATTAGGAGTTATGGCAAATGTGCATAGTTTGACACACTGATGAACATACATGACTTGTTATAGTGACAACTATGTCTTGCTCTCCGCAAGGGTGCATGACAAAAATGTTAAAAACTTGTATATGTAGATTATTCTTGATAACCTTGGTGACTATATATTTTCAACAAGTTTTTGTCAAACTTTTTCACTTAACAGCAGCTGACGTTCTATCATAGCATATGAAACTATTTTACCAGACAACAAAAGTTTTCATGAATCCATATGACATTTCAAAATGGCTTAATTTTGAAAAACTAGTGACTCAAGATTGATAAGAAAGGGAAGAATTGCTTGTTACAAGCAATTTCTCCATTTCTTACAAAGTTTTCCTTCACCCTTGTCAAACTGAATGAAATTATATATCAGAATTGTATCACAGAATCAAAGGGCAGAATGCACTAAAAGATCCTGATTTGGTTCAGGTGGGTTTCTTTTTTTTTTTATTCAATTCTATAAACGGCTCTTGCTTAAAACTTCAAAAAGGTGGTATAGACTAAGATCAGACTGCACATTGGCCTATATCTCCTGTTAAATCAGAGATATTCCAGGTTCAAGGGAAAATAAGATTCCACAATGGCACATAAACGGGTGATTGTGAGAACACTGAGAACAAATGTGGGAGACAAACCTGCAATCGTCATCATATTCCTTATAATCCTTCAATCCAAACCCGTACAAAAGACTGTACTTTAGTCTTTGCATGGCCATGTTTGAATGATGTATTCCTTAAAGCTGTTTAATTAATGTCATATCCATCGTAAAGCATTCACACTGTCACTCCTTACAGCTGTATTTGAATATGGCACTTAATTAAGTGCTCAATTATTTAATTCTAATTTTTCTTTCAATTGATTAAACTTGCTTTGTTTTATGTAAGTATCGGAACCATAGCTCTTTTAAATAATTCAAAGATCAAATATACATTTTCAGAACACCATTATGTGATTACCCCAATTTGGATGCCTGGTATTGGCGCTGATGCGCTCACCTGAGACAAGGGATCTATTTCTTTCAATAATAAAGAAAGGATTATGGTACAAGTCAGCCCAACAATTCCAATTCATATATAGGCCTTAATCCCTATCGTAGCTCTACCTCTGGGGGAATGAACGTCTAGATTTTACCAACGTACATAGAATTCTATGAAGATTCTTCTTCATGGTAAATGCCAAGTGGCTAGACCTACTGGATTACGACGAGGTTATTTCTAAAGGTGTTTATTTTTTAAAGACTTCACCTTTGTTTCCATGGCAACCAATTTTCAGCAAGTTACAATTCTTTTAGCTATTTGAAAGGAGATCTAAAGGTGAAACAGTAGTAATTTGAAGAGTCAACACACAGATGCTGGGTCAGAATTTTGTAGATATGACAATTAGTTTTTGATTGATTTCTATTCTAAGCTATTTGGGGTTTGATCTAAACTACACACTTCAAGCGGACATAGGACTATCAAAATAGTTCACTTGAGCTAGTTCTGCTGTAAAGGAGCTATAAAGCCTTTGAGCATGTACTGACTTTTTTACTGAGTTTTTTGTAGACAATCATTGATTCTTAACTAATTCCCACACGATAACGCTTTTTGATTCCACCTTTGAAAAAAAGTTTTGCAAAACATTGAAGAAAATGAAGAAATTAATGGTTACATCTCAAACAGGCTCAACAGTAAGTTAGTCAAAGGTCAAGGCTACTGGAAAACCTGCAAGTCTTAAACTCAAGGGATCATAGCACACTTCTGACATATCATTTTATCCAAGAAGTCACTGTGTTAACTATTAAATACACAATTTTCACCTCTTAAAGAAAATAATGATAGGGATTAAAATCCAAAAATTCCTGGCTGAAATATGGAAGAACTACTAAGTAAATAATGTACACAACTTTGCAACTAGTACATGTCACTGGGAACTGTTTAAGACAATCAATGGCCTATTGTCTGGTCATTGGAGAATCCATGGCACACTTTTGTCATTATGTTGTGAAGTTTGCCAGCTTTGCATTCAATAAATATAATAGATAATTAGGGAACTAACATTTATAACCCTTCATCTACAAAACCAAAATCCCATCAAACCCATTATTACCCATCAACATAGATTAACCCTTTACTACAGAGTGGAATTTTAGACTAGTACAAATTGAAAGAAGTTGCAGACAACAATTTCAAATTGTTGGAATTTTTAAAATATTTGACTCACTGTGTACTGGAAACAAAGCAATGTAACAAGCAATGTTTTCATTTTCCACATTGTTTTCAATAACTCTTTTATTGGAGGCATACAAAGGAGGGATTGTGTGGGAATTGGTTAAGTCACAATCTTATCTTTTCTGCAATGATTTCTGAAGCCCTTTCTTGAGAGTTGTCAAAAAGTTGGATTGTGTGGGAATGGTTTACAATAAATTCCTTAAAAAGGATTATCAATATTACAATTTTTACTTGTTAACCTATTCCCACACAATGACACTTTTTGGCACCCCTCAAGAAAAATGGTTTGGAAAATATTGTAGAAATGAAGAAATTGCTTGTTGCAAGCAATTTCTTCATTATACACAATGTTTTCTATCTCAAAATACTAATATCTTTAAAATTCGCTTTACTAAATATTTTTGTCTGCAACTTCTTTCAGTTTAGACCAGTCTAAAATTTTGTCGTCACGGAATGGCTTGACAAGACTTATCTTAATTTCATTTATCAATATTGTCTCAGTACAGTTATTTTTCAGGGTTATTCATTAAAACACATTTAATTCAAGCACTTTTTTAATTGCAAGAAAAGATTTTGCATGTACATGTTTACTTGCAGATGTGTGATAATTACTAAATTATTACTTATCACTGTAATAAACAGAATTACCCTATTTCTAGCCAGTGAGAATGATTCAAAATATTTTCACCATCTTTTAGTAGATTTACCATTATTTCTTTTTTTTTATCATTTAATAGCAGATTCTTTATATTTTTATTCTTAATTAGCAGATGACAAATTCTTAAGACTGGTCAAAATTGAAACAATTTGCTGATGAAATACAAAGTGAAGTTATAATTGAATAATAGTTTGTTTCTATCCTTTCCTGTACAAACCCAGGATTTTACGTCACTGTGATTTTATACTTGAGAAAACATTGTGGAAAAAGGAGAAATTGCTTGTTACAAGCAATTTCTCCTTTCCCCACAATATTTTCTACCACATAGGATGGTTGAATTTCATATTGCATACAATTTTCATTATCGTCTGCAACCTCTTTCAAATTGGACCAGTCTAAAATTTCAAAAAACGGGAAAGGGTTAATCATAAGGAGAAAAACACGTATTTTTTTTGTATTTACACAGTAAGTCACAAAAACAGATTATCAAACAAATAAAGCTTGACATACTGACAATCTTTCCCTGCCCTTACTCCCCGCCTTTTACAGTCAACTCATTTATAAAACTTGACAATTGAGAAAACTTAACAACTAAATAATACCATGTGACAAAGGATCATTAAGTATGGTGGCTGTCTGAATTTTTTACCACTAACATACTTTTTTTTTGTCATTCACAACAGTTTTGTATGGATTTGTTTAGCAAGTTGCAAATATCTGGTAGCTATTTATAAACAATTGACTGGCTACTGTGCTCTCAAATGACCTCCGATTTAAGTTTGCATAATTTGTGGTAGGAGACAAAAGACAACAGACAAATCATTAATTCTCCACCTAAATCAATAACTATCAAATTATCAACCTTTGTCATGCTGAATAAAATCTTTTTCAGACTTGCGATTAAATCAAAGGAATGAAAGCACTGGAAGTACTAGTAGTAGGTCATTATTTGTATCCAAATA
Source organism: Fragum fragum (assembly GCA_946902895.1). Lineage (NCBI taxonomy): Eukaryota > Metazoa > Mollusca > Bivalvia > Cardiida > Cardiidae > Fragum > Fragum fragum. The sequence continues at coordinate 18,062,987 of OX336365.1, read as the reverse complement.
TAATTCTATAAACAACTCTTGCTTGGCAAGGACAAGCAGGTGATGTAGACTAAGAACAGACTGCACTTATGTGCAGGCTGATCTTAGTCTATATCTCTTCCAAAACAGGAATACTCCCAGTTCAGTATAACAAGTATTAATTTCATAACATTTTTTTAGATATAAGTCAGGGATGTGGAAATACAGATTTTCTCTTCTTGTCCATGGACAAGTAAAATGTGATTTTCTGCTTGTCCAGGATCAAAATGGACTTGCCCTTGAAAAGATGAAGAACACATAAATTTTGAGAATACATTATTTTTAAAGAAGAAAATGCATGAACTCAGCATTTTCTTGCATGAACTCAGCATTTTCTTCACTAAAAACAATATTTTCTAGCCTTAGATACAAACTTTATGCTCCTAAATCTCTCTATTCATTTAGTACCATTCCAAGGATTGCCCTGATATTTACTTGCCCACGGACAAGTAGCCTCGAAAAATGTACTTGCCCGCGGGTAGAAAAGCCCCAGTCGGACAAGTCGGGCATGGGAATTCCACACCCCTGAATATAAGAGAAAAATACACTTAGAAAACGGACAATTTGAAAACTTCTTTATGTACATTGTATCATAATCTTATATAGTCAATCTTGCTCAAACCACCTGTATTAAACAACCACTTTCATTAACCCTTTCTCATTTTGGAAATTTTAGACGTGTCCAAATTGGAAGAGGTTGCAGATGACAATGAAAACTGGATTCTATTTGAAATGAACCCATCCTATGAAGTAAATATTGTGGAAAAAGGAGAAATTGCTTGTTACAAGCAATTTCTTCTTTTTTCACAATGTTTTCTCAAGTATAAATCACAGGGACGTAAAATCCCGTATTTGATCGGGAAAGTGACCATAATCAAATTTTTCTTTCCAAACCAATATCTATTAACCCATTCCCACTCAGTAACACTTTTGGACACCCCAAAGAAAAAAAGCTTTGGAAAACATTGTTGCATTTCTGCATTTGAAGGAATTGGTCGCCCCTCTAGGGGTTGCTTAATACAAGTTTTACGGTAATTATTTTTGACAACTGTGTCATCTCATTTGAATATATTCAAAATCAAAGCATACCTGAATAAAACATATAATAGAACAAAGGGCATTGTTTTAATTAAACGAGCTTTTTTACGTCATAATGAAACAATAGCACAAATCAATGCGATATGTAGCTTTATTCTTTATGATTATTAAATTCTTAAGAATGAGGAAGCAGAACCACAAAGTAAGATCTTGAACCCTTTCCTGTTTTTTGAAATTTTAGACTGGTCCAAATTGAAAGGTTTTGCTTGTTACAAGCAATTTCTTCTTTTTCAACAATGTTTTCTCAATCAAAAAATCACAGGGACGTAAAAACCAGGGATTAACCAGGAAAGGGTTAATCTTCTGTGAACAACAAATTTGCCAGATGAATTAGTAAGATACCTTTGTCAAAGCTGAGAAGGTCAGTATTCCCCTACATGCGGGTTGATCTTTAACTATAACCTGAGCTGCTAAAATAGGATTGTTCCGGGTTCAACATGACAAGGTTAAATGTCGGCTCAACATGCATGGGGAAAGATTGTTGTATTATAAACAATCCTTCACCCTTGACATGCTGAACCCGGAATATTCCGGTTTTGGCAGGAGGTGTAGACCAAGATCAGCCTGCACATAAGTGCAGTCTGACCTTGGTCTACACCTCCTGCTTGTACTTTTCCTGCCAAAGTTGTTTATGAAATTGATTTTGTAAAGAAATATTGATTTTTGAACAACATGCTCTATCCGTGCTTTCAGCCCTTTGATTTTACAGCAATTCAGTAAGGTAATTCATACAGCATGACAAGGGTTAAGTAGTGTCATTTATATAAACCAGCAGAATGCATTCTCCCTTTAAATGTTTAATTTTTTACGCAAGTTTCATTGATTGATCAAATTCATTATCTGCTTAGTATACTTATGTAAATTCATTTGAACCTCAAATTTGTTACTTAGTACTTAACCCATTACCAGACGGCAAACTTTTAGACTAGTCCAAATTGAAAGGACTTGCAGACGACAAGTTAAAGTGTATGAAAGTTTAGATTTTTTAAAATTTCTAGGTAGGAAACATTGTGTGAAATGAAGAAATTGCTTGTTACAAGCAATTTCTTCATTTTATACTATGTTTTCCTAATTGTCATTCTTGAGGGACGTCCAAAAGGGTCACTGTGTGGGAATGGGTTAACTTGGAGTCGTGATGTTCACAAAGAGTCTAACCTTGCAATGTATGCATAAACAGACGATTGATATTCCTAACAACGCCTCCCTTTTTTTGAAGACAGATACCTAGTACTGAGGGAATAGGAGATATTGCTTTTTATAAGGAATTTCTCCTCATCTCACAAAGTTTTCTACCACAAAAGGTCCCCTTATTTCAGTTTGCAACAACTTTGAAATGTTGCCTTTCAACTCTTTCAATTCTGACCAGTCTGAAATTATGTCATGTGGAAATGGATTAACCCATTTCCACACAATGACACCCTTTTGACAACCCTCAAGAAAAAAGGCTTTGGAAAACATCGTGGAAAATGAAGAAATTACTTGTTACAAGCAATTTCTTCATTGTCCATAATATTTTCTGCCCCAAAAGACAAAGATTCTTTCAATTTCAACAACTAAAAGATGTCGTATGCAACTTCTTTCAATTTGGACCAGTCTCAAATTTTGTCGTCTGGTAATAGGTTAAATATAATCATTGCCCATTGTACATCCCATTCAAACACAGCAAAATTTTAGACTGGTCCAAATTGAAAGAAGCTGCAGACGACAATTCAAAGTTGATTGAATTTTTCCGACTTTTTGGATAGAAAATATTGTGGATAATGAAGAAATTGCTTGATACAAGCAATTTCTTCATCTTCCACAATGTTTTCCAAAGTTTTTTTCTCGAGGGGCGTAAAAAGGAGGGATTGAGTGGGAATGGGGCAACCTACTTCGGCAGAAAGTCAGAGACTGAGACAGAAACAAAGATAAATGCTAGTTATTCAACACAAGTCCCAGGGCATGTCATATGACGTTAGACACAACAAATATAGATATTCATGTACTAAATGGAAACCCCCATGGAACCTGCATAATTCATCTGGTAATTTCAAACGATATTTAACCCTTTACTTTTTATTCGAAATTTTAGACTTGTCTAAATTCAAAGGGGTAGCAGACAACATTACAAAGTAAGTACAATTAAAAAAGTAACCATCCTTTACGATGGGAATTATTGTGGGAAAAGAAGAAAATGCTGGTTACAATATCAAGTATAATATCACAGGAATCTAAAAATCAGGGATAGAGCGGGATTTGGTTAAACCTTTAACCCAAATTACCACACCATCCCTTGTTTTAATACCTAATGAATGATATTTAGCCCATTGCAACACAAAATACTGAAGAAAGAATGCTATGGAATAAGTAAACTGCTTGTTGTAAGCTAGAATTGTTGCAATGTCAACAAATTAATTGGTGTGTAACCCATTCCCACTCAGAGTCGCTTTTAGACGCCCCAAAGAAAAACTAGACATTGTCACAAAGTGGACTATACCCCCCAACAGCACTTGTCAATATACAAGAGCTATCCGCCAAAGGACCGTAACAATCTAGATGGTTGTCCCAGGACAACTGCTGTCGAGCCCGCAAACTTTTGTAGGTATCACGCTCCATCAAAGCACAATTTTAGTGTTTGACCTTGAGCTTTGACCCTGAACTTGAAGCTATTCCAAAAATTCTTTCAAATTGCACATCTACTCATGATGGGGAACAATCGTGCCAATTTATTTTGAAATCCATCCATAATTGTAGGAGAAATTAGATTAAATTAAATTGTCCAATTAGAAAGAGGTTGCAGACGACAACTTAATGTGAGTGCAATTTCAAAGGTAACCAACCTACAGGGTAGAAAACATTGTAGAAAAAGAAGAAATTGCTTTTTACAAGCAATTTCTTCTTTTTCTGCAATATTTTCTCAAGTATAAAATCACAGGGACGTAAAAACCAGGGATTAAACAGGAAAGGGTTAAACGGTATTTAACCCTTTACTGTTTATTCAAAATTTAAGACTTGTCTAAATTCAAAGGGGTAGCAGACATCATAAAGTAAGCACAATTCAGAAAGTGACCATCCTTTATGATGGGAACTATTGTGGGAAAAGAAGAAAATGCTTGTTATAATATCAAGTATAATATCACAGGAATCTAAAAATCAGGGATAGAGCAGGAAAGGGTTAAACCTTTAACCAAAATTTCCACATCATCCCTCGTTTTAATACCTAAAAAATGATATTTAGCCCATTGCAACACAAAATGCTGAAGAAAATATGCTATGGAATAAGTAAACTGCTTGTTGCAAGCCAGAATTGTTGCAATGTCGACAAATTGATTGGTGTTTAGCCCATTCCAACACAATCCCTCCTTTTTATGCCCCTCAAGAATAAAGCTTTGGAAAACATTGTGGAAAATGAAGATATTGCTTGTATCAAGCAATTTCTTCATTATCCACAATGTTTTCTATCCAAAAAGACATCAAAATTTCATCAACTTGAAATTGTCGTCTGCAGCTTCTTTCAATTTGGACCAGTCTAATATTTTGCTGTTTTGGAATGGATTAACCCATTCCCACTCAATGTCGCTTATAGACGCCCCCAAGAAAAACTAGACATTGATGCAAAGCAAACTTATACCCCCCATCAGCGCTTGTCCATATACAAGTGCTATCCGCCAAAGGGCCGCAAAAAAAATGGACTTTTTAATAAAAGGGCCATAAATCAGTAAAAAATAAATGGACCATAACCAAAATAGAATATGCACATATCTGACTTACACCAAGTCTTTCTGTGAAATTCCAATCTAATCCGTCCAATGGTTGCTGAGAAATTGAGTGGACACGATTTTTCACCAAAGGGCCATAACTCCATCAAAATTCAATGGACTGTAACCAAAATGGAATATGCACTTCTCTGCTTGATACTGATTATATCAGAGAAGTTTGAATCAAATCCAATGGTTGCCGAGAATTTGAGTGGACAAGCTACAGACAGACGGACCAGCCAACAAGCTGACTCCTATATACCCCCCAAACATAGTTTTTGGGGTATCAAAACTTTTGAAAACATTGTTACAAGCAATTTCTTCATTATCCACAATGTTTTTCTACCCAAAGAGTAAAAAATTCCAAAATTTCATAAACTTAAAATTGTCGTCTGCAACTGCTTTCAATTTGGATCTAAAATTTTGCTGATTGAAATGTGTTAATGACTCATCTACAGCTGTGGTCATTATAGCAAGCAAGAAATTTAAGGATACTTTAACACATTCCCACACAATCCCTCCTTTTTACGCCCCTCAAGAAATAAGCTTTGGAAAACATAGTGGCCATTGAAGGAATTGCTTGTTTCAAGCAATTTTTTTCAATGTCCACAATATTTTCTAGCCCAAAAGACAAAGAATTTTAGAAATTTCAACAACCTAAAATTGTCGTCTGCGTCTCTTCTTTCAATTTGGTCCAGTCTAAAATTTGTTGGAATGGGTTAAAATAAAACATACAATGTGGACAAATAAACAATCATACGCTTTCTTGGCTTTTCACCATAACATAAGTGCTTTCACCATAACATAAGTGCTTTCAGAGAAACAATACATTAACCCATTCCCACCCAATCTCTCTTTGTTACGCCACTTTCATGATAAGAAACATTGTTGGAAATATAGAAATTGCTTGTTACAAGCAATTTCTTCAATATTTTTCCAAGCCATTTTCTGTGGGTGTGCTAAAAGTGGGATTATGTAGGAATGGGTTAAAACAACTCACTTAACAGATAGAGCTCTTAAAAAGGTGGCAAGTGAAGTAGGATGAACATTGACAGTAGGGGAGAAAAGAAACATTGATATTGTATTGAATTGTCTTGTTTCTGTTTACAATTGTTTTGCACTTACCTGTTTAACAAATTCCCACACAAAGACGCCTCTAGACGCCCCTATAGAAAAAAGCTTTGAAAAAACATTGTGCAAATGAAGAAATTGCTTGTAACAAGCAATTTCTTCATTTTCCACAATGTTTTCAATGCCAAAAGATAAAGATTTTTGAAATTCTATTAATTTTCTATTGTTGTCTGCATCTCCTTTCAATTTGGACTGGTCTTAAGTTTTGCTATCTGGAAATGGGTTAAATTATCATCAGACTAGCCTGATTAATTTGACAAATGGGAATGGATAAACCACTACCAAACAACAAAATTTTAGACTTGTCCAAAATCAAAGATGTTGCAGACGATGGTTTTCAGTTGATGAAATTTACGCTTTTAATTTATCTTTTGAGTTAGAAAACATTGTGGATAATCAAGAAATTGCTTGTAATAAGCAATTTATTTATTTCCAGTAATGAATTCTAAAGCTATTTTTCCTTGGGGGTGTCAAAAAGCATTATTGTGTGGAAATGGGTTAACCCATTCCCACACATTGATGCTTTTAAACACCTCCACAATATAGAACTTTGGAAATCATTGTGTAAAATGAAGAAGCAATTTCTTCATTTTACTCCATGTGTTTTCTACCCAGATAGTTAAAAAAATCTAGAACTTCATTAAAATCAAATTTTTTCTGCAACTCCTATCGATTTGGACAAGTCTAACATTTTGTCGTCTGGTAATCAGTTAACAGTAACTGTAAGGGAGAAATGAAACTCTAATATTGTATTTAATTATCTTGTCTCTGTTTACAATTGTTTTGCACTAACCTGTTTCAATTATACAATTCATACTAGTACTGACTAGGGGTAAGCCTATATTAATTTGACAAATGGGAATGGTTAATTGATTAAAAATCAATCCATGACTAGAGGTCACTTGGTTCAATTTGTCCAATATCAGTCCAAAAGAAGTATTCCCTGACATCCCTTTCCAATAATGATTGTTGTAAGCTCAATCACATTCTTCGAACTTATTCATAGAACCCTATCCCTAGTTATCAAGTGGCTTAATCCATTACCAGACAGTAAAATTTTAGACTGATACAAATTGAAAGGAGTTGCAGATGACAATTTGAAGTTGATGAAAGTATAGATTTTTCCACTTTCCGGAAACATTGTGGAAAATGAAGACATTGCTTGTCACAAGCAATTTCTTCATTTTCCACAATGTTTTCAAAAGCTCTTTTTCTTGGGGGCATCTACAAGCGTCATTGAGTGGAAATGGGTTAAACCATTTCCCGTCGAAAAAATTAAAGATTGGTACAAATTGAAAGAAGTTGCAGACAACAATTCAAATTGCCTAAAAACCTAGAAACTAATGCCAAGTAGAGTAGAAAATATTGTGAGTAAGGAAGAATTTGCTTATTAGAAGCAATTTCTCCTCTTCTCACAGTGTTTTCCATCATCATATTTCATCAGGGTGTCAAGTGGCATTGTCTGGTAATGTGTTAATAGCATGGGATTCAAAAGACGTTGACATTGTATCATCTAACATAGGCAGGCACTAATTGGTTATATAAACACAGTAGTCACTGTTGTGATTTTAGAGGTTTTGTTTGTAAACAAGTGTCATTTTATTCATGGAGAAGTATATTATCTGACAGATGTCAGCCTAATTAGCTCAGTTGGTAGAGCACTTGACTTCAAACCTCAAGATCACGGGTTCGAGCCCTGGGCTGACCATATCTACTAACAAACTAATTGTCTTTCGGATGAGACGTTAAACCGAGGCCCCATGTGACGATGCTATCCATCGTTAAAGAACCAGGCGGGGCTCTCAGTAGTTTCGTCCTGTATCGTTGCACTATCCCCCGTAACAACTATCAATCTTCTGGGGGCGTTGCTCATATGGGCATGTGCTACAGTAGCGACGATAAATAACGGAAATACACACATTATCTGACGGTTTATAGATTTCACCAGTGGTGTGTTAACAATGAAACAACTTGTTGAAGAACATGTAAAATATCTAAAATATCGTATTAAAGCTGTAATCATGACATTTTGCTAACGCACCGACAAACTACAGCAACACAGTGACAGATCAAGTTCTATAACTTAATATGAAAATATTCACAAGCTCTTACACTATTTATCTCCCTTACTCTGCAAATCTATTCTACAATACAACCCATATAGATTCACATTAAGTCTTTTATAATTCAACAATATTTTAGACTGGTCCAAATTAGAATGAGTTGCAGACAACAATGGAAATTATAATCGAATTAAAGAATACCATCATTTGTACTAATAGAAAAAGTAACTGCTTATAAAAAACATTTTTTTTCTTTTCTCACAATGTTTCCATATAATATACAGACTTCAATAGTGCATCAAAGTATGGGATCATGTGATAATGAGTTAACCCATTACCAGACACAAATTTTAGACTGGTCTAAGTTCATTACTTTTGCAGACAATTTCAAGTTGATAGGATTTTGAAATTGTTTGCTTTTTGGGGTAGTAAACATCTTGTATAACAAGAAGACTTTAGTCACTCTTGATCATTTTCCACAATATTTCCTTTTTTTTCTTGAGGGACATAAAAAAGGGGATTTAATCAAGCACCTTCTGTCAGTACTTTTTGACACCCCCCAAGTAAGACAGCTTTAGAATCATTGTATAAAATGAAGAAATTGTTTAAACCAAGTAATTTTCTTCATTTTCCATGATGTTTTCAACCCAGAAAATTGAAAAATCTAAAATTTCATAAGTTTTGAATTGTCGCCTGCAACTCCATTGAATTTAGACCAGTCTAAACATTTGTCAATCTATTGATTAATCTATTTAAACAAAATTCCTCATTTGAACGCACATAAAAATAATAATTTGGTGAAAAGTATCATGAACAAGGTTTCAAATTGTCACAAGATACGTCTGTCACACTGTTTACTGATGACTAGGGGAGGGCAAATTTAGATAAAAGCCTGGAAAACAAAAAAAGGCAATAAATCACAAAGTAGAGTTATGGTCCTTTTGTGTTATTGTGATCAAGAAGTTTCATGATCATACCTATCATCCTTTCAGAGATATGATTTGGATAAAACAAGAAATATATGAGCCAAAACTCACTGATTATAAACGGTTTAGTCCCATTTGGTCTACTCCCATTTCGTCTCCTCCCATTTCGTCTACAAATTTGCGCACTAGTCCCATTCCGTCTACCCCTGGTTTGCGCACGAGTCCCATTTCGTCTACATTTTAGATTTTATTCTTTTTTTATGGTTTTGAATTGTTATTATGCTTTTTTCTTACCTAAAAATTTGAATTCTACATTTTTACCAATATTTGTATCAAATATTGGTATTTGTTGTCGATATATTTCACACATTTCAGACTAGGTGTTGAGAAGATGGATTACCTGTATGGCATTTGTTAATTTGCCTTTTCACACCTGTATCTATTGGATTTAAATCTTATTTATAATGGCATTATTCATTAAGATAGAAATATAATGACAAATGGAGGTCAACAATCACTAGAATAATATTTACATTTAAAGTTATTATGAAAATGTAAAGAAATTTGGCAATACAGTAAATTTCTTTTCTTTTTACAATACTTCAATATTAAATATTAACTACTTGTTAAAACGAAAATAAGTCTTTTTGTCAGATTAAATTATTTATATTTTTTTCTATACAGATTTTATTCTATAATATCAATATTACATTTAAAAATTTATTATACAAAAAGCTGAAAATATTTTGTAATTATCCTTAATATAAGAAACCATTGTAGACAAATTAAAACAGTAGACATAATGGGACAGTAGACTAAATGGGACAGTAGACGAAATGGGACTCCTGGCAAAAAAAATACAGTAGACAAAATGGGAGTAGACCAAATGGGATGTTACCTTATAAACAACCCCAGCCCTTTGCACTACCATAACTAGAAGTGAAAATAAAATTCTCCCTTAATGGAATATATTCAGTAAGCTCAATGTAGGGCACCAAGCTGCACTTCCACATCAAGCATTGAAAAGATACCACTAAACCAGGCAATGTCCAAAAATTAACTATTGGCTTAAAATAAACTAAATCAGAAAAGAGGAAGTAGATAACATGCAGATCTAGATTTAGTAAGCGCCATGGGTACCCCCGAGCATGCATATAATGTTTAAAGTCAACACTTTTGATAGTTGCTAATAAAAAATATGTCAAAAAATATATAACTATACAAGGCAATGTACGAGAAAAACTTATTCCTAGAACAGTAAGTAGTTGAATTACAGATATAAATTCTGTAAGCGCCAAATCAATGCTATGAATAGTTACTGAGAAAAATATACTTCTATACCATCAATGTCCAATTAAAAATAAAGTCATAGAACAGGAAGTAGTAAACTTGTGGACTTAAATAACGGTAGGCACCATGCAGGACCCCAAGTTGAACTTCCACACCAAGTTTCAAGTCAATGCTATGAAAAGTTACTGAGAAAAATGCATCGAAAATATATCTCTTTACAAGTCGATGTCCAAAAGTAAATGAAGCAATAAAACAGGAAGTAGTAACATGGGGACCTAAACTTGGTAAGCCCCGTGTAGGACCATAGATAAACCTCAACACAAAGTTTAAAGTCAATGATGTGAAAAGTTGCTAAGAAAAAAGCAACGAAAATATACCACTAAATGAATCAATGTCCAAATACAAATGGTCCAAATGTAATAGTTGCTGAGAAAAATGCATCGAAAATATATCACTATACAAGTCAATATCCGATTTAAATAAAGTCGTAAAACAGGAAATAATCAAATTTTGGATCTAAATTCGGTCATCACAATGACATACTAGGACCTCTAGTTGAACATCCAGAGCAAGTCAATGCTATAAATAGTTGCTGAGAAAAATGCAAGGAAAATACTACACTATAAAATTTAATGTCCGAATATTAACAAAGTCATACAACCGGAAGCAGATAATTTGCGGACCTAAATTTTGTTAGTACCATGTAGGCTCCTAGCTGAACCTACACCGTCGGACTGTTAATCTACAGGTCCTAGGTTCGATCCCTGCCTGGCGGTACTCATCCTTTCCGACTATTTGTCTCCCACCAATTGGCAAATAATCGTAGACCTATGTGGGATAGCAGCTGGAGGCTAGGAAAGGATGTGATGGCGGTACTTGTGTGAGAAATACCAGGAATCCATTTTTAGGTGCTCCAGCCGCCGCAATATAACTGAAAGATTGTTGAATGCGGCGTAAAACCCCATTCAAACGAACAAACTGAACCTACACACAAAGTTTCAAGTCTATGCTATGAACAATTGCTGAGAAAAATCTGACGAAAATAAATGTCTGTATATAAACAAAGTCATAAAACAGGAAGTGGTAAACTTGCAGACCTAAATTCTGCCAGCACCATGCAGGACCCCTTCTTAAATCTCCACACCAAGTTTCAAGTCATCACTATGAATAGTTGAGAAAAGTGCATTGAAAATTAACCAGTTTACAAGTAAATGTCCAAATATAAACAAAGTCATAGAACAGAAAGTAGTTAACTTGCGGACTTAAATTTGGTAAGCGCCACATAGGACCCCAAGCTGACCCTCCAAATCAAGTTTCAAAACAATGCTGTGACTTAAATTTGGTAAGGACCGTTTAGGACCCCTAGCTTAACCTCCTAGAAAAAAGTGATCAAAATATACCTTTTTACAATTCAATGTCCAAATATAACCAAGTTATAAAACAGAAAGTAGTCACACTGCAGACCTGAATTTGTTAAGCGCCATGTATGAACCCTAACTCGATCTCCACTCCAAGTTTCAAGTCAATGCTGAGAACAGTGGCCAAGAAAAGTGCAACAAAAAATTGGTTACAGTTGGACGGACAGACAGATGGACAGATAGAAGGATGGAGAAGTATAAACTATTATTCCCCCCTCTTCAAAGAGTTAAAGTCTGAAAATTATCAAAGGGCAATAACTCAAAATTGTATGGTAAAGTTATGGTTTTTGTGCGCTTCACTTGCCCTTGGTGAGATCTATCAACATAAAGTTTCATGATAAAGTTTCATGATCATACCTTTTATACTTTCAGAGATATGCTATGGCTGAAATTCAAGTCTGAGAAACTAAAAAGGGAAATAACTCAAAAAATAAGTATGGTAGAGTTATGGTTATTGTGAACTGCACTACCCCTTGGTGAGATCCATCCACACATAAAGTTTCATGACCACGCCTATTATATTTTCAGAGATAGGCTACGGACTAAATTTAAGTCTGAAAAACAACAAAGAGCAATAACTCAAAAAATAAGAACAATAGAGTTATGGTTCTTATAAACTGCACTCCCTAATCATGAAATGAATACAACTGCCACATTTCAAGTCAATCAGACATTAGGTTCCAGATTTATGCCCCTGACTAAGAACTAGAAGCCGCCCCTCTCAACTGACCCCATGGGTGATACCACAATTCCATCGTCTGTCATACTCTTATAAGAGCTTCACAGAGATAACGTGGCTTGCCAGCAGAAATCAGAACGAGGCTTCCCCTTGCAGGGACAACAGCCAGGTGTATTTAGGGTCCATTAAATTAATTTAAATTTCAGGCACATTTGCCAGGCAATTAAGTAATCTTTGGACATAATTATTCCCTAGTGGTCAGTGATTATTTTGGAATTTATTTGGAGGTCATTCAAGGTAATGTTTGTAAGTTTTGATGAATTCTAGGTTCAGTCACCTGACTACTTTGTTTCTTTGTCTTTGTTATCTTGTCAGTGGACATCTGAATGATCGATTTTGACCTGGCTGGCTTAAGTCTATCTTTTATGATCTGACCAATCTAAAATTGAAAAAAAAAAAAAAAATGCCTATATGGCTGTCTACATGACATAAAAGGTCTTGGAAATAAAATTTTGCCTATATGGCTGTCTACATGACATAATAGGTCTGGGAAATAAAATTTTGCCTATATGGCTGTCTATATGACATGAGAGATCTGAAGTAGATTTGACATCTTACTTGCCTATATGGCTGTCTATATGACATGAGAGATCTGAAGTAGGTTTGACATCTTACTTGCCTATATGGCTGTCAATATGACATGAGAGATCTGAAGTAGATTTGACATCTAACTTGCCTATATGGCTGTCTATATGACATGAGAGATCTGAAGTAGATTTGACATCTTACTTGCCTATATGGCTGTCTATATGACATGGAGCTTTGCATTAATCTGAGTGCCTACATGGCTGTCTGTATGACGTACCAGCTCCGTACAAGACAACATTATTATATGGCTGTCTTTATGATATGATATATCTGAAATACAACATTGCCTATATGGCTGTCTATATGACAAAATAGATCTGAAGCACAATATTGCCTATATGGCCGTCTATATGATAAAGCAGATCTGAGTAACCTTATTTTACTAGCAATGCCGTTTGGAATGGAGAAGCCAATTTATATTTTAACTTATTTTGTGCTTATATGCATATTTATTTTTGGATAGTCAGTCAGGTTGCGGGTGATTGATCATTCAGACATCTGAAACTTTTTTCATTGACTTGCAGTTATCCAAAACACCTTTACTCAATCAATATATACATTTGAGGCTCACTCTCTCCAAAATAAGGAATTGTCAAGGGCTGGTGGGGCCATCCAACAAACAAACAAACAAAAAAAAAAAAAAAGGAGCAACAACTCCAATGTTTCTGTGAAGCCCTTATAAGAGTATGACAGACGATGGAATTAGATGATTAAACTAGACTTACCGACAGCGGAGGTAAGTTGCTGTTTGATCTGGATTCCATCGTCTGTCAACTCTTGGAAGGGCTTAACACCCAGCCCTTCCCTACCCATTAGTTTATTTATCTGTTCAATCTCAAATATTGTTGTCAACTTTGTGTCATCATAACAAACTTGACCTCCAATGGACTCTAAAGGCTGATTTCTGCTGGCAAGCCACGTTATCTCTGTTAAGCCCTTCCAAGAGTTGACAGACGATGGAATCCAGATCAAACAGCAACTTACCTCCGCTGTCGGTAAGTCTAGTTTAATCATCTAATTTGTCCCGTCATTTCAACAGGCATGTAAAAAACTAAAATGGTAGTTGGTGACCTAAATGTTGTAACTACAGCTTAACTGAGCTATAATTACAAGGTTTAAATCGTCAAACCAGCAAAAGTACTTCACATCAATGTGAGCCAATGTAAGAGTCCCCAGGTCACTTAGTCTATAAATGAATGATTTGCTTGGTTGATTGAATCTTTGACTGAGAGCCATGATCTGTTAATTGTAAAATTTTGGAGTTTCCACCTTATTTTCAAGGCAATTTACCAATCAATTTTACATCAATGCAATGATAATTTGTGGCAAGATGCCTATTACTGTGAAATTTCATTGAGATAGGACATGGGATCAAAAGATCCTTTTAGTTCTAAAAGGCTTCATGTTCCCCCCCCCCAATCCCTCCTCCAATATATTAAGTAAAAAATCGGTATTAATCTATTGAGCTTCAGACAGATTTTAATGTGAAAGCTGGACAATTTCATGTTTGAGAAGAACCTTGTTAAGAAGAACTTCGCTGACTCATAGCTATATGTTAGTTTGTATACTTGAAACAGTCCTGACTTTTTTCCCTTCTTTATCTTCTTTCAAAGATCCTAATTCTCATGTGAGTGGTTCGTAGTTGTTTGCCCATACCACATCACAAAAGTTTGTTTGTAGCACAAACTCCCACCTCGAGTTTGTAGGTGTGATTTATTCTATCATGAACTGCCAAATGTTTCACCTCGATTGTCACACCTGCTGATTGGTAATAATAGGTTATTAGTTGCTTTTGATTAAACTTTGTCTAAAAAATAATATGGGTGCGACTCTTGGCTGATTTTTTTTCATAGGTATTGACAAGTACAGTCATTTTTTACCGTCTCTTCCAATGTTGTGGGCTGGGTGGGTTATACCCACTACTTTCTGTTTTACCAGCAATAGAAATGCAAAAAAAAATGTATTGAGTAAGTTCATTTATAATAAGAACAAGTTGAAAACAATATTTACTGGAGATGTGAATACAGGCAATGTTAGGGGAAAGTTTCAAATGTTGACAACATTATATCTGAATTGAGTTTGCCATTTAAAAATTCTTTGCAGAATATCTCCCCATTTGATCTCATAGAAATTTAAATAAAAACATACAAAAGAGATTTATATTGACAATTTATTTTTCGAAGTTTGACGAAATTGTTATTCGACAATGTGGTAATGTGGTTTTCAGTAAAAAAAACTATAAGCAAAATCGCCCTTCAACAAAAGGCGGAATTGGCATAGTGTTTGTTGGTGAAACGGTTGTCGACGAAATGAAAAACTTCCAATGCTTTCAGCCCTTTGGTTTAAATGCAGGTGTCAAGAGAGAATTTTATTCAGCACGACAAGGGTTAACATGACAATGATATGATGAAAATAGAAGAACAGTAATTTCAAATTTGATATTTCACGCAACCTTTGGTCTCATGAAACATCAAAATTTTCCTTCGCGGCTCGAAAACTTTTTATTAGTCAAAGGACCTAACCCATTCCCACACAACAAAATTTTAGACTAGTCCAAACTGAATGAACCTGCAAACAACAAGTTTAAGCTTATAGAATTTCCAATTATGTTGTCGTTTTGTATAGAAAGCATTGTGGATAATAAAGAAATTGCTTGATACAAACAATTTCTTCATATTCCACAATGTTTTCCAAAGCTTTTTCTATGATGGGACGTAAAATTTAGGAGGGATTTTGTTGGAATGAGTTAAAAATGATTGATTAAATAGGGTCAGTGCCATTTTTAACATTTTTTCAGTCATATCGCTGCGGCTTGAGCACCTAACCGTGGATTCCTGGTATTTCTCACACCAGTACTACCATTACATCCTCCTGAGTCTCCAGCTACTCATCCCAAGTAGGTTTAAAATTATCCACCCATTGGTGGAAGACTGATATTCAAAATGATATTGGCCTTGGCCAGGGATCAAACCTGGGACCCAAAGACATTGTATGGGAATGAGTTAATATTGCTCCATTATAATGAGGTTGTCTTTGAAGAGATCAATCATTCATCACGATATTGCTATGAAACATATTTCTGATATAATTATCATTTTAGTCAACAACTTAACCCATTCCCTCACAATGAGGCTTTTAAATGCCCCTCAATATGGACGCTTTGGAAACTGGGAAAAATCTAGAATTTCATTAACTATGAATTGTCGTCTGCAGCTCCTTCCAATTTTGACCAGTCTAAAATTCTATCATGTGGGAACGGATTAAACCACCTCTGATACGGTGTCTGAGTAACTTTCGTTGTCAGTACAAACTACATTATCCAGTGCGCGAATCATAGACTATGCTTATAGAAACTTGCAGATTGAGGAAACAAATTCTCACCTTTTAAACCTTGAAGTCACCTTTTTTCGATTGCGTTGTTTTTTGAATATACCAAGAATGTAAGTTATGACACGACAAGCTGTTCGAAACCTCATTGTAGGTGCATTCATCAATTCACTCATCAACAAACAATGGGTCTCTTCTATTGTTTTCACTTAATTTTTCAATAAAATTTCACTTCAAATTCAATTTAAGTTTTTGATTAACAAGTTAAAGTCTCTTGAGTGGGCTTTATTCCTTATTTCCTCTATATCTTTTTTCTATTCATGAGCCAATTTCACACAAAGTAA
Source organism: Fragum fragum (assembly GCA_946902895.1). Classification (NCBI taxonomy): domain Eukaryota; kingdom Metazoa; phylum Mollusca; class Bivalvia; order Cardiida; family Cardiidae; genus Fragum; species Fragum fragum. The sequence goes on along the minus strand of OX336365.1, from coordinate 18,046,308 downwards.
CTTTATTTTTATATCTGTTGTATTCAAACACTGTCACTTTCTATATGTATTTCGAAATAGAAACAAATCATTTAAAAAATGAATAGAAAATTTTTTGTTTTCATTGAGGTATGAACCTTAAACTTGATTCTAATACTTTGCAGAAGTCAAACTTGTGCATAGATTTTTGCTAATTATAAAATTATAGAGAATATATTTCTTAAGAGAATTACTTAAATCACAAGTTTCTAATTTCTTAAATTATGATAATCCTGTTTTGACTCCAAAACCTACAAAGACAATCGAAGCTCAATAATAAATTGTTAAACACCAATAACATAAATCATTTTTCCAATTCCCTAAAGCCACCATGTCTGTCTTCACTATGTACCACAATTCAACACAATTCGACACTTTTTATAACTCAGACGGCAATCTCAGCACCTAAATAATCCAATTTTACCATCCCATAGGGGACACTTGGTTTTTTTAAGCCGTCTTCTAGACTTGTTTTCCCCATATATTTGTTGACAAATCTTGATCAGGCAGCAGAAAATAAAATGCTATCGAGAAAAATTGTGGAATTCTCTCCCTAATGGCACCGAGTACAAAACGATGGATCCCACCAAATCTTTGCTAAGTAACACTCAAAGATTTAAAAAGTTAGATCCATGACAACATTTAACCCATTCCCACACAATCCAGCTTTTTTATACCCCTCAAGATAAAAGCTTTGAAAACATTTCAGAAAATTTCTTCATTGTCCATAATGTTTTCTACACTAAAAGATTTATAAAATTTCATCAACTGAAAATTTATTGCCTGCAACATCTGACTTTGGACTTAAGCATGAATTTTGTTGTTCTGTAATCAGTTAAAGTAAAATAGAGGTTTTATTGAGTATTTCTTATTTTGGTCTTGAACAGATTTTGTTTCTTGTCAATTTTACAATTCCATTGAAAAAACTAAATCAGATTAAAACTTATTTTCTGCTAAACTATTCCTACACAATAAATCCACCATTTTGTTGCACCTTGTGAATTTTTTTTTTTAAAAAATCTTATTAAAATCTTCATCAATCATCAATTGTAAATTGTCGTCTGAAATAGCTTGGAATTTGGACCAGTTTAAAAGTTTTGGTTCAAGAAAGCAACAATTGCGCTTTTGTTACAACATCATTATGACATTGCAGTAATTTTCGAATGTACTTAATAATTCCAATGTTTCTACATTAAATCATGTTATCAACTTGTCAGTCTCAGAACAGAATGCACATGTATTTTGTTCACAAAGACTATCTTAAACTAACTCAGCACAAGAGCTAAACTTCTGCCCCAAAGATAAAAGGGATAAATGAGCATCTTCTGAGAGACAAAATGATTGTCAAAAGGTGCTAACAAGGCAACAAAATGACAATTTAATTCCTTATGTCTGGTAAATTGCTCCATTAGAGCCACCAAACCTTCTGATAAAGTGGAAAACAATTCCAGGGGGTTAAAAAATCGCTGACATTCATGAGACCGTACAGATGGACCATGCATGCAATGAAAACTAGAATTGATGCAAGCTGAAATTCACTCCCAATCCCTACCCCTACCTCCTAGAAGCTTGTTTTTGAACTTACAACCTATTCAAAGACCATGAAAGATTTTTTGGACATTTATAAATTATTATGGATAAGTTACCCAAGATTATTAAAGGCTATTGATTAACACATTCTCATACAATTTTTTTCAACCAGAGAAAAAGCTTTGGAAAACAATGCAGACAATTAACAGATTTCTTCTTACAGGCAGTTTCTTCATTGTCCACTATGTAGTCTTACAAAAATGGCATTTTTAAGAAAATCAAACCTATCTTGACGTTGCCATCTGCACACCCTTCAATTTGGACTAGTCCAAGCAATATCAAGCAATTTCTTCATTTCCCACCATGTTTTCTAACCAGAGAGACAACAAATTTGTATATGTCATCAACTTGAAAGTCTCGTCTACAACTTCTTTCAATTCAGACTTGTCTAAAATTTGTCATTTGGGAATGGGTTAAATTACATTTCTTTTTGTTTATTATTTCAGCAAATTGTCTAAAAAAAAAAATTAGTAAAATTTTGACACCCAGTTTTATGAGTACAATCCTTCAATTTGTTCGACACTAACTTGTATGAAATAACAAACATTATGCACAATCTTTGTGAATATGGTCTCCTGTTTTCAGAAAGCTAGAATTGTTGGCTCATTTAACTCATTCCCACACAATAAAATTTTAGACCAGTCCAAATTCAAAGAAGTTTCATACAACAATTTTCAGTGGATGAAATGTTTAAAATCTTTGTCTTTAGAGGTAGAAAACATTGTGGATAATGAAGAAATTGCTTGTAACAAGCAATTTCTTCATTTTCCACAATGTTTTCAAAGCTTTCATATTGAGGGGCGTTTAAAAGCGTAATTGTGCGGGAATGGGTTAAAACACTCACAAAGACAACAATGGTATCTAGATGAAAAAGCCTACTATTAATGCACTGCAATTACAAAAGCCATCCATTAGCTTAAAGTCCTACACAAATTGTCACTATCTAAAACTGTAAAAATCAAGCACAACTATTTCAAGTCATTTTATGAGAGCGAAAGCAACAATTAAATACCACAGCTTTTCTGATGTTTGGCAACTTTTTCCTACTTTGGTCTTCCATGACCAAAGGCTCGTGGGTAACTTTTATTGGAGTTTATGACGTCACAGCCTTAAACAACAGGAGGAGGAAACGTAATATTGCTTTAATTTCCTGTCAAATCAAATCCGTGTCATTCCTGGACTCGAATAACATTGACATTGTCAGAAATCTTATGATCTTTTCAACCCTCTGCTAGATCAAATTTGTCTATTATCTAATCACTACATTTAGTGGCCTGAAAATTGTTAAGTGGGAGCTAAGTGAAAAGCAATTTCTCCATTTTTCACAATGTTTGTAAGCAATGAAAAAGTGGAATTGAAGGGGAATATATTAAGTACAAATTGGTCAAAACAAAAGGTCAAAGCTCAAGTTTTGACCTTGCCTCTACCTCTTTATCCTATAGTCCAAATTCTTAACTTATGGGCAACCGCACTGGTTTGATGCAGGCTTCCTTGTAGCAGGTCAAGGTCACAGAGGAACGATATAGGTCAAATTATAAATCTTTGATCTTTGACCAATTGCAACTGTCAATCAAATCAGTCGACCAATGAAATCATTCATTTATACTAGAAGTTAACTTTGAACCCTGACATTTTTGTTGATGTAGAGACTTAAACATCCTAACTATAGCTTGCTCAAGCTGTTGTTATGATGTTTAGGTCACCAACCAACATGAATCTCATTTTCATACATGATACTGGCCATGAATTTTTCAAATATGCCATTTACAATCGAAGTGGAACTTCCTGTCGGAGTCAATGGGCTGGGCCAACAGAGTAAGTGGATGGGGCCAGGTATTGATCAATGCTTGATTCTTTATCCACAGCCTGCAGCCAAGCACTGGTACTCAAACAAGGTGCTCTTATCTCATGGGTCATTTAATAGTTTTCTGTCTGGTCAAATATTTTTAACCTATATTTCAACACAATTCTCCTTTTTTTCGCCCCTTAAGAGAAAAGCTTTTTGAAATTATTGTGGAAAATAAGAGATTGCTTGTTTCACTCAATTTCATCATTTTTGAAATTATTTTTTACCCTTAGAAAACGATTTAAAAAAAACAACACAAAATTAAAATCGTCATCTGCAACTTCTTTGAATTCAGACCTGAGTCTTGAAATGTTCATTTGGGAATAGGTTAACCCATTACTACAAGAAATTTTTTAGGCAAGTCCTAATTGAAAGAAATTACAGAGGGCAAATTTAAGTTGATGAAATTTTCAAAAATTTAGTCTTTAGGGTAGAAAATGTTTTGGAAATGAAGAAATTGCTTGTGACAAGTAATTTCTTCATGTACCACAATGTTTCCACAATGTTTATTCTTGTGTCACATAAAAAGGCTTGATTTAAAAGTAGGAATGGGTTAAATAATATTGGAAGCTAATGTATGCTGCTTATAGGGAATTCAGAAAAACATTAATAAATTTATTTACTTTCAGTCCTTCCTGAAAACTAATTCTAGATTTACCTTTTATGGATAAATTACGACAAAATATACGCACACTCAAGCTAATGCAACGCTGAAAAGCACTCAATATCCCAGAAGCCCTAGTAAACAAGCTTCTCCCACCAGCTTGTTTATTTACTAAACTTGTTCAAATGAAAATAAACATCATCCCTTTTTCATTGAAATTGACACATTTTAAGTACATTAAATATCAATATGAGTTCATTTCTTGATAAATTATATCATGTTTCATTTAAATTTTTAGACAGATTTTTTTTTTGAAACAACCCAAAATTGCAGACAATTTTTGCCGTTAAAATCTTAAAAATCTTTGTCTTTTCTGGGGTAGAAACCGTAAAGCAACTTCTTAACACTATGTTTTCTAAACCTTTTTTTCTTGTGGGTGGTCTTTTTGGGGATAGGCCAATTGGTTAAATATGGATGTCCTGCCTGTTCTAAAATTTTAGATAATCTATTTCTCCAATAGGCAGAACAATTGCCCTTCTTACGGCCTCTGAACACTTTCTTATTAACACATGTATTCTTTAATTTCTCAAACAGGGGGATTGTTAGGTAATGGGTACACAAAGATCCATCATATTTACACCTTTACCATACAGTCACACTAAAATGCCACTCAATATCGAAGCTTTGGAAAATATAGATATGAAGAAATTCCTTGTTACAAGCAATTTCTTCATTATCCAAATTGTTTCCTACCCTATAGGACTGAGATGTTAAAAGTTCGCCAACTTTTGATTGTCGTCTGAAGCTATTTTGAATTTGGACTATCTAAAATTTTAGTGTGTGGTAATTGGTTAAGTCACAAATTGGTTTATTTTGTTTTGCCGACGGATGACCCTGCAGATAGGAAATGAAAGGTTTCAATCTAAAGAGCCAAGGTCCTGATATTTGACATGAGCATTTATTTGGATTCTAGTTTGACGCTAACTCTAATGAGTTCTAGCATGGTGTAAGGTCATCTTACTCCATAATACAAGAAAAATTTGATCAAATGTTTTGGTCTTGTCAAATATGATTATAAAAGAATTTCAAAAAATCTTTGATCTATTCCTACACAATATAACAAGAGACAATTTCTTCATTATCCACTTTGTTTCTACCAAGAAAGTTGAAAAAATCTAAACTCACACAAACTTTACCTTGTCATCTGCAACTCCTTTCAATTTGGACCAGACTAAAATTTTGCCTTCCAGTTTGAAGTGGAATTTGAGAAAAAAGCAAGAGGAAGTAGGATTTTTTCATTAATAATTATTAGGAATTTTTTCTGTAGTAATCTTAAAAACAAAAAGGCTAAAATGGCCCTGAATGGCTCACCTGAAACTTATTTAATAGTCTGATAATCCTGCAGCAGCCTGTCCACACCCAGGCTTTCAAAGAAATATTTCACTAATTCTCTATGTATATTAAGAACATCCTGCCCTGCCCCAATTTGTGCATGAATCAAATTTTTACAACCAAGTTTTAAAAAAGGGTCACACAAGAAACATTCCTGTCAAGTTTGGTCCAAATTTGTCCAGTGGTTTAGGAGAAGATTTTTCAAAAAAACATTTTATGATTTTTTTTAAGTCTCATAAGCCTTATCCTGCCACGCCCCATTTCTTTGAAAATCAAAATATCTTGAACACTTTATTGAAAAGGTTACCTAAAATAAATTCCTTCAAAGTTGAGTCCAAATTGGTGTAGTGGTTTAGGAGAAGATTTATCTCAGGATTTCTCCAAGTCCAATAAGCCCCAACCTGCCACACCCCCATTTTTCCTGAATCAAAGCAAGCTTCAAAAGGTTCACCTAGGAAATATTCCTAGCAAGTTTGGTCCAAATTGGCCATGTGTTTTAGGAGAAGAATAAAATTTCATGATTTCCCTAAGTCTGATAAGCCCCATCAGAATAGGGCCAACTAAGGAACATTCCTGCCAAGTTTGGTACCAATTGGGGTTAGAGGTTTAGAATATGAAGATGTTTAAAGAAATTGTTCCAAAGGATGATGCACAATGGACGGCCCACAACTATTGACTGACAATGGTGATCCTAAAAGCTTCCCTTGAGCATGTTGTGCTCAGGTGAGCTAAAAAAGCAGTAATTTAAGCTTATACAGTCAAACCCCGTTATAATGACATACTTTGTCCCCACACAATTCCTGTCGATAACTGAGTCAGTCGTTGTAATGGAGCAGGAGATTTTGGATACCGGGAGATTTTTCGGGATGTCGGCGAGAAATGACGGACTAGACAGGAAGTGAAAGTTGTAAACAGGAACAGGCTAAAAGCTGGGAAGTTTACGTTTTACATTATGGATTGGGACAATGATAATAAAAATAACGAAGAAAATTGTTTCTCGCATTTATTAAGGACACTTCTCAAAATTCTCAGATTTCTCAAACTTCTCAAATTGCTCAAACATCTCAAATAAAGACAATAAATTCAATAAAACATACAACACCAGTAGTTTAAGTGTGAAAAACTTGCCAAAGGCATTTTATTTACATTAAACACTATTAATCAGAAGGTGTAAAAAATCGATAATCGAGTCTATTGTGTAACCTATTGTGTAACCTTTATTGTTTACGACAACTGCGGATAAAGGATTTTACGACACCCTTTACGGCATGTCAACAACCGTAAAACATGGGCTTAGAAAATTCCGATAAACTGAAGCAAAATTCATTAAATTTCGAAGATTTGTTCCGACAAATGTCCGTCGGTGTCGGTACTTGAATATGCCGTTCAAACGGGTCAAAATTACGTTAGGTGAGGTTTGTTCCCAGTGATTTTTTTTTCGTTACCTGAGTTGGCCGATATAACGATGGTCGGTGTATCGCGGCCTGACTGTACTAAGTATAGGGCGGGGGATTACAGTGGTTTCACCATGCATGACTGTCCAACAGTCTCTTTCTAGTCTTCTATTAATCTGTGGGGATTCTTTGTCTCCACTCCCTTACAGGAATATGATCCAACCATAAAACTCTTCGCAGCACACTATCCCTTTGTTTTGCAGTCATATAGGTCAAAAGTCAAGGTCACCGATTAATTCTATTTTATCAGGAATATGTGTGTTTATGTGTGTGGGGGGGGGGGAGGGTCTTAATTTCTAGTCATTTCACAAAGGACAATTTTATGAAACTTCATACTGCACTGTTGCCCATGGCCAAGTTCATGACCCTGGTTCATTTAACCCATAAACAGACAGCAAAATTTAGGACTGGTCCATATTGAAAGGAGCTGCAGACGACAATTTAGAGTTTTGTATTATTTTAGATTTTACAATCTTTTTGGGTAGAAAACATTGCGGAAATTGTTACAAGAAATTTCTTCATTTTACATATTGTTCTCCCAAATGTTTTTCTTGAGGGGCGTCAAAAAGCGTCACTGTGTGGGAATGGGTTAATTGTTTTTGAACAACTCATTTGTATAATCAAATTTAAAAGACAAATGAACATAAAGGCTAATTTGGCTCCTTCTTTCACTTAAAACTTATGATATGTTGACAATTATTTTCTTTTTAAAGCAAAAATTTCTGGCAAATACGTGGGTTTGAACCCCGGCAGTAGCATATATCCATACCAACATTTGCCTCTCACCAATGGTTGGATAATCATAAACCTAAGAGTGATGGCAGCTGGAGGCTAGGAAAGAATATAGTGGTAGTAATGGCCTGAGAAATACCAGGAATGCACAGTTAGGTGCTCCCGCCAACGCAGTATGACTGATTTAATGTTATAAGTGGTGTTAAACCCAATTCCATCAATCAATCCTGGCAAATAACATCATAAGCCACCTTTTTGGCTAATAATGTGGGAAAAGGAGAAATTATTTGATTAAACAAAATATTGTCTTTTCACTCATTGTTTTCTTTACTACAAATATTTAAGGGCATTGAAACACTGGGATTGTGTGGTGGAGAGTTAACCCTTTCCCGTTCAAATACGGGATTTTACGTTCCTGTGATTTTATACTTGAGAAAACATTGTAGGATAGGTTCATTCCAAATAGCATCTAGTTGTCATTGTCGTCTGCAACCTCTTTTAATTTGGACTAAAATTTCCAAAAACGGGAAAGGGTTAAGCAAGCATTTCAGCTTAAACTATTCCAGCACAATCTCCCTATATTATGCCTTTCAAGCTTTGGTTAACAACTTGCTTGCTACAAGCAATTCCATCAATATCCAAGATATTTTCTACCCTAAAAGAGAAAGGTTTTAGAATTCCATCTACTTTAAATTGTTGTTTGTTACTTCTTTCAATTTTGGACAGCCTAAATTTTGTCATCTTGTAATGGTTTAAAGATGTGATTTCATTCAGCATGACAAGGGTTAAATTCCATCACCTAAAATTTTGTTGTCTGCAACAAATTTGATTTTGGACAAGTCTAAATTTCTTTTTCCTGATAATGGATCAATGAAACACCAAAACTAATAATTACTTTACCATACCTTAATTACATTTTAATGATTTTCTAATCTTGACTACAACATAAAATTTATCAAAAAATGTACTTTTAATCTTTCTTCTGTGTCTGTGGATATTTTTATTCAAATTCTCCAAAGAATAGATTGTCAGGGACTTTTTGTGTATACCTTCTTTAAGTTTTCAGTATTAGGTAAAAGCCACATTTATGATTTTTTCATTTGACAGATTAACCCATTACCAGACAGTAAAATTTTAGACTGGTCCAAAATTGAAAGGAATTGCAGACAACAACTGAAAGCTTATGAAATTTGTTAAAAGCAATTTCTTCATTTTCAACATTTTTTTCCAAAGCCTTATTTTTTCTTTGGGGATGTCTAAGAGTCATTGAGTGGGAATGGGCTAGAGATAATACAGTAAAACCCCTCCTTACAACCACCCCAGAAATACGGACACCCTGCTAATAACACCGAATTTTTACAGAACGGAATTTTTTGTTCTTTATTTCAATGGTCGCGAACCCCTCTAAAACGGGCACCCGGCTATTCCGAATTACAGCCATGACCAGCAACTTCATACCTTGAGACTGACCACCCGAATTTTACACCTGACAAGCACAACAATAATTTGGTACAAATGCATTGTCAATACAATATCGGATGTTGATTATGTGATATCGAACCCTTATTATGATAGGCGTTATTTCTATTAAACAGATTAAAGTGGCCGATCACTTTTAGAAATTATAGCTTGTATTATTTTTAACTGTTATTTGAATATGTCATGGGTTTTGACTCCAGTAATAAAGTCGAAAGTTAACAAGTATCCGAGAAGTTACGATTTGTTTGTTTATGGTGTTCCGAACAGTTAATTAGCAATTAAATTTTGATTTCAACTTAATTGATGTTTGATATTAGCATAATAGAAGATATGATATCAACATCTGACACTTTGATCGTGTACTCACGTATGAATAATCTGAGGTCGGACTTCTGAATCATATCAAAATGGAGATGAGAGAAAGTAGAACTTATCAAAGATTGTAAATTTGAAAATAACATTTCAGTTGAAATGAGATTTTGCTGTAATACATGTTTTTTTATAGTTTTATTTTTTGTATGTATAGTATTAATGCATTCAAATAACGAAGATAAAATAAACATGAATTACTACAAACGACAAACGACCAAACCTCAGTATTACGACCATCCCGCTATTACAACCACTTTCAGAAAGTACCGCAAGTGGTCACATTAGAGGGGTTTTATTGTATATTATTCATCGAAATCAATTAGATACTTTCTAGGTAGAAAACATTGCGTAAAAATGAAGAAATTGCTTGTTACAAATACTTTTCTTATCTGTACATGTTTTCCTTTATTGAGGGGTGTCTAAAAGTGTCATTGTGTGGGAATGTGTTAAATTGCTGCAAAGTTCACTTATTTACATGTTTCCTGGGCAAAATCATCGGTAGTTGGTCTAGGGCTCAGAAATGTCTTACCCAAGGACGTACCCACATGAGCAGCAAGGCGGCTTGTATACAATCCCGCAACACAACACTCGACTTCTCTCACATTACAGGTTGGTACCCTAGCTACCAACGAAGGGACCATTTTGGATGATAATAACTTGATAATTTCATTGATAGATCAGTGAAATGACAAACTTGTGTTCTAAGCTTATAATGCTTGCATAGGTCAAGTTCATCATAAGCTATTGTCATAGCAAAGTTGGTAGCACATCAGACTCGCAATCTTCAATCATGGGATGTTATTGGTTAGATAACCAGTGGTCGAACATATCCTTTATGACATTCGTCTCTTGACAATGGGTGGAAAATCATAAACCTAAGTGCATGGGATAGCAGCTTGAGGCTAGGGAAAGATGTATTTGTACTGGTGGGAGATATACCAGGAATCCATTGTTAGGAGCTCCAGCCGCCACAATATGACTGAAGAATTTTTACAAGTGACATTAAACCCCATTCAAACAAACAAACATCGTGAAATATCCAACATCAAGCACATTCTCTGTGTTCTTGAGATTTAATTTTTTCCACAACATTTGAAACTCTTGCATTTAACCCATTCCTACAAAGGCTTTCGTAAACATTGTTGAAAAGGAACAAACAATTTCTTCATTATGAACAAATTTTCAACCCTGAAAGATTAATAATTTCAAAATTGTCCTCTGCAACTTCTTTCTAATCAGAGCAGTTGAAAATTTTGATGTCTCAGGTAATGGTTTATAGAAATCTAATAATGCATGCTTGTATCAGGGTATAACAGATCAACATCAATTTTTTTAACATCATACTCATGTTGATTTCTCTACTTTCTTTAGATTTCATCTTTTAATTACATTTTCGGCCCATTTTGCATAAAGCAAATAGAATGATACTTGTATCGTAATTACAGATTGATTTATCCTTTATTTCATGACCAACAATAAAGTTGCATTATAAGAATGGTTTAAACTGGTCTTAATTTTTATAATATACCTAAAGATATGGATTAAAATCTGGCTATCTAATACAACTGGACTGAAAAAAAATCTGTATTCCGCGTGTACTAAAATAACGTATTCGTCCAGTACCGTTAAACACAGACTACTCTTTTGTGTATTTTTTGTGCTTTTTACGGAAGGTTGGTTATTTTTTAATCATTTAAGAGAGTTCTCTTAATGTCATGTCCTAAAAGAAATATAATAAAAGGAATATTAAAACAGTACGGTCTCATCCAATAAAAAATACCTACACACGATTCTTGAACACGATAACAACAAATAGAAAAAAACACTGTTGTAATATTCCCTATGTATTATGATCTTTGAGAGTACATTGATCTTTCTTTTCTTTTTTTAAGATATATATAACTGTTTTTACCCATTACCACAGGATCCCACTTTTTTACCCCATTACCAAATGACAAAATTTAGGCAAGTCCAAAGTAAAGAAGTTGCAGATGACAATTTCAAGTTGATGAAATTTAGAATATCTCTGTATATCTGTATTCTTGGGTAGAAAGCGATGTGGACAATGAAGAAATAGGTTGTGACAAGAAATTTCTTCAATGTCCACAATAATTTTTACCCTCAAATTCAAAGATTGTCCAAGATTTATTTTGAAATCCTATGACGCACTAATAAGGGAGATAGCTCTGGGCAAGGTCAAGCTTAATGCTTGACCTTGAGTTGTGACCATATGAACTTGGTGTTATCTGAAAATTTGTTTCAATTAGCACAACTACCCCTATATCACATTATGCAATATACATTATGTAATATACAGGTAGTGTAAGTCATTTGCAAACAAAGGTTGAGATATAAATTACAATTTTGGTTTGCCTTATTTTTTCCCAAATGTCCCCAAATTTTCAGTTACCATGAGACATATTTGCCACAAACATTTTTCTACCTTGCTAGAATACAGCTGGTGCATTAACCCATTACCAGACAACAAAATTTTAGACTTGTCCAAAGTGAAAAAAGTTGCAGACGACAAGTTAAAGTTATGAAATTTTGAATTCTTTAAACTTTTGGGATAGAAATCATTGTGGATAATGAAGATTTTGCTTGTACCAAGCAAAATCTTCATTATCCACTATGTTTTCAAAAGCTTTTTTTCCTCTGGGGCGTGTAAAAGCGTCATTGAGTGGGAATGGGTTAATACCTGTAGCAATTCAAATGACTTTATAACTAAAGAAGTTAGGTAGGTTACAGGTAATTCTTAAATTTTAATGTACATATATCTTAACCCATTCCAACTCAATCCCTCCTTTTTACGCATCTCAAGAAAAAAGCTTTGAAAAACATTGTGGAAAATGAAGAAATTGCTTGTATCAAGCAATTTCTTCTTTATCCACAATGTTTTCTATCCAAAAAGGTGAAAAAATAAAATTCTGACAACTTGAAATTGTCGTCTGCATCTTCTTTCAATTTGGACCAGTCTAAAATTTTGTCAAGTGGGAATTCATGGGTTAAATCATATTCATTGTTCCCTAAACATTTTATTTCCAACAAATCAACAGAAATTTATTATATCTTCCATTATTTGGATTGACAGGAATCTTGTCGTTTAGCGATGTATGTTGAGAGCAACAAACACAACTCTGCTTGGAGATTGGCAGTCGGCATGTTTTGCAATATTTAGATATAGCTATAGCAACAAAGTACACCAGTTATCAATACAGGATCAATCAGTCTGAGTGCTTAACCCATTACCACACAGCAAAATTTTAGACTGGTCCAAATTCGAAGAAGTAGCAGACAATAAATTTCAGTTTGTGGAATTTAGAACACCTTTGTCTTGTGGGGTATAAAACATTATGGACATTGAAGAAATTGTTTGTTACAAGCAATTTCTTCATTACCAACAAATTTTCTATCCCAAAAGGCAATAATTTTTAAATTCCATCAATTAAAAATTGTCATCTAAAATTTTTTGAATTTGGACTAGTCTAAAATTTTGGTAATGGGTTAAAAATACACATCACTAGGCAGACACGGTAAGGAAACGCAGAAGTTACATTATGAAGACTTTATATTTATCAAGAAAGAAAAATTCTCTGAAAGAGAAACTTAACCCTTGTCCTGCTTAATATTTTTCCTCTTTTCACTATATTTGAAAACTTTGATATAATAGGATTGAACTTGTGCTCAAATAACTCTCGCAATACAACAGCAGTAAGCAGGTAGTGTAGGCTAAGATCAGACAACACGTCTGTGCTGGCTGATCTTAGTCTATACACATGCCAAGCCATTATAAACAAGAGGGCCGTTGGCCCTGGGGCGCTCACCTGAGATAAAGGCTCTTTTTCTTTCAACAGTCTAATTTCATGTTAAGGTTAGGATTATGAAACAAGTGGGCCACAATTACATATAAAGACTATGAACCTGGGAATCCAAAAGTCCAAATTCCAAGGCTTTAGTGCCGATTTGAAAGAAGGAAAAAACTTTTTCCATGGGTTATAATTTCAGAAATAAGAAAGAAGTCTGTGAACTGATGCTTCATGCCTATACCCCCCCCCCCCGTCTGCCCCTGGAGACCCAAGGATCATGATTTTAGCTATTTTGTAAGAGGTCAATATACTGATGCTTCATGCAAAATATCAAGGCTCTATGCCTTCTGGGTCAGGAGGAGAAGATTCTTAAAGATTATTTTGAAATAACACTTTTGTTGCCATGGCAACCAGAGTTTTTAACGGATTTCAATTCTTTTAGCTATTTACGAAGGGGACCACCTAAGCAACATTTCTGCCAAATTTGGTTCAAATCGGCCAAGTGGTTTGAGAGGAGATGTCATTTAAAAAATCGTTCTTTATTTATATATAAACCCCACCCCCAGGGGCGGAGCCTCAGGGGGGGTGGGGTTTATATAGAAATAAAGAACGATTTTTTGAGAGGTTTGAGAGGAGATGTCATTTAAAAAATCGTTCTTTATTTCTATATAAACCCCACCCCCCTGAGGCTCCGCCCCTGGGGACCGAGGATCATGATTTTAGCTATTTTGAAAGAGGTCAATATACTGATGCTTCATGCAAAATATCAAGGCTCTATGCCTTCTGGGTCAGGAGGAGAAGATTTTTAAAGATTATTCTAAAAATTCACTTTTATTGCCATGGCAACCAGAGTTTTTAACGGATTTCAATTCTTTTAGCTATTTTTGAAGGGGACCACCTAAGGAACATTTCTGCCAAATTTGGCTCAAATCGGCCCAGTGGTTTGAGAGGAGATGTCGTTTAAAAAATCGTTCTTTATTTCTATATAAACCCCACCCCCCTGGGGACCCGAGGATCATGATTTTAGCTATTTTGAAAGAGGTCAATATACTGATGCTTCATGCAAAATATCAAGAGTCTACGCCTTCTGGATCAGGAGGAGAAGATTTTTAAAGATTATTTTAAAATTTCACTTTTGTTGCCATGGCAAACCAGAGTTTTTAACGGATTTCAATTCTTTTAGCTATTTTTGAAGGGGACTACCTAAGGAACATTTCTGCCAAATTTGGTTCAAATTGGCCCAGTGGTTTAGGAGGAGATGTTGTTTAAAGAAATTGTTGCCGGACGACGCACGACGCACGGACGCCGGACAAAAGGCGATCACAATAGCTCACTTGAGCACTACATGACAAGGGTTAATGTCTTATCTTTCAGATGTATACTCTGAAAAATAATTTTAGTCTGAAAAAGAAGTAAATAACTGAAACATTAACCAATCCCCTCACAATGGGAACGCCCCTTATTATGAAAGCTTGTAGAGAATTAACCCTTGTCATGCTGAATAAAATCATTTTCAGAATTGTATAAAAATTAAAGGGCCGAAAGCACTGGTAATGCTTTTTGTTCAGTTGTCATTACTTCTTTTGAAAATTAATTTCATAGACAACTCTGGTTTCAAAAGGACAGACAGGAGGTGTAGACAAAGATCAGACTGCACTTATGTGCAGTCTGATCTTTGTCTATACCTCCTGCTAAAACCGGAATATTCCGGGTTCAGCATGACAAGGGTTAACTCTTGTCATGCTGAATAGCTCTGTTTCAAAAAGATACAATTTAATCAAATGAATGTCAGTACTGTAAGGCTCCTAAAGAGAACTAATATTTCTTTAGACAATTAACCCTTGTCATGCTGTATAAATTACCTTACTGAAATGCTGTCAAATCAAAGGGCTGAAAGCACTGATAGAACTTGTTGTTCAAAATTCTATATTTCTATTAGAAATCAACTTCATAAACAACTCTAGCAGGAAAAGTACAAGCAGGAGGTGTAGACTAAGATAAGCCTGCATAAAAGTGCAGTCTGATCGTTAGTCTACACCTCCTGCCAAAACCGGAATATTCCGGGTTCAGCATGAAAGGGGTTAAGAAATTGCTTGTTACAATTAATTTCTTCATTATCCACCAAGTTTTTTATCCCAAAAGACAGAGATTTTATAGATCTATCAAGTTTAAATTGTTGTCTGCAACTTCTTTGAAGGTCTAAAACTTTATTGTGTTGGAATGGGTTAAGCAAGCATTTTAAACAAACTTGTGAAATTTGGTGGAGATCCCACCACTTGTTTCTTAGTATAAGATGTTTGAAGAACAAATTACTAACTAAAATATGGAATGACACATACAATGACTTTCACAGTGTCATGAAAATAACCCTATTGGCCTTTGGCAAAAGCAGCTAGAATATAAACAAAATGAACAAGGTGGCAAATTGTCACAAAATACGCCAGTTACACTTCTGGTTGTTGACTGGGGAAGGGATTAAAATTGAAGTCTAATTTCAAGAAAGAGTAACAATTCACAATGATAACTTATGGTTCTGGTGTTTTTCTTGTTACCATGAAGTTTTGAAAACCATAGACTGTCACACTATAAGAGATTTGAAACAAAATCAAATGTGAAAAACAACAAAGGGGAATAATTCGAAAAATAATCCCGATAGAGTTATGGTTCTTGTGACCTGCACTTCTCCTTGGTGATATCTATCCACTCATGAAGTTTCATGATCATAGCTATTACACTTTCATGATAAAATCCAGAGAAAATCCGAGAGTGAACAAAGTCTGAAAAACAACAAAGGGCAATAACTCTCAAAATATGCTAGGAAGAGTTATAGTTCTTGTACACTACACTTCTCCTTGATGAGATGTATCTATCTATTAAGTTTCAAGATCATAGATAATATACTTTCAGAGATATACTCTGGGCAATATCCAAGAATGAAAAACAACAAAGGGAAATAGCTAAAAAAACAAGTCAGGTTGAGTTATGGTTCTTGTGCACTGCACTTCCCCTTGATGAGATCTATCTACCCATGAAGTTTCATGATCATAGCTTATATACTTTCAGAGATATGCTTCGGAAAAGGTCCAAGTATGAAAAACACAAATGGGTAATAACTCAAAAAATAAGCCAGGTAGAGTTATGGTTCTTGTTCACTGCACTTCTCCATTATGAGATCTATCTACCCATGAAATTTCATTATAATGGCTTAATTACTTATAGAGATATGCTCTGGACAAGATCCAAGTATGAAAAACAACAAAGCGCAATAACTCAAAAAATAAGCCAGGTAGAGTTATGGTTCTTGTGCACTGCACTTCCCCTTGATGAGATCTATCTACCCATGTAGATTCATAATCATTGCTTGAATGCTTTTGAAGATATGCTCCAGAAAAGATCCAAGTATGAACAAAAGGGCCATTGGCTTGTTACAATTAATTTCTTCATTATCCACCACGTTTTTTATCCCAAAAGACAGAGATTTTATAGATCTATCAAGTTTAAATTGTTGTCTGCAACTTCTTTGAAGGTCTAAAACTTTATTGTGTTGGAATGGGTTAAGCAAGCATTTTAAACAAACTTGTGAAATTTGGTGGAGATCCCACTACTTGTTTCTAAGTAGAAGATGTTTGAAGAACAAATTACTAACTAAAATATGGAATGACACATACAATGACTTTCACAGTGTCATGAAAATAACCCTATTGGCCTTTGGCAAAAGCAGCAAGAATATAAACAAAATGAACACGGTGGCAAATTGTCACAAAATACGCCAGTTACACTTCTGGTTGTTGACTGGGGAAGGGGATTAAAATTGAAGTCTAATTTCAAGAAAGAGTAACAATTCACAATGATATCTTAAGGTTCTGGTGTTTTTCTTGTTACCATGAGGTTTTGAAAACCATAGACTGTCACACTATAAGAGATTTGAAACAAAATCAAATGTGAAAAACAACAAAGGGGAATAATTGGAAATATAAGCCAGATAGAGTTATGGTTCTTGTGACCTGCACTTCCCCTTGGTGATATCTACCCACTCATGAAGTTTCATGATCATAGCTATTACACTTTCATGATATAATCCAGAGAAAATCCAAGAGTGAACAAAGTCTGAAAAACAACAAAGGGCAATAACTCTCAAAATATGCTAGGAAGAGTTCTAGTTCTTGTACACTACACTTCTCCTTGATGAGATGTATCTATCTATTAAGTTTCAAGATCATAGCTAATATACTTTCAGAGATATACTCTGGGCAATATCCAAGAATGAAAAACAATAAAGGGAAATAACTAAAAAAACAAGCCAGGTTGAGTTATGGTTCTTGTGCACTGCACTTCCCCTTGATGAGATCTATCTACCCATGAAGTTTCATGATCATAGCTTATATACTTTTAGAGATATGCTCTGGAAAAGGTCCAAGTATGAAAAACACAAATGGGCAATAACTCAAAAAATAAGCCAGGTAGAGTTATGGTTCTTGTTCACTGCACTTCTCCATTATGAGATCTATCTACCCATGAAATTTCATTATGATAGCTTAATTACTTATAGAGATATGCTCTGGGCAATATCCAAGAATGAAAAACAACAAAGGGCAATAACTAAAAAAACAAGCCAGTTTGAGTTATGGTTCTTGTGCACTGCACTTCCCCTTGATGAGATCTATCTACCCATGTAGATTCATAATCATTGCTTGAATGCTTTTAAAGATATGCTCCAGAAAAGATCCAAGTATGAACAAAAAGGCCGTTGGCTTGTTACAATTAATTTCTCCATTGTCCACCAAGTTTTTTATCCCAAAAGACAGAGATTTTATTGATCTATCAAGTTTAAATTGTTGTCTGCATCTTCTTTGAAGGTCTAAAACTTTATTGTGTTGGAATGGGTTAAGCAAGCATTTTAAACAAACTTGTGAAATTTGGTGGAGGTCCCACCACTTGTTTCTAAGTAGAAGATGTTTGAAGAACAAATTACTAACTAAAATATGGAATGACACATACAATGACTTTCACAGTGTCATGAAAATAACCCTATTGGCCTTTGGCAAAAGCAGCTAGAATATAAACAAAATGAACAAGGTGGAAAATTGTCACAAAATACGCCTGAGTTACACTTCTGGTTGTTGACTGGGGAAGGGGGTTAAAATTGAAGTCTAATTTCAAGAAAGAGTAACAATTCACAATGATAACTTATGGTTCTGGTGTTTTTCTTGTTATCATGAGGTTTTGAAAACCATAGACTGTCACACTATGAGAGATTTGAAACAAAATCAAATGTGAAAAACAACAAAGGGGAATAATTGGAAATATAAGCCAGATAGAGTTATGGTTCTTGTGACCTGCACTTCCCCTTGGTGATATCTACCCACTCATGAAGTTTCATGATCATAGCTTTTACACTTTCATGATATAATCCAGAGAAAATCCAAGAGTGAACAAAGTCTGAAAAACAACAAAGGGCAATAACTCTCAAAATATGCTAGGAAGAGTTCTAGTTCTTGTACACTACACTTCTCCTTGATGAGATGTATCTATCTATTAAGTTTCAAGATCATAGCTAATATACTTTCAGAGATATACTCTGGGCAATATCCAAGAATGAAAAACAACAAAGGGAAATAACTAAAAAAACAAGCCAGGTTGAGTTATGGTTCTTGTGCACTGCACTTCCCCTTGATGAGATCTATCTACCCATGAAGTTTCATGATCATGGCTTATATACTTTTAGAGATATGCTCTGGAAAAGGTCCAAGTATGAAAAACACAAATGGGCAATAACTCAAAAAATAAGCCAGGTAGAGTTATGGTTCTTGTTCACTGCACTTCTCCAATATGAGATCTATCTACCCATGAAATTTCATTATGATAGCTTAATTACTTAAAGAGATATGCTCTGGACAAGGACCGAGTATGAAAAACAACAAAGGGCAATAACTCAAAAAATAAGCCAGGTAGAGTTATGGTTCTTGTGCACTGCACTTCCCCTTGATGAGATCTATCTACCCATGTAGATTCATAATCATTGCTTGAATGCTTTTAAAGATATGCTCCAGAAAAGATCCAAGTATGAACAAAAGGGCCGTTGGCTTTTTACAATTAATTTCTTCATTATCCACCACGTTTTTTATCCCAAAAGACAGAGATTTTATAGATCTATCAAGTTTAAATTGTTGTCTGCATCTTCTTTCAAGGTCTAAAACTTTATTGTGTTGGAATGGGTTAAGCAAGCATTTTAAACAAACTTGTGAAATTTGGTGGAGATCCCACCACTTGTTTCTAAGTAGAAGATGTTTGAAGAACAAATTACTAACTAAAATATGGAATGACACATACAATGACTTTCACAGTGTCATGAAAATAACCCTATTGGCCTTTGGCAAAAGCAGCTAGAATATAAACAAAATGAACAAGGTGGAAAATTGTCAAAAAATACGCCAGTTACACTTCTGGTTGTTGACTGGGGAAGGGGATTAAAATTGAAGTCTAATTTCAAGAAAGAGTAACAATTCACAATGATAACTTATGGTTCTGGTGTTTTTCTTGTTATCATGAGGTTTTGAAAACCATAGACTGTCACACTATGAGAGATTTGAAACAAAATCAAATGTGAAAAACAACAAAGGGGAATAATTGGAAATATAAGCCAGATAGAGTTATGGTTCTTGTGACCTGCACTTCCCCTTGGTGATATCTACCCACTCATGAAGTTTCATGATCATAGCTTTTACACTTTCATGATATAATCCAGAGAAAATCCAAGAGTGAACAAAGTCTGAAAAACAACAAAGGGCAATAACTCTCAAAATATGCTAGGAAGAGTTCTAGTTCTTGTACACTACACTTCTCCTTGATGAGATGTATCTATCTATTAAGTTTCAAGATCATAGCTAATATACTTTCAGAGATATACTCTGGGCAATATCCAAGAATGAAAAACAACAAAGGGAAATAACTAAAAAAAACAAGCCAGGTTGAGTTATGGTTCTTGTGCACTGCACTTCCCCTTGATGAGATCTATCTACCCATGAAGTTTCATGATCATAGCTTATATACTTTTAGAGATATGCTCTGGAAAAGGTCCAAGTATGAAAAACACAAATGGGCAATAACTCAAAAAATAAGCCAGGTAGAGTTATGGTTCTTGTTCACTGCACTTCTCCATTATGAGATCTATCTACCCATGAAATTTCATTATGATAGCTTAATTACTTATAGAGATATGCTCTGGGCAATATCCAAGAATGAAAAACAACAAAGGGCAATAACTAAAAAAACAAGCCAGTTTGAGTTATGGTTCTTGTGCACTGCACTTCCCCTTGATGAGATCTATCTACCCATGTAGATTCATAATCATTGCTTGAATGCTTTTAAAGATATGCTCCAGAAAAGATCCAAGTATGAACAAAAAGGCCGTTGGCCCTTGGGCGCTCACCTGAGATAAAGGCTCTTTTTCTTTCAACAGTCTAATTTCATGTTAAGGTTAGGATTAAGAAACAAGTGGGCCACAATTACATATAAAGACTATAAACCTGGGGATCCAAAAGTCTAAATTACAAATTCCAAGGCTTTACTGCTGATTTGAAAGAAGGAAAATTTTTTCCATGTGTTATAATTTCAGAAAAAAAGAAAGTCTGTGAACTGATGCTTCATGCCTATACCCCCCCCTGGCTCCGCCCCTGGAGACCCGAGGATCATGATTTTAGCTATTTTGTAAGAGATCAATATACTGATGCTTCATGCAAAATATTAAGGCTCTACATCTTCTGGGTCAGGAGGAGAAGATTCTTAAAGATTATTTTGAAATTTCACTTTTGTTGCCATGGCAACCAGAGTTTTAAACTGTTTTTAATTCTTTTAGCTAATTTTAAGGGGGACCACCTAAGCAACATTTCTGCCAAATTTGGTTCAAATTGGCCAAGTGATTTGGGAGGAGATGTAATTTAAAAATTTGTTCTTTATTTTTATATAACCCCCCTCCCCCCCTGGGGCTACGCCCCTGGAGACCCTAGGATCATGATTTTAGCCATTTTGAAAGAGGTCAATATACTGATGCTTCATGAAAAATATCAAGGCACTACGCCTTCTGGGTAAGGAGAAAAAGATTTTTAAAGATTATTTTAAAATTTCAGTTTGTTGCCATGGCAACCAGAGTTTTTAACGGATTTCAATTCTCTTAGCAAATTATAAAGGATATCACCCAAGGAACATTTCTGCCAAATTTGGTTGAAATCCGCCAGGAGATGTTTTAAAATTGTTGACACACACCAGTGACACACACCCCACAGAGGTTGATCAAAGTATCTCACCTTGAGCACTTCATGCTCAGGTGAGCTAAAAATAAAACAAAATGGAAAAAACAAAGCTGAGAAAAAAGGATTGGAAGCAGACAGCATGCATTGCAATATTTAGCAGTAGCAAATATCAATAAAGGATCAATCAGTCTGCCAGGTGAAGTGCCCTAATGTCAGCAAGTCACTACTTATCTCTAAATCATGCAAATTTCTAAATGCCAACGAAAATTCTCTGTGAAGCTTATATGCAAAAAAAATGAGGGACCAATTTGATGAAAGATTCATCCAAGATTTATACCATGATATTGTTAGAAAATTGAATTTTTGGTTTGTATAATCACTGACATGCTAATAACAAAACATGAACTGTCTAAAAATTCTCTTTAATCATTACCAAACCACAAATTTTAGACTGGTCCAAGTTTTAAGAAGTTGCAGACAACAATTTAAAGTTGATTGAAATTAAAAAATCTTTTATCTTTTAGGATAGAAAACGGTCTAAAATTTCATTGAGTGAGATTGGGTTAAGCCCTTTCCACACAACAACACTTTTTGACGCTTCCTTGGAAAAAAGCTTTGGAAGAAATTGTATAGAAATGAAGAAATTGCTTGTTTGGGGGTTGTCCAAAAGCAGGGTTGTATGGCAATGGCTTAACAGGGTGTACTTTGTATGATACTCTAAACAATAAATTTGATAGGGAATAAATAACTAGAGAAAAATAACAAAAGACTTCATTTCTAGCTGTTAATTCAGTGAGAATTTCAATTACAATTGTACTATTGGCTAAAGGTGACAGAAGAACTAATATATATGACTTCCATGTCATATACCAGTTTCATCAGCTTTTCCAATTCTTATTTAACTAATTCCTACACAATGACACATTTTGACGTCCCCAAAGATAAAAAAAAACTTAGGAAAAGCCTTTGGGATAATGAAAAAATTGCCTGCCACAAGCAATTTCTTCATTATCCACCATGTTTTCTTAATCAGAACACAATGATTTTTAAAATATCATCAACTTGAAATTCTCGTCTACACCTTCTTTGAATTTAGACCGGCTAATAGAATTTCATATTGGTCCATATTCTAAGGAGTTGCACATGATACTGTGGATTAAATTTTGAAAATCTCCGTGTGTAATGAGGTAGAAAATATTGCAGATAATGAAAACATTGCAATTTCTTCATCTTAACCAATAAATCCAGAACATTGTGGCCTGTGGGGTTTAAAAAGTTTAGATTACATGGAAATGGTTAACCAAAATTTCATAGTTATTGCCTTGTCCCATTCCAACACAATGACACTTTTTGGTGCCCCTCAAGAAAAGTAATTGTGAAAACATTGTTTAAAATTAAGAAAATTGCTTGCAACAAGCAATTTCTTCATTTTACACAATGTTTCTTCCCAGAGAGGGGAAAAATCCAAAATTTCATTGGCTTTCACTCGCCATTCAAATTGGACCAGCTCTATATTTTGCCGTCTGGTAATGGGTTATACCAAGTCTTGTTAGTCTGTGCGTGACATTTTAATCCATTACCAAACAATCCCTTCTTTTAATGCCCCTAAAGGAAAAAAAATGAAAACATTGTGGAAAATGAAGAAATTGCTTGTCTCATGCATGCCTAGTCATTGGGTCCCAGGTTTGATCCTTGGTCACGACAAATATCCTTGGTAACATTAAATTTTGTCAATTAAGATATGAAGAGAATAATTTTTGTTTTCATGGAGGTATGAGCCGAAAAAACTAATCACACAATGTATGAATACGCGAATGAAAACAAAAAATATTCTCTTCATTTCTTATAATTTAATAGCATCAAGCGAAAAAAACAAAAGCTTTACAAATTTTGATACCTTTTTATATGGGACTACTTTGTGCGGAAGCTTACAAAATCGTTGCGTGCACAAAATTTTGTTCATGGAGTTATGAATAATTTTTTTCGATCAATCAGAACCCTCGTTTTTGATAGACGTAACTAAAAATTAAATTATTCACCAATGGGTGGATAATTGCACATGATACTGTGGATTAAATTTTGAAAATCTCCGTGTGTAATGAGGTAGAAAATATTGCAGATAATGAAAACATTGCAATTTCTTCATCTTAACCAATAAATCCAGAACATTGTGGCCTGTGGGGTTTAAAAAGTTTAGATTACATGGAAATGGTTAACCAAAATTTCATAGTTATTGCCTTGTCCCATTCCAACACAATGACACTTTTTTGTGCCCCTCAAGAAAAGTAATTGTGAAAACATTGTTTAAAATTAAGAAATTGCTTGCAACAAGCAATTTCTTCATTTTACACAATGTTTCTTCCCAGAGAGGGGAAAAATCCAAAATTTCATTGGCTTTCACTCGCCATTCAAATTGGACCAGCTCTATATTTTGCCGTCTGGTAATGGGTTATACCAAGTCTTGTTAGTCTGTGCGTGACATTTTAATCCATTACCAAACAATCCCTTCTTTTAATGCCCCTAAAGGAAAAAAAATGAAAACATTGTGGAAAATGAAGAAATTGCTTGTCTCATGCATGCCTAGTCATTGGGTCCCAGGTTTGATCCTTGGTCACGACAAATATCCTTGGTAACATTAAATTTTGTCAATTAAGATATGAAGAGAATATTTTTTGTTTTCATGGAGGTATGAGCCGAAAAAACTAATCACACAATGTATGAATACGCGAATGAAAACAAAAAATATTCTCTTCATTTCTTATAATTTAATAGCATCAAGCGAAAAAAACAAAAGCTTTACAAATTTTGATACCTTTTTATATGGGACTACTTTGTGCGGAAGCTTACAAAATCGTTGCGTGCACAAAATTTTGTTCATGGAGTTATGAATAATTTTTTTCGATCAATCAGAACCCTCGTTTTTGATAGACGTAACTAAAAATTAAATTATTCACCAATGGGTGGATAATTGCACATGATACTGTGGATTAAATTTTGAAAATCTCCGTGTGTAATGAGGTAGAAAATATTGCAGATAATGAAAACATTGCAATTTCTTCATCTTAACCAATAAATCCAGAACATTGTGGCCTGTGGGGTTTAAAAAGTTTAGATTACATGGAAATGGTTAACCAAAATTTCATAGTTATTGCCTTGTCCCATTCCAACACAATGACACTTTTTGGTGCCCCTCAAGAAAAGTAATTGTGAAAACATTGTTTAAAATTAAGAAATTGCTTGCAACAAGCAATTTCTTCATTTTACACAATGTTTCTTCCCAGAGAGGGGAAAAATCCAAAATTTCATTGGCTTTCACTCGCCATTCAAATTGGACCAGCTCTATATTTTGCCGTCTGGTAATGGGTTATACCAAGTCTTGTTAGTCTGTGCGTGACATTTTAATCCATTACCAAACAATCCCTTCTTTTAATGCCCCTAAAGGAAAAAAAATGAAAACATTGTGGAAAATGAAGAAATTGCTTGTCTCATGCATGCCTAGTCATTGGGTCCCAGGTTTGATCCTTGGTCACGACAAATATCCTTGGTAACATTAAATTTTGTCAATTAAGATATGAAGAGAATATTTTTTGTTTTCATGGAGGTATGAGCCGAAAAAACTAATCACACAATGTATGAATACGCGAAGCCGATTCATACATTGTGTGATTAGGTTTTTCGGTTCATACCTCCATGAAAACAAAAAATATTCTCTTCATTTCTTATAATTTAATAGCATCAAGCGAAAAAAACAAAAGCTTTACAAATTTTGATACCTTTTTGTATGGGACTACTTTGTGCGGAAGCTTACAAAATCGTTGCGTGCACAAAATTTTGTTCATGGAGTTATGAATAATTTTTTTCGACCAATCAGAACGCTCGTTTTTGATAGACGTAACTAAAAATTAAATTATTCACCAATGGGTGGATAATTGTAAAGCTATGTGGGATGAGCAGCTGGAGTCACAGAAAGGACTGCAGTAAGAAATACCAGGGATCCATGGCCACCATATGAGTGAAATACTGATGAAAGTGGTGTTCAAACCATTTGACCAATCAATCTAACTTAACCTGTTACTGCTGAGAAAAACATTGTAGGAAAAGGAGAAATGGCTTGTCACAATCAATTTCTCATTTCCCCACAATATTGTCTTCTATATTCAGTAATTATTTTTTATGTTACCCACACTTTCAAATGTCTTTTGCAACTTCTTTCAAATTGGACTGAAAAATTATAGATAACTTACCCAGATTTTCTTTTCTTGTTGGCTTGAATCAATATAATAGCAGCATCTGCAAATCCAAGTTTTTTCTTTCTTTCTGTCCGTGCTTTTAAATCTTTCCATTTTTTGTACAACTTTTGCCACAATAGGCTCATATTGAATGACCACTTTCAAAAGTTAACGATTTCCGAATATAAACTTTTCCTACTCATCAATTATCACGAAATGACCATTTATCACAAACCCATTCTTTGGAAAAATAAAATAGAATTTGTGCTTATGAGAGCTCTGTTCCAACCTTGAACATTACAATAATCAATTAACCCTTGTCATGCTGAATAAAATCCTTTCAAAATTGCATCAAAATCAAAGGGCTGATAGCACTGAAAGTACTAGTTTTGGGTCAATTTTTGTTTTGAAAATTAAATTTTAAAACAATTCTGACTTGAAAGGGACAAACAGGTGGTGTAGACCAAGATCAGACTGCACTTATGATCTTGGTCTACCCCTCCTGCCAAAACAGGAATATTCTTGGTTCAGCATGACAAGGGTTAACCCATGATCACCTGACAAATTTTGGACTGATCCAATTTGACAGAAGATTGGCACAACAATTCAGAGTGAATTCCAGTTGGTAAGAAAAAAATAGATAACCTTTCAAGTAGGATACTTTGTGCAAAAAGAATGCATTGTTAACAAACAATTTCTTCAATTTCCACAATGATTTTCTAACAACAAAATCTTGGGACATTGAAACCAATTATTTAACAAGGAATGCTTACAAATTAAGCCTTTATTAAACAAATCAAAGATTTGCAAATTGAAAGAAGTTGCAGACAACAAGTAAAGTGTGCCAGATTTGAAAAGTTAGCACCTAAAAGACGAGAAAAAGAGGAATCCTATGTTACAAGTATTCTCTTTTTTTTTCACAATTTTTAAAAATATTTTTCTATAGAGCGTCAAAATGATTCATGATCAAATAAATCATTTGATTGGTCAACTACTTGTGTGATTGACAGAGGTGATCTGGCTTTGGCGTAAGAGTGAGCTAAAAATCACTAAGAGTCTGTACAATATAATAGAGTCTTAGAATAGTCTTGCGTACACCAATTAAAATGAATGTTGAAAATAGACAGTGGTACCAAAATACACTTTTCAATAAAAATACCATTATATCTCATGGCAATTATAACAAATCCTCAATTTTGCACAGTACACATCACTTCTATTCCTGGCAATCAAGAAGTAAAAAGAACAATCCCCAGATCAATTACAATAACTCCACAAGGACAAAGCTACCACTAAATTAGACGGAATCATGTCAAATGGTTCAGTGAGACTCCCTATTGTAAAGTCTCTTCCAGCCTTGATTATCCGAATTAACTTTTCCTTTGCGAAATTTATTGGAAACTGATACATGAACTAATTAACCTCCTTATAAGAAGTGATAGGGACTACTTGTTTCTCTTTTTCTGATCAAATTTGAAAGTTTTAATGGCCCTATTACAGAATACAAGAGTGCCATGATGGCCCTTAATCACTCACCTGAATGACTTTTCAATCATAACTCACTAACTCAATCGCTTTGTATAATTGACCAATTACTGGCCCTGCCCATTGACTCCGACAGGAACTTACGCTGCAATATTTTACGGCATTATTTTTGCAAAATTTATGGCCAGTAGCATGCAACAGAAGGTAGAATGGTTGGTTGGCCACAACAAATTAAGTATAGCTTGAATAAGCTGTTGTTACAACATTTAAATTGCTAAACCAACAAATATGCTTAACACAAATGGTGGCCAATTTCGGAGTTTGAAACTCACATGTGGTTTGATTGTTCCAACTGAGTATTTGAATGACAGCTACGATTGGTCAATTTCTATTGGGATATCTAAATATTCAGCATATTTCATAAAGAATTATGTTAACCACAGAAAATTTTTACAAGCAAGACCATTCTTACATTATCAAAAAGGAATACCCCAATTTTCAAACAAGATGAACTTCATATCCTAACCAACATTCTGATCAAGTTTAATCGAAATTGGTTCTAAATATGGCCTCTAATGGAAGAAATTGTTTAGATCCCTTTCTCATGTTTTCTTGCAGAACATTCAAATTTTTAATTGCCTTTATCCCTAAAAAAGTTTTCAGTAAGTTTCAAGATTGGTCCATTATTGTTGAAGTTCAACTGTTAACAAAGAAATAGTAATTAAACCCTCTTTTCCTGTATTTTCAGAGGGAACATCACATCTTTTAGATTTGAAAGAGTTTTTTACATGTCATGTCCAAAATGTTAATTTGCTATGTCTGCTAACCTGATAAATTTTCTTTAAAAGCATTATCTCTCTAGATTTTGATTGTAAAATACAATTATTCTATGTTTGATCAGGCCAATTCTCCTATCAATTACTGTTAATTCAAATGAAAGCATTTCAAATATATCTTCATCAGATGTGTTTTACTGATTGTCAATGGAAAAGACGCAAATTGTTCTACAAAGTATTAGACTGATAAGAAAAAACATTTTCTTTGATTGGCTAATAATTGATGGATTTTAGCTGTCAATCAAAGAATCAATCGACCAATCATATGATTAATTTCAGACCAAATACTCTGACATTTGAAGCATTTCTGTTGGCTTGGCAACTAAAACCTCCTAAATACAGCTTAATAAAGTTGTTGCAGAGCTTATCCTTGTCATACTGAACCCAGAATTTTCCTGTATTGGCAGGAGCTATAGACAAAGATGAGCCTGCACATAAGTGAAGTCTGATCTTAGTCTATACCACCTGTTCATCCCTTCAAAGTCAGGACTGTTTTTTAAAATCAAATTTTCAAAATAAATTTTGACGCAAAACTATTACTTTGAGTGCTTTCAGCCCTTTGATTTTCATGCAAATGTGAAAAAATGATTTTATTTTGGATAACAAGGGTTAAGGTTGCCATCTCACTATTTTAATTTGTTGGGACATGTTATGTGTCATAAATTTCACAAAATAATGTTGTTCAATGTTGAAGCAGAACTTCCTCTCCAAGTCAGTGGGTATGATAAGCGGAGTCAGTGTGTGAGAAAAGCAATCCGTTCGTTTCTTTTATTGGCTAGCATTTAGCTTAACCCATTCCCACACAATGATGCTTTTGGATGCCCCTCAAGAAAAGCAATTGGTAAAACCTTGTGTAAAATGAAGGAGTTTCGTTCACAAGGCTGCACTGTCAATAAGCCCCAGATACTAAGTTTTAAGGGAGCATTATTCAGGCAAAAATCAATGAACCATAAAATCCTTACTTCATGCACATCATCAAATTAAGGTGATAACATTGACCAAGTTTCAAAAAGATCCAACCAGAAACTTAGGAGTTGTGCTCACGAGAAAGTGGACGTACGGACGGATGGACGGACGGAGAAGATGACGCCAAATTATTATACGAACGCCTCCGGCGGCGTATAAAATACCCCTAAAACTTCATAAACTTTAGATTGTCATTTGCACCCCATTTAATATCGACCAGTCTTGAATTTAGATATCTGGTAACGGGTTAAACCATGACCGCACAATCCAACTTTATTACGAACCTCAAAAAAACAGCTTTAGAAAACATTGTGGGAAATGAAGAAATTACTTGTGATAAACAATTTCTTCTTCAATGTTCACAATGTTTTCTACCCTTAAAGACAAAGATTGTCTTTTCACCAACTTGAAATTGTCAGCTGCAGCTTTTTTCAACTGAAATACAGTATAAACCAATATAGTCAAATTTTGAATACAGTATATACCAAACATAATCAGAAATGAAATTCTTTCTCACTCAAAAGCTAATTTGAATCATTTGCATTAGCCTATTGCCAATCAACAAAATTCTTGGCTTGTCTGGATTGAACAAAGTTGCAGATGACAGTTAATTTGCAAAAAGAATGAAATTTAAGTACTGAAAATGAATTTAGAGTTATCTCCCCATAATAGTGCACATCCAGATTCTAACATTTGTCAGGTCTTGTCTTGCTAACCCATTACCAGACGACAAATTTTAAGACTGGTCCAAATTGAAAGGGGATGCAGACGACAATATTAATTTCATGAAATTTTAGATTTTTTCGACTTTTTTGAAAGAAAACATTGTGGAAAATGAAGAAATTGCTTGTCACAAGCAATTTCTTCATTTTCCACAATGTTTTCCTAATTGTTTTTCATGAGGGGCGTCCAAAAGTGTCACTGTGTGAGAATGGGTAAAGTCAGGTCTTCCACTTTCAAGCACAGAAATAGATTCATTGAAAATGATTTTGATAATATTGCCATTTTGATAAACCAAGATATTTTTTTCACAATCGAGTCTGTACCACTTATTTCTAATTTCCATCGAACATCCCTGTCAGCTCACAATAACCAAGTAATATATGAAGTTTATGGCCAAGATTGCCTGATAGGGTCTCCTAAAATCTGATACTGAAAATTATCCTTTAACAGAGCTTTTTTATACAGTAATTGAATTGTTGTATCAGTCAATGCACTTGGATTCCTCCATGGAGGCTTTATATATACTTCCAGTTTTTCAGTGTTGTTGAAATTAGTACAGTATATTCAAACAAGATTTACCTTTGATGGATCACTAGCCAAGTCTAATGAGAAATTAAGAAATTGTTTGTTACAAGCAATTTCTTCATTATTTACAATATTTTAATAATAATAATAATTAAGTCTTTATTTAATGAGGCAAAGTTTTTTCAAGGGGTGGTGGTGGTGGGGGGGGTTTGGTGTCAAAAAGCATCATTGTAAGTAGTGTGGGAATAGATAAAGGTGGTACACCACATTATTCTGTGGTCAGGACAGTTGATTTAAATGGTGTAACTTGAATAAGCTGTAGTTACAAAATTTAAGTCTCCAAACCAACAAAAATGTTTATAATTAATGCTCTCTTTAGGAATAAGCTACAACTTGTCATAGGAGGTGATTGTTTTAACCCATTCCCATCCAACAAAATTTTAGACCGGTCCAAAGTTCAAAGATGTTGCAGACAACAGTTTCTAGTTGAGGAAATTTCATATGTTTTTTGTCTTTTGAGGTAAAAAACCTTATGGATAAAGAAAATGCAAATGATATATGGTCAGTTGATCAGCTTCAACTAAATCTTAGACTGCATGATCCCTGTTGAAAGTGACTTCAGGCGATATATAAAACACATTCAAATAGAAAATAAAATCTCTGCAGGACAGGTGAAAAACTAAGAAATTGTTTGTCACAAGTAATTTCACCATTAATTGCCTGTCACTTTTCATCGATATTTTTCTTCTGCGCATCAAAACTAAGCGATAAGGTGGTGATGGGAAAACAATAAAGAGGGACGTTCTTCTAGGAGAGACATTATCAGGAGGAATACGGTAGTTTTGATTTAAAACAAAGCATACTCAGACAAGAAAACTTCAATTTAATCCAATTTCCGTCAAGCCGAATCAAGTTAAATGAATTGAGAAAATAACAATAAAGCAATAAACAGTAGACTATTCAACTTCAGAAAATACATAAATTTGATTTTCTTTTTTTTTCAATTTCTGAGACAAAATCATTGATTTATATATTAAATTCTACAAGATTAAATCTTTTGCAAATGAATTTGTTACATAACCAAGTTCCCATTTCAATATTTCCTTTTCCCATCAGACCCCCATATTAAAAATCTTTTTAAACTCATTGCCTGACAACAAAATTTAAGACTGGTTCAAACTGCACAAGTTGCAGATGGAAATTCTAAGGTGATAGAAATTATAATTCTTTGTCTTTCTTGGTCAAAACACTGTGGATAATTGCATGTTGTTAGCAATTTCTTTATTTCTAAAATGTTCTCTAAGTTTTTTTTCTCGAGGGGCCAAAAATGGTGGGAAATTCTTTGAATTTGAACCTGTCAAAAATTCCAACACATCTTGAATCATTGTTTGCAAACTTCTTTCAATTTGGACCAGTTTAAAATTTTGTCATCTGGTAATAGGATAAATGAAACAAAGTAAATCTTCAAGGAACTTAAAAAGAAAAAAAAGACATGAAATTATCAAGGAAGGGCATAAATCAATCATTTACAGTTGAATAAAGGAAGCAGTAATTCACAGTACATTAATTTTGCCTTAATTGAATCTCCAAATCTCCAAGAGAATTTGTTACACTCAAAGAAGTTTCATTAAGTCTAATTTGGCTTATGTGGTGATAAATTTTGTACATGTCCATCCTCTTTGGTCTTTAATATATATCTTGAATTGAAACATATATCTATATCTAAAACAAAAAGAATTCAACCTTTACCATGCTGAACCCGGAATATTCTGTTTTAGCAGGAGGTATAGACAAAGATCAGACTACATATATGTGAAGTCTGATCTTAGTCGGCACCACCTGTTTGTCTCCTTTATAAGAATTGAATTTCAAAAGAAATAAATTCATTCTGGCCTTCCAGTTATTTGGTGTTTAGTGTAATTTTGTGGTGGATTTTATTCAGCATGAATAGGGGTAAAACTTTTTTTATTCTTTCATGAGCCATGGCAATCACAATGAGTTCTTCATGAGCTTTATAAAATCCAAGTGCCCACAACATAGGGCTAATTTTGATCATGGAATAATAATGTAATAAAGATATTTTGATAGGGGATCTTGAGGCAATGTAACATACAAATTTTAAATCTCTGGGCTTAATGGTTTGGAAGGAAAGGATTTTTAAGAACTTTTTAGCTAGAAAAACGTCAGCTTTGATAGCTCTATTACAGACAAAATTTGAGGTCTTCTCAGAAACTGCCACTGGAGGCTTAACCACTATATGCATTGAACGCCATAAAAAACAAGCAATTTCTTCATTTTCCACACTATTTTCCAAAACTTTTTTTCTTGGGGGCGTCTAAAAGCGTCAATGAGTGGGAATGGGTTAAACAGAATCTTTATTCTCTCTTTAAGTTGACATGGTAAACTGATATATTCTTTAATTTCAATACTTTGAAGTGTTTTTGAGGAGCATCGCTCAAGGATCATTTCTGTGAAGTTTCATTATGTACTGATTTGAAGGTTAGAAAGAAAAGATTTCCAAAAGTTGGTTTTAGGCTGACACATGAAAGACAGCAGGCATTCACAATAGCTTGCCCTTGGCATTTTATGTTTAGGGAAGCCTAAAATGAGAAAGCAGGTGTCACCTTTTTGACACCATTCCCAAACAAACACACTTTTTGCCTACTTTCAGGAAAAAGGCTTTGGAAAATCATCATGGAAAATGAAGAAATTGCTTGTTACAGGCAACTTCTTCATTGTCCACAATGTTAATTACCTCAAATGACAAACAATATTGAAATTTAATTAACTTGTAATTGTCATCTTCAACTTTTGTGAATTTTGACGAGTTTAAAATTTTGTCTTCAGATAATGGGTAATCACAATGTTTAGTTCCCTCAATAAGTTTCCTCAAACAAAATAGCCTTTGTCATTCTGAATCACATATTCTACAGAATTGCTTTAAAAAGAGGTATCGATGTTTCGGACACCTAGATAAGAAAAAAATTGCCAAGTGTCGAAAGATACGCTCAAACGAGAATACTTAAATTTGAGTCAGATATTGTCTTGGGGGTAATTCTATATCTTTAAAATTGCTTTTAGTGGTTATGCAGGAAAGGTTCAGTGGAATTCCAGGTTATTTATAGATATCACGAATTTAGTTGTCGACATCGCATGACCTCATTTGCATATGACCCAAAGTCAACAGAAGATAACAAATTGACAAGCCAAACAACCAACATCTTAACCCTTCTCATGCTGAACCCGGAATATTCCAGTTTTAGCAGGAGCTGTAGACCAAGATCAGCCTGCACATAAGTGCAGTCTGATATGAGTCTATACCTCCTGCTTGTACTTTCCCTGCCAGAGTTGTTTATGAAGTTGATTTCTTTTAGAAATATTGATTTTTGAACAACAAGTTCTATCAGTACTTTTAGTCCTTTGATTTTACAGCAATTCAGTAAGGTAATGTATCCAGCATGACAAGGGTTAAATCATGTCACATCAAATGGTTAGTGCTAAACTACAGAAGGTGTTTATATTAGCAATAATACGACAGTTTTTGTCTGATCTATACAGTATAAAAGACCGACTAGCAAACATAACTCCTGATGTCATAACGATGATGTTGGGTTGATGTAATTCAAACGAAATGCAAGATTCAAATGGTTATTTGCACCACATGAATGATACTTTATTGTTTGTAACTGTCTCAGCTCAATCTAAAAATAGATTAATAGCCTACGTAGGCTATGGGGGAAATACTGTTTTTTCTCGAATGAGCGACCTCTGATTTTTTGCAAAACTACTTTCCAGAATATTGTATTCAAAAGTATATGAGAGGTATTAAAAATGATTCAAATGTGTGACATGAAAACAA
Organism: Fragum fragum; assembly: GCA_946902895.1. Taxonomy (NCBI): domain Eukaryota; kingdom Metazoa; phylum Mollusca; class Bivalvia; order Cardiida; family Cardiidae; genus Fragum; species Fragum fragum. Next base: position 18,012,143 of record OX336365.1, on the reverse strand, counting down.
CATGGATACCTACCTTTAAAATCAAAAGGATTAAAGCACTTGAAGAACTAACTGTGGGTTAATATATATCTTAAAAAATCATTTCGTAACTACTCTGCCTTAAAAGTGACAAACAGGTGATATGGACCAAGATCAGACTGCACATATGTGCAGGCTGATCTTTGTCTATACTTCCTGCCAAAACAGGATTATTCTGGATTCAGCATAACTAAGGATAAGATATTGCAAAGTAATGGGATAAAAGCTGCACACTTGGTTACCAATTTGTACTTCATTGAACCACTTGTGTCATAAACATCTCTGCCATCCATTTTTCTGTTTTAAGAACAAATTAGCTTAATTCTCTCTCCACTAATTAGTAGCACTGTTACCTTGGAACTATTTCTGTACAAACCCAACATTCTGAAGAATACTTAACAAACTCAAGTTGACAGGTTAACATAGTGAAAACAATCCTCAGATTCACTGAAGTGCTCCCTAATGATCAGATTCAGTACTTAGCTTGCGTCATGCTGAGCCTGGAATATTTATGCTTCAGCAGGAGGTGTAGACTAAGATCAGCCTGCACACATGCTTTTTCTAAAACCCTTAAGAAAAATGCTTGAAAAATTGTGGAAAAAAGTGAAGAAACTTGTACCAAGCTACTGTTCATTTCCCACTAATTTCTTCATTTTACACATAGTTTTCAATCCAGAAAGTTGAACAAAAGGACCATGATGGTCCTAAATTGCTCCCCTGAGTATGATGGTTCATGGCTTTATGATATATACAAAATAGAAAAAGCTCTCTGTCTTATTATTTTGGAGAAGATGTATAAGGATTTCTCTTCTAATCTTAGGTATATTGATGATCCCACCATATAGCACTAATTTCCTGAATATGGTACTTTTTTGAAGTATTTTATTAGAGGGTCAATAGGTGATGATACATACCAAATATCAAAGCTCTAGGCCTAATGGTTTAGGAGGAGAAGATTTTAAAAGATATCGCTTTTTATTATTTTCTAAAATCAGGAATTCCATAGAAATGGGCTAATTTTCAGAGTACAATATTTCTATGAAGTATTAAAGTAAAGTGTCAAAGGATGATGATTTATTCCAAATATCAAAGCTCTTGGCCTTATAGTTTAGGAGAAGATTTTCAAAGATTCCCTTCTTTATTCCTTTGTAAAATCAGGGATATATAGCACTGAAAAGGGCTAATTTTCAGAATATGTAATTTGTTGAAGTATTTTGGTAGAGGGTCAATAGGTGATGATAGGTACCAATATCAAAGCTGCTAAGGCCTTATCGTTTGGGAAGAAGAATTTCAAAGAATTCCTTCTTTATTCCTTGTAAAATCAGTCTCGCACAGAAAAGGGTTAATTTTCAGAAAACCCTGATTCTTTTTAGTATGTCTGTAGTAGGTCAATAAACCCTGATGTACACCAATTATCAAGGCTCTAGGCCTCATGGTTTGAGAGAAGAAGATTTTCAAAGATTTCCTTCTTTATCCCTTTGTAAAATCAGGGATTGCACAGAAAAGGGCCGATTTTATGAATATGGTAATTCTTTGAAATTTTTTGGTAGAGGGTCAATAGTTGATGATATATACCAAATATCAGAGCTTTAGGCTTTAAAGTTATGGAGAAGAAGATTTTCAAAAATTTTTCCTTCTTTATGCCTTTGAAAAAACAGGGATCACATAGAAAAGGACTTTTTTATGGAATACAGTAATTCTTTGAAGTATTTTGGTAGAGGGTCAATAGACTTTGATACATACCAAATGTCAAAGCTCTAATCCTAATGGTATGGGAGGAGAAGATTTTCAAAGATTTCCTTTGTAAAATCAGGGATAGCACAGAAAAGGGCTTATTTTCAGACTGCAGTAATTCTTTGAAGAATGTTGTTAGAGGGTCAATAGGTGATATGTACCAAATATCAAAGCTCTTTGCCTTATGAGATTTTTTAATTTTCAATAATTGTTTACAGACAGAAAGATGGACAGACAGATGCCTGACATGCTAAGGTGAGCTAAAAATCTTAAATTTCATCAACTTTTAGTTGCAGTCTGCATCTCCGTCCAGTTTGAACGAGTCTAAAATTTTGCAGTCTGGTAAAGGGTTGAGACAGCAATTTTCATTGTTGTAGAAATACGTCATTTGGGTAGTAAAACATGATTACTACTAACCACCAACCGAGAACAAACATAACTTCAAGCCTTGGCTTAATGAAATAACAATTAAGCGTATATGGCAAGATATGTGATCTGTCAGGCAAAAAGGGGCATTCTGAGTGATCTGTCTATACTTTAAAAAGCATAGGTCAATTCGGGTATTGCACAAATGGGTAAATAGTGAAGTGGGAGGGTCATATGTGCAGGCTGATCTTTGTCCATACCTCCTGCAAAAACAGGAATTATCCGGGTTCAGCATGACAAGGGTTGAATTTACTAACACAGTAGAGTTTCGACCCTGTTCAGTCTGCACAGTCTGGGCAGTGTGACTAGGGTCATTATTTTTCACACTACCATGGGTCCCTTATTACTTGTCAGTACTTTAACAAGTCTTGGAAATGGCAATTATTTAGATTCAAGCCACATTGTAAGTGACCTGTATTGATAGTGATCAATGGAAATGTGACTCTACCCATTATTTTTAACCTATTGTCGTTGAGCGAGCAAAATATTGTAAATACAACTTTAATAAAGCTGTATTTACAGACATGATATGGCTTGCCCAAGGAGGCTCTACTCAGTATACGAGATATGTCATATGTCCATTACATCACAAGATATAGTCTGGTTTCTTGGATAATTCGTTTACAAGAATCATTTTCCCATACTGGGTTAGGTTTCATTAGTCTAGTATATGTTGATGATCAACCTGTAACTCGTTCCAGATAAATTCTCAACCGACAAAACTTGTTTTACTTCAGAAGCCATTCCCAGCAAAATATTAGACTGGTCCAAATTGAAAGAAGTTGCAGATGACAATGTAAAATTGATGAAATTTTAGATTTTTTCAACTTTCTTGATAAAAAAAATTGTGTAAAATGAAGAAATTGCTTGTTACAAGCAATTTCTTCATTTTACACAAATGTTTTCCCAAGTGTTTTTCTTGAGGGGTGTCCAAAAGCGTCACTGAGTGGGAATGGGTTAAAAAAGTGGGATAGAGGGGTAATGGGTAGAACTAAATAAAAAATTTAGATTTTAAACTATGCGGCCGCCAAAATCTGAATATACAGGAAAAGTACTACAACCTAACCCTTGTCATGCTGAATAAAATCTTTTTCAGAATTGCATTAAAATCAAAGGGCTGAAAGCACTGGTAGCACTCAGTGTTGGATTGTAAAACCTTGTTTTGAAAATTAATTTCATAAACAACTTTGGTTTGAAAAGGACAGACAGGACTGGAGGTGTAGACTAGAATCAGTCTGTGCAGACTGATCTTTATCTATACCTCTTGCCAAAACTGGTATCAGCATGAATAGGACTAAAATATCATGGGCTAAATATGTGTGCAATTTCATGGCTAAGGTATCAACAGTTTCTCAAATTTCTCATAAATTCTTACTTGAATTATCTCTGGACTTAACCCTTGTCATGCTGTATAAATTGCCTTACCGAGTTGCTATCAAGTCAAAGGGCTTAAAGCACTGATAGAACTTGTCTTTCAAAAATCAATATTTCTTTCAACAAGAGGCCAAGTGGGCCTTAACGGTCACCTGAGTAAAAGAGCATCAAGACAAGTGATTTAGGGTTTATTAGAAAAAGATTTTTTAAGAAGTACAAAAATTTACACCTTTCTGCCCCCGACTGGGGCCTCTTTTACCCCAAGCCCCCGTCAACCTCTTTTCACAAACTGGAATTGGCATCCCCCAATGATGCTTCCGACCAAGTTTGGTTGAAATCTGCCCAGTAGTTGTTGAGAAGAAGATGAAACATTTAAAAGTTACCAAAAATTACCCCCTTTTGGTCCCCATTTTAGGGCCCCCTGACCCCCCCCCCAGCCTTTCAATTTTCACAAATCTGTATAATCAGTACCCAATGATGCTTTTCACCATGTTAGTTTGAAATTGGCTTAGTACTTCATCAGAAGAAGATGAAAATGTGAAATTTTTCACATGATCAACTTTGACCCCTGGGTGTGGCCCCATACATGACCCCAGGGACATGAATTTCACAATTTATAATATACCTGTCCTAGTTGTCATGCACACAAAATATTTAAGCTCTGGCATTAACGGTTTATTAGAAGAAGATTTTTAAAGAAGTACCAATAATTACCCCTTTTTGCCCCCTATTTGGGCCCCTTTGACCCCCAAAACCCCTATTTTCACAAACTTGAATTGGCATCCCCAAATGATGCTTTCTACCAAGTTTGGTTGAAATCCGCCCAGTAGTTCTTGAGAAGAAGATGAAAATGTTTTTAAAGTTAACAGACGATGGACGACGCACGACGGACGACGACGGACAAACGATGATTGCAAAAGGTGACCTAAAAATCAATTTCATACACAACTCTGGCAGGAAAAGTATGAGCATGAGGTGTAGACCAAGATCAGACTGTACTTATGTGCAGGCTGATCTTGAACTACATCTTATGCCAAAACCGGAACATTCCGGGTTAAGCATGACAAGGTTTAAACAAGAGCAAATGCCTACTGGAGCCTACGCTCAGCCATTAGGTGCTCAATAGTGGATAAAATGCATCTAGAGTTATCCACCTTGATAGAATAGGTTGCTCTTTTGATAGTGAACAAGTGTGCCAAGTTTCAAGTGAATGCCTGTAGTAGAACCAGAGATATCTCAAAATGTCAAAGTTTTCGCACGACGACAACAAAAACAACGATGACCAAGGCTATAGCAATACCACAAGTTTTCTCCAAAAAGCTGAGCTAAAAATCTGGGTAATAGTCACCAAAAGATTATTTCTGAGAAATTTGGTTGAAATCCATCCTACGGGTATAAGACTTTTAAAGTTTTCATCATATTTTTTGAAAGATTCCAGTAAAGGGTCACCAAAGGATCATTCCTGTAAAATTTAGCTGAAATCAATTAGCTGGTTTATAAGAAGATTTTCAAAGTTTTCACTATACACGATATATGGAATTTAGCCCAACCCATTTAAGGTTTTTAAAAGAAAATTATAAGTCACCCACAGTTAAGTTCTGTAAAATTTCATTGAAATCCATCAACTGCTTTCTGAGAAGAAGACTCTCCAAGCTTTCACTATATATAATATATGGAAATTACAATACTGAACATCATTAATTTGACAATCATTTCAATAACAACCCGGGCAATCAGGGGCAATGATGTTCAATCATCATTCAGCATTCAATCCAGTAGCAATCACTGTTTTCCAAATCTTCGATCAACCAATCCATTAACATAAACATTCTATCAACAACTTTAAATCATTCCAATAATTAACATTGCCAAATTAGTCTCACAATTAAAATTTTCGTGATTTGAATTCGAAAAATAATGAAAATATTTTTGTTTTAAGTTGATTCCTGATGTTGTAGTGATTGAATGAAACGTTTCATTGAACAGTCGCATCTTGTCTAGAAAGCGTTCAATCCTTTAGAACAGAAAAGCAATCAGCATTCAATCACAATCATTCAATCATGAATGTGTAGCATTCAATGTTCAATCACATTCCAATCTCATTGTCAAATGTTCTGTACTGTAGCCCCACCCATTAAAGCCTTATTTTATAACCAATCTGATTTCTTTGAAAGAATCCCCTTTGATCTGTGCAGTACTTTCTGTGGAGAAGATTTCTAAACTAAATATTTACTGATGCTTTCCAGTGGAGCTAATAAATGAAAAGTTCATTTTTTTGCTTTCCTGTATAACATACATATAAATGATCTCATCATGGTTTTGAGATCATTTTTACAACAAAAATGTTTAACTTACACTTACCCATTCTTTTGCAGAGATTCTGAACTGTAACGAAATAAAAATAGCACTAAGTTACTATATTATAACTTTTAACCCATTACCAGACAACAAAATTTTAGACTGGTCCAAACTGAAAGGGGTTGCATTCAAAACATTGTGAACAAGAGTGCAATAGTCATAATATACGCCGCCACTTTGCTGCTGTTTCACAAAAATAATTGTAGACACTAATTATTTTGACAGAACCAAATTCAAAACATTTGCAAGTTTCATTTAAATCAAGACAAAAAGTTAGGAGGAGTTGCGTTCACAAGGCTGCAATTTCAATAAGCCCCAGATGATAAGTTTTAAGGGGAAATAAGTCAGGGAAAAATTAATGAACCATAAAATCCTTACCTCATGCACATCTACCAATTTAGGTTATAACATCAACCAAGTTTTATTTAGGTCCAGCCAGAAACTTAGGAGGAGTTGCATTCACAAGGCTTCAATTTCAATAAGCCCAAGAGACTAAGTTTTTAGGGGACATAACTGAGGCAAAAATCAATGAACCATAAAATCCTTACTTCATTCACATCTACCAATTAAGGTGATAAGATTGACCAAGTTTCAAAAAGATGCAACCAGAAACTTAGGAGGAGTTGTGCTCACAAGAAAAGTGGACGTACATATGTACGGACGGACGGATGGACGGACGGACGGACAGACAGAGAGAGAAGATGAAGCCAATATAGTACCGCCTCCGGCGGCGTATAAAAATGAAGAAATTGCTCGTTAGTAGCGTCACTGTGTGTGAAAGGATTAAGAGACCAAGAGCTTTTAATAATCACACTTCTGTATGAATCAGCATTGCAACTTCATACTGCAATGAAAATAAAACATGTTCAACTCATTTCTCTGTGATGCGTCAGGGAATTTTTAATACTTGGGGAGCTCCTCCATGAAATCGAAAAAAATATGAGGGCCATTGACCCTTGTGCCGAAATATTGAACTTGATTGAGATTTTGAGGAGACAAACATTCTGAAGATTCGAGCCAACGAGGTATTCTAAGACTTGACCTAGTGACCTAAATTTTGTCTCCACATGGCCCCAGAATGAACTTGGTCGAGATACTATAGAGACAAATATTCGGAACAAATATCAAGTCAGTTGAACCAAAAGTGCAGCCTCTAAGGGAAGAAACTAGATGTTTCTGTGATTTGACCAATTGATCTAGTTTTTTACCAAAATTGACTCAAATTCAAACATTTAAATTATGGAGTCAAAAATTTGGACCAAGTAACAAGTCAATTCATGTGGCCTCTACAGTGAAAAGAAGGTATTTCTGAGAACAAACCTTGTGACCCATTTTTTGACCCAAGTTTCTACTAGAAGCTCTAAAGTATCTACACACAACAAAGGACAGACACAGTATGATCACAAAAGCTGACACTTGGGCATGTTGTGCTCAGGTGGGCAAAAATAAATAAACAAAACTGATAACGTATCCTCATAGTCAAAAATTTGTTTCATTTTCCTTTCATATTTGTTTTGTATATTAGATAAGATGTTTGCTGTACTTTCACTGCCCGCATGGAAAATGCATGGTACCTTTCAAAATTATTGAATACATTAATTACTCACATTTCTATTCAATAACGCAAACCTATATCTCAAATGGTGATTGCAATACAGATCTAATATGATTTATAGACATTCACCATGCAGACAGTCTCTGCATGTCAGTTTTTGCACATGATATCATACATCCAAGGGCAAGTATTCTTAAATGTATTCCCTGATGATTTCAATTGATTTTCCCAATTTTATCATAGTGTGAACTATCAGCAACAGAGACATGCATGCCTGTAAATCATTTAACCCATTCCCACTCAAGCCCTCCTTTTTACGCCCCTCAAGAAAAAAGCTTTGAAAAACATCGTGGAAAATGAAGAAATTGCTTGTATCAAGCAATTTCTTCATTTTCCACAATGTTTTCTATCCAAAAAGACAAAGAAAATTAAAATTCTACCAACTTGAAAATATCGTCTGCAGCTTCTTTCAATTTGGACCAGTCTAAAATTTTGTTGAGTTGGAATGGGTTGAGACATGAAGAGAATATTTTTTGATTTCATGGAGGTATGAACTGAAAAAACTAATCACACTGTATGAATTCCCGAAGCAGATTCATACAGTGTGTGATTAGGTTTTTCTATTCATACCTAAACGAAAACAAAAAATATTCTCTTCATTTCTTATAATTTAATAGCATTGAGCAAAATTTGGTAATTTTCAAAATTTTGACCTTGTGAAATGACCTAACCTTGACAGATGACCTTGAACTTAATACCAACAGAAAGGTCATGTCATAAGCAATGCACAAGTGAAATATGAAGACTCTATCACTTACCATTGTAAACTTATTGACAATGTTAAAGTTAATATTTTTGAAATTTTGACCTTGAGAAATGACCTTGATCTTGACAGATGACCTTGAACTTGGTACTAACAGAAAGGTCACGTCATAAACAATGCACATAAGAAATATGACAGCTATATCACTTAATTTTAAACTTTTGGACAGTGTAAAAGTTAAATTTTTTGAAATTTTGACCTCAACAGATGACCTTGATCTTTATACCAACAGAAAGGTTTTGTCATAAACAATGCACATGTGAAATATGACAGCTATATCTCTTATTAATCAAAAGTTATGGCCAATGTAAGTTTGTTTAAGAGAATTGGAGAGCTAACGTAAAACTTTCAAACATTTAAAGTTAAAGACCCTTTTTCCACAACACATCTTATTTCTGCAGATTTCAAATAGTTCTTAGTCAAGGGCATCTGATTTGCTACTCAAATATGAAATTTCATTAAATTCTGACCATTAGACAGGAGAAATTTAAGAAAAACTATATTTCACCCTAAGTCCCCTTTTACCTGAAGAGGCCTCAAATCCAAAAACCTGAAATAAGGCATTACCATTATATGATATGGAGTTCAAATGGTAAGTTTCATTTGATTTGGTCCAAGGGATATTGAGAAATTGTTCCGGACAGACTGACAGACTGAATGACAGACAGACAGATGGATGGACGGACGGAGTGGTGGCTATATACTCTCCCTTTGGGAGCATAAAAATGGAACTAAAACAAGTAATAAATTGCCTTTAAGTATCATAAAAGGGTTACCTCCCTTTACAGTTATTAATTACTCTTTTGCAACACATAGATTAAAATTGACAGCTGAAATAGTAACTGCATGCTGAGCATATCCAACCTACTTCTATTTTTTTTTCCCACTAGAATCAGTCAAGGTAATATAAAACAAGATGTGTTTGTGAAACACCTTGCCCCCGAAACAGGAATTCTGAAACGGGTGATTTTTATTGATTTTTTTCTCTGTTTTAAGGAAAAAGGTGAAAAATTTGATCTTGACCTTGATGAAATGACCTTCCTCAGTTGCGCCTTGTTGAGATCTATCTATATACCAAATATTATTAGCATTGTAACTTAATCAGGGTTGAAGTTATAGAAAAGGTTAAGTTTTGCAGACAGACAAACAGACAGACAGAAAGACGGAGAGACAGACAGATGGACACCAGTAAATTAATATGCCCCTGATCTATCGATGCAGGGGCATAAAAATGTATTTAGAATCGAAGACTGAATGAAAAAAACCATTCAATTAAAACAACTAATACCGTGGAAATAATTAAATTTCCTCCCAGAAGACAGCCATGGGGAAATTTAATCAAACCTGCAAACTGTCTTGTCATCACATCTCTCTCTTAAACCATTACCGCACGAACCCACTTTTTTGTGCCACTCAAGAAAACAGCTTTTACAATCATTGTGGACAATGAAGAAATTGCTCGTTACAAACAGTTCCTTCATTATCCACAATGTTTTCTACCCTGAAAGACAAAAGATGAAAAATTTCATCAACTACAAATTGTTGTCTGCAACATCTTTAGGTTTGGACCAGTCTAAAATCTTGTTGTCTGGTAACGGATTAAAGTCCCATTAATACTCTAATTCAATTGATAGCATTTACATTTTAGGAGATATGCCCTGACAAAATCTAAGTCTTTAAAATAACAAAGGGCAACAAGAGCCATGTCGGACATGGCCATCCCCCGCCTTAAAAGCTTGATAGTAAACTGAAGCCAGTTAGATTTAGGCACTGCATTTCTTCTCAATTAGTTCAATTATAGCTATTATACTTTCAGAAATATTATCAGGACAAATGTAAGACTTTAAAACAACAAAGGGCAATAACTCCAAAATTATGCAAGCAAGAGTTGTGGTTCTTGTGCACTGCACTTCTCCACAACGAGATCTATCCACCTATGAAGTTTCAAGTTAATAGCTATTATACTTTCAGAGATATGCTCCGGACAAAATCTTAGTCTTTAAAACAACAAAGGGCAATAACTCCAAAATTATGCAAGCAATAGTTGTGGGTCTTGTGCACTGCACTTCTCCTAAATGAGACCACATTTGACCCAGTTACAGACTTGCACAGATTTCATCAAGACAATCATTCTGACGGAATTTCAGGTGGATTGGGCAAAAAATGTGGCCTCTAAAGTGCTAGAAGGTTTTTCTAAGAATTGACCCAGTGATCTAGTTTTTTACCCCAGTTGACCCAGTTTCAAACTCATACTAGATTTTATCAAGACAATCATTCTGACCAAATTTCAGGTGGATTGGGCAAAAGTGTGGCCTCTAAAGTGCATAGAAGGTTTTTCTAAGATTTGACCCTGTAACCTAGTTTTTGACCGCAGTTGACCAAGTTTTAAACTTGCACAAGATTTCACCAAGACAATAATTCTGACCTAATTTCAGGTTGATAGGACAAAAAATGTGGCCTCTAGAGTGCATACAAGGTTTTTCTAAGAATTGACCCCATGACCTAGTTTTTGACCCCAGTTGACCCAATTTCAAACTTGTCCGAAATTTCATAAGTCAATCATTCTGACCAATTTTCAGGTTGATTGGGCAAGGTAAATGTGGACGACGGACAAAGGACGTCGCAAGATGGATGACGAACATCCACCTAACCACAAAAGCTCACCTTGAACACTTAGTGCTCAGCTGAGCTAAAAAAAGCATGAGCCGTAAAATTTTTTATCATGAATCCCGCAATTGTAAGTCCTAGAATAGACACTGGCTATGGTCCTAACATGCTTAATTTAAATGTTTGACCTTAAGTTGTGACATTTACCTTTGAGCTAGCTTTTGGCTTTTTTTTTAAGTGCACATCTACTAATGACTGAGAACGATTGTGACAAGTTATATTGAAACCCATCTATAATTGAAGGAGCTAAGCTCTGGACATGCTTATTCCCAATGTTCGACCTGACCTGTGACATAAAGTTATTTTGAAATCCATCCATAATTGAATGATTTATGCAGCAGACAAGGTCAATTTTAACCTTCGATCTTTCAACTGTGACCTTTATCTTGGATTGTCTGAAGATTTGTTTCAAGTTGCACATCTACTGATGATAAAGAACACTTGTGTAATGTCATTTTGAATTTGATCCATAGCTATGCTCTAAACATGGCTTTTTTCGACATTTGACTGTGTCCTGTGATCTTAACGTTGGAGCTATCAGACTTTTTTTCCCCGATTGGCACAGGCTTAATTTTAATGTTCACCTTGAGCTGTGACCTGTACCTTGGAACTATATGAATAATTGACATGAAATTGCTTGAAACAAGTAAGCAATTTTCTCTTTTTTCCAACAATATTTTCTATCATTATACTAGTGGCTATACTTTTTGAATTGTATTTACTTATAGTGTCGTCTGCTTTCCCTTTGAATTTGGACAAGTCTATAAGTTTAAAGAACATAAAGGGTTAACCCATTCCCACACATAACAATTTTAAAGCCATATCTCCCCCTAAAACATTCACCAAAATTAATAAGAAAACCATTATCGAGGGTCAAAAGTATTAATGATAATGACAATTGAAATTATAGGATCTAAATAATTCTATGTGATGAGCTTACATTCAATGAAAGAAGTTAAGATATTCTAAACAGTGATCCACCACAATTTAAGGTTTGTTCACATAAAACAATGATGTCAGTGATCACATTTTAATTTTTGCTAGTCGTTCCAACAACTATCTCAGCCACGGAGATCAATGAAATCGTCCATAAAGTTTAGTCATCAGCACATGTGTATTTAACAGTCAATGCCAAAGATTAGAGAGAATCTATGGTAAATAATCGGGTGCAGTCATCTTAATCTCAAAATTTAAACAAATACAAGTTCAAAATGGTAAGAAAAACACAAAAATACTCGCTCCAGAGAACTGCAATCATACCCTAATTTTGCGTATTGATATTAAGAAGGCTCTTGTTTGATTTAGTAACCAAATAAACGATGGATTGTTAAAACTGTTTTCCTTCCTCGGAGGGAAGATATGGCTTTAAAACGCCCCTCAGTTCAAAAGCTTTCATTGTGCCTATTACAGGCAATTTCTTCATTTCTAAGAATGTTTTCTATCCCAAAAAACAAAGATATTTAAATTTTCATTAACTTTGAATTCTCGTCTGCAGTTTCTTTAGATTTGGACGAGTCTAAAATTTTTATAGTGGTAATGGGTTAACCTGTTGTGACTCTTTCAAGTCATGAGTCTGGAATATGTCCACTGGTAATAAAGTTGTGTCCTTGTAGCAGACATAGACCAAGAAAAATAAAATAAAATGACAGATTTGGAACCAACATGTCATAAAATTGGACCAAGATGACCATAAAAGAAAATCCAGAGATTATATACAGTTCCTGATGGCAGACAGTTTTATAGAGATCCTGATAGGAATCCCAAAGTTCCAAGCACCATCAGAGACGGATTATGCTCCCTGAATATAGCCCTGTCATAAAAAGTATAAAATAAACAGGGAAAAGGGTTCGGACAGATCGACAGACGCAGGTAACGGTATATGCTCACATAATAGTCCAGAGATTCTAAACTTTAACATAAGTCCTTGAGCTGTGACCTTGTCCTAAGAGCTATCTGAAAATTTGTTTGAAATGGCCCATCTACTTACAATTGTGCAAAGTTATTTTCAAATCAATCCATATTTTTAGAGGTTATGCTCCAGACATGCTTAATTGTAATGTTAGACCTTTTGCCATGACCTTGACCTTTGAGCTATCTGATTTTTTTTTTTTCAAATTGCTTATCTACTCATGACTGAGAACAATTGTGCTAAGTAATATTGAAATAAATCTATAATTGAGGGAACTATGCTCTTGACAAGCTTAATTTTAACTTTCAGCTTTGGGATGTGACCTTGGAACTATAAGAATACATTTTTCAAATGACACATCAACTAACTATAGTCAACAATTGTGTAAAGTTATTTCAAAATCCTTCAAAATTGGAGGATCTATGTTCTGGAAAAGCTAAATTTTCACGTTCAACTGTAAATTCAATCGTGCAAAGTTATTTTGAAATCCATCCATAAGAGAAGGAGCTATACCCTGGAAATGCTTCATTTCAATGTTTGACTTGAACTGTGACCTCCACCCTATCTGTTTTTTTTTCAATTGCGCCTAACTATTTTGAAATCCATCCATAATTCAAGGAGTTATGCTGTGGACAAGGTCTATTTTAACCTTTGACCTTAAGCTGTGACCATGACCTTGGAGCTATCAAAAAACTGGGAAAAGTACATTGGTGCAATACATGTGAAGTTTCATCCAATTTGCCCATGGTTTGTGGAGATATTGGGAGACGAACAGATGGACAGACAGACAAAGCAGTGGCTATATGCTCACCTGTTGGGGAGCATAAAAAGCTTGGGATTATATTGTGCAAAACCAAGAAATTGCTTGTAACGAGCCAATTTTTTTCATTATCCACAATGTTTTCTAACCAAAAAGCCATTTTTCGTTTTTCTTTTAAACATTCTATCAACTTGAAAGCTTCATCTGAAACTTCTTTCAATCTGGACCAATCTAGAATGGGTAAAACAGACCTCAAAAATAATTCTTCAAAGACGATTTTTGAGGATTGCCTTCTTTTTTCTGTTAAAAGTAATGTTAAACCTAATTCAATCAATCAATCAATCTTTTTTCTAAGTAAAATACAGAGGGGCCAAAAGGAACTCAAGGCAATAAAAAAATTACAGTTTTACCCAAGAACATTTCAAAGATTTCCTTCTTTGTTCATGCAAAAAAAGACTGTTAATTTTAGACCCTCAGGCTTGTTACATTTGTCTAACAAACTTTGTCACGAGAGAGTCACCAGATGACAGGACATGCAAACTAGATTTTTCCTCACACTTACATGTCACACACAAAGAGAAGTATAATTCAGTATGAACAAACTTGTACAGGGAACCCTAAAATTGGCACAAGAGAAACGCTGATAATTTTGATATTTCTATGATGAAAATCCATTAACTCATTCCCACACGATAAAATTTTAGACCAAATTCATTAAAGTTGCAGACAACTATTTCAAGTTGACGAGATCTTTAAAACCTTTGTCTTTAGAAGTAGAAAACATTGTGGAAAATGAAGAAATTGCTTGTAGCAAGCAATTTCTTCATTTTCACGATGTTTTCCAAACCTTTCCTATGGAGGGGCGTTTAAAGTTTTAGCATTGTTGTGTGGGAATGGGTTAAGGTATGGCTAGCGAATGGTTTAATATGTGACCTTGACCATTCAGCTTCATAATCACAAACCTACAAGACACTTTTTTATTATCTGTAAGTTAGAAGCAGCTCTTAACCATTGTCATGGGTTTGATCCCCGGCGGTGGCACATATCCTTTCCGCCTTTTGTCTCTCACCAATGAGTGGATAATCCTAAACCTAAGTGGGATAGTTAAGCTGGAGGCTAGGAAAGGATGTAGTTGTAGTACTGGTGTGAGAAATACCAGGAATCCATTGTTAGGTGCTCAAGCCACCACGGTATGACTGAAATACTGTTAAAGGTGCTTTAAACCCCAATCGATAAAACAATCAATTGTCATGCTCAATTAAATCCTTCCTCAGAATTGCAATGAGATAAAAGGACTGAAAATAATGGAAGCACTAGTTATTGGTCAGTATTTCTAAAACTAATATTATTGATTTTATAAAATAGTTTTGTCTTGAACTGGACAAGCAGGAGGAGTAGACCAAGATCTAAGGTGTAGACTAAGTTTTTGGTCTATATCTCCTGCCAAAACTTAAATATTCCCGGTTCATCATAACTAGGGTTAAGTGCAGTTTTGAGATCCAGTAAGCACATTTATAGACAACAAATCTAAGTTTGTGCTAATTAGAAAATAGGTGCCAGATAGGGTAGAAACCACTGTAAGAATGAGGAAATTGGTTGTCCATCCTACCCAACAACTAATCCACAGACTGTCCGCCCAATCCAACAACCAACCAACTGACCAACAAGCTGTCTCCTATACAATTCCTAAACACAGTTTTTGGAGCATAATTAACCCTTGTCATGCTGAATCTAGAATATTCCAATTTTACCAGGAGGTATAGACAAAGATCAGACTGCACATATGTAGTTTACCACCACCTGCTTATCCATGTAAGCCAGAATTTATTACAGAATAAACTTTCCATATACATATTGATCCATAATTAGGTGCTTCCAGAGCTTTCAGCCCTTTTATTTTATTGCAATATTGTTTTGGATATAATATTCAGCATGACAAGATTAAGTCATGTAAACTAATACATCTGACAAGACTACCTCTTTGTTTTGAAATAGGCTGCTTTCGTTGGTTAATGAATTTGAACCCTAAAGCCTGTTCTTTGTGGCTGATTTTTACAGAATTCTACCAGACTATTAGGGTGTTAGAAAGGTTGGCTCTTAGAAAGCTAATGGAATTTTGAATGCCCATTTGCAGTTGTAGATAAGCAATTTCTAATGGATAATGTCTGGAATGACCGAAATATTTGCCAAATGTAGATTGCTTTGAGTGCACTTTTAGCCAACTCTCTAATTTAACCTATACCCAGACAACAAAATTTAAGTCTGCTATTTTTGTTTACCTTTATTGTTGGTTTTGCGACTTAATCGTCATAACTGCAGCTTATTCAAGCTGTAGTTACGACGTTCATATCACTAACTAACTTTTTTTACTTTTTTGTTATATGCTACTGGCCATAAATTTTGCAAAACTAGAACTATCGCCTGCAAAAGGGCTGATGAATTTCCCCCCAATGCCACCCCTTTTTAAATGCCACATACCAAATATCAAAGCTGTAGGCCTTTCTCTTTTGGAGAAGATTTTTAAAAGTTTTCACTTATATGCACCTATGTAAAACTTCAATTACTTGTGATCCCCAGGGACAGGCAAATTCTGACCCTGGGGCCATAATTTGAACATTCTTGATAGAGATCCACCAGATGATTCTACATACCAAATATGAAAGCTGTAAGCCTTATGGTTTTGGAGAAGATTTTTTTAGTTGTCACTCTATAAGCCTATGTAAAACTTGTGACCCCTGGTGATAGGCCAATTTTGACCTGGGGGCCACAATTTTAACAATCTTGGTAAAGGTCAATAGGATGATGCTACATACCAAGCATTAAAGCTGTGGGCACTTCTGGTTTGAAGAAGAAGATGTTTAAAAGTGTTCTCTATATGAGCCTATGTTCAAACTTGTGACCCCGGGGACGGGCCAATTTTGACCCAGGAGGCCTAAGTTGAACATTCTTTGTAGAGGTCCACTAGATGATGCCGCATACCAAATATCAAAGCTCTTGGCCTTTCTGTTTCATCAAAAAAAAAATTATTAAAGTTTTCACTATATATACCTATGTCAAACTTGTCCCTCCTTCATGATAGAGGTCGACTAGATGATGCTACATACCAAACATCAAAGCTGTAGGCCTTATGGTTTCAGAAAAGAAGATTTTTAAAGATTTTCTGAAATTCATGGCAACCAGAGTTCTGCATCGAATTAAATTCTTTGAACAACTTTTGAAGAGCTTGACCAAAGGAACATTCCAGCTAGGTTTGATCAATATCTATCCACTAGTTTTAGCTGCAGAGAGAACACCATTTTATACATTCTATTTAGGATAATAATTCAAAGGGGCATAACTCCTGAAACAGTTGATTAATCATTATGAAAATTGCAGATGCACAAGTTCCCATTGCAAGGAAGATTTAGGTAAAGTTTCAGCAAAATTGGTCTGGAAATGTGGGAGGAGATGAGGACACAAAATTATGTCCACAGACGGACGGACAGACAACCTGATTCCAGTATAGCCCCCCATAACTTCGTTGTGTAGGGTATAATAACGTTGTTAAAAATCGAAACAGCACTTCCTGTGGGAGTCAATGGGAGGGGCAAAAGAAGTAAATGGGCGGGGCCAGCAATTGGTCAACTGAGGTCATATTGAGATGGGGCCTCAGGTTAAAGTCTCATCCAAACGACTGGAGTGTGGGGGATCGAACAAAAGATCCCTAACACTTAAGTCTATTGCATTACCACTAGCCCAAATAGGCTCCTGAATTTCTAAATATCTCTGTCTTACAGGCCGGAAAACATTGTTGTTTAAAGAAAAACAAGCAATTTCTCAATTGCACACAGTTAATATATGTTTTCCAAAGCTCTTTCTTGATGGGCATTAAAAAGCAAGATTGTGTTGGAACAGGTTAACCATTTACTAAAAATTACATTTTGACTAATCCAAAGGATTCAGCCTATTATTCAAAGTTGGTGCTAAATTATAAACCAAGTTTAGAAAGTATAGTTGGTGGAAGAGGAGAAATTTTTTGCAACAAGTAATTTCTCTTATTTCCTCATGTTTTCCATAATGCTTTTCTTCATGGTCATAAATTGGGTTTAGGGTGAAATTAGATTACTTCAAAAGGTCATGCCATTTAACCCATTCCCACACGATAAAATTTTAGACTAGTCTAAATTGAAAAGAGCTGCAGACGACAATTTAAAGATAAGGAAATATTGGACTTTTTTTTACTTTGGGGTAGAAAACATTGTGGAAAATAAAGAAATTGCTTCCTACAAGCAATTTCTTCATTTTCCACAATGTTTTCCTAAGCTTTTTTTTTTCTTTTGGGCTTATAAAAGCGTCACTGAGAGGGAATAGGTTAAGCTAAATGTAGGCAAATTCCATACATGGAGATACGATACTAGGGAAACAGTGTCGAAAAAGACACTTGTGATCTTTAGTTGTCTGCAAAGGTAATTTTGTTTTCTACTGTGACCTTGACCTATGACAAAACAGTAACCTTTTAAACCCTATTTCCACACAACCCTCAAGGACAACAATTGCGAAAAAATTGTGTAAAATAAAGAAATTGTTTGAAAAAGCAAATTCTTCATTTTACACAGTATTTTTGACCCAGAAAATTGAAAAAATGTAAAATTCCGTTAACTTTAAATTGTTGTCTTAAACTCTTCCAGGTGAAGCCACATGCGAATTATTAAACATTTATGGCCTTGGTGGTTTGTCAGGAGAAGATTTTTAAATATTCTCCTTTTTGTTTCTCTTTATGGAATAGTATCAACCTTTGAGTTGCCATGGCAACCAGAGTTTTTAATGGAATTAAAGTCTTTTAAA
Source organism: Fragum fragum (assembly GCA_946902895.1). NCBI lineage: Eukaryota > Metazoa > Mollusca > Bivalvia > Cardiida > Cardiidae > Fragum > Fragum fragum. Next base: position 17,993,695 of record OX336365.1, on the reverse strand, counting down.
TAGCTTTGGTGGAGATTTACCTAAGGGACATCCCTGTAAAGTTTGACCTAGAATGGCTTTGTGGGTATATTGAATTTTTTTTTATAGATTGTGGGCAGACAAATGGATGACAGACCTCAACTAATCATAAAAGCACAAGTGCTCATGTTACCCTAAACTGCTCAAATTAAGGTAAATTATCAGTGTCCAAATTATAAATTTATTGTAGATCTAGTGGCTTTATGTGCTAGAGAATTCAAAGATGACATAGTTTTTTAAGGACACAAATAACAAAACCAAAAGCAAGTCAGAGTACCTGTCTTCAGTTTTGGCGACATTTCGAATCACGTGTCTGTTATAGTGTTAAATATCTAATGGAAGCCATAATTTGGTCTACAATCCCATTAAATAATAGATGACATTTAAAAAGCACTTTCTATGATTGTCTGAAATGCTTTGATGGGGAAAAGCTTTTTTTAAAAGTACACAGTTTTGTTTTTCAGAAAGAACAAGCTTTTTTAAATTAGGCCCTTTCTGAAATTTTGTTACCTGGTAATGGGCTAACAAAGCTTTTGGAGAAAAGTTGATTCCTAAATTCTTACTGTTTTTCAAAACTTATGACTTGTCCAAATTCAAAGGGGAAGCAAATGACAAAATAAGTACAATTCAAAACATTACCATCCTATAAGATAGAAAAAATTGTGGACAAAAGGAAATTTCTCAAGTATATTATCACAGGAACATAAAAATCAGGAATTGTACAGAAATCAGATACATGCCCAATACCTACTGCTGAATCGTTATTTCAATCCACCAAAATTTAATGCCTCTGGCAGCCCAAACCAAAATGACAGATCCAGAATCAAAGAGAACTATTTAACCAATTCCCACACAATGACGCTTTTAAATGCCCCTCAATATGAAAGCTTTGGAAAACATTGTGGAGAATGAAGAAATTGCTTGTTACAAGCAATTTCTTCATTATCCAGAATGTTTTCTACCCCAAAAGGCAAAGGTTTTAAAGGTTTCATCAACTTTAATTTTTTGTCTGCAACTTCTTTAAATTTGGATTGGTCTAAAATTTTACCATGTGGGAATGGGTTAACAAGGCTCCTAGTGCAACATGGCAGTTTTTTTAAGGGACAGGTTACCCTGGGAAACACATTGTTCATGACTCAAGAATCACAATTTGACCTTTTGTATGCAACTTCTTTGAATTTGGACAGACTAAAATTTTGACATGTGGTAATGGGTTAAAGACAAGAGTAATCCATGTAGTTATGGATCAAGAATCTCAAATTATCCCTGACCTGATGGCCACAGCATGGGGTCCTGGGTTCGGTCCCTGATTGCAGCAAATATCCTTTCTGGCATTTGTCTGCCACCAATGGGTGGATAATCGTAAATCTAAGGGGGATGAATAGCTGAAGGCTCAGAAAGGATGTAGTGGTAGTACTGGTGTGAGAAATACCAGGAATTCATAGTTAGGTGCTCCAACAGCCACAATATGGCTGAAATACTGTTAAAAGGGGCGTTAAACCCCATGCAATCAATCAATCCCTGACCTGACATAGCAGTTCATCTGCCAAGATTTATCATCACTTGGCAGCCAATGATAACACAAACTGACAGATCCCCAATCAGACAGAACTCAAGCCTTCCTGTTCTTGCCCTATAAAGGAGTGGATCTAATTTACTTCTCTTTCTTCACCCACAAGAAAGGAAAAATCACCATTTTGTGTTTCCTGAACATGTAGCCAGCTATTTCCGATAGTTTCCCTGAAATTTGGAGCATTTCTTTGATAAAGTGTACTTATAATTTGAAATCAAAAGGACATTTTTGTTCATCTTTCTAGTTCGATGTGGTGATATTGGTATCAAAAAATCTATTACCTGATGACAAAATTTTAGATTTGTCCAAACTCAAAGAAGTTGCAGATGACATTTTTTATTTCAAGTTTACCATTTGGGTTACAAAAGCTTGTAGAAAAATGATGTTTTTGACTAGCAATATTTTCCTTTCCAAAATATTTCAAGAAGAGGGATTCACAAAAATGTGATTGCTTCTGAAATGTTCAATCAATTACAAGATATGAAAATTTTAGAATGGTCAAAGACTAGTCAGACAACTACAGGATAATTGTTGTTTAATCTGTATTTTGACATGTTTTAAAAAAAGGTAATGGAAAACACTTGAATAAGCTGTAGTTATACCAACAAAATGCTTCTCATGAATGTCAGCTGATGTTGGAGTGCAATAAGTTAACTAAATTCTATTGGACGATTGATTCTTTAATCGACAGCCTTAACCTGTCAATTGCACCCATGCAGCACAATTGGTCGACGAAATTCAGAAATGTCATTGAACAGATTCTGGCACTGGGTCAAGGTCAGATAGTCTTGCCAATATCGTCTAGACAAAATACTTGTCTACATTATTAAGAATCTGTCAAATGCATGCTCTGTGATAAGAATGTTTGTGTCTTTCAGTGTTAAATTTAATTAAAGGAGTCGGGGAATTGTAACAATAGCTCTTTTAAATACAAAATGACCCCCTTTTGCACTATCAGCCTAGAGGACCCACACTGTTTCATTCGGGAATTAAGTCTTGATGGAAACAAATTTATCAATTGATACAATGATTAACATCTATTAACCCATTCCCACACAGGGACACTTTTTGACGCCCTTCATGGAAACCAAGCAATTTCTCAATTTTCCACAATGTTTTCAACCCAGAAAGTTAAACAATTCTAAAATATTATAGATGTTAACCCTTGTCATGCTGTAAAAATTACCTTACTGAATTGCTGTCAAATCAAAGGGCTGAAAGCACTGATAGAAAGTGTTGTTCAAAAATGCATATTTTGTTTAGAAATCAACTTCATAAACAACTCTGACAGGAAAAGTACAAGCATGAGGTGTAGACTAAGATCAGCCTGCACATAAGTGCAGTCTGATCTTAGTCTACACCCCCTGCCAAAACCGGAATATTCCGGGTTCAGCATGACAAGGGTTAAATTGTCATATGCAACTCTTTTCAATCTTGACTATTTATCAATTTTGATATCTAATTATGGGTTAATACACAAAATTCTTCTAACACTTTAAAATCTGTTTCTTGACAAAAAATAGCCTACAGTGTTGATCTTATGCTAAAATTAGTATTTCGTAGTTCGATACTAATGTATTGACTGGCCTTTATCTAGCAAAATAACCCCTTATTTTCACATACTGTAGACCTTGCACCCCCCATAAAACACTGGGTCTTTCCTTGTGTTTATGAAGGTGGTTGATGGGATTAGGGTGAAATTTCCTGAAAGCTGTATATGTTTAGCCATCCTAACTGCAAAGTCAGAGAAGTTTCAGACAACAATTTGTAGTTGATGAAGTCTCAATTTTTACAGTTGATGAAGGTCTTAATTTCTTTCGTCTTCTGAGGTTGAAAATATTGTGGACACTCAGCTAAACAAGATATCAAGATAGCATGGGAGTCAACAAGAAAGAGGGATGGAAAAGCTGATAGGTTGTTTTCACAATCTTTTCTCGCATTTTTTTTTTTTTTTATATTCCACAATATTTTCTACCGAAAAAAGATCCATAATTTCATCTACTAAAATTGGTCATCTAAAACATCTTTGAATTTTGACCAGTCCAAATGTTTCATATTTTTCTTGCAATGAGTTAAGCCTTTAAGATTGGAATTTAAGCTAAGAAAGAAGAAATACTTAAAATTCCATCAATTTTGACAATATCATCTGCAACCTGTCCTATACAGACTTAAGTTGTGTTGTCTTATCATGGGGGGAATTCATACTCTTTAAACAAATTCCTGCACAAAGACTCAATATGAAAGCTTTGGAAAACATTGTGGAAAATGAAAAATTGCTTGTTACAAGTAATTTCTTGATTACCCACAATAACTTCTACCCCAAAAGACAGGGATTTTATCAACTTAAAATTGTGGTTTTCAACTTCTTTGAAATTGGACTTTTCTAAAATTTTATCATGTGGGAATGGTTTAAAGCTAAAAGTTGTTCAGTAGCTCCATTTTAACATACAAACAAATCATTAAACGATCCCTTGTTAGATTATGGCTTGGCATTACATTGACTTTATTTGCCATATATAGAAAGAAAATGATTAAGTCTAGTCAGTTTTGACAGGCAGAGATAGAAAGCAGTTAAACACCATAATCTTTCTATCATCTTTTTACCAAAACTGGTCTGATTCCATCCCTTACATAAATTGACCAATCAGGACTGTCAATCAAATTATCAGTTGACCAATGAAATCATTCTTATACACTGGAAGTTAAATTTTAACTGCCATTTATGTTAAAACAATTTCTAGGGTTTGGTGACTTAAATATTGTAACTACAGCTTATTCAATCTGTAGTTACAATATTTAAGTCACAAACCAACCATTCTACTTTTTTGAAACATGCTACTGACCATAAATTTTGCACACTTTGTAATGCTGACAGCAATTTCTTCGAATATGGACAATTTTGTGACAGGCCTTTGAACTTGCACTTGTCTTAATCTTCTTTGTTTGGTAAAGGGTCAAAATGCTATGAGCACTTGCTATCATCACAAAACATCATGTATGACTGATCTCCTATCTTACTGCCATACTATGGCAGCAAGATAGGAGATCATTCATACATGATTTTATGTGAAGCATCAATGGTAATAAAAGCTGATCAATCAAGATAAAAATATGGCCAGAATATTTCCCAGCAATCTATGAATGAATTCAGCTCACTGTCTGATCAATCTTAGGATTATTACAAACCCTTCTCTTTCAGACTGAATGCATTCACAAACGAAAGTCATGTGAAATTATGTGTTTATCTCATTACCAGACAACGATATTGTCTTATGCCCCACTTATTTGACACAGGCTCTTATCCTTTTTCCACGGCAACTTGTCTTGGGACTAGTTAAAGGGTTAATGATTGGTAACGTAGTAATGAACCAACTATTTTTAAACAGCATCTCAAGTACTCAAGCAGCACAATATTCTTTCTACAAGAGCGCAGAGCAGACGTCAGAATCTTTATAATAGCACAGTTATAGCACAGTAGAGGGGCAGGCAAACCCATTAGGAGGGCTATACATCACCATAGAATCCCCAGAGCAGCTTTGGAGGAGAGAGGAAAGATCACTGTAAAAGTGCTGAGTATCAAATTGCTCCAAAATACAGTAAAACCCCTCCTTACAACCACCCTGGAAATACGGGCACCCGTTATTACGACCGAATTTTTACAGAACGAAATTTTTTGTTCTTTATTTCAATGGTCGCGAACCCCTCTAAAAACGGGCATCCCGCTATTCCCAATTACTACCACTAAATCCAGTACCCACTATAGCGGATACACTATTTTGAACCCCACTAAAACGACCAATAAGTTCACACACTGAGACCAACTAACCGAATTTTGTACTTGGCAAGAGCGACACTAATTAGGTACGAATGCATTGTCAATACAATATTGGATTTTTGATTATTTGATATTGAACCCTCATTATGATCGGCGTTATTTCTATTGAATAGATTAAAGTGGCTGATCACTGTTAGAAATTATAGCTTGTTATTTTCAATTGTTATTTGAATATGTCATGGGTTTTGACTTGAGTAATAAAGTCGAAAGTGAAAAAGTATCCGAAAAGTTACGATTATTTTGTTTACAAGTTTCCGAACAGTTAACTAGCAATTAAATTTTGATTTCAACGTAATTAATGTTTAGTATTCGCATCATAGAAGATATGATATCAACAGTTTGACACTTTGAACATGTACTTAAGTATAAATAATCTGAGGATGGACTTCTGAATCAGATCAAAATGGAGAAGAGAGAAAGTAGAACTTATCTAAGATTGTGAATTTGAAAATGATATAAGATTCCTCTGTAATACATGTTTTTATAGTTTAATTTTTGTATGTAGAGTATTAATATATTCAAATAACGAAGATCAAATAAGCATGAATTACTTGACAACAAACGACCAAACCTCAGTATTACAACCACCACCCTATTACAACCTTTTCAGAAAGTACCGCAAGTGGTCGTAGAGGGTTTTTACTGTATGTTGATATTTTTTCGGTGATCCAACTGCATGGGCTACGCAAGTGCGATGCAATAGCTGTCTTGTGTGACAGGGCCTAGCTTTACCAGACAACAAAATTTGAGACAGCTCCAAATTGAAAGAAGTTTTAATTTGATGGAATTGTAAAATTCTTTGTCTCTTTGGGTAGAAAACATGAAGAATCTTCATTTTCCGCGACACTATCAAAAACAACTTTCTTGGGGGGTATAAAAAATTGAGTTGTGTGGGAATGGATTAGCCCATTACCAAATGACAAAATTTTAGACAGGTCCAAATTAAAAGAAATTGCAGACTTTAAGTTGTCGGTATTTAGAAAATATTTGGGGTTTTTTATTTTTGTTTTTTTTGCATACAAAACATTGTAGATAATGTAGAAATTGTTTGAACCAAGCAATTTTTTTTTCAGTTTTCCACACTGTTTTCAATCCAGAAAATTGAAGAAAAAAAATCTGAAAATTCATAGACTTGAAATTGTTTTCTGCAATTGTTTTTAATTTGTACCAGTCTAAACTTTTGTGGTCTGGTAAAGGGATAATATTTGACGAAGGGCAACAAGTCCTTAAATTTTCTCATTTCATCTTGAAGGTCCCTAAGGCCAGGTACTTCAACAAAATTACTGGCTTTTTTATTCATGAGTGGGACCTCAATAATTCTTTGAGATCAACTTTGGTCTGCTTGATTGCTTTTGTGGTTCCCAGAAGCAATCAAGAAATTGGTACTGTTTGTTTGATGAAGCTTAAAAAAGAAAAAAATCCTAGACTTGTTCTATTTTCAAATCGGAGGCTGCTGCAACTTTCTCATTTAACCCTTTCCTGTTTTTTAAATTTTAGATCGCTTCAACTGTTGGTCTGTTCAAACCCTTTTTAGCTCACCTGAGCACAAAGTGCTCTTGGTAAGCTATTTTGATCAGTCATCATCCAGCGTGTGTTCATTCATCTGTCTGTATGTCTGTTCAAAATTACAAAAAATCTCCTCATAGAAATGATCACTTGTCCATTCTCTTTCAAAATACTTTAAATAATAGAAATCTATGAAGAACTTCTGCAACCAAGTGAAAAAACTTAAAAAATCTTCTCCCAAATAATAAGGCCTAGAGCTTTGACATTTGGTATATATCATCATCTAAGGACCCTCTACAAAAATACTTCAAAGAATTACTGTACTCTGATAATAAGCCTTTTCTGTGCAATCCCTGATTTTACATAGGAATAAAGAAGGAAATCTTTGAAAGTCTTCTTTAATCATAAGGCCTAGAGCTGTTATATTTGGTTTAAATTTTTATCTATTAAACCTCTATCAAAATACTTCAAAGAATTACAGTAGTCTGAAAATTAGCCTTTTCAGTGTGATCCCTGTTTTTCATAGGAGTAAAGAAGGAAATCTGCCTCTAAATGGTAAGGCCTAGAGCTTTGATATTTGGTGTGAATCAATACCTATTGATCCTTAATCAAAATGCTTTACAAAATTACTGTTTTCTGGAAATTAGCGCTATATTGTGGGATCTTCGATATACCTTAGATTGATGGAGAAAATCATTAAAAATCCTCTCCAGAATAATTAGGCATAGAGCTTTGATATTTTGTATATATCATAAAGCTTTGAGCCATCATACTCAGGGGTGTGATGAAGGAACATCATGGTCCTCTTGTTCCCCATTTATTTGATACTTTCCGTGAGATGGCTATGTTTGGGGAGCATAATCCGCCTAACTGCTCTTGTTTAAAAAAGCATGAACTAAGAAAACAAAGTGAAATTAAAGTTTTTAGAAACAATTAAGCTAGACACCTTTTAAACCATTTCAACATAATCCAGTCCTTCCCCCTTCAGGATATATCTTCCGAAAACACTCTGGAAAATAAACTGAAACAAGCAGTTTCTTCATTTTCGCAACGTTTTCTACCAAGAAAGAGAATGATTTTTAAATTTTCATCACCTTGAAATTGTCATCTGCAACGCCTTTCAAGTTGGACCAGTCCAAAATTTTGTCGTCTGGATAATGGGTTAAAGAAATGTGTTGGAGAAGTACATTGATTCTTTCACCCTTTCCCATACAAATCCAGGATTGTGACCTTGACCTTGGAGCTATTCAAAAACCGGACAAATGCATCAGTGCATCATCATAAGGAGTTCAATGTGAAAGTTCATCCAATTTGGTTCAAAGGTTGTTGAGATGTCAAGGTAAATGGACAGAAGAAATGACAGAAGTAGACAAAGCGGCGGCTATATGATAAAAACGTCCCAGCAGAAGGGGAGATAATTCTTACAACAAAGGATGTCGATACTTGAAAATTGTGTCAATAATTTTTTTCTGATAGACAGACAGATAAGACATTATCTTAGGGTAATTATTGACACAGCTTAGATAAAATTGGCTAGGCATTAGTTAGAAAGCAACCTCATGCATGATGCATGTAGAAGAAAACTTGTATTTCAATTTGTTAACCCATACAATGACGCTTTTTGACACCCCCCCCCCCCCAAGTAAAAAGTTTTGAAAAAATTGTGGACAATAGCAATTTCTTCATTAACTAAAATGATTTAACTTCAAAAAACAAAACAAGAGCCGTTGGAGATGGATTATGCTCCCCCAATAAGACTTTTGTCAGAAAACTGTATGCCATTATTGGAAAAAAATTCTTATTGAATGCAACTACTGTTTGAGAGTTCAGTTCACAAGAAATTTGGAAGTTTTACAAACATTGAAGGAATCTGTTTGGCTTCACAGGCCCGATTCTAGTAAAATTCAATATCATTATATGGTAAAGGGTTAAATATTTTACCTTGACCAACAAAGTTATCAATGAAAAGTGTCTCCATACAAAAAATGAAGACTAACTTGAGAAGTCTTGCAGAAACAATAGACTGACTTATCTTAGAGTAGGAAATTTACAAAATGTAAAGCTACATGGCATTAAGCCCCCCCCCCCTTTAGCATGGTAAGGTTCATTGGGTCAAAAATTGAAATTAACATTACCTAGGGAACTTAATAAACAACATTTACGTAAAGAAACAAATGGCAATTTGTAAAGGAGGTATATTTGAAAATAAATGACCTTCACAATTTGACCTTTACCAATGACCTTGAACTTAGTATCAACAGAAAGTCCATGTCATAAGCAATGCACATATGAAATATATCACTTACAATTGTAAATTACGGACAATGTAAAAGTTAAAAAAAAATGAAATGTTGACCTTGAGAAATGACCTTGACCTCAACAGATGGTCTTGAACTTAATACTCACAGAAAGGTTTTGTCATCAGCAATGCACATGTGAAATATGTAGGCTATATAACTTACCCTTGTAAAGTTATAGACAATGTTAAAGTTAAGATTTTTTGAACTTTTGACCTTTAGAAATGACCTTGATCTGACAGATGAACATGAACCTAGTACCAACAGAAAGGTCATGTCATAAGCAATGAGCAATGCACATGTGAAATATGAAGGTTATATCATTTACCATTGTAAACTTATGGACCATGTAAAAGTTACAAATTTTGACCTTGAGAAAAGATCTTGACCTCAACAGATGACCTTGAACTTCATACCAACAAAAATGTTTTGTCTTAAGCAATGCTCATGTGAAATATGACGGCAATATCACTTTCCATTGTAAAGTTATAGACAAAGTTAGAGTTAAGACTTTCGAATTTCTGACCCATGACACATGACCTTGGCTTGTGACCTTGAACTTAGTACCATCAACTAAACATTGTCGTCTGCAACTTCTTTGTTTTGTTTGTATGGGGTTTTATGCTGCTTTCAATAATCTTTCAGTTATATCGCGGCGGCTGGAGCACCTAACAATGGAATCCTGGTATTTCTCACACCAGTACTACCACATCCTTTCCTAGCCTCCAGCTGCTATCCAACATAGGCCTACGATTATCGACCCATTGGTGGGAGACAATTAGTCGGAAAGGATGGGTGCCACTGTGGGGGATCGAACCAGGGACCTCTAGATAGACAGTCCGACGCGCTACCAACTGCGCTATTTGAATATGGACTCAAGACGAAACTCTGCTATCTTGTAATGAGTTATAAACCTAATTGTCCACTTGAGATGCCCCCTCTGTTGACATGACAACCTAATAATTTAGTCTGGAACACTTAAGACAGGAAGTGCAACAATCCTTAAAAGCCCAATACCTGTTAGGACAGACTGGAGAAGAGATCCAAATATTTCATTATCACGACACCGTGCTATAACTCTTCTCCCACGAAGCAATAGCCCTGCACACAACATCTTCCACTTAACCCTTTCTGACACAATGTTGCTTGTTACAAGCAATTTCTTCATTTTTAGCCTGGTGTCTTGCAGGGTATTTCAAATCAATCAATTGGAAACAAGTTTTCATGCATTTCCGCTCATTTCCATGCATGCTCATAAATATGAAATAAAAGCAATTTTGGTAAACAGTAAGGGGTCATGATTGATTGAATAGGGTTTAAAGCAACTTTTGATAGTATTTCAGTTATATCGGGGCGTATGAAGCTTCCAACCATGGATTCCTGGTAGTTCACACACCAGTACTACCACTACATCCTTATCTAGCCTCCAGCTGGTCCTCCTAATTAGGTATACGATTTACTTACTCATATTGATGACACATGCTGGTATTATTGAGTGTGGTTACTGAAAAGCCAGAAAAACTGCTCTCAGGACTTTCAGTCCTTTGATTCATATTGTTAACAGACATATTTAACCCTTGTCATGTTGAATTAAAATCCTATACAGAAATGCCTTAGAGTCAAAGAACTGACAGCACTGGAAAGTTTTATTGGGGGTCAATATTTCTTTCGAAAATTGATTATTCAAACATTTCTGAATTAAAGAGGATAAACAGGAGATGTAGACCAAGATCAGACTGCACTTATGTGTAGTCTGATCTTTGTCTTTACCCCCTGCCAAAGCAGGAATATTCCGGGTTCAGCATGACAAGGGTTAACATTAAAAAAAACTTGAAATTGTCATCTACAACTTCATTAAAACTTGCAAAGTCTAAATTTATGATGTGTGGTAATTGGTTCAATCAGTAGCTCAACTAGTATGGAATCGAAGTTGTAATACCATCAACTGATTGATTGATTTGGTTAACCTTTGTCATGCTGAATAATATCCTTTGCAAAATTGATTTAAATATATCAAAGGGGATTTATTGTGGGGGGAAACTAGACTGGGGAACTAATGAAGAATTATATTGACAATTACAATCAAGTTACAGTTCCTAAGCAAATTAAACAATTCAACTGCAATTCAGATAGATGATTATATTTCCAAAAAAGGAAAGTTTCATCAATGAATCGGCCTAGGATAAATTACGGCAGGGGGAAATTTCCAATCATAAATCACAGTCTGCAACAGGATACGTGCACAAATAAAACGTAATGACAGATAATTCATTCATTGTTGCCGATTCTCCCGGGGGCCGTAAAACTATAAATGAGAAATTCATTCATCAAACACAATAGAAAACGATTGGGGCTGATTTGATATTCATTATTTGGGAGAATTTCCCCAGAATTGTCCAAAACATTTTCAGGCCCATTCACAAGTATTCTATTACACCTTCTTACAGTTACGAGTTACAATATTCTAGAAATTTACAGAAAATATACCAAATCAAGTCTGACCTGGATAGAATTCCTATGAAAGCTTTCATAAAAGAAAATTATCACATATTCTTTGCTGATTGAAACTTATTGTGTTTTCATAAAAATAACAACATCCAAGAAGTCATGGCCTAATGCCCTGCTGAAACGGCTTGATAACACAGCCAAGACTCTCTTCAATATGCTAGTAATAATGGGATTCTCTTCAATATGCTGGTAATAATGGGACTCTCTTCAATATGCTGGTAATAATGGGATTCTCTTCAATATGCTAGTAATAATGGGACTCTCTTCAATATGCTGGTAATAATGGGATAACAGCACTATTATACTTCTAGAAAACACTAAGTGTGTAAACCCATTACCAAACAACAACATTTTAGACTGGTCAAAATTCAAATAAATGCAGAAGACAAGTTTTAGCTGATGAAACCATATTTTTTTTTATATCTTTTAGAGGTTGAAAATATTGTGAATAATGAAGAAATTGCTTGAAACAAGCAATTTCTTCATTCTCCTGAATGTTTTTCAAGGAGCTTTATTACTTGGGACTGGGTTATCTGAAAAATCAAGTATGCCAGCTGCAGCACAGTATTCCTCCTCCATGTGTTTTATCTGCCCTTGATAATTGTGTTGATAGCGTGTAAGTATTCCAGGTTAAGTTCAAGACAAAATGTCTGTCAGAAAATAGCTAAGAAAGTAATGATCAATGTAAAATCCACTTTCCCTCACTCCGATCAATGAACCAATAAAATTTCAAGTTGATTGCTACAATACTTTTGGAAGTAAGTCCCAGACAAAATCTAATGCAGAAAAAACAATAAGGGAAATAACTCGGAACTGAAAGCAAGCTAATCCTATAATTAGTGTATACTGCACATTTCTCTTGTTCACCTGAACAAAACTGTTTACACTTGAGAAATAAGAGAGTTTTATAATAATTTATCATTCAACATATTATGTACAATGGTTACATTCTATAATTTGAATACAATTGACATTAAAAATAACCTTGATCAATGAGCTTGAAACCAGTTTCAACAAGGTGCCAAACTGTCACAAGATACGCCCGTCAAACTGCTTAATATTAACTGGGGGTTTGAATAGAACTGAGGTTATTTTGAATGATTTTTTTTGTCAAACAAAGTATGAAAAACAACAAAGGGCAATAACTCAAAATATAGGCTAGGTAGAGTTATGATTCTTGTACACTGCACTCCCACTTGGTGAGCTCTATCCATCCATGAAGTTTCATGATTCTAGCTATTATACTTTTAGAGATATACTCCGGACAAGATTCAAGTATGAAAAACAACAAAGGGCAATAACTCAAAAAATAGGATAGGTAGAGTTATGGTTCTTGTACACTGCACTCCCACTTGATGAGCTCAATCCATCCATGAAATTTCATGATTCTAGCTATTATACTTTTAGAGATATACTCCGGACAAGATTCAAGTATGAAAAACAACAAAGGGCAATAACTAAAAAAATAGGCTAGGTAGAGTTATGGTTCTTGTGCACTGCACTCCCAACTGGTGAGATCTATACACCCATGAAGTTTCATGATCCTAGCTATAATACTTTTAGAGATATACTCCGGACAAGATTCAAGTATGAAAAACAACAAAGGGCAATAATTCAAAAAATAGGCTAGGTAGAGTTATGGTTCTTGTGCACTGCACTCCCCCTTGGTGAGATCAATACATCCATGAAGTTTCAAGATTCTAGCTATTATAATTTTAGAGATATACTCCGGACAAGATTCAAGTATGCAAAACAACAAAGGGCAATAACTCAAAAAATAGACTAGGTAGAGTTATGGTTATTGTACACTACACTCCCACTTGGTGAGCTCTATCCATCTATGAAGTTTCATGATTCTAGCTATTATACTTTTAGAGATATACTCCGGACAAGATTCAAGTATGGAAAACAACAAAGGGCAATAACTCAAAAAATAGGCCAGGTAGAGTTATGGTTCTTGTGCACTGCACTCCCCCTTGGTTAGATCTATACACACATAAAGTTTCATGATCCTAGCTATAATACTTTTAGAGATATACTCCGGACAAGATTAAAGTATGAAAAACAACAAAGGGCAATAACTCAAAAAATAGGCTAGGTAGAGTTAAGGTTCTTGTGCACTGCACTCCCCCTTGGTGAGATCTATACACCCATGAAGTTTCATGATCCTAGCTATAATACTTTTAGAGATATACTCCGGACATGATTCAAGTATGAAAAACAACAAAGGGCAATAACTCAAAAAATAGGCTAGGTAGAGTTATGGTTCTTGTGCACTGCACTCCCCCTTTGTGAGATCTATACACCCATGAAGTTTCATGATCCTAGCTATTATACTTTTAGAGATATACTCCGGACGAGATTCAAGTATGAAAAACAACAAAGGGCAATAACTCAAAAAATAGGCTAGGTAGAGTTATGGTTCTTGTACACTGCACTCCCACTTGGTGAGCTCTATCCATCTATGAAGTTTCATGATTCTAGCTTTTATACTTTTAGAGATATACTCCGGACAAGATTCAAGTATGAAAAACAACAAAGGGCAATAATTCAAAAAATAGGCTAGGTAGAGTTATGGTTCTTGTGCACTGCACTCCCCCTTGGTGAGATCAATACATCCATGAAGTTTCAAGATTCTAGCTATTATAATTTTAGAGATATACTCCGGACAAGATTCAAGTATGCAAAACAACAAAGGGCAATAACTCAAAAAATAGACTAGGTAGAGTTATGGTTACTGTACACTACACTCCCACTTGGTGAGCTCTATCCATCTATGAAGTTTCATTATTCTAGCTATTATACTTTTAGAGATATACTCCGGACAAGATTCAAGTATGGAAAACAACAAAGGGCAATAACTCAAAAAATAGGCCAGGTAGAGTTATGGTTCTTGTGCACTGCACTCCCCCTTGGTTAGATCTATACACACATAAAGTTTCATGATCCTAGCTATAATACTTTTAGAGATATACTCCGGACAAGATTCAAGTATGAAAAACAACAAAGGGCAATAACTCAAAAAATAGGCTAGGTAGAGTTATGGTTCTTGTGCACTGCACTCCCCCTTGGTGAGATCTATACACCCATGAAGTTTCATGATCCTAGCTATAATACTTTTAGAGATATACTCCGGACATGATTCAAGTATGAAAAACAACAAAGGGCAATAACTCAAAAAATAGGCTAGGTAGAGTTATGGTTCTTGTGCACTGCACTCCCCCTTGGTGAGATCTATACACCCATGAAGTTTCATGATCCTAGCTATTATACTTTTAGAGATATACTCTGGACGAGATTCAAGTATGAAAAACAACAAAGGGCAATAACTCAAAAAATAGGCTAGGTAGAGTTATGGTTCTTGTACACTGCACTCCCACTTGGTGAGCTCTATCCATCTATGAAGTTTCATGATTCTAGCTTTTATACTTTTAGAGATATACTCCGGACAAGATTCAAGTATGAAAAACAACAAAGGGCAATAACTCAAAAAATAGGCCAGGTAGAGTTATGGTTCCTGTGCACTGCACTCCCCCTTGGTGAGATCTATACACCCATGAAGTTTCATGATCCTAGCTATAATACTTTTAGAGATATACTCCGGACAAGATTCAAGTATGAAAAACAACAAAGGGCAATAACTCAAAAAATAGGCTAGGTAGAGTTATGGTTCTTGTGCACTGCACTCCCCCTTGGTGAGATCTATACACCCATGAAGTTTCATGATCCTAGCTATAATACTTTTAGAGATATACTCCGGACAAGATTCAAGTATGAAAAACAACAAAGGGCAATAACTCAAAAAATAGGCTAGGTAGAGTTATGGTTATTGAGCACTGCACTCCGTATTGATGAGAAGAATATAACTGCCAAGTTTAAAGTCAATCGGACTTACAGTGACAGAGTTATGCTCCGGACAAAGAAGTGGACACCGCCGGACAACCGGACGCCCGGACGCCCGGACGCCCGGACGCCCGGACGGCCGGACGCCCGGACACCACGGGTGATCCCATAATACGTCCCGTCTTCGACGGGCGTATAACAAAAAGTACTCACCACAAGCAATAAAAATATGACCTTGAAAAACTGATCTTGACAAATAAACTATTACTATGGTTCAGTTTAATTTTTTTAGAGCTCAAAATGACCATGACATTTGAATTCAATCAATTTAAGGGCAGATAATTCAAGAAAGACCCGAGCTTTTAGAATTTCTGAAGTCTTATGTTAACCCATTCAAACACAGCATTTTTTGACTGGTCCAAATTGAAAGAAGCTGCAGACGACAATTTCAAGATGATGGAATTTTGAATTTTTTCTTCTATTTGGATAGAAAACATTGTAGATAATGAAGAAATTGCTTGATACAAGGAATTTCTTCATTTTCCACAATATTTTCCAAAGTTCTTTTCTAGAGGGGCGTAAAAAGGGGGGATTGAGTTGGAATGGGTTAGAATGTGGCAAGATTCAGTTAAATCCAATAGATTTTGTAGATGGAGTTGTGCACTCACACACAAAACAGTAATTTTAAGCTATATTGTTAAGTAAGGGGCTGATAATTCAGGAACAACTTGACATATCAATCAACAATTTTAGTCCTAAGCACAACTAGACATCATAGAGTCATTGTGGCAGGTTTCAGTAAGTGTACTCAGAAGAAATAAAGGGTTTTTTTTTTGTTCAATTCAAGGGCAGATAATTCAAGATAACTCAAGAATGACTAGAGCGAATTTGAATTTCAAGGGTCTTATACCCAACTAGACATCATAGAAAGTAATAGTGGGAAATTTCATCTCTTTGCCATAAATAATGTAGGATAAGATGTGCACACAATAAACATAGTGATTTTCCTTCAATTCAAGGGCAGATAATTCAAGATAACCCAAGAATGATTTGAATTCAAAAGGTCTTATGTACAACAAGACATCATAGGGAGTAATTGTGCCAAGTTTCAGCTCATTCCCAGTGATAGTTTAGGAGGAGTTGCGCACACAAAACATAGTGATTTTCCTTCAATTCAAGGGCAGATGATTCAAGATAACTCACAAGTGACTGGAGCGGTTTGAATTTCAAAGGACTTATGCACAACTAAACATCAAAGGGAGTTTTTGTGCCAAGTTTCAGCTCATTCCCATTGATAGTTAAGGAGGAGTTGCGCACACAAAACATAGTGATTTTCATTCAAGTCAAGGGCAGATAATTCAAGATAACTCACAAGTGACAGGAGCGATTTGAATTTCAAAGGACTATAGCACAACTAAACATCATAGGGAGTTTTTGTGCCAAGTTTCAGCTCATTCCCATTGATAGTTTAGGAGGAGATGTGCTCACAATAAAGATAGTGTTTTGTGTTCATTTCAAGGGCAGATGATTCAAGATAACTCAAGAATGACTGGAGTGCTTTGAATTTCAAAGGTCTTATGCACAACAAGACATCATAGGGAGTAATTGTGCCAAGTTTCAGCTCATTCCCATGGATAGTTTAGGAGGAGTTGTGCACACAAAAAATTGCTAACGGACGGACAGACAGACAGACAGACTGACTTTGGCCATAACATAATATGACCCTTCGGGCGTATAAAAGGATATAACTTCTAAGCTCAAGGGGAGATAACCTGTAGAAATGGAGAGTTTGTTTTGGCTAATAAAACATGTATAATATATAACCAAATGACAAAGTTTTAGACTTTTCCAAATTCAAAGAAGTTGCAGGGAAAAATTTCTATTTGATAAAATTTCCAAAATTTCTGAATTTTTGTAATTAGCAATTTCTTTTCCCCCAAGTTGTGTAAAAAGGTGAAATTATGTGGAAATGAATTAACAAGAACATTTGGTGGACAGTGTCAATGTGTCAATGGACATTACAATTTGAAATCTCGTCGCTTGATAAGAAACTTAATTAGGGACAAATAATCTCAAGAATAATTTCTAAGGTAGGTAAATTGGAGAGAAAATCAAGAAAAAGAAACCATCCTAGTTTGCCTTGCCTTGATTAGATATATTAAATGAAAAAGGAAATATTTCATTTAGAAGTGACTGTCAGAAACTGTGTATCTACTTATTATCTGTTAGATCAATGAATTGGTCTTAACTCTTTACATGTAGACAAATTAAAAAGCTGGTAGAAATTTTAACCTATTACCATATGATAAAGTTTTAGAATAGCTCACATTTCAAACTACATGTCGAATGGAAAACAAGAGTAGTCAGAGACAGATATTGCTCCCCAAATATAGCTCTTTTACAAAAAGTATAAATAAATGGGGAATTTGGACTGAGGGACAGACAAAGAGGTGGCTAATTATGCTTGTCCTTCTCCACACATGCTTAATTTTAACCTTCAACCTTGAGTTGTGACCTTGAAGCTTATTTTTGGCACAATTACTCATGATAGAGAACAATTGTGAAAAATTATTTTGAAATCCATCCAATTTTTGGGAGCTGAACAATTAACTCATGACGGAGAACCGTTGTGCAAAGTTATTTCAAGATCCCTCAATAGTTTTAGGAGCTATGCTCTGGACATGCTCAAATTCAATCTTCAACCTTGAGCTGTGACCTTACAGCTATCTTAATATTTCTTTCGAATCTACTCATGATAGGGAACATTTGTGCCAAGTTATAATGAAATCCATCCATATTTGAAGAAGTTATGTCATGGATAATCTCAATCTTAATATTTTAGCTTGAACAGTGACCTTGACCTTTGAGCTTTCCAAAAGCTAGGAAAAATGTCTTGGTGCATAAGGAATAAACATATCAAGTTTCATTGACCTTGGCCTAAAGTTTGTGGATAAATCAAACTGGACAGAAGGACAGATTGATGGTTGGACAGACAAAGCTTGCCCTTAGTGGAGTATAAAAAAAGCTTTGGAAAACATTGTGGAAAATGACACAATTACTTCATTACCCACTTTGGGAGAGCTTCATCCAAGAAACATACCTGCTATCAGGATGAACATTGCCTAAAGGACATTGGACTATAAGAATAGCTAACATGCAGCAGTTTGTGAGAAAACTTGTTAGAAATTATCTTCCTGAACACTCAGGCCTTTAAAAGCTTCAAATCAACTAGAATTGATACACCCCCACCAGTATTTTGTTACTCAAGTAGCACAGTTGATATATGACCTATGTCACCCAAAAACAAAAGGACACCTCTTTGGATCATGGATAACATTTGTATACAGTTTCATAGTCCTTAAGGTCAAATGACTTATGAACTAGAGTATGGAAATGGTTTTCAATCAAAGTACAGTAATGTGACCTTGACCTTTGACCTATTCAACCCTAAAACAATAGGGCACTTCCTTGGATTATTGGCAGCAACTTCTTTTACATTTCATGGTTATAGGTCCATTGGTTAACCCTTTCCTGTTTTGCAAAATTTTAGACTCGTCCAAATTCAAAGGTTTTGCAGACAAAATTTCAAAGTTGATTTTATTTGAAAAAATGACCATTTACTAGGGTAGAAAATATTGTAGAAAAAGAAGAAATTGCTTGTTACAAGCAATTTCTTCTTTTTTCAACAATGTTTTCTCAAAAATAAAATCACAGGGACATAAAAACCAGGGATTAACCAGGAAAGGGTTAAAGCACGGAAACAAAAAATTGACCAACGGACGGATGGATGGATGAACTGACAAACGGACATTGTGAAACCAATATACCCCTTTCTACTTTGTAGACGACCAGGTGTTTATAATAAAACTAGGGTCTGTTTGGTGAGAACTTCAAGTCAAAATATTCATTTTTAACCTTTGGGAAAAAGTATTGGAAAAGGAGATGCCTTTTTATCCTTGTCATTCTGAACCCAGAATTTTCCTGTTTTTGGAGGAGGTATAGACAAAGATCAGCATGCACATGAGTGCAGTCTGATCTTGGTCTACACCTCTTTTTTGTCCCCTTTCAACTACAGTTGTTTAAATAATAAATATTGACCCTTATTAAGACCTTCCAGTGCTGTTGTTCCAGCTTTGATCTTAAAGTAACTCTGCATAGGATTTTAATTTAGAATGACAAGGGGTACTAGCTTACCTGATATAATTCTGATGGAAGATATTCTCCTTCTCTTGACTAGGACTAACACTGCCCTCATGACTAGAAAGATGAAGATCGCAACCTCTAGGGGTATACGTAAGAGGGTTATAATCCTCAAAACTGTATAGTTCTAAGTGATGTACATCAGAATCTGTTTCGAAATGCTCCTGACTGAAATTTAAGCATAAACAAACATGATGCATTTTAAGATTAACCTTTGTCATGCTGAACCTGGAATATTCCTGTTCAGGTGCAGGTAAGGTCAAGTCTGCACATCTGGGAAGACTGGACTTTGGTCTCAAAAATATTAACAAAACCCTGTGTTGTGGGTACTCATTTGGAATTGTTTAGTCTTGATAATTTGAATAAGAGTCTATAACCAAGATTTTTTTCTAACAAACAACAATTTTACACTGTTAATATAGCCTGCTATCTAGTTCTTTGATATTGATATCCAATAATTCGATCCATCACCAGATGACAAAATTTTAGCCTGGTGCAAATTCGAAGAAAATGCAGACGGAAATCTATAGTTCATGAAATTCTAAATCCTTGTTTTAAGTAGAAAAGATTGTGGATAATGAAGTAATTGCTTGTAACAAGCAATTTCTTCATTTTCAATAATGTTTTCTCAATCTATTTTCTTGAGAGGTTTCAAAGAGCGGGACTATGTGGTAATGGGTTAATCCCTTTGGGGCTTAAAAACAAGATCATATTGAAGTAAAACAGTTGCTCTAATGTCCTGTACATATAAATAGGGAGTTAGCCCAGCACTGTTGTAAGTACACTTACAAGTATATAAACATTTGCACTTATGACAGTGTTGCATTAAGCCTGCAATTTGAATTTATTCATTTACCTGTATGTTTGCCTTTAAAGTCAAAGAACTACATTTTGACATCATAAATAAAATTGGACAAGCTTATCTCTGTGTCTGAGACCTTATAAACAATCAGAAACAAGATGTGTTTGTGAAACACAATGCCCCCACAACAGGACTTAACTATGAAAAGTGTTGTTGAATTATACATGAGTTTTAATAGAGTATTTTAGTGAAAGCGACAAGGAAATTTTTTTGGCGTTTGACCTTGGTATGTGACCTTGACCTTATCACATGACCTTGACATGAGGAGATGCGTATTATGGAGATATATCATCATGCCAAATATGAGCATTATATCTTGAATAGGCTGGTAGTAATTGGCATTGTTAAGTTTTTTGGTTAAGTTTTGCAAACAGACCGAGAGACGGAAAGACGGACAATGGTAAAACAATATGCCCCCGATCTTTTGATGCAGGGGCATAAAGATACAGTTTTTGACATTATCCTATTTCTGCACCTTTTATATCATGGCTTGACCCATTACAACATGACAAAATCTTAGACTATTTGAAATTGAAAGAAGTTGCAGATGACAATTTCAAGTTGGTGGAATTTAGAAAATCTTTGCCTTGTAGGATAGAAAACATTGTGGACATTGAAGAAATTGCTTGTTTCAAGCATTTTCTATATTGTCCACATGTTTTCCAAAGCCTTTTTATTCTAGATGTGTAAAAAATTTGGATTGAGAGGGAATGGGTTAAGGTGCAGTCATTGAGAGCTGTGGAACCACAATAATTTTGCTTTTCTTATAAAAGGGAAACAAGTCTGATAGGTAAATTCAAGCATAATAACCTAGTTATTTCCCTTGACTTTTTAGTGCATATGGCTGAATTTGCACTCCTTGTTTTGAAACCCCTGTAGAAAAAATACTAATGAAAATATTGTGGAAAAAGAGGAAACTGCTTTCAGTTTAGACAATTCTTAGATTCTGTCTTCTTGTAAGTTAACACCCCACTCCCAACAATATCTTGCATTTAAATTCTTCATAGAAATTTTGAAAAAACACTGTGAGAAAAGCTGGAATTGCTTTTTAAAACCAATTCTTTCCTTCTTCACAGTGTTTAC
Source organism: Fragum fragum (assembly GCA_946902895.1). NCBI lineage: Eukaryota > Metazoa > Mollusca > Bivalvia > Cardiida > Cardiidae > Fragum > Fragum fragum. The sequence goes on along the minus strand of OX336365.1, from coordinate 17,971,970 downwards.
TATCCTAATTTGTACTTATATTTCAATGTGTAATCACTTGTAACCCATTTCCACAAAATTACACTGTTTTAAGCCCCTCAAGAAAAAAGCTTTGAAAAACATTGTGGAAAATGCAGAAATTGCTTGTCACAAGCAAACTCTTTTTTACCCTTAAAGTTTTCAAAAAAAAAAGACATATATTTAAATTTCATCAACTAAAATTTGTTGTCTGCAACCTCCTTCAATTTGGTTGATTGATTAATCAATTGATGAATGAATGGGGTTTAACACCACTTTTAACAGTATTTCAGTCATATTGAGGCGGCTGGAGCACCTAACCATGGATCCCTGGCATTTCTCACACTAGCGCTACCACTACATCCTTTCTGAGCCTCCTGCTGTTCATCTCACATAGGTTAAGGATTATGGGAGACAAATGTCAGAAAGGATATCTGTCACGGCCAGGGATCGAACCCGGAACCCCTTGACTAGGAGTCTTACGTGCTACCACTGTACTATGGCCGGGTCCATCTTCAATCTGGACTTGTACAATATTTTGTTGTCTTGTGAGGGGTTAAGGTAGACAATTCAATATTTATGAAATTTGATACTTTCAATTAAGAAATAAAGAGAATATTTTTTATTTCCATAGAGGTATGAACATAAAATCTTAACCCTTGTCATGCTGTATAAATTACCTTAATGAATTGATGTAAAATCAAAGGAATGAGAGCACTGGTAGAACTTGTTGAAAAATCAATGCTTCTTAAGAAAATCAATTTCATAAACAACCCCGGCAGGAAAAGTACAAGCAGGAGGTGTAGATCAAGATCAGACTGCACTTATGTGCTAGCTGATCTTGGTCTATACCTCCTGCCAAAACCGGAATATTCCGGGTTCAGCATGACAAGGGTTAATCACACTGTATGAATATTCAAAGGGTATTCATACATTAGTGTGATTAAGTATTTAGGTTCATACCTCAATAAAAACAAAATATAATGTGACCAAGCAAAAAAAAGCATAAATTTTACTAGTTTTGAGTTACATTTTACAGATCTACTTTTTGCACAAGCAATTACAAAATAGATGTGTCATGGAAGTATGAAAAGAAAATTTCAGCCAATCGAAAGGCTGGAATCTTGATAGATGACACTGAAATTGAATCATTATAAAGTAAAACTTGTATTTAGTGACAAATTTTACTAGTTTTGAGTTACATTTTACAGATCTACTTTTTGCACAAGCAATTACAAAATAGATGTGTCATGGAAGTATGAAAAGAAAATTTCAGCCAATCGAAAGGCTGGAATCTTGATAGATGACACTGAAATTGAATCATTATAACTCAAACAAGAGCCTTCTGAGATGGATTATGCTCCCTGAATAAGGCTTTGTCACAAAACTGTGCAAAAAACTTCTTATTGAATGCAACTATAGTTTGAGAGTTCAGTTTACAAGAAATTTGGAAGTTTGATAAACATTGAAGGAATCTGTTTGGCTTCACAGGCCTAATTCTAGTAAAATTCAATATTATTATGCGGTAAAGGGTTAAATATTTTACCTTGACCATCAAAGTTATCAATGAAAAATGTCTACATATAAAAAATATAGACTCTAACTTGAGAAGTCTTGCAGAAACAATAGACTGATTTATTTTAGAGTAGGGAATATACAAAATGTAAAGCAACATGGCATTATGCCCCCTTAAAGCATGGTAAGGTTCATTGGGATAAACATTACCTATGGCACTTAATGAACAACATTTATGTAAAGTAACAAGAAATTTGGGCAATTTATAAAGTAGGTATATTTGAAAATTAATGACCTTAACATTTTGACCTTGACCAATGACCTTGAACTTAGTACCAACAGAAAGTCAATGTCATAAGCAATGCACATGTATAATATGAAGGCTATACCACTTACCATTGTATACTTATGGGCGATGTTAAAGTTAAAAAATTTGAAATTTTGACCTTGACAAATGACCTTGACAGATGACCTTGAACCTAATACCAACAGAAAGGTCATGTCAAAAGCAATGCATATATTAAATATGAAGGCTATATCACATACCATTTTATACTTATGGACAATGTAAAAGTTAAATAATTTGAAATTTTGACCTTGAGAAATGACCTTGATCTTGACTTATGACCTTGAACTTATTACCAACAGAAAGGTCATGTCATAAGCAATGCACATGTGAAATATGAAGGTTATATCACTTACTATTGTAAACTTATGGACAAAAAATTCGAAATTTTGACCGTGATAAACAACCTTGACCTCAACAGATAACCTTGACCTTAGTACCAACAGAAAGGTTTTATCATAAGCAATGCACATATGAAATATGAAGGCTTTATCACTTTCCATTGTAAACTTATAGACAAAGTTAAAGTTAAAGTTAAGATTTTTGAAATTCTGACCTTGACACATGATCTTGACTTATGACCTTGAACTTATTACCAACAAAAAGGGTTTGTCACAAGCAATGCACTCGTGAAATATGAAGACTATATCTGTAACCAATCAAAAGTTATATATAAGTTATATATAAGATTTTGGGACAAAAAGAGAGCTTACGTAAAGCTAATAACATTAAGGCCCTGTTCCCCATGACACAATTTTTTAAGTGTAAATTTTCTATAGTTTTAGGTCAAGAGGATCTGATTTGCTACTCAAATATGAAATCTAATAAAATTCTGAATAAAAGACTAGGAGAAATTGGCAAAAAACTAATTTTTACATTAAGGCCCCTTTTTCCATGATGCAGCCTTGAATTGAGAAAAGTCTACAAAGGTGTCTTGGAAATTTGCTAGGAAGATTATAAATGAAGTTTCATCCAATTAGGCCCAGGGATTCCTGAGATATGACGTTGGACGGATGGAAGGATGGACAGATGGATGCGCGCACAAGCCAGCTGCTATATGCTCCCCGCCACTCCCCCAATTTTTTTTCGAGGAGCATAAAAAACAAGATGTGTTTGTGAAACACTATGCCCCGGAAACAGGAATTTTTTTAGAAACAGGTGATTTTTATTGTTATTTTTTTGCTTTGTTTTAAGAAAAGGGTTAAAATTTTAACCTTGACCTTGATGAAATGACCTTCCCCAGTTGCTCCTTGTTGAGACCTATCTACATACCAAATATTAGCATTGTAACTTAATCAGGGCTGAAGTTATAGGAAAATGTTTAGTTGGCAGGTTAAGTTTTTGAGCAACGTCTTAGGGAAAAGGGTTAAAATTTTGACCTTGACCTTGATGAAATGACCTTCCCCAGTTGAGCCTTGTTAAGACCTATCTACATACCAAATATCAGCATTTTAACTTAATTAGGGATGAAGTTATAGGAAAATGTTTAGTTGGCAGGTTAAGTTTTTGAGTAACGTCTTAGGGAAAAGGGTTAAAATTTTGACCTTGACCTTGATGAAATGACCTTCCTCAGTTGCCCTTTGTTGAGACCTATCTACATACCAAATATTAGCATTGTAACTTAATCAGGGATGAAGTTATAGGAAAATGTTTAGTTGGCAGTTTTAGTTTTTGAGTAACGTTTTAGGGAAAAGGGTTAAAATTTTGACCTTGACCTTGATGAAATGACCTTCCCCAGTTGCGCCTTGTTGAGGCCTATCTACATACCAAATATCAGCATTGTTACTTAATCAGGGCTGAAGTTATAGGAAAATGTTTAGTTGGAAGGTTAAGTTTTGCAGACAGACAGACGGACAGACAGACGGACACGGTAAAACAATATGCCCCTGATCTACCGATGCGGGGGCATAAAAATAATTTTGTTGTTGTTGTTGTTGTTTGACTAACTACTCTAGAATTCTCTATAATTCCTATGTTGTTACAACTCAATGGAATAGTCTGATTGAGGCTATTCCAATGAGTCTCACCAACACTTGATTTAGTCATGCTATTTTCTTTTTTTTTTTTTTTTTCAGCAAATACATCAACTTCTAACAAGTTTTCACTTTTGAAACGGAAGCAAAAACAGGAATTTGGAATATGGCTGCTCAATGTTGATGGAGGTGGTAGTTTGATCAAGACTGACTGTATATAATAGTAGACTATCACAGACCTTTGTTCTCTTTCTTTTACAGGAAAGTCATCAATGTTTATTTCAAAAACTTGAAATAGTTCTGTGTTTAGTTGTTCCTGGGAGATGGGATACTCCTTCAAACGTTCTTTGTTGTTGGCATGCCGACCTCGTCTTCGGCTCATTCTGCTCCATCAAGATTCAGACTGTTGTTCTCTGAAAAGCACAAACCAAAAATTCTAGAAAGAATTTGGTAAAATGAGCAGGGACAGAAACTACTGAAATCATTGGTCAGGTTACAATATTTGAGTTACTGTAAACATCTTTAACCCATTACCAGACAACAACATTTTAGACTGGTCCAAATTGAAAGAAGTTTAAAAAAGTTGCAGACATTAATTTTCATTCGATTATTTTTTTTTTTTTTTTTTACTTTATATGTAGAATTATTTTTGTGTAGATAATGATGAAATTGCTTGTAATAAGCAATTTCTTAATTTTCCGCAATTTTTTCTTAACCCATTCCAACACAGTGACGCTTTTGGACGCCCCTCAAGAATAACAATTAGGAAAACATTGTTTAAAATGAAGAAATTGCTTGTAACAAGCAATTTCTTCATTTTAAACAATGTTTTCTACCCTAAGAGTTGAATTAATCTAAAATTTCATATACTTTACATTGTCGTCTGCAACTCCTTTCGATTTGGATTAGATTAAAAATTTGCCGTCTGGTAATGGGTTAAGCCCTTTTCCCTTTGGTGGTGATTTATTTTTGCTTACTTGCCATAATACATGGTCTTTGTTTTGTTTGGGACCCATATTCTGATTCATAAATGACCTATGGCAAGAACCAATATGTAAAGTTATAACAGTTAATCATATTTAATTCGGTTCGCATGGTTCTAACATGGTGAAGTTTTAACACTTTGTTAACCCTTTCCTGTTTTTCAAATTATAGACTGGTCCGAATTGAAAGAGACTGCAGACGACAATGAAAATTGAATGCAATTTGAAATGAAACCATCCAATGTGGTAGAAAATATTGTGGAAAAAAAAGAAATTGCTTGTAACAAGCAATTTCTTCTTGTCCCACAATAGTTTCCTAAGTACCAAATCACAGGGACGTAAAAACCAGGAATTGAACAGGAAAGGGTTAACTAGTCTAATTGCATACATTGAAATTGGTAAATATACATTTTATGCTTCATCTTTTTCACTGTTTCTTTGTAGCAAACATAATCTTTGCATGTCTTACGATTTAATTTGTCACTTGTAAGTTCAATTTTGATACTCAATAAGAATGTAAATATATAATCTTAACCCATTCCCATACAGTGACACTTTTTGATGCCCTCAAACTAAAAATGGTATCTATCTCGTCTTTAACCCATTTCCACACAAGCAGGCCTTTTCATGCACCTCAAAAAAAGCCTTTGAAAATATTGTGGAAAATGAAGAATTTGTTAACAGGCAATTTCCTCATTATCCACATTTTCTCACCAAAAACCATAAGCCTGTGTTCTGTAAATAATCAAATTTCAAAAGAAATATTGTTTCTCATAAAGACTTTCCCGTGCTCTCAGTCCTTTGAATTTTAAGCAATTCTGTATAGGATTTTAATTCAGCATGACAAGGGTTTTCAGATTGCTGGCCACGCCCACTGACCTCTGATAGGAATTTTTACTTCACAATTTTGCAAAATGTACGGCCAGTAATAGATAACCAACAACATGTGTTTGTGATAAACCTTGCTCTCATTATAGCCTTAACCCTTTCCTGGTTAATCCATGGTTTTTACGTCCCTGTGATTTTTTAATTGAGAAAACATTGTGGAAAAAGAAGAAATTGCTTGTAACAATTGCTTACCCTACTAAATGATTATTTTTCAAATAGAATCAACTTTAAATTTTTGTCTGCAAACGTCTGCAAACCTTTTGAATTTGGACAGGTCTAAAATTTTGCAAAACAGGAAAGGCATAATTCTGAAATGGGACCTTGATTAGTGACATAGACCTTGAAGGATGACCTTGACCTTACAAACATCTGATGCATACCAATGCAAGGAACCTGTGAGACATGTATCTTGAATAGGCTTAAAGTAATTGTAAATGTTAAGGTTTTTTTGTTAAATTTTGCAGACACACAAGCATACAGACATATGGTCAACAGTAAAACGATTTGCCCCATTCTTTTGATGCGGTGCATAAAAGGTAAAATGGTTGATTTGCAATCTGAACATAGTTTAAATAAGCTGTAGATAAAGCGTTTGCCAAATCAACAAAATGCTTCACATAAGTGTTGGTCAATGTTAGAGTTCAAAGTTCACCTCTGGTCTAAAAAAATTATTTGATTGGTCGATTGATTATTTGATTGACAGTCTGATAATCCATCTATTGCTGAGTTCTTAAAAAAAATTCATACCAACCATAGCCATTTTGCCTTATAACAAGCAATTTATTCATTATCCATATTGTTTTCTACCCCAAAGATTTCACCAACTATAAATTATGCTCTTCATCTTCCTTCAATTTGGACGAGTCTAAAATTTTGTTGTCTGGTAATGGTTCAATAAAAGTTTTCTACCTGTATGTGTCCTATAAATGTAATAACTATAGTTTGAATTATCTGTAGTTATGACATTTTAGTAACTCATCAACATTATAATAAATCATAACTTGTTTATTATCGCATAATATTGAGGAATTTGACAGAAAGTTCATGTGTAGAAGTCAAGATTAATGTCTGATAATTTAGTGATATTACCCACTTACGTCACAGTTATTATGTCTTAATATGAATTTAATATCTCCTTCTACTTCATTAAACCCTTTACTGTTTTATCCAAATTCATAGATTTTGCAGACAACAATTTAAAGTAGATTTTATCTGAAAAATAATCATTCAATAGGTTAGAAAATATTGTGAAACAAGAGGACAATTGACCCAGAAGTTCTCATCTGAGTCGGTGGCAACTCATAGTAAAATCAAAGTACTGAAAGTACTGTAAGCTAGCAAAGCATGGTTGAATTTAGAAAATCGTTCCCTTGTTAGGTAGAAAACATTGTGGACATTGAAGAAATTGCTTGTTATAAGCAATTTCTTCATTGTCCACTATGTTTTCAAATGCTTATTTCTTGAGATGTTTAAAAAGTGGAATTGGGTGGGTATGGGTGAAATAGCATGCTTTTACAGAGTTCTGTGCAATATGAATAGAGTTTGCAATATTCCTTAAAATATATAAGAACTGTTTTTATGGCGTAGGCATTCAATGTATTTAGTAGTTAAGCCTCCAGTGGCAGTTTGCACTGACGTTGAACTTTGAGAAGACCTCAAAAATTTGTTAACTTAAGCTATCAAAGCTGACACTTTACTAGCTAAAAAGCACAAGTGACCTAATTTTTCATCAAAGGTGAGACTATATCTAAATTCTGTCTTGCACCTATCACAGTGAAATAGCATTTAAACCAATTTTTAAGATATTTAAGCCATAAATGTAGACTCTACACTTTATACAAATTTATTCAAAGATTTGAACTCGTGACCTACTTTTTGACCCGAAATGACCAAAATTTGAGCTTGTCCTAAATATCAAGGAGACAAACATTTGATCAAACATCGAGGTATTTAGCCTCAAGAAAAGCTTTTAGAGTGCATACAAAGTATCACGAGATATGACCTAGTTACCTTCTTTTTGACCAAATGTAACCCAATATCAGACTTGACCAAGATATTATAAAGAAAAACATTAAGACCAAATATCAAGACATTTGAGGGGGGAAAAAAAGCCCTCTAGAGTGACTAAGTGACTTAGTTTTTGACCCCATGTGACCTAACTTCAAACATGACCTATACCTAATGAAAACAAATAATCACATAAATTATCAATTTATTTGTCTTAAAAATGTGCCATCTAGAGTGCACACAAGACTTTTTTAAGGTATGACAGAGTGACCTACTTTTTGACCCCATGAGACCTAATGTCGAACTTGACCAAGATGTTATGAAGATAAACATTCTAACCAAATATCAAGAAATCTGAGGCACAAATGTGCCCTCTACAGTGCACATAAGGTCTGTTTTAACATTTGACCTAGTGACTTACTTTTTGACATCATGTTACAAAATATCAAAGTTGATAGAGGTATTATAAAGACAAATTTTCTGAGCATATATCAAGACATTTGAAGCAAAAATGTGACTTATAGAGTACACAGAAGGTTTTTCTCAGATTTGACCTAGTGACCTAGTTTTTGACCCCACATAATCCAATTTTAAACTTGTCAGAGATTTCATGGGCAGCACCAAAATTCTGACCAAGTTTTGAGACAATTGAGCAAAAAATGTGGCCTCTAGAATGCACATAACATGTTGACACACGACAGATGACGATGGACACAGCTAGATCACAAACGCTCACTTTGAACACTTCCTATTCAGGTGAGCTAAGAATGAAAAAATTCTTGTGACAAGCAATTTCTTTTTCTTCCACAATTTTTTCTCAAATATAAAAACACAGGATGGTAAAAAATAGGGATTGAACTGGAAGGGTTAAGTTTTCTGCGTATCATATTTACCTTAATAATACTAGAAGACATCAATTTAGACTGGTCAAAATTGAAAAGAAATTTGCTGATCACAATTTTCAACTGATATAATTTTAAAAAAATCTTTTTCTTTTGAAGAAGAAAAATATTATGGGCAGTATTCAACAATATTTTCAAAGCTTATTTCTTAATCCATTCCAACATAAAATCACTTTTTTACGCCCCCTTAGAAATTAGCTTTGAAAAACACTGTAGAATTAAGAAATTGCTTGTAACAAGCAATTTCTTCATTGTTCACAATATTTTCAACCCCCCCCCAAAAAAAAAACAGTTTTAGAAATTTCCTCAACTTTAATTCGCATCTGTAACTTCTTTCAATTAAGACTATTGTTAACCCTTGCCATGCTTTATAAATTACCTAACTGAAATGCTGTGTAAAATCAAAGGGCTGAAAGCACTGACAGAACTTGTTATTCTAAAATCAATATTTCTTTTAGAAATCAACTTCATAAACAACTCTGGCAGGAAAAGTACAAGCAGGAGGTGTTCTTAGTCTACACCTCCTGTCAAAAACTGGAATAATCCAGCATGACATGAGTTAAATTTTGTTGTCTTGTAATGGATTGAGGGGCATGTGAAGCAAAATTTGTGAATCCCATAAACAGGGTTGAAGAAAACTCAATTTGACTGAAAATATTTACTTTCTTATTTTTCATACCCATTTTTTTGTGCTTTTGTGAAGAGGTAAACTTCAACTTTTTTCTAATTTGAACAAGTCTTACTAAACACTGTGACAGTATACATGCAAAACTTCAACATGTGGTTAATCTTTGAATAAAGTTTCAATGGTATTGAAGCAAAACTGAGGGAGGAGTTCGCAACACAAAATTGGTCGTATTTGGTACACAGACAGACGGTCAGACAGGCTGATTCCAGTATACTCCTGAAAACATTCGTTTTGCGGGTGTATAAAAATGATATGCAGCTGGTGGTTAGTATTGTATGTTGTGGTTGAAATAACAGGAACCCAATCGGTTAGGTGCACCAGACTTTCAGAAATAATGGAAATTGTTATTAATGTTACAAAATGTAAATTCGTAGAGAAGTAAAATGATTTCTCTGTAATACAAGACCACCCCATGATGATCTCTGATTACTGCATTGATAATCAATCACTCTGACATTTAATGAGCAGACATTATAAATTATCCTTTAGGTAGAACATTAATTTTCCCTACATCAAACCATTACCAGAAGGCTAAATCTTAGACATATCCAAATTCAAAGGGTTTGCAGGTGTTTTTTAAACTTGACTGTAATTTTCAAAGCAACCATCATGTAGAGCAGAAAACATTGTTGGCAAAAAAGAAATTGCTTTTAAAAAGCAATTTCTTCTTTACCCACAATGTTTTCATGAATATAATATTTTTCATCATAGGCTGGCAGGGAAGGGATTAAGTCCAGTGGTAACACTAGACTCTAGTGGCAGGGGTCTCTGGTTTGATTCCTGGCATCTCCATTCATTTGGCCCCATGGCACTGCCTTCATATGACCAAATCTGTTTAGATGGACATTAAACACCATACAACCTTCAGGTCATAAACAAGAGGCCCATAGGGCCTTATCGGTCACCAGAGTCAAAAACAGATAAAAGTCCACCAGATTATGCTACATTACAAATATCAAAGCTCTAGGCCTTTTAGTTTGGGGGAAAAGATCTGTAAAAAGTTTTCACTCAACACTTGTGACATCTTCAAAAAGTCTAATTCTGACCTTTGGGCCTTAATTTATACAATCTTGATAGAGATCCACCAGATGATACTGTTTACCAAATATCAAAGCTCTTGGACCTCCTGTTTGGGAGAAAAAGATTTTTAAAATTTTCACTATACAAGCCTTTGCAAAATTTGTGACATCCCGTAGTGGGCTAATTATGATCCTTGGGCAATAGTTTGTACAATCTTGATAGAGGTTCACCAGATGATGCTTTATACCAAATATCAAAGCTCTAGGCTTATCTGTTTGAGAGAAGAAGATTTTAAAACATTTCACCAGGGGTGTGGAAATTCGAATTTTCTGTACTTGTCCATGGACAAGTAAAATGCAATTTTCTACTTGTCCAGGATCTAAATGGACTTGCCCGTGAAAAGATGAAGAACAGATAATTTTTGAGAAAACATTATTTTTAACCCATTCCCACACAAGCCCTCCTTTTTACGCCCCTCGAGAAAAAAGCTTTGGGAAACATTGTGGAAAATGAAGAAATTGCTTGTATCAAGCAATTTCTTCATTATCCACAATTTTTCTATCCAAAAAGACAAAGAAAATTTAAATTCCACCAACTTGAAAATATCATCTGCAGCTTCTTTCAATTTGGACCAGTCTAAAATTTTGTTGAGTTGGAATGGGTTAAAGAAGAAAATGCTGAAACTCAGCAATTTCTTCATTAAAAACAGTATTTTCTAGCCTTAGATACAATATTACGCTCATTAATCTCTTCTATCTATTTAGTACCATTCCAAGATTTGCCCTGATATTTACTTGTCCACGGACAAGTAGCCTCGTAAAATGTACTTGCCCGCAGGTAGAAAAGTCTGTGTCGGACAAGTCGGGCATGGGAATTCCACACCCCTGCTTTCACTATATAAGCCTATGTTAAACTTGTGACGTCCCGGAAAGGGCTAATTTTGATCCTTGCGCAATAATTTGTACAATCTTGATAGAGGTTCACCAGATGATGCTTTAAACCAAATATCAAAGCCTCAGACCTATCTGTTTTAGAGAAGATGATTTTTTAACTTTTCACTATATAAGCATATGTTAAACTTGTGACATCTGGGAAAGGGCTTATTTTGATCCTTGGGCAATAATTTGTACAACCTTGATAGAGGTCAACCAGATGATGCTGTATACCAAATATCAAAGCTCTTGGCCCTCCTGTCTGAGAAAATAAGATTTTTGAAATTTTCACTTGATAAGCCCCTTGTAAAACTTATGATGTCTTGGAATGGGCTGATTATGATCCTTGGGCAATAATTTGTACAATCTTGATAGAGGTCCACCAGATGCTGCTGTATACCAAATATCAAATTTCTAGGTCTATCTGTTTGAGAGAAAAGATTTACAAGCCTATATTATAACTTGTGACGTCCAAGAATGGGCTAATTTTGATCCTTGGGCAATAATTTGTACAATCTTGATAGAGGTCCACCTGATGATGCTTTAAACCAAATATCAAAGTTCTAAGCCCTCCTGTCTGAGAAAAGAAGGCTTTTTGAAATTTTCACTTGATAAGCCCTTTGTAAAACTTATGATGTGTGGGAATGGGCTGATTATGACCAGTGGGCCATAATTTGTACAATCTTGATAGAGGTCCACCAGATGATGCTACATACTAAACATCAAAGCTCTAGACCCTCTTCATTTCACACAATTTTTTCTACCAAGAAAGTTTAAAAAGTCTAAAATTCAATGAATTTTAAATTGTCGTCTGAAACTCGTTTCAATTTGGACTAGTCTAAAATTTTGTCATCTGGTAATGGGTTAATGAATTTTTCTACTCTAAAAATCCAGCAATTCTAAGCTCCTGGTAATATTTTCAGTTGGTTGCATCTTTGGTAAAAAGGTAAAATCTGTGATAAGTAGATTTTGAGAGGAAAATCAATAAAAGGACAAATAATCATTGAAAATCTAAAAGAATGGCTTTCAGCATTTCCCTTCAATCTAACATTGGTAATTGGAAACTGGTGCTCCTCTTATAATCAATTTTCTAATTAATTGTTCTTAATATATCCGCACTCCTTGAAAACGGTCCCCTCCAGCCATGGTTATTAGTCCCTAATTTGTCAATATACCTTTTCAACAAGATCTAATTGTCTATGGTGAAATTTTGCTTGAAAGGTCAATGGTGCAACAATCACTTTTCAAGTAACTAGGTATTTTGATTAACCCATTGCAACACAGCAAAATTTTAGACTGGTCTGAATTCAAAGGAGTTGCAGATGACATTTTAAGATTTATGAAATTTTAGATTTTTTTTAACTTTTTGGGTAGAAAATAGTGTGGAAAATAAAGTCATCACTTGTTTCAAGCAATTTCTTCATTTTACATTAAGTTTTTTCCCAATTGTTTTTCTTGAGGGACATCATTGTTTGGTAATGAACTAACAAAAACAAGACATCAAAATTTCAAAAACGAAAACATAGTGAAACTGGAAATGTGTCACAGCCACAGATGCTTCCCCCTTAACTTATTCCCACATGACCAGAATTTAGACTGGTCTACATTCAAAGATGGTGCTGAAATTTATCAGTTAATATAGCAACTATGCTCTAGACAACAAATGGGCATCCACCTTCCAACACATTTTGAAATCCATCCATACATGTAGGTGTAATTGTCCAAACAAACACAATTTTAGTGTTTGACCTTGAGCTGTGACCTTGACATTAGAACTATCCAAAAAAATCTTTCAAATGGCACATCTACTTGTGATGGAGAATAATTGTGCCAAGTTATTTTGATATCCATCCCTAAATGTAGGAGTAATTGTCCGGACAAATGGACGGACTTACAGACTAACATACTAACGCACTTAGGCACATATACCGACTTGTCATAGTGGCAACTATGTCTCGCTCACCATAAGTGGGCTCGACAAAAAAGTTTGCTAAAGTCATTGATAAAGTGTTTACAATTGCTCTGACGTAAGTTTATGTCAGTCATTAGATTTATTGTTGCCTACCCGTCACTAAGATTTACAAATTTAACAAATCATTTGTGAATTTCAAGACTAAACTTAGTGTTTACACAACGTATAGACACTAAGCGTGGTATTGAACTAACACAGTCCGTAGATGTGCATAAAACAACACCACAGAACTTTTATTAAATCAAAGATAGATGATATATATTATTTGTTGATACTATTTGTTGATGGACGACCTAAATTTTGTAACTAAAGCTTTATTAAAGCTGTATCTAAACCATTCCATTACAATCCTGCCTTTTTACGCCACTCAATAAAATCTTTGGAGTACATTGTGGAAAATGAAAAAATTGCTTGTGTGATTGGGGATTAAGAAAGGTAGTGTTCAAATTAAGTTTTCTGTATTCATGGCATTAGTTTTATATAGATATTAAATTTCACTCATCATTTTCACCTGCAAATTTCTAGAAGGTTTCAGCGTAAAATCTGTAATATGAATATGGAACTGGTTCTAGAAGTTATGTTCTAGAACTGGTTAAAGACCTAGTTTTAGAACATTCAAGATTGTTAAATGGCAGTTCAAGAACTCTAAACTTCCAGAACAAGTCCTTGAACTAGTTCTACAAGTAGGTCTTGAACTCAAGTTCAAGACTGTTAAATGGCATTTCAAGAATTCCAGTTAAAAAAGGGTTCAAGAACTAGTTTTTAAATGTTGAAGAACCAGTTTTTGAAACAACAAAAAGCTCTCTAACTGCCATTTAAAAGGTTCTACAATAATCTTGATTTTTTGGGCAGGGGTACAATGTACTTTTAAGCTATTTTGCTTAGTCAAATACAGATCATTCCAAAATGACTTGAGGGATCAACATAACTGTTGCACATTTAATGCACATTGGTAGACATTATAGAGGTTCATCAAGGCAAGTTTCAGTTTATTCTCAGTGAAACTTTAACCCATTCCAACACAGCAAAATTTTAGACTGGTCCAAATTGAAAGAAGCTGCAGACAACAATTTGAAGTTGATGGAATTTTGAATTTTTTTCGTCTTTTTGGATAGAAAACATTGCGGATAATGAAGAAATTGCTTGATACAAGCAATTTCTTCATTTTCCACAATGTTTTCCAAAGCTTTTTTCTTGAGGGGCGTAAAAGGAGGGATTGTGTTGGAATGGGTTAAATGGCAATGGATACACAAATAATTACTAACTGGCAGACAGGAGACCAGAGCCATGACTTATTACAACCTTTTTAGGCATATAAAAATGAAGAACCATCAATATTTGAATTCCTCACTCAGTTTTCTGCCTTCTAAAGCTTATTTTGCCTTCTAAAGCTTATTTTGCCTTCTTAACTTATTTTGCAATTTACAACCACTTTGAAGCGCTTCTGCAACCTCTTTCAGCTTTAACAAGTCTGACAAGAAAATTTTGTCATCTGGTAATGGGTTGTTTGGATATACAAAATATAATGTTATACTTGCTCACATCAACTGATACATTCACATTTCAATCTTAATGGACGCCCCTAATGCACATATTCTAGACTTTATGAATGGCAGTGAAATTAAAATCCTGTAATTTTCAAAGTGGGTGGAGTTGGGGCTTTTACGGCCCATTGTGCAATATAATTCCATTTTAACGAAAAAGAATAGTGAGTGTCTGCATGCAGACTGCAGTAAATTAATCCAGTACCAGACAAAAAAGGAGCATCTTTAATTTTGACCCATTATCACATAATTCGGACTTTTTACAAATATGAATGATAATATGAACACTGATGACATCATTATATTTACCAGGTTCCCTTAATTAACATAAATAACTTGCTTTTATAGATGTTGTTCTAAAACTATCCATTTTTTTTCTTTTTTATATTAACCCTTTCCTGGATAAACCTGGGATTTTACGTCACTGTGATTTTATATTTGAGAAAACACTGTGGAAAAAGGAGAAATTGCTTATAATAAGCAATTTCTCCTTTTCCCACAGTGTTTTCTAACACATAGGGTGGTTTTATTTGGAATTGCATCTAATTTTCATTGTCGTCTGCATCCTCTTTCAATTTGGACCAGTCTAAAATTTCTAAAACCAGGAAAGGGTTAAAGAAATAGAATCCTGTAAGATAACAAAATGTTAATTTTGTGAACTACAAACATTCTATTTTCACAAGTGTCCACTACTTGTCAAAGTCTAGCATTGATTGTTAACTCATTGAAAGAGTCAAATTGAACTTACTGATTGACAAAAGATGCCTGTCCAACAAACAATTGATAACCCAATCAAATACAACAATATAGTCAGGAAGTGAACTTTGAACCCAACGATTGGTTGACATTTCTGTAAAGCGATTTGTTGGTTTTGCAATTTAATCATCGTAACTACAGCTTTGATTTTACAGCCCATTCTATAATGTAATTAATACAGTATGACAAGGGTTAAAATATCATCACCTTGAATTGTTATATGTAACTTCTTTGAATTTGTAGTAGTCTAAAATTTTGTTGTCAGGTAATGGCTTAATATTTCTACATAGTTATCATAAATTTCATTGAAAATTATGAATTGTTTGATTTTCCCGCAGAGTGATGCTTTCTGACGCCCCCTATCCAAAGAAAATAAAGTTTTGGAAAACATTGTGGAAAATGAAGAAATTGCTTGTCCGAAGCAATTTTTTATTATCCACAATGTTTTCTATCCAAAAAAGACAAATTTATTGAAAATTTCATCAACTTAACCCTTGTCATGCTGAATGAAATATTTTCAGAATTTCATTAAAATCAAATGGCTGAGAGCACTAGTAGTACTTGTTCAATGGTCAATACATCTTTTGAAAATTAATTCCATGAACAACTCCTGTTTGAAAAAGGAAATGCAGGAGGTGTAGACTAAGATCAGACTGCACTAATGTGCAGGCTGATCTTATCTACACCTTCTGTCAAAACCGGAATATTCCGGGTTCAGCATGACAAGGCTTAAAACTGTCATCTGCAACTTCTTTGAATATGGACTGGTCTACAACTTCCTTGTGTGGTAATGGGTTAATTCATCAAAGAATTTATTAGTTTAACTTTCATGCTTTATTAGATAAATTGTTAAAAGTATTTCAAGGACAATAAATTCATACTTTTTTCTATACAACTATTTATAAAGTAACTATATCTATACAAAATTATCTGTAAAATTCATTTTAGTAATAAAAACGTGTCATAAAATAAAATCTTAAGTAGCATTGATAAGAACTCAATGGTACTTGGTATAAAGATTTATGGTTTTTTTATACATTGAAAATGAACTCAATTTTAACAAGAAAATTTGAAAAAAACAATTCAAAAACTTAGAGCTCAACAAGAAAAAATCTTGTAAAATCATTGGGAAGAAAGGAGGAATTTCTATATTAAAATTTTTTCAATTCATTCTGAAATAAATTTGAGTCATTGTCTAATTATGTTTTAACCCTTTCCTGGACCAACCCGGGTTTTTACGTCACTGTGATTTTATACTTGAGAAAACATTGTGGAAAAAGGAAAAATTGCTTGTAACAAGCAATTTCTCCTTTTCCCACAATATTTTCTACCACATAGAATGGTCAGATTTTGAATTGCATTCATTTTTCTTTGTCGTCTGCAACCTCTTTCAAACTGGACCAGTCTAAAATTTCATAAAACAGGAAAGGGTTAAATTAACATTCTGGAAAAAAAAGAAATAATTAACATTCAGAAAATTCTACCCTTTCTTATTTTTCACATGGGATTGAACCCTCCCTTTATATTTATAAACCCTTGTCCTGCTGAATATTTTACAAAATTTTATTCCAGTTTTTCCCTGATTCTAAATGAACAAGCAGGTTAGTGTAGATTAAGATAAGCTTGCTGATCATAGTCTAAACACCTGCCACAGCTATTGTCAAAACAGAAATATTCCAGAATCAGCATGACAAGGGTTGAGTTACACTTCCATTCACCAGAATTACCAGACCACAAAAATCAAAATTAACAAGAGCCATGTCGGACATGGCCATCCCCCGCCGTAAAAGCTTGGTAGTAAACTGAAACCAGTTAGATTTAGGCTTCTAGCGCGCTGCATTTCTTCTCAATGAGTTTGATAATAGCTATTATATTTTCAGAGATATGCTCTGGACAAAATCTAAGTCTTTAAAACAGCAATGATTCCAAAATTATGCAAGCAAGAGTTGTGGATCTTGAGCACTGCACTTCATCTCAACAAGATCTATCCACCTATGAAGTTTCAAGTTGATAGCTATTATACTTTCAGAGATATGCTCTGGACAAAATCCAAGTCTTAAAAACAACAAAGGGCAATAACTCCAAAATTATGCAAGCAAGAGTTGGGGTCTTGTGCACTGCACTTCTCCGCAATGAGATCTATCCACCTATGAAGTTTCAAGTTGAAATCTATTATACTTTCAGAGATTTGCCTGGACAAAATCTTAGTTGATAGCATTTATACTTTAGGATATATGCTCTGGACAAGCTTAGTGACGGAATGATGGACGGAGACCATTACTATATCCCCTTCGCCGAAATGGCGGGGGATAACAAAATGGCATCAATTTCAAGTTGACAGAATATTAAATATCTGAAACTATCTCAAAATAATGTTTTCAAAGTCAGGGTTAGGAAATATGATATACATTTTGAAGCCATCTTATAATAACTACTAATTATGTATGGTGAGCCATAAGAAGTCTTAAAACATTACCAGATGAAAAAATTCTGGCCTGATCCAAATTGAAAGAAGGAAAAAATTTGTTTCAAATCTCCTCTCTGATCCAAATGCAAAGTAATTGCAGATAATTGATTTTGATTTACTAAAATTTTGGTCAATTTTATTTATCAATCTATTTAATTATTTTGCCTTCAAGGTTAAAAAAACTCTGTGGATAATGAAGAATTTTACTTGTGAAAAATTACCAGTTTTCAAAAATACTTTCAGAAGCATTTTCTTAGGGGGCATGAAAATGAAGGATTGTGTGGGAACAGGATAAATTTAATTTGAAACAATATGTTTTCTTACTGCTTCAATTGTCAGCTAAAACATTTTTCTTTGTCATGGTTGAATTTAAAAGCACATAAATTATGAGCAAAATTTCTCATAAATGGCAATCTGTTCCACATATGAACAAAGTTTAAATTATGAAAATTGGTCTAACAGTTAAATTGAAAAGTTGAAGGATTTATGTATCAAAAGCAACTATATCTTCTGTAAATTGTGACAAGTGAAAAACAGATGCATTTTTAACCCATTCCCACACAATGACACTTTTTGACGCCCCTAGAAAAAACATTGCAAAAAATTGTGTAAAATGAAGAAATTGCTTGTTAGAAGCCGTTTCTTCATATAACACAATGTTTTCTATCTAAACAGTTGAAAAAATACAAAAATTTCATAAACTTTAACCCATTCCCATATGATAAAATTTTAGATCAATCCAAATTCAAGGAGGTCGCAGACGACAATTTCAAGTTGATGAAATCTTTAAAATCTTTGTCTTTTGGAGTAGAAAGCATCATGAATAATGAAGAAATTGCTTGTAGCAAGCAGTTTCTTCATTTTCCACATTTGTTTCTAAAGCTTTTATACTGAGGGGCGTTTAAAAGCGTCACTGTGTTGTAATGGGTTAAATTGTTGTCTGCAAGTTCTTACAATTTGGACAAGTCTAAA
Organism: Fragum fragum; assembly: GCA_946902895.1. Classification (NCBI taxonomy): domain Eukaryota; kingdom Metazoa; phylum Mollusca; class Bivalvia; order Cardiida; family Cardiidae; genus Fragum; species Fragum fragum. The sequence continues at coordinate 17,953,008 of OX336365.1, read as the reverse complement.
ATTTCACTATGCGGGAATGGCGCAACTGATAATATAAAAGTGAAATGACTTGTTTGTGTGAGAACAAGATGACAATGCATTTGAGAACCAAGGGTAAAATGCAGTGTCCTTGTGACACAACATCAAATTCATCTGCAAATAATTTAATCTTTAGTTTCGTCTATCAAAATTCGGCGTTCTGATTTGTCGAAAAATATTATTCATAACTCCATGAACAAAATTCTGAGCACGCAGCAATTTTGTAAGCTTCCGCACAAAATAGTCCCATAGAAAGAGGTATCAAAAGTGTAAAGTTTTTGCTTTTTTTCTCTCGATACTATTAAATTATAAGAAATGAAGAGAATATTTTTTGTTTTCATGGAGGTATGAACCGAAAAACCTAATCACACAATGTATGAATCCGCTTCGCGGTTCATACCTCCATGAAAACAAAAAATATTCTCTTCATCTCTTAAATATCTTGGGAACTCACACTGTATGACTTTAACCCTTTCCTGTTTCTAGAAACTTTAGACTGGTCCAAATTCAAAGAAGTTGCAGACCACAATAAAAAATTGGATGTAATTTGAAATGAAATCATCCTATATGGAAGAAAATATGGTGGAAAAAGGAGAAATTGCTTGTTACAAGCAATTTCTCCTTTTTACCACAATGTTTTCTCATGTGTAAAATCGCAGCAACGTAAAATCCTGTGTTTGTACAGGAATGGGTTAACAGGTAAGCAAATGACCTTGTCAGGACCTTTTTTCATTACAAATACAGCCATTTTGAAGTTACAGCAAATATGTTAAGTTTAGACCAATAAACAGACTGACTGGCATTATTCACTGCAATCTTAACCCATTACCAGACTGCAAATTGTAAGACTTGTCCAAATCCAAATAGGTTGCTGACAATTTCTTTTAGTTGATGAAATTTACAACTCTTTGTCTATTGGGTCATTATGGACGAAATGCATAAAGAAATTTCTTCATTTTAAACAATGTTTTCCCAAGCTTTTTCTTGAGAGGCACAAAAAAGTGTGATTGTGTAGAAAAGGGTTAGGGTAAAATTTGAGAGTCCAATTTTTAACCCATTCCAACTTTGACACCCCTCAAGAAAAACAATTGGAAAAACATTGTGTAAAATGAAGAAATTGCTTGAAGTAATTTTTTTCATTTTCAACAATTTTTTTTTCTAACCAGTAAGTTGAGAAAATAAAAAAAAAATATGATAGAATTACCGTATTTATTCGAAAAATTGCCCGGGCAATTATTAGAATAGTGACCATCGGCAAAGTTGGGGCAGTGTCTGATCTAGGACGCGCGATTGCGGTAATCCCCGGCATTTCTGAAAGATCACGTATGTTTTTTTATCAAGCGCGGGATGGTCGCGCAAAAAAATCAAAAAGGAATATCTATTAAACTAGCCTTTGACAGCAAGTCGCGTCTAACTGTTTACCTTTTTCTTCGAGCGGTATCATAAGAGTGACTTCCCTGATTGTTTACTATGGTTGACTTCGATCGCAACTAAGACCATGAGTTTGTAACTATAGTTATTCCTACTATCGTATTCCTACTAGTAGCAGTCGAAGTCGACCGATGATTTTACGAATCTTTTTAAAGGAACATTAGATTACATTTGTTGATATTTTCCTTGTGGGAGAAAAACATTGTCAATGAAAAAATATTCACTTTTGAAAAAATAAATATAGTTTTTCTCGAAGTGAATTACTTACAAAGAAAATTTAAAAAATCATTTTCGTTAAAAGGAAAATTCGAATTTTACGTTTGTTGTCATAGTAATTATCGAATCGTCTGCATTCTCTTGACAAACAATAGATCAGGCAGGGGAAAACGGCGTACTGCCGATTTCTTTCGCCATGAAACAAATGTAGATGACGAAAAAACGTCGACCAACGTCCCAAATTGACGACGCCACCGCAGATTCAGACTCCGTGTCACAAGAAAAAGTCAAAGCCCTGTAACTTTCAAAGTAAATGGCTCGGAGAATGGCCCTGGTTAAAATAAGAAGAATGGCTAATTAAGTGCAATTATTGCAGTGATATTAATATGTCAAATACTTTTACAATTGGAACAAATAACTTTAGAACCTCTACAATAAACTGAACTTTGAAATGTCTTTACTTCTTTCAGTGCGACCAGTCAATTGTTTTGTTCTGTTAAGCTAACTTTAAGTCCCCCATAGTAATTACAGATCCCCCATGTTTTCAAAAGTAATGGGGGAATTTCCCCCATGTTTTTCAAATCCTGGATCAGACACTGTTAGGGGTGGGCGATTATTAGAGGCTTTTTTTGGAACGGAGGTAGGCGATTAGAGAGGTATGTGGTATGAAAGATGTCCGGTGAATACAAATAGTGCGAAAATCATAATGACATTTTATTTAGGATGTATTTACGACTTTTTAAAAGCCAATGGTATATTTAGTTCTGCATTTGCATCGGAAATTAAACAGCTAAAAGTTTGGAAATCCCACAACACTGCAGCATAGTCACAATGAATTTTCAAATGTCTTATAATTTGACCCTCGCAACTTGACATCGCGTATCATCGTTATTCCTGTATTTGTAGGACAATAAAGATGTACCTGTTTAAAGTATAATCCATTTTTGAAAGACCTGAAAAAATTCGATGTAAAGCTAAGACTTGTACCCCTGTCGTCTTAGTCCCGGTTTTGTTTAAGGCATTTAATCATAACGGAAACAAAAATCAAGGCTGAGTCCATTACGACGAATTAGTTATAGTAGGGTCGTGTAATAATTTTAACGCATGAGTAAGCGTGCCAGGTGTTCAACACGACAATGTAGAGACGCATCGGTCACCAAGGAGATTTGGCCGCGCGGGAACTTTCCCGACTCTTTTCACTTCCTTCATTATTGAAAATAGCAATCTCATTTCAATTAAAGAAAATTACGATTATAGGTGTTTTGTTACGGATTTTTAAATCATATACTTATTTTCTAGCGTTTCACTGAATATGACCGGATATTTAAATGTATAAGCGTTGAAAAATTCGATATACATCCTGTCCACGGCCCTAAACAGGGAGCGTCCACGGTAAAGGTCTTTCTTTGCTTTTTCAAACTTTTGTGTCTTTTTTTTTACCCCTATCTCCTTATCCTAACTGATCGGATTAAATGATTTCTTGGCTCATTACTGAGGTAAGAATTGTCAAGACCAGAAATAAGTTAATGCTTGCAACTGATTCCATTGTTGTTGGTAGTTCTCGGTAGTTTTTACCTAAAAACGTAGAATCTTTGGATTTAGCCATTTAATTGGATAATAAACATTAAACTTTTTTCAATATTGATATGTTTATTTCAATTTAAAATAACGGTCCATCTAAGAATTTCACGCCCGCAGACACCGAGACAATGGGAGCCTCATAAAAAAGTTTAAAATCACTCCTATGTCGAGATGATACGGAAATAGATTGTTTTAGTTTTTTTTAGATCAAGTGACAAACTCCATTTTTCTTTCCATTCACAGTCAGTCTTTAACTGACCTTGGCAAGTTGAAACAACTAAGTTAAATGACGTATCAAAAGTAAAGTCTTGGCAGTTCAAGTTGAGTAATGGATAATTATGGAGTAGCGGCGACAATCTCTTTATGTTTTATAGGAATAAATTACTTACCTTATAGATTCAAATCAAATATTATTTCATTTCATTCAAATACGCTAATTAATCAACACTTGATTTTCGATCACAGAATGGGGATGGGCGTTTATTAGAATCACCTATTGTTACTGAAAATTGGCGAAAAAAGGCCTCATTTTATGCAGTATTTTAGGGGATGGGCGTTTATTAGAATATCGGCGATTATTAGAATAAATACGGTATATGTGAAGTTGGAAGATTTTTTGGACACAGATGAAGAAGGTATTAAGAACATTAAAATTTAACATGATGTCCACTTTTTTCATGATGATGGCTTAACCCATTACCACTTGTTAAAATTGTAGACCAGTCCCAATTGAAAAGAATTACAGAGGACAATTAAAAGTTTACAAAATGTCAAGATTTTTTCAACTTTCTTAGTAGAAAACATTGTGTAAAATGAAGCAATTGCTTGTTACAAGCAATTTCTTCATTTTACACAATGTTTTCCCAATTGTTGTTCTTGAGGGGCGTCCAAAAGCGTCACTGTGTGGTAATGGATTGATTAACCAAATGAACAACCAGCCAACAAATGAAATTCGGTGATAGAGACTGGAAGTTGATCTTTAATTACGACATTGGCCGCTATTCATGTGAAGCATTTTTATTGGCGACTTACAGGACCTAACTACAACTTATTCTTGCTATAGTTACGACCTTTAGGTTGCAAACCAATCAATTTTCATTTTTGTTACATGCTACTTGCCATAAAATTTGCAAAATAACGCTGTTGAATATCAAAGCAGAACTTCATATTTGATTCATTGGGTGGGGCCAATGAAGTTAGTTGGAGGGACCAGTAATAGGTTAATTGGAAAACAGGAAAGAAAACATTGATGCACTTCTCATGTAATATCATGAGGGGTTTATGTATGAAGTTTCATTAAAAATACCTGAGATGTTTTGAAATTATCTTGATAGAGGGAATGATGGACAGATGGAAGGATGTAAGATGAACAGATGAATAAATGGAAAGAGGATTGATAGACAAAGCTCCCGAAATAATTTTGCACTTAATTTTTATTTTTTCCAGGAGGTAAAAAAAACATTTTTTTTCAGCTGACTAGAATTCACAAACCGTAGTAGACACACAAAAATCATACAACATATAAATTATCAGTAAACAAAATTTCTGACTGCAGATAGGACAACTGTATAAACTCAAATAAAGCAACAGATAGGGTAGAAATAATTGTGAGGGAAGGAGAAATTCCAAATTATGTTTACATGAAAGCGCAAATAAGGTCAAACATTCCATAGAAGATTACAGGACAATTGACTTGGCTAATTAGATTTACCATGTATGAAGGATTAATGGATTAATCTCTTCTTATATCAAAGGTTATTAGGATTTTAGGCCTACCTTACATCTTTGTGAAACAGCGTCACCTTTCTTTATTTTTATTTTTCCAAATATTTTTTTCTTTTTCTTACTTGGCAAAAATCAGATGTTCCTCTGAATTGACTGAACATGCTATGTTTTAGTGTAAACAGATACCTCTCACTGCTATGTGTAACAGTATAGACAGATAACCTTTCACTGCCATGTGTTGCAGTGAAGACAGATGCCTCATACTGCTATGTGTTATAGTGTTTACAGATACCTCTCACTGCTATTTGTTATAGTACAGACAGATTCCTCTCGCTGCTATGTGTTATAGTGTAGACAGATTTCTCATTGCTATGTATTATAGTGTAGTCAGATTCCTCTCACTGCTATGTGTTGCAGTGAAGACGGATACCACTCACTGCTTTGTGTAACAGAGAAGACAGACAACTCTCACAGTAATGTGTTAAGGTGTACACAGAGTCTGAACAGATCCAACACAAAACACTGATTTGCAATGTGTGACCATATAATTGGTTAGCAAAGAACAGAGGCACAAATTAGTATTGGATGAAAAAACAACATTGTCCTTTAACATAATATATCATAACTAAAATAGCATGCATGTCTCAATCGAACCCGTATTAAACACGCCTAAACCCAACACGACCAGAAAAAGGCTACATAATAAAATAAAAAAACACAAACTCAAAATGCTGATGTCTACGGTAATTTATCGGTGGACGGATTCGATTTAATATTCCTCACTGGAATGGGAGCAGCCCACGAAAAACCCGTTTATTTTTTTAGTAGGAGGAAACGTGTTTCCCTATCCGGGGCTCTACCAAACCTAGAAATATCAAGCAAATTTCACGAATAACTTTTGAAAAGGGTCACCCAAGGAACATTCATGCCAAGTTTTGTTGAAATTGGCCCAATGATTACTGAGGAGAAGATATTTAAAGATTTCTAAATAAAAAACGGCCACGCCAATATTTAGGCGTCAATCAAATTTCCCAAACACGATTTGAAAGGGTCACCCAAGGAGCATTCATGCCAAGTTTTGTTAAAATTGGCCCAATGATTACTGAGGAGAAGATATTTAAAGATTTAAAGATTTCTAAATAAAAAAAGGCCACGCCCATATTTGGGCGTCAATCAAATTTCCCATACACGATTTGAAAAAGAGTCACCCAAGGAGCATTCATGCCAAATTTGGTTGAAATTGGCCCAATGGTTACTGAGGAGAAGATGTTTAAAGACTTCTACGTCAAAAACTGCCACGCCCATATTTGGGGGTCAATCTAAAATCCGCGAACAACTTTTGAGAAGGGTCACCCAAGGAACATTCCTACTAAGTTTGGTTGAAATGTGCCCAGTGGTTACTGAGGAGAAGATATTTTAAGAATTGTTGACGCCTTCCAACGGACGACGCACAACGCACGATGGACAAAAGGTGATACCACAAGCTCACCTTGAGCATGTTGTGCTCAGGTGAGCTAAAAAAGGTATATAATAAATGGAATATTATATTACGATTGCGATACATCATCTTGTACTTGCTTCTCACTGTAGAGGAAATTTTGATATTCCATTCGAACTTCAGTCTCTTGAAATATCCAAATTTTCCTCCACAGCTCAAATCTGTATCTCGATCATAACATAATATTCCTTGTAGTTGTAGGATTTGTAGGTTCTTTAACGTGCCCAATATAAAGCCCACGATGCTCCAAGTTTCTTTCCAGTTAACTTCTAGTAGGGCGGTAGACAAGTGTCCCGGAAAAATCCTACTGCATCTGGGATTTGAACCAGGGACCTTAGGATTGGTAGTCCTGTGTTTTACCACTTAACCATTGGCCGCCCCAATAACAACCCTATTTGTAGCATCAGCTTTAAGTATTACCTAAGTTGAAATCAGTTTTATAAAGCAAATCTATCAAGTCTATCAGCTATTTAATCCATTCCCAAACGATAAAATTTTAGACAGGTCCAAAATGAAAGCAGTTGCAGATGACAATTTTTAGTTGATATAATCTTGAAATTTATAGTCTTTTGAGGTTAAAAATGTTGTGAGTAATGAAGAAATTGCTTGTTACTAGCAATTTCTTCATTTTCCAAAATGTTTTCCAAATTTTTTTTCTTGGGGGATGTCTAAAGGTGTTATTCACACAAGACAATAAATTGACAAAGCAAAACTCAGTATGCTCAGAGATTTTCATAATTATTGAAGCAAACAAAACAGTTTTGTATGTATAAATGAGGCTTAAAGTCCTTTAAAGTCATTTAAATCAAGGCGAAGCTTACTTATAAATGTGCAAAGTGAGTATCACCAGTACTAGGTTGGGGCTCTGAAATGCTTTGCCGAAGAACATACCAACATGCCCAGGGGTGCAGCCAGGACTCGAACCAGTAACCCTCAACTACTCTCAGATTACCAGTCTGCCACCTGTACTACCAAACCACATGGGCCCCTAATAATAACAGCAAAATTATAAGGTTTTTTTATCCCTTGTCATGCTGAACCCAGAGTGCATAAGTGCAGTCTGATCTTAGTCTACATCAACTTATTTTCCTTTCTCAATGAGAGTTGTTAATGAAATAGATTTTCAATAGAAATATTGACCTAGAATTAGGACTTCCAGTGCTATCAGTTGTTTGATTTCTAAAGGATTGTATTCAGCACTATAGGGTTTAAAATAATTTGTCTTGACTTCTATGTGTAAAACATAAAAGAGATGAACTTACTCTGTAAAGCCTGAAGGACTATAGCAAAAAGTCTTGATTTCTGATACAAACTGTGTTGAGTAAAATTTAACAAATTGTGAGGTATTTATCATTGCTTCACACCAGTAACAAAACTAGTCATCAACACAGGAAAATTATGACAGTTTACATTTGTCTTGACTCTGTGTGTGTCACCTCAAAAATGTCAAACGATTATATCTTTTGACTTTCAAGATCTTTGTAACAAACAATGTTTCCTAGTCTTCCCTGTATGTGTATCCTAGAAAAAATTTAGAACAATCCACTCTGTTGAGAAATAATATTGTTGTAAGAAGAAAAATGTTATTCAATTTTAGCATGCAGGTAAGTTTGTGAAATGATGGAAACTCTTTCATTTTGGTCATGCAAATGTCCTTAAATCTATCAGATACAATATGAGGGATTTTCAAAAAGCGTACACTGTGCCAGATCCAGATTTTTTTCTCATGGAGGATCCAACAGACAACTAACTCATTGTTTTATAGTATACATACTTTGAGCCCCCTCCCCCCACCTTCAACCCATTCCCACACTATGAAGCTTTTTGTTTAAGAAAAAAGTGAACTTAAGTGCCAAATTGTTGCAAGATACACCCATCACACTGCTTGATGTTGACAAGGCTAGGGTAGAGGATTTAGATAAAAGTGTAAAAAACTCAAAGGGCACTGCACTTCACCTTGGTGAGATCTATCCATCTATTTCATGATCATAGCTAGAGATATGCTACGGACAAATTTCAAGTCTGAAAAACAAAAAAGGGTAATAATTAAAAAAGTAAGTAAGGTAGAGATTAATTTAGGACAATAGCCCCTATGGACAAAATCCCCTTCTATGTTTTATGACAAGGTGGACATTATCTTCTTCCCAAATTTAACAGGGCAGACATTAGCCCCTGCATAATTCTGACAGGGCGGACAATATCCCCTTCGTCGTTTTACTAGTGCGGACAAAATCCCCTTCGTAATAGTTTCAGGGTGGACATTATCCCCTTGCTGGTCTGTCAAAATCCCCTTTCTTCAATACAAGTATATTGTTGATTAATTTTAGACCCACGTTTTTTTACCAGACCGAGTTGAATCTTACCTGAATATCTTTCAGAGTTTTTCATCTTGTAAATAGTAAATCTCAACAATCACCAGAAAATATATTAAAACATACCAGGCCTGCCGAGTGGTCCATTGCTTTCAATATTATTGCAGATTGTTGAAATAGCAGGAATTGGCATTATTTTTTTATCCGTGGCAAGTCTAGAAAAACTAAAATGCATACAGCCGATGTATAGCAACTTTGAAGCAAAAACTCATAAATGCAATTAACAGACATTTTAGGTCATTGGTTTATGCAATGCCTCAAATCGCACGACAGATTATCGAAGACCATCACCATGGCGACTGTGTTTCCTGGCTTAAAGTAACCGCGTAAATTTGATAATATTTTGAATCACGAGGTGTAAGTAACACAGGAGTTAACCCATTACCACCCAAAACCTTAGACTGGTTCAGATTGAGAAAAGACATAAATTCAAATTTGATGGAATGTAGAAAAGTTTGCTTTTTATGTTAGAAAAGAATGTAGACATAGAAAACCGCTTGTCAAAAGCATTTTTTACTTTTTCCACTGTGCTTTCCATGGCCATACCAAACTGTTACTACGATGGTTTTAAAAATCAACACATTGAAAATACGTGAATGGGGATAACTAAGTTCAATTTGGCATATTCTAGTCTAAAGACGTTGCATTATACAAAACTGAGAAACCATACCTTTAATCAACACTCGACCAGTAATGATTCTCTATTTGTTTAGACCCTGCCGTTTCACAGTTTGGTTTTCCACAAATGAAAACAAAGAAATGAAATAGCAAGTATGATAAATCTAATGATGTGATAATTTGTTTTTAATTATTTGTTTAATTAACAGTTTTGTTTCTCTTTTTTCATCAATAAAGAATATTGATATATTGGTTTAATCTTCCAGCCGAATATGAAAGGAAGGGGTTATTGTCCGTAACTAAATTCATTCAAGGGAGTCTGCCCAAACAATTTTATGAAGGGGCGTATGTCAGCCTATGAAGGGGATAAAGTCCGCCCTAATAATTTTCCGCCCTAATATTTTAATGAAGGGGATTTTGTCAGCCCTGTCAGAATAGCGAAGGGGCTAATGTCCGCCTTGTCAAAAAACATAGAAGGGGATTTTGTCCGGAGGGGCTATTGTCCGGTTACCGGTAGAGATATTTTTTTTCACTACATTTCTACTTCATGAGATCTATCCACACACAAAGTATTATGATCATACCTATAATACTTGCACAGATATCTGACGGACACAATTCAAGTCTGAAAAGCAACAAAGGGCAATAATTAGAAAAATTAGAATGAAGATTATGGTTCTTATGCACAGGGTTTTTTGGTATTATTGGTGTATTATTTAAGTCTAAAACACAAATTACATCTTCTATCTGTAGCTTTGATAGTGTGGGAAATGTTTAAGCCTATACAACCACTTTCAAACATTTTATATCCTGAAAGAGGCACTGGCTAAAACCCATCACTAATCATTTTACATATAGCTATTTAACCTGGTCATGCTGAACCCAGAATATTCCTGTTTTTGCATAAGTGCAGTCTGATCTTAGTCTACACCACCTGTTTGACCCTTTAAGTCACAGTTGTGTACGTAAGTCAATTTTCAAAATAGATATTGACTTGCAACTTAAGTAACTTCAGTGCTGTCAGTCCTTTGATTTTTGAGCAATTTTTTAAAAGAATTTTATTCACTATGACAAGAGTTATGAACAAACCCTTAATTCAGAGGGGCCAGAACCGATGATCTCAAGATAATTAGTCAAGAACCTTTCTCTCTGATCGTTGAGCCACGGCGGCGGCACATATCCTTTCCAACATTTGTCTCTCACCAATGGGTGGATAATCGTAAACCTAAGTTGGATAGCAGCTGGAGGCTAGGAAAGGATGTAATGGTAGTATTGGCGAGAGAAATACCAGGAATCCATTGTTAGGTGATCTAGCCGTGCGATATGACTGAAATACTGTTAAAAGAGGTGTTAAACCCCATTCAATCAGTCTGATCATTGAGGCATTTACCCCATTACCCATAAAGTCTACATCCATAATTATAGGGCTCAGTTGTCCGGAAACTGCAACATACTGTGAACATTTTTTTGCCCTATATATTTGGGTAATTTTTGTTCAGATCAAAGATACCCTAGGGTAAAACATGTAATTTCAATTAATTCATCTCATTGCTTCACAATCATGCTTTCTACACACACACACACACACCCCACCCCAGAAAAAAAACCCACCAAAACAGAAGAGCTTTGGAAATGATATAACCAATTCATACCCCAAGTTGTCATTTTTTGTTTCAAAATTTTATCAACTACAAATTGTCTTCTGCATATTCTTTTAATTTGATTTTTTTTTTTTTTTTTTATAAAATGTTTGATGTACAACCCATTGTTGCTGGATGCCAGACATAGGGCGGTCAATTTGGCTCTCTAAAATGAACTTTCTTTGCTCAGGTAAGCTCAGAATTCTTGATAGGTAGACGTGTTCACATAAATGTGATCTGTTTTACACTTTTACAATGATCTTTCCATTTACAAATTAAAAAGTTTTTAGACATGAATTGTGGTAATAAAGTTAACTTTTTGAAAGTCTTTACACTATACAAGATTACAACCAGCTACTTGTGGTTCTCCGTGGTGTAATTGTCTTTTTTCTTAAGCAAACAACCAATGCCATTTAGCACATTGCAAGACATCAAAATTAAAGACTAGACTTCATTGAAAGATGTTGCAGACAACAATTTTCAGTTTTTGACATTTCTTTTTTGTCTTTTCAGGTAGCAAACATATCATTTTCCATATTAATCATTGTCATGCTGAATAAATATTCTATTAGAAATGCACCAAAATCAAAGGACTGAAATCACGGGAAGTACTAATTGTAGGTCAATATTTCTGTAAAAAAACTTATTTTGAATAATTCTGGTTGGAAAGGGACAAGCAGGTGGTGTAGGCTAAGATCAGACTGCACATACGTGCAGGCTGATCTTTGTCTATACCTCCTCCCAAAAACAGGAATATGCTGGGTGTCAGTATGACAAGGGTTAATGTACCCTAAACCTTTTTCTTGGAGACATAAAATGTCAGAATTTAGACTGGACAGTAAATGCTACAAAATGGAAGAATTAGTTAAGCAAAGAAAGAAAATGTAGACACCTATTTCTTCTCTTTTTTCCTAATGATATTTTTAGCTCTGTTATTTTAAGAGAAAACCTGTTGTATTGCCATAGCCTTCTCGTCATCTTGATAATTTTTGTTGTCATTGAGAAAAAACTTGGACATCTCGGGTAATACTAAAGGCATTTATTTCAAAATTTGGAATATATCTTCACTATCAATGAGCAACCTCTATTATCAGGAGAGGTAACTCTAAATGCAAGTTTTATGTAAGAATTGCCCCCTTTTTAGCTCACCTGAGCAGGAAGTGCTCTGGGGGAGCTTTTGTGGTCGGTCATCGTCTATTGTCCGTCCGTCCGTCTGTCCTTTCACAATTACAAAAAAATCTCCTCCTAAACTAACCATGGAATTTCAACAAAACTTCACAGAAATAATCCTTAGGGCATGCTCTTTCAAAATACTTCAAAGAATTGAAATCCATGAAGAACTCTGGTTGCCATGGCAACGGAGTGAAAAAATCTTCTCCTCCCAAGCGGTGAAGCCTAGAGCTATGATATTTGGTATACATCATCATCTATTGACCCTCTACCAAAAAACTTCTAAGAAATACCGTATTCTGAAAATTAGCCCTTTTCTGAGAGTGATCCCTGATTTTACAAAGGAATAAAGAAGGAAATCATTGAAAATCTTCTTCTCCCAAACCATAAGGCCTAGTGCTTTGATATTCGGTTTATATCATCATCTATTGACCCTCTACCAAAATACTTCAAAGAATTAACATATTCTGAAAATTAGCCATTTTCTGAGAGTGATCCCTGATTTTACATAGAAATAAAGAAGGAAAACTTTAAAAATCTTCTTCTCCCAAACCATAAGGCCTAGAGCTTTGATATTTTGTATAAATCATCATCTATTGACCATCTACCAAAATACTTCAAAGAATTACCGTATTCTGAAAATTAGCCCTTTTCTGTGCAATCCCTGATTTTATATAGAAATAAAGAAGGAAATTTTTAAAAACCTTTTTCTCCCAAACCATTAGGTCAAGGGCTGTAATATTTAGTGTGTAATAATGCCTATTGACCCTCTACCAAAATACTTCATAGAATCACTGTATCCTGAAAATAAGCCCTTTTCTGTGCAATCCCAGAAAGGAGTTATGAGGGATATCATAGAAAATGTTCTTCTTCTAAACCTATAGGCCTAGAGCTTTGATATTTGGTATTTATTTATGCCTATTGACCCTCTACTTAAATACTTCTAAGAATTACCTCAATCTTGAAATTGGCTCAATATGGTTGGATCTTCACTATACCTAGGATTAACCCATTCCCACTCAAGAAAATTTTAGACTTGTCCAAATTGAAAAGAATTGCAGACAACACTTAAAAGTTCAAGAAATTTTAGATTTTTTTAACTTTCTGAATGGAAAACATTGTTTAAAATGAAGAAAATGAAGAAATTGCTTGTCACAACCGTCATTTTGTGGGAATGGGTTAAAAGAGAAAATCTTTAAAAAATCTTCTTCTCCAAAATGATTAGGTGTAGGGCTTTGATATTTTGTATATTATATCATTATGCCTTGAGCCATCATACTCAGGGGATCTATATAGGACCATCATGGTCCTCTTGTTTAATCCTTGCAATGCGAAATAATATCCTCTATAGAATTACATCAGGATTTATTTAAAACATTTTGACAGTCTGAGAAAAACATCAAAGTAAAGTCACAAATTGTTTTAACCCTTGTCATGCTGAACCCTGAATATTCCTATTTGGGCAGGAGGTATAGGCAAAGATCAACCTGCACATAATTATGTGCTTGTCCCTTTCAAGCCAGAATTGTTTCTAAAATGAGTTTTCAAATGAAATATTGATGTGTAACTTAAGCGCTTTTGGTGATTTCAGTTCTTTGATTTTGGTTCAATTCTTTATTTTCATTATTGTATACCTTAACCCTTGTCGTGCTATATATATTACCTTACTGAATTGTTGTAAAATCAAAGGGCTGAAAGCACTGTCAGAAGTCTATGTTCAAAAATCAATACTTCTTTTAGAAATCAATTTCATAAAACCACTCTGACAGGAAAAGTACAAGCAGGGGGTGTAGACGAAGATCAGACTGCACTTATGTGCAGGCTGATCTTAGTCTACACCTCCTGCCAAAACCGGAATATTCCGGGGTCAGCATGACATTAGTTAATATTTTTCAGAAGGGGGATATAAATAAAGTGGGACTGTGTAATGGGTTAAGCACTCAGTAAAATTAATTAAGGGTTACTTTTAATCCATTACCTCATAATCCAGCATTATACGCACCAAAGATATAAAACTATGGAAATCGTTGTGAGAAAACAAGCAATTTCATCTTTTTTCACAATGTTTTCTACTTTACATGGCCCATTTTTATCAGTTTAAGCAAACTTTGTTTAATTGTCTGCAACCTTTTTCAATTTGGACCAGTCTAAAGTTTTGCCATCTGGTAATGGGTTAAAAGATTCACTACATGCACTTCATACTGTTGCTCAAAAAAAATGAAATGAGGAGAAAATACTCTAATCAATTTTCATTTGAGCAAATTACAAAAAATATATTACAAACAAACTTTGATTCAAAAACATTCACCAAGTAATTTTCTTCATAGCTTTCTTTGTTATCAAGTGTAATGGACCAGTGGGTTCAAACACTAAATTTCCTTTTTTGTCAAAAATCAAAAGTGTAACTATCCCAAAATCTTTGGTCATAGTTTAACCAATTCCCACTCAATTCCACAATTTTACACATTTAACCTATTCCCACACAGTGAAGTTTTAAAGAAGTTGCAGAAGACACTCTAATATTGTTGAACTTTTTTCTCTCTGGGTAGAAAACAATTTGGAATGCAGAAAGTGGATATTACAAGCAATTTCTTCATTTTCCATATTGTTTTCCAGACCTAATTTCTCATGGGGAATAAAAAGGAGGAATCGTGTGAGAATGTTTTAAAATATATAGTTGTAGAAAACACAGCAAGAAAAGGAGAAATTGCTTGTAAAAAGCAATTTCATTTTTCTTACTGTGTTTTCTAAGGTATCTGGCAGATAACTTTAAATTCACAAAAGCTTTGAATTGTCATTTGTATCTTCTTTCAACTTGAGCGAGTCTAAAAAATGTCTTAGAATGGGTTAATTGCCCTTGACTAATTAGACTTTTGTTGATACATTAGCTGAATTGCAAGCTTTTTATGGCAGATTGAAAGAGTTTTTTTAATATATATGCCCATTTTCCCAAAGAAAATTTGACTTGCTTGAATAGGAACAAATTATTGAGATGACCTTGATAAGTGACCTTGACATTGATAGATGACCTTGACATTACAGCCAAATTAAATTAAAATTTGTGACCTTCATAAGTAGCCTTGGACCTTGAATGACCCTCATCTTTCCAGCAACTGATGCCTATCAATGCAAGGAACTTGTGTCCCAAATAAGAGCAATGTGTCTTGGATGGTGGTTGAATAAGTCTTCAATCTCTCCCTGGAATGATTAATAATGGTATTCCCAAAATCACCTGTGACCCTTTTTCCCAAATGCTTCCTTTAACTCAACTGGACACATTCTTGGTGATAAGCAGTTTGAATGGTCGCCGTTAAAAGAGCGTCTGAATTTCTTTGGATCTTGAGTATGGAATATCTTTTTCAGAGCATGTAATAATGCTTTAAACCAGTGAATTCCTTTAAAGTTATATTGAATCTTGAGAACGACAATTAAAGAATTTACAAACATTGAGTAAAAGGGAAATTGGGGATCTTGAGTTCGGGAAACTATAACTATAAACTATATAAAGAACTATTTGATTGGATTATCCAGTACCCGTAACCATGGAACCGGTTTGACTGTTTGTTTAGCAGGCGGAGAATTGCGTAACAAACCTGTGCATCATGTTAGTCGTAAATTAGAACGAGGAGCTCCGACTGGCAGAATTCAATTATTTTGCTTATGTTTACAATTAATGTGGCTTAATTCATAGTGGAAAAACAGAATTCAACCTTGTAAATATGGTTTTCAAGCAATGTTCTAATTTTCTTTTTTCTTTTTTTCCGAAAAGAAATATGCAATGTAAACACTCAATATTGATGGCAACAACAACGTTTTTCAATTGTCAAATGGTGAGCAATTACAGTGCTGACAGCACTTTGATTGGGTTAAGTAGTAAGATCAAGGGTTGCATCTAGAAATTCTCAAAATGGGGGGCTGTCCCCCATAACAATCAGAAAAAGGGGGGGCCAAGCAAAATTATTGGGTAAAGTGTTTGTGTGTGTGTGTGTGGGGGGAATTCAATGTATATGATACAATACTTTTGTCATCAATAATATGAATTAGTCTTTGATTCTTCAAGTGAACTTTAAAATATTCAGGTATTGTCTACTAGTATAGTCCCAGTAAGTTTATTTGTTAACCCAAGGTTTTTTACTACTTACAAAACCACTTCCTTTGCAGTTTTTAGTAAAACATAATCCTCATTTTTACAGCATAGCCTTTTTGTTGTTCCAATAAGGCCATGGTTCGTTTGTTCGCCAAGAGTCCAAATTGACATGAGGTTTTTTCTTTTAGTGATCCGATCATGTTCGTCGCCCTTTTCAACCGGATTATCACTCGAATTCAGTCTAATAACACTTTCACTGAGGCTACAGGTATCATCATCAGTCCTATTATCCGTCTTATTTTCCAACTCTTTAGTTAGTTAATCGGAAAAATGGTAAATTTTCGATAGAGGATACTGATTTGCGCTCAGTTCAGCCATGTTGTCCAGATGATTTCTGGTACGTCATCCGAGGCTGGAACCCGGTTTGTTTATCAAACTGGAAGCCCGACCCTTTTCCATTTCCAAAAAATTGGCCAGGAGCGCATTTTTTCACTAATAATGAAAGGGACCTTGAATCCTATCCATTTTTTCTTAATCAAAAAATTGTGGTTTGCCATGTACAGAAAATAGATAATTGTAATTTCTTTTAAATTTTAGTCTAATTTGGAAGACGGAAACCATTCAAGTATTAAATTTTTTCGCCCGTGGTAACCGTCATCAGTCGCTCGTTTTGAAGTTATAATACAATCCTTTTTCCATGAAAAAAGAATTTAGATTACATTTCACTTGTAAATTTTGAGAATATCTCGTTAGGTAACCTGTTACCTTACCTAAAAAAAAATATCAATTTATTTTTTAGCGCGACCGGGTACGCATAGAAATGTTTATCATGCGGGATTATGATTATTCTAGCGGGATTCCCGCAATCCCGCGCTCTAGATGCAACCCTGAAGATCCTACTGGATTTTAGAGATGTACACCTAAAACACTACTGCAGCAGATTTTTATCAATTACCACTCAATCCTATATTTTGAAGCAATGAAGAAATAATGGCAAACAGAGTGAGAAAAAGAGATACAGCGTGAAAAATCTATTTCTATCTTACCTATTTTTCAGATCAAACAAACTTTTTATTATCCTTTGCAACCTCTTTTAATTTGGACAAGTCTCAAATTTTGTTGTCTGGTTAAAGGTTGAATATTCGGTGATGAAAATTATCTTTTATGAATCACATTATTCGCTTGATATTTCATTAGGTAAAAACAGATCAAAGGACTGATGAATTTGATCACTATTTCATGAAATGGACAGATCATTTATTATTAAATTTCACAGCAATACTAATGATTATTATTTAGTTAAACCATTCCCACACAATCCCATTTTTTTAACGCGCCCACGAATAAATAATTCAATACACTATGATTTGTAATCTGCAATTTCTTTCAATTTGGACCAGTCTAAAATTTTGTCATGTGTCAAAAACACTCATAAACAGTACCACTTATTTGTATTAGGATTATCATCACTTTGAAAAATCTTTCAGTTTGACCAGTCTAAAATTTTGTTGTCTGGTTATTGGTTAAGCACTGAGCCATGCAGGACCAGCAAGATATTAGTAGCTGCTGCTTTTCTCCATCAGCGCTACAGATTAGTCAGAGGTCTAGATAAGAAGGGTTAACAGCTCTGGTTAATTTGTAATTTAAATATAATCATTCTCATACTAACCCAGAATATGACTTATTTGTAGGATGCAAAGATCAACCAGCATACATGCGCAGTCTGATCTTGGTTTATGCCACCTATATTTCCCTTTTATATCAATAAAACTAATTTTCAAAAGAAATATTGACCAACAATCAACAGGCCTCCATGGTAGTGCTTTCATTCCTATGATTAATGCAATTTTGAGAAAGCATTTCATTCTGCATGATAAGGGGTAATTGTTTCAAGAAAACTCGCCTTAACCTTATTTCGACACAAAGGCGCTTTTGACGCCACTTAAAGTTACAACAATTTAGTCACAAATCAATCAAACTGTGACCTTATTACATCAAATGTTTGGCTTGATACTAGCACTCACCAAGTAGAAAAACTTCAAATCCATCCATAAATATAGAAGTTTACGCTCTGGACAAGCTTGTTTTACCTTCGCCTTGCATGTATCATATGACAATAGCACTCATCAAGTAGAATAACTATGCCAGGTTATTTTCAAATCTATCCATATAATAAATATGTAGAAGGTCAGCTCCTGACAAGGTCAATTCTGTTGTTTCATCTTCAGCTGTGACCTTAGCCTTGGACATTTCACATCAAACATTTTGCATCACACTAGCACTCATCAAGAAGAACAAATGTGCCAAGTTATTTTCAATTCATCCATAAATGTAGAAGTTATACTCTGAACAAAATTCAGAAAGGACGCATGCACGCACTAATGCACACACAAAATAATGCACTTATACCGAAGTGAAATACTGACAACTATGTCTCGCTCGCCACATGTGAGCTTGACCAAAATAAGAAATTGCTTGTTATGGGCATTTTTTTCTTTTTTCCACATTATTTTACAAAAATTATTTCATAATCTAAACTTATAAACTTTAAGCTTAAGAACAAGCAATTTCTTCATTTTCCACAATGTTTTCCAAAACTTAGGGTGTCTAAAAGCATCAAAGAGTGGTAATTGGTTAATGTGAAATGAAATCTTTTATATTTTTTACTAGTTTGTTAAGTTACAAATTGGGGAGTTTTGAACTAGCATCAGAATTGTAACAAGTAATTTCTCCATTGTCCTCGATATTTTCAAAACTTTTTTCTAAGGGGCATCAAAAAGTGCTCTCATGTAGGAATGGATTAATTTTTTCATCATTAGCAAGCAGAAACATGAAATGATCAAGCTTAACCCTTGTCATGCTGAATGAAATTCCTGCTTAGAATTGCACCAAAATCAAAGGACTGAAGACACTGAAAGCACCACAGTTACAGGTCAATATTTCATTTGAAAACTGATTACATAAACAATTCTGGCTTGAAAGGGACAAGCAGGTGGTGTAGGCTAAGATCAGACTGCACATATGTGCAGGCTGATCTTCATCTATACCCCCTGCTCAAACAAGAATATTTCAGGTGTCAGCATGACAAGGGTTAAACCCCTGAAATAATCATTGAGAGCAGTATATACACGAAAACAAAGCCATAGGAACAAAATCATGATCATGTTTTTCCCATCAAAAAATTAATTACACCTTATTTAGTCTTGAAAAGGTACAAATGAAGCTTATTTTCAACCCAACACCTAGCTTAGAAGGGGTCTGCAAGGAAGGTCCATACTCCTTGCTTCTGAAGTTGTTCATATATTGGTCTTTTCTAACTTAACCCTAGTCCTGCTGATCCGGGAATATTACTGTTTTTTGCAGGAGGTAGTACTGTTTACTCAGTATATGTTTGTGAATTGACCTCTGTAAGGGCTTTAAGTGCTTTCAGTGCTTTGATTTCAAAGCACTTTAGGAAAACTATTTTTTATGACAAGGGTTGAACACTCCTGGTAGCATCTAAACTTATAACCTTTGTATTTTACGATTTCACAACAAACTTACTGATGAACAAAGATGTGTCAATCAATTTATAATTAACTCACAGAGATCTTGTTAGGAATGGACTTTGACTTGCTTGAAGCATCAAGTTTTATCGGTGCCAACGTATATAAGGGATGGTAATGAATTTCAAATCAACCATATAATCCATCACATTTCCATACCTAGTACTCAAGAACTCGTTAACAATAAATATTACTGCCTTCACCTTTTGACATTTTAACCCTTGTCATGCTAGATAAAATCCTTTTCAAAATTGAATGAAAATCAAAGGGCTGGAAACAATGAAAGTGCTTCTTGTGGGTCAATATTAATTTCAAAAATCAAATTTTATAAACAACCCTGACAAACATGTGGTGTAGACTAAGATCAGACTGCACCTAAATGCAGGCTGATCTTTGTCTATACTTCCTTGCAAAACAGAAATATTCCGAGTTCCTTTTCAAGAGAGACATAGATTTTTATTCCTTGTCATGCTGAACCCAAAATATTCCCCTTCTAGTAGGATCGGCCTAGTGCACTTCAATTCCCTTCATAGAAGTCAATCTGGTATCCTTTACAACACATGGATATTTGTATAAAGTTTCAAGACCCTATAGGTCCAAATAGCTAATGAGTTAGAGCATTGAAACGGTTTTAAAACAAAGTTTAATTGTGACCTTGATCTTTGTGACCTAAAAACAATATGGCACTTCCTTTGATCATAGGCAACAATTGTATGAAGTTTCTAGCGTGTATGTCAATTGGTTCTAGAGTTAGAGCATGAAAATGAAAAAGTCTCTGGACAGAGTGTCAAACACGGGAAACCAATATACCGTCCTGATCTCTACTACAAGGTTAGGGGTATAATTACTGAAGAACAAAAAAACTTTATCTAAAATTCAACATTACAGAAGCTTTGTGTTATTTAATTATGCCTTTTATAACACCATCCTACATTTGGGTGAGCTGAGAAACATTCATTGTAATTGACAGCACTGGAAAAAGAAGAAATAGCATCTTTCTAGCTATTTCTCCATTCCTCTCAATGTTTTTACCCTGTTTACCCATAACCAAATCATAACAATTTAGACCAGATACACTAAGAAAAAGTTTCAGACACAAAACTTTGGGTTGGTTGGAAAACAATGTGGTATGAAGAAATTGCTTTTATTCACAATATTTTCTACCAAAAAAGGCAAAGGTTTTTAAAGTAATAATTTCTCCATTCCCCACACTGTTTTCTATCCATAAAAGACAAAAAAATTAAATTTTCACCCACTTTAAATTGTCGTCTGCACTTTCTTTTTATTTGGACCAGTCCAACATTTTGGCATCTGGTAACAGATCAGGTTTTCAACAAACAATTTGTTCAATATGAGATCTAGCTATGTATAATTTAAAAAAGTATGTTAACCCTTGTCATGCCGAAAAAAATATTCCTCAAAAAATGCGCATCAAAATCAGAAGAATGCAAGCATAGGAAGACCAAATTGCGCGTTAACATTTATTCTGGAAAAAATGACTTATAAAAAACTCTGGCTTAAAAGGGAAAGGCAGGCAATATAGACTAAGATCAGACTGCATACATGTTCAGGCTGATCTTTTTCTATTCCTTCTGCTAAAACAGGAATATTCAAGATTCAGCATGAGAAGGATTAACAAGCCTTATTTGTCATTTCGAACACTTTTCATCACAGCATTGAGATACTTCTATCTTCTTGTTTTACAAGGTCCGGAAACACAGGACAATAGACGAGACTTGTCATTTTATCTCTATACTTTTATATAGATTCATTATTTCTTACCAGCTTATCATCTGTGTTTGTTTTAAATCAGGATAATGCACAACTCATTACCAATCCACACAATTTTAGACTGGTCCAAATTAAAAGAAATTGCAGATGACAGTTGGTTCAATTGAAAAAGATATTTGTCTTTTAGGGTGAGAAAACATTGTCGATAATGAAGAAATTGCTTGTAACAAGCAATTTCTTTGCTTTCATCAATTTTTTCTAAATCTTTCTCCTAAGAGGTGTCAAAAAGCAGAATTACTTAGGAATAGGCTATGTGATATTGATGGAAGATGGAATCAAAAGAAAAAGCTATATTCCATGGAATATTGGTCTTTTCTGGGACAAGGTAAATCTAATAACCATAATATTTATCATCAAATAACTTACCTTTCAAAAGCTTCCCTTTTTTTCTCTGGTTATCAAAGCAGATCAATAATCCATTAGAGTGACCACTGTATAGAACCAATGTGTTAAAAAATTCTGTTTGACGCACAATCACTGAGAAACAATTATTTATTTATGGTGGTATGATAGTCAACTTGTGATATTTTAATGAATTTTTAAACAACCGTATATAAACACATGTACACGACTTTTGACAAGCGTCTAATTCACACCTGGCTGAACACAAAGACATAAATCATCTCTAATTAAATATGAAGGAAGCTGATGCATCTATCTCTAACCTTGATCCCTGTACCTGAGCAGACAAAATTTAAGAAAAGAAAGATGAGGCCATATAAAGTAAATATAAACTGAAAAAAAACAAGCAATGATGAAATAGAAAAAAGGTTAGAAAATAGTGCAAGAATAAAAAAACTGTTGACAAGCAAATTCCTTTCTTACTTATAATATTTTCATTTTGTTTTAAGCAATTTCATAATGTTCTGCTACATGTATATCTTTCCTCTATAACAATTAATAATCATTTTCTGCAATTTCTTTCAATTCTATTGTCTGGTAATAGGTAAAATTGAAAAATAAGTGGAAAATAGAGCAGAAAAGAGAGAACATGCTTGTTACAAGTAATATTCCTTTTATCACAAGAATTTCCTAAATTTAAGTTCATCAGTCCTTCAATGACAATTTTTCATAGTGGTAATGGGTAAATCATTTGTCTACAAATAAAAGTAGGGTTATCTGAACTTGGCTTGTTTGGAAATGGATTAAGCAAGTTGATTACGGAGTTCCGACAGTTTAACAAACTTAAAAAGAGTGCCCTTCATTGATTTATCTTGCTTGTTTGTTTGGCACTTCTTCCGATACATAATTTGTGAACATATTTATTACACTAGAAATTTAACTGTGTCACAAATTGCCTTTTGTATGTATGTTAGAGGAAAAAATCATGAGAAGAAGATGATGAAACATCCAGAACAATTGTTTATTCCAAGAGAGCATTGACTGACTGATTGAATGACCATTATATTAATCCTTGTCATGCTAAACACAGAATATTACTGTTTTGGCAGGAGATATAGACAAAGATCAGCCTGCACATATTTGCAGTCAGAGTTGCTCCGGAAATTAAATTCCATAAGAAATATTGATGATTTGAACAACAAGTACTAACAGTGCTTTCAAGCCTTTGATTTTAATGCCATTCCAAACTGGATTTATTCAGCATGACAAGGGTTAACTTTCATAAAAAATTTATACCTTGTCATGATAGACTCATAATATTCCTATTTGACAGGAATCAGCCTGCACATATGTGCATTCTGATTTAAGTTTACACCATCTATTTATTCTATTCAATTAAGTGTAATTGTTTATTAGATTAATTTTCAAAAGAAATAATGACCAATAATTAGTGCCCCCAGTCCTCTGCTTTCTTTGATTTTAATTCATTTCTGAAGAAGACAGGCTGCAGCCATGGCATAGTGGTAGCACATATAACTGCTGATCATAGGGTCCCAGGTTCAATCCCCAGCCCCAGTGAATATCCATTCAGACAGTTGACTCCCACCAATGGGTGGATATTAGTAAACCTAAGTGGGATGAGCAGTTGGAGACTTTGAAAGGATGTAGTGGTAGTGCTGGTGTGAAAAATATCAGGAATCCATGGTTAGGTGCTCCAGCCACGATATGACTGAAATTCTGTTGAAAGTGGAGTTAAACCCTTTCAATCAATCAATCAATCTGCAGAAGATTTTTACACTAATCTTTGCTTCCAGTCGTTTCTCACACCCGACTACAACCACAAACAGTATGGCATTCAAGCCCAAAATAAAATTGGTCTGCAAACAACAGGATTTTTTTAAAAGCATATTTTACTTTTGAAGGCTTTACCATGAAATTGATAAAATAACATCATTTCTTATAAAAGGATAAAAAAAAATAGGAAGAGCTTAAATCCAAAAGTTGAATCAGAAAGAGAAGAAATGAGGTCGGAAAAAGCAGGAAATTCATCTTTTTCACCGTGCTTTCTATCTCGTAAACAGGGTATTGTTCATTTTAATTTAACCCATCATGAAATGTATTCTGCAATCAGTTTGAATTTTGACAAGTCTATTCTTTTCTCTCCATCTTTTTTCCAATCTATCATAGGACTTAACGTAAAAACTTCAGTTTGTAAACCGCTGATAAGAACAGATCAAAGTCAGCCATCAAAATATTGGTATGCTATTTCCATCAATTACACATGCATGCAAAGTAAAGACTCCGATCAGCCTTCACTTCAATAATAATCCAAACTAAACACTTTTAACTCTTTTCATGCTGATTGATTGATTGATTGGGTTTTTTGCAGGGGATGTAGACCAAGTGCAGTCTGATCTTGGTCTACACCGCCTGCTTGTACTTTTCCTGTTAGAGTTGTTTATAAAATTGGCTTCTAAAAGAAGAATTGATTTTTGATCTACGAGTTCTATCAGTGCTGTCAGCCCTTTGATTTTACAGCAATTTATTAAGGTAATTTATACAGCATGACAAAGGTTGAACCATTACTACTTGAGAAAATTTTAGACTAGTCCAAATTGATATATCGCAGCTGACTATTCAATTTAAAAAAATCTCTTTTTTTGCAGAAAACATTGTGGACAGTAAAGAAGTTGCTTGTTACAAGCCATTTCTTCATTGTCCACAATGTTTTCAGAGGCTTTTTTTTGAGAGATGCAAAGTGTGCTTGTGTGGAAATGGGTTAATAAACCACTAGTAGAAATTTCAAAGTCTTCACATTAATTGACAGAGAAACTTTGAACTCGAACATAAAAAGAGAAATTCTTTCATACCACTTAAAAAACTATATATCCAATTTAAAAATTGTTCACAAATGTCCCGTTATAATTCACTGTAATTCCCATTCACACAACATGAAAAACAAATAGACGACAGCCGTCTATACCTCTATTCGGAGTTAATTTTTGGTTAATAAAGGTGTATGAATGGTAATATTGGGGTAAAGTTGACGCTACAGTAGCATTATTGCCTGTCAATACAGGTAAAACAGAAAGTCAATTACCGACACCTATGAAATTCTTTAACTCAATGTGATATCTTACAAGATTATATGTATTACAACTATATTACACCTAAGGTTCTATAGTTGTAGTTAACCCTATCCGTTTTGTTTTTTTTAATTTAGACTGGTCCAAACTCAAAGAGGATGTAGAAAACAATGAAAATTAGATGTAATTTGGAATGAAACCATCCTATGTGATAGAAAACATTGTGGAAAAAGAAGAAATTGCTTGTAGCAAGCAATTTCTTCTTTTATCACAATGTTTCCTCAAGTATAAAATCACAGGGACGTAAAATCCGGGTTTTTAGAGGACAGGATTAAAAAATAGTTATTTCTGTCATAACATAGCCTTGTCGTGCTTCATAAAATCCTTTTTTTTTTAGAATTTCATTAAAATCAAAGGGCTAAATGCATTAGAAGGCCTTCAGATTTTGTATATAAACATTTCTGACTGTTACCTATTACCAAACCACAAAATTTTAGACTGGCCAAAATTCAAAGAAATTGCAGGCAACATCTCAAATTCGATGAAATTTCGTAATTGTTTCTCTTTCTGGGTAGAAAACATTGTTGAAAATGAAGAAATTGCTTGTTACAAAATGTCAGATTGTGTTGGAATCGGTGAAAGGAATAAGCAGGTAATGTAGACTAAGATCAGACTGCACATATCTGCAGGCTGGTTTTACCCGTAGTCTACACCTCAGCACAAATCAAGAATATATGTACTCAAGACATAGCACGGCATGACTTACTATAAGCCCCTACAGACTCTTTAAGCCCCTACAGATAATAGGTTTGGAAAACACTGAAGAAAATGAAGAAATTGCTTGCATCAAGCAATTTCTTCATAATCCACAATGTTTTCTATCCAAAAAGACCAAAAATATAAAATTCCATCAACTTGAAATTGTCGTCTGCAACTTCTTTCAATTTGGACCAGTCTAAAATTTTGTTGTGTGGGAATGGGTCAGTCTTGAGACCAAAAAAAAAAGAAAATACAGCTTTTTCTAACTATTGTGGACAATAGTCAACACTGGAAAGCATAAATTTCTCCTTTATCTATAATAGTATCTATCACATCAAAAAAAAAGATTTAAAATTCTTCTACAATTCACAAATTGTAACTCTTTCAATTCAACCAAGACTATAATTTGGTCTTGATTCATTTTAAGATTCTTTAATTGAATTTAACTCTTTTCCGTTTTTCCAAATTTTAGACTTATCCAAATTCACAGGGATATCAAACAACATTATAAAGTAAGTACAATTCAAAAAGTAGCCATCCTATATGAATATTGCTGGAAAAGAAGAAATTGTTTGTTACAAGTAATTTCTTCTTTTTCCACAATCGTTTCTCAAGTATTATATTGCAGGGACATAAAAATGAGGGATCGTACGGGAAAGGGTTAAGATGATATTTTGCAGATAAAGTTTGCTTGTAACAAACATTTCTAGCATTTGCATATATAAGAAACAGTCCTTCTTCCATTTGACAGAAACAGTTGGCCTCCACAAATATTACCCTTTGAGCAAAATAAAAGATGTAAAGCGACCTTGATTCTCTAGATACCAGCAAGATCAACTCTGTCTATAGACCTTGATAATATGTCCTTAACCCATTCCCTCACAATGACACTTTTAGATGCCCCTAAGCAAAAAAGCTTTAGAAATCATTGTGGAAAATGAAAAATTGTTTGTTACAATTTCTTAATTATTCACAATGTTTTCTCCCCCTCAAGTAAAAAAAGAATCCAAACCTTCATCAACCAAAAAGACTTTTTTTTTGAAGGGTATTTAAAAGTGGAATGATCGAGATCAGCTAACTTGTGCACCATTTCTAGTCTAAGGCAGAGATGGGCTACTTTCACTGATATTAGACTAAAACGAATTGAGAAAGCCAATGTTTGCAAGAAATGTTCCTACAATAAAAGACTAGTTGAAAAGCAAACAATTATCTAATTATAACATCTACTTCACCCCCACTTAATTTTTCTCAACTATGGCTTAACACTTTTACAAATAAGGTGTTTCTCCTAATACCCTAATAGTATCACCCTTTTTATTCACAGATTCTATAACCAATTCCAAATTAACCAATTCCCACACAATGACGCTTTTAAACGCCCCTCAATGTGAAAGCTTTGGAAAACATTGTTGAGAATGAAGAAATTGCTTTTTACAAGCAATTTCCTCATTTTCCACAATGTTTTCTATCCAGAAACTTGAAAAAATCTAGAATTTCATAAACTTTAAATTGTCACCTGCTGCTCTTTCGAATTTGGACCAGTCTAAAATTTTATCATGTTTTAACCCATTCCCACACAGTGATGCTTTTAAACGCCCCTCAATCTGAAAGCTTTGGAAAACATTGTTGAGAATGAAGAAATTGCTTTTAACAAGCAATTTCTTCATTTTCCACAATGTTTTCTACCCAGAAACTTGAAAAAATCTAGAATTTCATAAACTTTAAATTGTCGCCTGCTGCTCTTTCAAATTTGGACCAGTCTAAAATTTTATCATGTGGGAATGGGTTAATCAATTTAAATGCTCTACGGTACTCAAGGTGTAAAATTTCTAACCAAAAGGAGTCCTGAAATCTTTGTTAAAATTGTGTTGAGACCCCTCTATCATTCATTTTAGAATAGATCATAAGCCTGTTATGGAGAGCTTTGACAAACGGAAAACAAAAATAAATCTTATTTTGCCAAAACAATTTTGAATTTAATTTCACTTTCTGTTCAAAAATGGATTATAAAAACCTGATGCTCAAATAAATTGAGTTATGTATCTTAATGGTATAGAATGCTCATATGAAACTGAACTTTCAGGCAATGTTTTAGATCAAAACCTGTTACAACTACAGCTTTGTAGAATGGCATATATATGCTTGAAGGGGCTTCTTAGTGAAAAAACACTGATTTGAAGCTATTTTGCTTTGTCAAGGGCAGATCATTTTGAAGACTTGTGGATCAAATAACCTTTTGTCTATTGCACAATTAGACATCAGAGATTTATTGTGAAAAGTTTCAGTTCATTCAATTGAAACTGTAGGCTTTGCACACACAAAAATGGTGAATAGACAGACAAATGGACAACCAGGGCCAAAACATGATTTAAGCCTTCATACATATAGAAACAGAGAAGTCACAAAATAACAAAAATATTTAGGAAAAATGTTTCAGCTGCTCAGGCTGTAGAACTAGAATTATTTTATTGCCTCTACAATGACATAGCAGTCATTATAAACATCTTCACAATATCTGTAACAGAAAGAAAGTGTGCTGAAAAGACAAGAATTCAGTTACTGCCTCTTCATGAAAAGTCCTTAATCCATTTCCATACAGTCCTGCTTTTCAATGTCCCTCCAGAAAAAAGTTCAGGAAAACAATGTGAAAAACATAGAAATTACTTTTGTTACAAGTAATTTCTGCCTTTTCCTTATTGTTTTCTACCAAGATATTTTAAACTCTTTTAACTTGAACTTGTCTCTGCAAATTCTTTGTTATTTTGATAGCCTAAAATTGTGTCTTGTTATGGGTTAACCGATTACCAGACAGTAAGAATTTAAACTGGTCCAAATTGAAAGGAGTAGCAGATGAAATTTAAGAGATATGGGCTAGAAAACATTGTAAAATATAAAGAAATTGCTTGTGTCAAGCAATTTCTTTATTTCATACAATGTTTTGCCAATTATTTTTCTTGGGAGATGTCTAAAAGTATCACTGTGTGGGAAAGGGTTAAGGAAAGAATAAAGCACCTCTCTTTGTAACATATTTCTTTGGGAGAGAGCAATTCTCTGTAAATTATTTGGAATGATCCAGAGTTTTTTGCCAAGTCTTGACCCTTGTCTAAATTATGTTATACCCATTCCCACTTGACAAAATTTTAGACTGGGCCAAATTGAAAGAAGATGCAGACGACAATTTCAAGTTGATGGAATTTTAAATTTTTTTACCTTTTTGGATAGAAAACATTGTGGATAATGAAGAAATTGCTTGTATCAAGCAATTTCTTCATTTTCAACAATGTTTTCCGAAGCTTTTTTCTTGAAGGGCGTAAAAAGGAGGGATTGAGTTGGAATGGGTTAACCTTCTCTCCTTGTAAGAATCTTCTGAGCTTTTATTTCAGATCCAAGTCAATTCCCCCGAAAATCTGGTCAGTCTTTATCACTTGAATTGATTTTCTGAAAATCAATGATCATTCCCTCTAAAAATTGACTGAAACAAGAAATGTGTGACACACACAGATGCTTTGTCACATGACCTTCAACTGTGACCTAAAACTTTACACATGAACTAGTGCTCATCAAGGGGAACAACTGTGCCAAGTAATTTTGAAATAAAGTGGAGTCCATTATAAATGACCTAAGGTTTTTGGGGTCCTCTATAGATCTGCATACAGCACTGGATACACTAAATGTGGCTTAATATTTATTTTGAAAATTTAAATATGACAAACTCTGGCTTTAAAGACACGAGCAGGAGGTGTAAATCAAGATCAGACGGCACATATGTGGAGGCTGATCTTTTTCTTTACCTCCTGCCAAAACAGAAATATTCAGTTAAATGAAACATCTATAATCAGGGAGGGAGCTCTTTTTCGAAAAAAATACGGAATTTTCTCTGACTCAGTAATGCGTAAATAAATTCTCGGAATTTATTTTCCCGTGAAAACACAGCTGACAAATATTTCAAAAGTATCGTATAGCCAAGAAATTTGTTGAACTATTCCCATCAAAAGAATATTTTACAATGCTATTTCCGACAAAACCGGCAACTCGTAAAGAGGAGATAGATTTTCAAGACAAAACGTTAATTGTCACGCAATTGCAGTATTCCCATTGACCACAATGATAGAGTACCCGGTTGAGAGATCAATACGGAGATATCCAATACATTAACACTTTCCTGTTTTGAAAAATTGTAGACCTGTCCAAATTCAAAGGTTTTGTAGACAAATATTTAAAGTGGGTTTAGTTTGAAAAATAACCATCCAGTATATATTAGAAAATATTGTGGAAAAAGAAGATAGAACTTTAAAATCACAGAGAATTAAAAAACCAGGGATTAAATAGGAAAGGGTTAACACTTTTCTATTTTAGTAAATAAAAAGAAACTTTAGCAATTATGTCCGGAGCAATTACCAGACAATAAAATTTTAGACTGGTCCAAATTCAAGATGTTGCTTAACCCTTGTCATGCTGTATAAATTACCTTACTGAAATGCTATCAAATCAAAGGGCTGAAAGCACTGATAGAACTTGTTGTTCAAAAATCAATATTTCTTTTAGAAGTCAACTTCACAAACAACTCTGACAGGAAGAGTACAAGCAGGAGGTGAAGACTAAGATCAGTCTGCACATAAGTGCAGTCTGATCTTAGTCTACACCTCCTGCCAAAACAGGAATATTCCGGGCTCAGCATGACAAGGGTTAAGACAATGTAAATTTCATGAAAGTTTAGATTTATTCAACTTTCTTGGTAGAAACCATTGTAATAGGTCGTTAAAGTGTCATTGTGGAGAATTGGTTGACACTTTTCTCTTTTAGAAGATAAAAGAAAAACTAACAATCATGTCTAACCCAGTCAGACACAATCCTAATTTTATAGCCATGAAGAAAAGAAAACAGTGTGGAAAATGAGCAAGCCATTTTCTCATTTTTGTCATTGTTTTCTATCTAGAAAGATAAATATTTAAAATTCTTCCAAATAGTAATTGTCATCAGCAGCATCTTCTTGAATTCTTTTTTCATAGCAGCTATAACTTCTTCAGGAAAGCTCTTTTTGAGCAATATAGTGTTAAGAAGAGGTGACCTCTAGACTAGACAAGGAAACTAGAAAAAATGGTCATTGTTGTTGCTATGGCAACCATTTAATCATTATGTATTTTCATATTTAATTTCAAACCACCATGGAATCAATAACAGGGATATGATTAGCTTATGACAGGACTTGTTTCCTTGAAATAAGAATCACGACAGTCAGAAAATATATTACCTTCATTTAATCTTTTGATATCTATAATGGTATCCTAGAATCACCATTACCTACAATACAGATTACAGCTGACAATGAAAGAACCAATTGACCAATCAAATCATTCATTTTGACCAATAGTGAAATTTGAACTAGGACATTGACTGAAATATATATGAAGCTTTTTTGTTGTTTGGTGACATAAACGTTGTAACTACAGCTTATTGAAGCTGTAGTTATGGCCATTAAGTTGCCAACCAACCATAATACCTTTTTCATTCATGTTTCTTGGCATAACTTTTGCCTAGGAAAAGCTTAATTTTAATGTCAGACCTAGAACTGTGACCTTAACGTTGGAGCAATCCAAAGACAGGAAAAAATGTATTGGTGGAATATTATGAGGAATTAACATGTGAAGTTTCATCCAATTTGGCCAAAGGTTTGGGAAGAAATCAAAGTGGATGGATGGATGGGCAGACAGAATGACAGAAAGACAGGACAAAATGAAGTGGAGGCTATATGCTTGCCCTACAGGGAGCATAAAGTAAGTGCTAACCAAATAAGGTAGAAAAAGTTGGAAAGCATTGAAAACAAGAATCTTGTGATTTCTCTTCTTCTCATAATGTTTTCTTTAGCTATTTTCTACTTTACATGATAATCTAGAATTATGTTCTTAGCTATAGTCCATCTTCACCATTGTACAATTCACCTCTGTTGTCAACAATTTAACCAATTCCCACACAATAAAAATTTAGACTGGTCCAAATTGAAAGGGGTTGCACACGACAATTTAAACCTTGTGAAATCTTGAATTTTTTCAACTTTCTGGGTAGTAAACATTGTAGAAAATGAAAAAATTGCTTGTAATAAGTAATTTCTTCATTTTCTACAATGTTTTCCAAGCATTTTTTTCATGAGGGGTGTCTAAAAGCGTCATTGAGTGGGAATGGGTTAAAGGCATATTTTTGATATAATTGACTGCTGCCCCAACCCACTGAACTCATTATCCCAGTGCACTGACTCCGCCTGGGAGTTCAACTTTGGTTTCAAACATTTTATAAAATTTATGGCCAGTAATACGAAGCAAAAAACTAAAATGGTTGGTTGGTGACCTAAACGCCATAACTACAGCTTACAAGTGTTTAATTGGCCAAACATATAAATATGTTGAGCATGAATATCGGCCAATGTTGAAGTTGAAGAATTAAAAAAATCATCTTTATCTTACTGGGAAGAAAACATTGTGGAAAAAAAAGAAATTGCTAATCATAGGCAATTTATTCATTTCCAGCATCATTTTCCTAAGCTTTCTTTCTTGAGGGTCATAAAAAAGTAGGTATAAGTGGAAATGGTTTAAATAAAGGGTAAAAAATATTGAAACATGAAATAAGAGAGATATTCTTAAGTACAGACTGGGTCTATCTATTATTATTACAATAATACAAAGGATAATATGCCCCTTTGAGAGGAGTAGGACATATTTGTTAAATAGCTTTCGCTGACGGTTATCGAAAATATTTGAACAGCAAACTGCACATGTCGATCATATAATGTGAAAGGATTACAATTAATCCTACAAGCGAATATTTCTATGAGGAAAAATCTTTTTAAGAATAGGGAAAATAGCCCAAACTGCATTTTACTCTTTGATGACAATTTGAAGGGTTAGTGCTAAATATAAGTTAAGGCATTTACAATATTTTAGTGCTGACCCTTGAAATCTATCATTGCAAATTTACATATTCCTGAGATACAAACTTTAAATACAAATTTCTTTGGGATAAGGAAGAAATTTTTCCTATACCATGGAGTACATGGCCTAGTGGTAGGACAGGGGACTCAGGATCGGAGGGTGTGGTGGTTCGAATCCTGCTCAGGTCATGGAAATTTTTCTGAGCAAAAAATTAAATCCACATTGCTCCTCTCCACCCAGGTGTATAAATGGGTACATGTGAAGGTTATAAGCCAATGTGCTGCGGCTAGCCTTAGGCGCCATGTGTTAACAGCCGACTTGTATCTCTATGATCGTAGGGTTAACCCATTTCCCACATGGTGACGCTTTTGGATGCCCCTCAAGAAAAACAACTGAGAAAACATTGTGCAAAATGAAGAAATTGCTTGTGACAAGCAATTTCTTCATTTTACACAATGTTTCTACCCAGAAAGTTGAAAAAATCTAAAATTCCATAAACTTTGAAATGTCATCAGCTTAGTCAATTTTCTTGAGAAAAGCTGAGGTATTGATATAGGCTGAGAGTCATCATTGTCTTTGATGCCATAATCTATGTGCAAAAGCTTAACCCTTGTCATGGTGAACCCGGAATATTCCGGATTTGGCAGGAGGTGTAGGCTAAGATCAGACTCCACTTACGTGCAGGCTGATCTTAGTCTATACCTCCTAGTTTTACTTTTCCTGCCAGAGTTGTTTATGAAGTTGATTTCTAAAACAATATTGATTTTTGAACAAGTTCAATCAGTGCTTTCAGCCCTTTGATTTGACAGCAATTCAGTAAGGTAATTTATACAGCATGTTAAGGGTTAATATTTTTTTTAGAACTGTTTTATGTATTATTTGATCTGAAATTATGCAGATCTGTACTATCAAAGGGGACAACTCTAAACTCCTTAGTTAATCCATCACATATATAAGCTTTATTCAGCTTAATTTTGAAAAGGAAAATGCTTATGTAAACAGGATTCAGGTAGCAAGTACAATTACGTTTTACTAATCAAGTGTTGCCGCCGTCATAGCGCAGTCGGTAGTGCGCCAGACTCCTAATCTTCAATCATAGGTGTCATGGGTTCGATCCCCGGCGGCGGCAAATATTCTTTCCGACAATTGTCTCTCACCAATGGGTTGATAATCGTAAACCTAAGTGGGATAGCAGCTGGAGGCTAGGAAAGGATGTAGTGGTAGTACTGGTGTGAGAAATACCAGGAATCCATTGTTAGGTGCTCCAGCCGCCGCGATATGACTGAAATACTGTTAAAAAGCGGCGTTAAACCCCATTCAATCAATCAATCAATTACTAATCAAGTACTTGGTCAATCTTGGACCGCTCAAACTTGAAAAAATATGAGTGCTGTGGAGTCATCCAGCAGAAAGGATCTGTTAACCCTTTTCTGTTTGAAAGTTTTAGATATGTCAGTCTTTCTTGGAAGAAAACAATTTGAAAATGCAGAAATTGCTTGCAACAATTTCTACACTTTTCAAATTATTTTCCTGAATATTTTTCTTGAGGGATGTCAAAGCATAATAATTATTGTGTTGTAATGGGTTAAGAAATATAGTAAAGTTTTATCAATTATCTTTCTAGTCTTTAAACCTCGGCTAACTTTAAGCCTGTTCTCAGGGGTAATCTCGTTGGATGATTGATAATCATTGTTGAGAGTGATCTTGGATATCATGCATTATACGATTATTCGATTATTCGAACAAAGTGATATGGGCGTTTGTTCAGGAAAATAAATTACTGCAAAATACTTGGTTTGGTTTTCGTTGCTGCCCTGTGAAACCAACTTTACCGTTCTCAACACATAAACCAGTCACCAGATGACAAAATTTTAGACTGGTCCAAATTGAAAGAAATTGCAAAAAAAACATTTCAAATGGCACTAAATTTGGAAAAATATATGCCACATAGTATAGAAAACATTGTAAGAAAAGGAGAAATTGCTTGTTACAAGGAATTTATCTATTTCACACAAAGTTTTCTATAATCATATTTCTTCAGGGCATTAAAAAGTGGCATTACGTGGTAATGGGTTAACTGAATACCAGACAACAAATTTCAAACAGCCCAAATTTTACAGAGGATTCGAACAAGGATTCAGAAATTTAACTTTGAGTTGTGACCTTGGACTTTCAGTTATTTTTTTTATTTTTTTTTTTTCTATTTTCTAGCACATTTATGACATAAAGGGAGGTATCGATGTTTCTGAAACCTTGATAAGAAAAATTTGCCAATTGCCTACAAATACGCTCAAACAGACGCTTAACACTTAAATTTGAGTCAGATATAGCCTTCACGGTTCTGATAGGCTTAAGTGGATTTCTTTGGTAATATAGGAAAGGTTCAGCGAAATTACAGATTATTTTTATATATCATGGATTTGGGTTGTGGAAACCAAATGACCTCATTTGCATATGACCCAAAGTCAACGGAAGGTAACAAATTGACAAGCAAAATAATAATATGGTAAATTATGTCACACCAAAATTTATGGTAAGGGCACAAACTATGCTAAGTGTCCCTAGTACTATTGACCCATACGGCAGTTTTGGACTGATCTTAACAAAATTGAATACAGGCTAGCGAACAATACTCAAGGCCACGTATCAATGACGTTATTTGAGTGAATTCAGACTGAATGCAGGATTCCAACGGTTGTATGCATCACATGAATAATCCAATATTCTTTGTAACTGTTCCGGCTTAATCTAAGAATAGATTAACAGTCTATGTAGGCTATTAGGGAAATACCCTGGTTTATTTGATAAATGACCTCTGATTTTCGCAAAACTACTTGTCAGAATATTGTAATGAAATAGTATATGAGAGGGAATAAGAATAATCAAAATCTGTAGCATGAAAAAAAAAATGATAACTACCTTAAACTGAACAAATGTAAAATCGATCAAAATATCTCCATCTTTTTCCTTTGCCTTACTTGAGACTTGACTTATTTTGTGCAGCAAACTTGAACCTTTTGTCCTTCTAGAGCTAAAATAGAACAAATGTATAAAATCAAATGGAAATAAGCTGATTCATTTCAGAGATATTGTCTGCATGGACAGGATGACAGACAAAGGATGCAAAAAACAAAACATTTCTTCCACAAAGAAGAAAAGACAAAATTAGTGCTACATCATCTAAGCAATAAAGCTTTAATTAGTTTCACCCTTTTCGTTTTTTTTTTTGTTTTTTTTCATACTAGACCAGTCCACATTGAAAGAGGTTGCAGACAAGAAATAAAATTTGGTGAAATTTGAAGTGATACTGTCCTATGTAGTAGAAAATATTATGGGGAGAAGAAGAAATTGCTTGTTACAAGCAATTACTTCTTTTTCTTCTATGTTTTCCCAAGTATAATTAAATCACAGTGACAATGAAATTCCAGATTTATATAGAAAAGAGTTAATAAAAGCAGTAAAAGTACTTTCGGAGAGCAAATTTGAACACAAATCTCAATAGTTAAAAAGAGTTACCAAAAGACATAATTTAAGGTTAACATTTCAACAGAGTTCCTACAAACTTCATAAAGTCAAATTCCCCGACTTTTTCCAGATTTTTCCCTGACTAAATTTCAAATTCCGACCAAAATCGTCGGTATTTACCGAGCATAAAACAGCTCAGCAGACAAGGGTCGCTTAAAACCCTTTCAGTTTCTTCTAATGTGTGTTTGCACTTTGCAAACAAAACTGACTCATAGCAATTTTTTCTGACTCAAATCAGAGACGAGTTCACAAATACACCAACAAAATATGCTTTCTAATGAGATACAATGACAAACAGATCCATGCCTTTGTTTAGAAGAAACTGCCGTAGCAACTTGTTGTTTTTTCGTTATTTATTAAAAATACCTAAATCTGCTTCTGAAATTCCTGACTTTTCCCTGACTCTGGCCATACTTTTAAATTTCCCTGACTAATTTCAAAATTACCTGACTTTTCCCTGACCTTGAATTTTTTTCATTTTCCCCGACTTTTCCCTGACCTTTGGGTAGTTCCGGTGAAAAAATCGATGATATCGGTATCAAAAACATTAACAGGTTTTTGCCAGCTCTTACTATGTGTCACTATTGTTGAAACCCTAGATGATCTAGAGGCTACTTTATTTTAACAGCTGAACTTAATTTTTAAAGCTAAGTGACGTTTTATGTGTTTATAATCGTAAAAGAGCCGGTATGAAAGTGTATTTTTTGGATATACCCTAATTCCGGATATACGTATTAATTACCACTGCATGATCCTCAAAAAGCTTTGTAAAGTGTCCGGAGGCTTGTGGAAATGATTGCTGCCTCTGTAGGTCCTCCTAAGATATATCATTCGTTTCTTACCAATGGCAAGTAAGATATATCATTAATTTCTTACCAATCGGCAAATGATAAGGTCATTGTGTGGGAATGGGTAAACCAAACTAATTCAATCAGCCTGCACAAGCTTTAGCATCTGATATTGGATGTGTGCACAAATTTATATTTTTCATATAAAATGTATTCTGGTTAACACTGGTTTATACGTCCCTGTGGCTTTCAAATTGAGAATGCATTGTAGAAAAAGAATATGCTTGTTGCAATGCTTTCCTTTTTCACAGTATTTCTGCCCTGCTGAATGTTGGTGTTTTTTTTTTTTATCTATTTTTATTTATTGTTTTATATATCATTTCGTGTATTTAAGTATTTGAGAAAAAGTGAGAAATAAAAGAGTGGAAATATAAAAGAGATGACCGTAAGAAGTTTAACAAAGATACAAAGACATCTTTTTGAACGTATTAATCCATTTAGTTGATACCAAATTATTATTACTATATTGAGATATATCATGCAATGACATATATGGTACTAAATATTCAAATCTTTTTGTTGTAAAAAAGTGATCTTAAACAGGTTTTTTTCCTTCAGATTTTCTTACTTAAACATTTTTTCCAAATTTTCTAAATAAGAAACGTTTTAAAATAGATATCCTTTACCTCTTGCATTTATAATCCTATTTAAAATGTACAAACTCGTAATTTCCTTAGAATTGGAGGGAATAGCAAACGACTTCCTTTGTTACTTGTAAAAAGGGGATATCGGGT
This sequence comes from Fragum fragum, assembly GCA_946902895.1. Lineage (NCBI taxonomy): Eukaryota > Metazoa > Mollusca > Bivalvia > Cardiida > Cardiidae > Fragum > Fragum fragum. Next base: position 17,915,099 of record OX336365.1, on the reverse strand, counting down.
AAAAATCAAAAGCAAATAACCGATCATTATGAGATATATCCAGTGTATATCCAAAATACCACCCGTGGTCTATTACGCAATCAGAGATACCGATTAGAAGCGAGTAAGTTACTTGGATTAAAACAGCAGATTATGAGAGGACATCGTTTAACTTTTAAATTTGATTTACCATTTAACCCTTTACAGAAAAAAAAATCTCAGAACGAAAGAGGATACGAACGAAATTTTAATAGCCATGTGTACCGAAAATAATGGATCATTCAGATGTGGAGAAAATCGGCGTAAAAAGTACTCTTTATTGCAATATTGTTATTCTTGGTTGTTGTGTGGTTTTAATAAGTCTTTTCAAGTTAAAGAAGAAAACGCAATGATTTCCTACAAAGGACGCCTTTGCTATTCTTTTTTTTGAAAATGAGAAGTAAAATACGAAAACTGGACGAGAATGAAATTGGTTCCTAGGTCGGGAGAGAAAAACGATTAAAACGTGTCAACGTTTATATAAACTACCACAACAATGCCATATTCTAAGACTATTCAAATTCTGAAAAAAATATCTAATTCTACGCAAAATAGGATTATTTAACCTCTGATAGTGTACTTTTACTTAGGGAACCAACCACATCATTTTGTATATAATATATGGACAGAAAGATAAAACATTAATCAATATTTAGAACTAGATAAATTCCAAATAATATAAGTCAACCGACTCCCTTGTTAATTAGTCAAAAGAAGGACATCTGGGCAGTCGTGTGAAAATCAAAGCAAATAGCCGATCGTTATGAGATATATCCGGATACCGCCCGTGGACTATTGCGTAATCAAAGATACCGATTCAAAACGTGTAAGTTACTTGAATTAAAACAGGAGTTTATGGACGGACATCGATAATTCTTAAGATTAACTTACCATTTAAACCTTTGTAGATAAAAAATCTCAGAACGAAATAGGATACAGACGAAATATTAAAAAGCATTTGTATCAAAAATAACAATCGCTCAGATTTGGAGAAATTCCTTGTGAAAATACTCCCTTTATCACAATACTTTTGTTCCCCCCGTTGTTGTTTTGTCTGTTTGCATGTTTCAATAGTTATTCTCAAGCCAAGCAAATAAAAGCAACAATTCACCATTGATGGACACTTTTGCTAAATGAGAAGTAGAATATGAAATCTGGATGAAACTCGGACGGGAAGACGATTATAACGCGTCAACGTAAATAAAAACTACCAAAACATTTTCATAATCTATAAGTATTACAAAAGTACTCAATATTCTTATGTGTGAAATACCAAAAAATTAATTAATTCTCTCCAAAACTGACGCTTTTAGTCTCAGCCCTTATATACTCTTTGTTGAAATTTAAACCGGAACTACCCAGTAGAATCAAGGGAGTTAATTAAAGGGCAATTTTCGGGAGAACTCCGTATATCGGTAGGGGCCCATTGTGAATCAATTAAATTTTAATCATCAAGTTAGTTTTAGATGGTTACCTTCAAAGCTTTTTTCTGAAAAAAAGAAAACTTGCAGACACTTGCTTTTAAGCAAGTGGAAGAAACTTACCTAGATATTAAAAATATGCTTTGAGTACAGCTGCAGGAAGTGAATGGGTTTCAACTTTGAACTTTTTTCTATATTTTTGGGAACAAGATCATGCAGAAGTGATCATGATTATTATGATTCACACTGAGTGATTAAAGTAATAATAATGAAAATATAACCCCGGATAACTACTATCAAACACTATTAATCTAAACGTTTAGACTATTGATCAATCACATTCTGTCAATCAAAGAACTGATCAACCAATCAAATCAATTATTTAGACCCGAGGAGAACTTTCACCTATATCAGTCCACAGAGATGTTTAAATGCATATTTTCTCCATTTGTCCCAAAACAAGTAAGAGTTGAAACATTTGAACTTGTCTGCATAAAAGTGAATTGATAAATTTTGAGGAAACATTGTTGTGAATGAAGAAAATGCTGGAACCTAACATTTTCTTTATTAGCAACAATATTTTCTCCCCTTGAATATGAACATCAGGACAATAAATCTTTGAAATCTACTTTGTGCTATTCCAAGATTTGCCCTGGTATTTACTTGTCCTTGGACGAGTGACCTTGAAAAATGTATTTGTGGTCAAGTAGAAATGTAGGATGGGCAAATGGATGGATGGACAGAGATGGCACCAATATACAACCACCTTCAGTGGTATATAGTGATGAATGGAACTTGACCAATCAAATAGTTCAAGAGGTTCAGGAGAAAAGGTGCACAAGAAAAGGCCACAAACCACTAACCTACAAACAGACCAACAATCTGACTTCTATATACCCTCTCCCCCTCAAACATAGTTTTGTGGGGGATATCTAGTGATTGCATAGAAAAGAGCTAAATACTGCCTGTGAGTCATTAACAAAATATGCAATTTTGTATAGATTTTTAGGATTTCTACTTACAATATTATTTTAATTATGGAATGTTTCTTTACCTTATTCTTTGTTTGGAGTTCTTGTTAATTCTATTAAGCCCTGAATTGACTATAATTTGTAAATATTGAACTCTATTGTTAAACATCTTTACCTAATATGATCCTTATTGAGCAATAACCAATAAACAGATGACGGGATTTTAGTCTTGTTCAAAATGAAAAAAGTTGCAGACAACAATTTTAAGTTAGTAAATTTTCTTCATATTTCAGTTAACAAAAGTTCTTGGGAAATAAAGTCATAATTACTCAGAATCAGACCCACAACCTGAACCAATTCCTACACAATGCCGCTCCTGGACGCAGCTCAAGAAAAAACAATTGTGAAAACATTGTGTAAAATGAAGAAATTGCTTGTAACAATGCCTTTTACACAATGTTTTCAAGCCAGACAGGTGAAAAAGTCTTCAATAAACTTTAAATTGTCATCTGCAACCCCTTTTGATTTGGACCTCAAATGGGTTAAATCACATGACCAAGTTTTCTAGTCTGGTTATAATAATAAAAGTTTGTAATTGTGTGGTAAAGGTTTCATGAAGATATGTTTTCACTGCTGTTAAAATAAATTTGTCACAGGTATTCAAGCAGTCAGCAATTTATTTTGCCAAACATTGTAAATCCAATGAAAGAAAATGTAACAAAAGTTATTTTAACCATGTATTCTATTTATCTTAGTATTTAGAACAACTTTGTCAAATAACATTTCTATGACGCCATTCATTAATTAACCCTTTTCATGCTGAACCTAGAAAATTCCTGTTTTGGCAGGAGATATAGACAAAGATCAGCCTGTACATATGTGTAGTCTGATCTTTGTTTATATCTCCTGTTTGTCTAGTTCAAACCAAATTTGTTTATAGTATTTTTTTGTAAAAGAAACTATTGCTTGCTTTCAACCCTTTGATTTCAATGCAATTCTGAACAAGGATTTATTGATTGATTGAATGGGGTTTAACGCCGCTTTTAACAGTATTTCAGTCATATCGCGGCGGCTGGAGCACCTAACAATGGAATCCTGGTATTTCTCACACCAGTACTACCATAACATCCCTTCCTAGCCTCCAGCTGCTATCTCACATAGGTCTACGATTATCGACCCATTGGTGAGAGACAAATAGTCGGAAAGGATGAGTGCCGCCGTCGGGGATCGAACCCGGGACCTTTAGATTGACAGTCTGACGCGCTACCAACTGCGCTATGACGGCGGCTGAACAAGGATTTAATTCAGCATGACAAGAGTTAGCAGGTTTACAAGAAACATCATAAAGTTGATTGATTGGTTGTTTGATTAATTGACTGTGATTGTGCATCAGTTACCTGATATTATCATTACTCTAAGTCAAGGGCACTTGACAAGTTCTCTTCATCATTTCTTATTCCTGGATGTTGCAAACCAGCATTGACCTGCTGCCTGTCTGCAGGACTTTACAGAGCCAGAATCTCACTTATCATGCCTGAAAGAACGTAAATGGTGGTTAAGAACACTAAGCAAACAAGAGCAGAGCAGTGCATATACGCCCAAAAGGGATTGTCAGTGAACTATTTCTTTTCCGTGTTACACAGTATAAAGTTATGATGTTGTTTTAAAAGTCAGCTAATGAAATAAGAGTGCTATTTTTAAGTCGGTAAGAAGTGGGCAAGAGAATCAGTTCTAGCAAGTACACGAAACAGTGAAGATCGATATTCAATTTTTCTTGTTGAAAACATTTGATTTGTAAAGTAGGAAATCCGACGTACTCCACTGAGTCAGGCGCTTGGTTTTGGGATACAACTTTTTCAGAGTAACTTTTCTGGGGGTTTTGCTGGACATTGCGTTTCGATATTGATGTGGACCAATGTTTTGTTTTAATTTATAGTTTGCCTTTAGAAACTGGATTAGATTCTAAGCTACATCTAACCGGTATAAATGTGATTGGGTTCCTCAATAAATCCATAGCAGGTGTGTCTTGCTATCGGCAAATAAAGTAATTGTTGTTTTTGGTGAAATGTCAAAATAAGCAAATAGAAGACTATGCATTTTCAATAATTCATTCTAAATCATTGTCAAAAGAAACTAGGTGTTAAGCACACAAAAAATACTGTAGTTTTAAGCCTAGTTATGCTGAGCCCAAAATATTCCTGACCAAGATCAGCCTACACATATGTGCAGTCTGATCTTATTCTACTCCACCTGTTTGACTTATTTAAGTAAGAGCTGTTCATAAAATCATTTACCAAAATGAATATTGACCCACAGCTAAGGCCTATCAGCACTTCCAGCCCTTTGATTTTAATGCCGTTCTAAACAAGAAATAATATTCAGCATTATAAGGGTTAAGCTGTTGTGCTAAGTCAAGGGCAGATAATTGCAATGGGACTGAAAGGATCAAAATAATTTTTGTCTCATGCTGAACAACACATCATAGCTATTCATTATGGCTAGTTTAAGTTTATTCCATTTGAAACTGTAGGAGGAGGAGCGCATACAGAATATTGCTAACTGACAGACAAACAGGCAGACAACTAAGGAAAAAGCATAATACAGCCCATAACAAACAAAAGGGAAATAACAAAAATTGAATATTAACATTGGAGCAATTTTGATGTTTCCTCATTTCTATTCAATACAATATTGTACTTTGCCTTGAACAATGTCTTTACTGTCCAACATTTTTATGCACTGAAAAAAATCTCCTTTTCTTATAATGTTTTCTACCCTTTGTGGTACGTATCCTATCATTTATTAAATCTAAAATTTTGTACTCTGGTAGTGTGCTAAACATTGTATGCTAGTTCTTTTCCTATTCAGTCCTTGGTTTTTACATCCATGTATTGTCATACTTAAGAATTTATTGTGAAAAAAGAAGAAACTGCTTATAATAAGTAATTTCTTCTTTTTTCAAAATATTTTCTACTACATTGTCATCTGTAATGTCTTCCAAATTAAATCAGTCTAAAATTTCGAAAACGGGAAAGGGTTAATGATGACCAATCTAAAATTTTGTTGACCAGTAATCATAACCTAATCACATATGAAATTCCAGATAGTTGGTACTAACTGTATTGTTGTCTACTACTTATCTGATTTTAATGAAGTCTTTTCATGAATCATACACATCAATGGACCCAATTTCAGGTATGTTTTCTTTCAATTACTGACCTCTCTAGATTATAATCAGACTCCAATTGGAATTAAGGTAACTCACCTGACATATAATGTACTTTTGACATATTTAACCCGCTGCCACATAATCTTGACTCTGAGGCTCTCAAGAAATTGTACTTGGGTAATCATTGATCAAGAGAAATAGCTTGATTTCAAATAATTTCTGCCTCATTTCACAATGTTTTCTATCCTTTATGGTAGTTATTTATCAACAATCAACCTCTATGTCATAGCCAGTGATCTGCCAAGTTTTTGGAAACGTGACAATCTCCCATGGTCTAAAAAAAAGCAGGGACATTTTACAAAATCAATCAATCAGCTACCAGGTCTTTGCAACCAAGAGGACACTGTCCCCATGGTTATAAGAAACTGGGAACATTGGTAATTTTTTGGGGGGACAATGGTACAATGTTACAATGTTAATTGTGAGCAAGGGTGAGAACATGTGTTGTAAACAATTTGTTCTTTTATAGCAAAATCTGAGGATTGATGGAGAGAGAGAATGTAAACAGTAAAAGGGGTGTGGAAAATTTCCATTGCCCGACTTGTCTGGTAAGGGCTTTTCCACTTGCAGACAAGTGCATTTTTCAAAGGCACAAGTTGTCATAGGACAAATAAATGTCAGGGCAAATCTCAAAGATAATTCATTGGATGCTGGAAAAATTTTACATGGTTTGAAGATATTGCGGTTAATGAAGAAAAAACGGTTCCCAGAGTTTGTTTTCATTAATGTTTTCTCAAAATTTATCTATTCAATATTTTGCAGACAAGTTCATTTTGATTCCTAGTTCAGGGACCATGTATTCCCACACAATTGACAGTTAACCCATTCCCACACAACCAAATTTTAGACTAGTCCAAATTGAAAGAAACTGCAGACGACAATTTCAAGTTGAGGGAATTTTAAATGTTTTCATGGATAGAAAACATTGTGGATAATGAAGAAATTGCTTGATACAAGCAATTTCTTCATTTTCCACAATGTTTTCTAAAGCTATTTTATTGAGGGGCGTAAAAAGGAGGGATTGAGTTGGAATGGGTTAAAATCAAAGAATGTAAAGTGGTAGTGTTTGCACTGATAAGGTTCTTTAGGTTTCTAAAGTAATTTGTAATAAGTCAACACACTTTCAGGGACAATAAATCTTCTCATTATTTATTAAACACTCTCTCAACCCTTTTTTGTTTACAAAATAATGTAAATTTATTCCACCCTTAAGAGCATAATAGAATGAAAGAGAGAATTATGTTGTTTTCAGTCAAAACATGCACTCAATAACTTTTCACAAAAGGTCTTGCATTAGTGTCGACCCTTTCAAGATTTTTAGCATGCACCTTTAACTAGCTCAACCATTGTTTTTACAACAAGTCATCTGGAGGCATGAAAATAAGAACCTAGAGACACTCCCGTTGACTCTCCTTTTAGGTTTCATGAAGTTTGTTTAATTTTTTAATTTCATACTTTGATGAAAGCAGGCCTGGAATTTCCCAGAAAATTTGACTTGCATTTTTTTGCAAGTGGCTTTTGAAACGACTCACAAAAAGTCAAATTCACTTGCAATTTTAGTATTAGTTATTATACAGGTTTACCTATAGAAAAATTAAAATCATATATTATTAAATGAGAATAATTCTTTTATTGTAAAAAAAATCTTCACGAGTTGATTTAACATTAATCTTTTTCCAGACAACACAACTTTAGACTAGTCCATATTAAAAGAGCTTTCAATCCTTTGTTTTTATGCAATTATGAAAGGGATTTCATCCAGCATGAAAAAGGTTTAAACCTACTAATATAATGGAGAGAGTGGTTAGTGAACAGGACATCTTAAATATTTACTTTTCTGATCGAGATTGATATTTAGATCTCGGAGAAGCATCCATTTATGTATGCATTATTTTCACAAGTCACAAAGGTTGACTTGTTAGAATATTTGACTGGGTGATAGATTGCAGGGTTCTCCCCAGAATTTTTTGAAGGCGTAGTGGCAAATGCGCTGCATGTTGTCAGTTATCATATGGTATGACTATACATAATAAAGGTCATTAAAAGAGCTTTTTAGCTTGTTTATTAATATCTTGATTTTTTATTGAGTTTTACTCTTGAATAATATGCCTCAACCTTTTAATTATTATAGCTTTATTTCTCTACTCTGAGGCTGATTTTGATACCAATCAATTGTGACATTACTCAGCTTATTTTGCCTCTCTATCCTAATTTGTTAGAAAGGGCACTAAATTGTCCCATTAAAAAGGGATGTGAACAGGAAAGAAAATGAAAGAATATATCCAAAAGCCATAAAAATACAGCGAGTCAAATAAAATCAAGGTATCAATTGGTCAAATGAAAGAATAAAATACAAAGTCTCAAAGGAATGAGTAAAAAAAGGTGTCAGCTGCTTGTCTGTTAGATAGGAATATCTTTTCATGCTTGGCCATTTTAACAAGTCTGTCCAAAAATCCTATCTTTGAGGACTCTTTAAAAAAAAGCATGGGGTGTTGGATTGAAAAAAATGCCCTTCTTCAGAAAAATAAAGATATTATTTTCAGTATTTTCAAAAATGTATTTTTAAGATTCCTGTGTGAAATACCTGGTTTCATCTTCAAATTTTGCATCTTAAAGAGCTCAATCAGATTCTCTGTGTCAAATTTGAAAGGTTCATTATTTGTCCATTCAGAATCTGATTGTCTGACACTATAACTATTCTTCTCTTTCAGCTCTTTGATTTCAATAAGTTAATCAAAAATGTAGTATATATCAGCAGTGTCCAATTTTAGCTTAATTCTTAAATTATAAAATGAAACTTGATCAAATTCATAAACCAAGTGTCCTTGCTCTTCTCTTCAAGTGATTTCAGCACTTTGATTTTCAAAAGTTTTTTGTTTTCAGAATCTTATAGAGTGAATTATCTTTCCTGATTCTAAATAATTGTTAAACCATTACTTTTGATAAAAAGAAAACCTAATTGGTCTAAGGTATTCTTTTCTTGAAGCACTTTAAGCACTTTGATTTTTATGGGATATTATTTCTTTTTAAGCAAAGATCAAAAGAGGGCGAGATATCCTTACATGATTACTGAAATTGTAATAATACTTTTAATCAAAATTTATAAAAACATTTTTTTTTACAAAGGACTTGAACAAACCAGGGTACGAATGTGTGAGATAATACCCTCCATGTTGGATAAAAAATAAACGGACTTAATCAGAAAGATACATGTATGTAATTATTAAAGTGGGTTGAAAACAAGCGCTAAGTATAACTAGGATGGCTTATATACCAATCTGTCTTTATTTTTTCGGCAAATTCTCATAAAGAAAAAGATCGCGAAAATGGCATGTTTCAGCGATTAGTGTATAAAATAAACTGACCAAATTAATCTTTCCTTCCAAAAATTATATTTCAAACCACTGTGGCTTTAGTTTGATAGTTGTCACATCAAATAACCACATATTTTAATTCGGCAAATCTCAGCCGAAGTGACAATTTTCCGAAACTGGGTCGCCATTTTGAATTCATTGTTTACGTATTGGTACCCATCATCCTTGGTGACTGATAGCGCGGTACCAGTGGTAAACGCGAGAAATAAATCAATAAACACCAATTAGTAAGAGTGTAAGGGTCTTATCAATAAAGGTGTTACGTAATATACGGTAAACAACACTATAGATAAAGAGCCTGTCGTGTCCACGCTTCTGCAACCAATTTTAGTGGCTTGCTTGACCCTTTCTTCAGCTAGAAATTAAGCTGTATCGGTGACCAAATTTACGCGTATCGGCGATCTGAAGACGTATCGGCAAACTCTCTTAATTTATGAAGGCGTATCGGGGCCGATACGCCATAAAGGCCCGGGGAGAACCCTGGATTGCAAACTTAATTATTTGATGGCTCAGTTTCTGTTTTTTATGCTTCAAACCTAATCATTTCAACATGCAGACGATAAAATTTACACAAAACATAAAGCTCTGAAGCTAACACTAAAATACGGGACATTGTTGCCAGCATCTTGCGGGAGTTGATAGAATGATCACAGACCTTTGTTTCTGGTATAGTCAGTGACCGATGACAATTTTTTCATCCTTTAAAAAATACTTTTTTCCATCCATTGGTTTCTGAGAAGAGGATTCTTAATGATTGATGAGTTAACAAATCACTACAGAACACTGGAATTTACCGGTATTCTGATCCCGGGAAATAATGTCATATCTAGACTTACTATTTAGGAAAAAATGTAAACAAAACAAGATCCGAAGGAAAAGCATAAACAATGATACTTTCCTCGAAGGTTAAGTACAATCATAGTGCAAAAAAAAATGAAAAAATAATATAACATTTTTTTCTGCTGATCAATTTAATTCACTCGCAAAAAAAATCGAGTTGAAGAAAAAATCACTTGCAATCTTCATTTTTAACTTGAAAAATTACAAGTATGTGGGCTGAAATTTGAGCCCTAGAAAGCAAAAATTTCTTGTAAGTTCTTATACTATTACCAGCCAACAGAGTTTAAGACCCATTCAAGAAATTGCAGACTACAATCCTTTTCAATTGGGGTAATAACATTGTGGATAATGAAGAAATTGCAAGCTATTTCTTCATTTTCCAATATGTTTTTCAAAGCTTTTTTCATGAAAGGCATAAAAGAGGGATTGTTTTGGAATTTGTTCAATGAAAGATGAATGCAAATGACAGGGTTTTTTTTACTTTACCTAAAGACTAAACATGTTAATCAAAATAAAAACACAAATATCAATCTAATGAAATGCAACTATGTAGGAAAAAGGAGAAAATGTGTTCCTTCAGTTTGAAATTGTTGTCTGCAGTGTACTGCTCTCAATTTGGATTAGCTTAACCTATTGGCAGCCACAAAATTTTAGACTGTGGTTCTAGAAAACAATTTGAGAGAAAGATGAAGCGCTTATTACAAGCCATTCCTCATTTTCTCACATTTTCTATCCTATCTGGCACCTTTTTTTTTAAACTTGTACAAACTTTGTATTGCCATCTGCAAGTGCTTACAGTTTTGACCAATCCAAAATTTTATCAGTTGACAGAAAGTAAAGTTTGATTCCATTTATGGGTTTCAATACAAGTACTCATTAAGTCCATGTTATTTGGTTTGGAGTGTTTGTAGAGATACAACACACCTGGGCCTGACTTAACCCATTACTAGACGGCAAAATTTAGACTGGTCCAAATTGAAAGAAGTTGCAGACGTCAATTTCAAGTTGATGCAATTTTAGATTTCTTCAACTTTCCAAAGAGAAAACATTGTGTAAGATTAAGAAATTGCTTGTTATAAGCAATTTCTTCATTTACACAATGTTTTCTTAAATGTTTTCTCAAGGGGCATAGTAAAGCATCACTGTGAGGGAATGGGTTAACCTACAGGGATCTGCACAGAAATCAAATCCAAGGGGACAAATGGCCCATTGGGTTTGAAAAAAGTGGGCCATTTCATAAAATGTGGGGCCCTACTAGTACATCTCCAATATAATCAATAATCATAGGGTTTCCAGCCAGTGTGGCCATTATTCAAGGGTTAGTAAGCCTACTGGACTGCTAGACTCATACATGTTAGTTTCCAACCACTAGTTTTGAAATTTGAAGATGTATATGCCGAGTCGTGTATTTCTGGGCCTTCCTCCGAAGAAATTTTACCGCAACCGATTTCCTGCGATTCCGCGATCTTAAAGATTAAGGAAGACGTACTCGGGCCATGAAAACTCGGGCCAGGCTCAGGGGAACCTACTTCTTCCTTTACTTTGGTCTTTTTCGCCGAAGACCCGGTAAAAAAGTAAAAAAGGTCTTAGCCTTTTAGTTTGATTCATCGCTTAGAAACATATAAACGCTGAATGGTATCCTGTTCATTTTATTTCCGATAATTCGTTGCGAAATTACATAGTGTGAGGCGGGGTACCATATTGATTTTTATTTTGGAGAAGGCTAATGCGCTACTAGGTCGTCGCGGAAGTCGGATTTTTGCCAACGTCGGTCTTTTATATCCAAAGAATTCGGTGCTCCCTCAGGCCCATCTATTTGAATTTTTCTGCGCCGTCTGCTATATTTTAGCGCCAATGGCGCAATTGGGCTGCCTGGGCAGAACCCTGAACCTATAAACATTCAATCGAATGTTTTGCATTCTTAACCCATCACCAGAAGACAAAATTTCAATCTGGTCAAATTGAAAGAAGTTGAAGATGACAATTCAAAGTTAATGGAATTTTAGATTTCAACTTTATGGGTTGAAACATTGCAGAAAATGAAGAAATTGCTCATAACAAGCAATTTCATCATCTTACATGATGTTTTCCCAATCATTTTTCATGAGGGGCTTCAAAAAAATGCCAATGTGTGGGAATGGTTTCAGAAATTAAACTTGAAATAACATTGTTGGAAAAAGTTAATATCTCATAACGAGTAATTCCTTCTTTTCCCACAATGTGATCTAATCTATCTAATACTGTGATGGATTGAGGGGAAGTAATTTCCTATCTGAAAACCTCCACAGAGGCAAGTGACTAGTTGTAGTCTATATTATAGACAAAGTGGGCTTTCTCTGGATAGATTGGCTTTGACTGTACAAGCCCTGCAGGTTGCAATACTAAATTTGAATTTGGATTGAACTGAACCCATTACCACACAAATGATGTCCTATAGGAATTAGATAATGGAAAACTTTTTTTGAAAAGGAGATGTTGCTTGTAACAGCAATTTCTACTTTTTCTAACTATGTTTTCTTTCTTTTTTGGCACTTACCTTACAATTCTAGTGCAATTGTAAATGTTGTCTTTCAATTTGGACCAGTTGAAAATTTGTGGAGAAATGGGCTGAATTGTTGTCCGCAAATTCTATGAATTCAGATGAGTTTAAAATCATATTAAGGTAAGGAGTTCATATCATTTGCTTTGGTGCTTTCATTGCTTTGGACCCATTACCAAGCAACCCTGCCCTTAAATGTAGACTCTACTGAAAAAAAAGAAATTTGGAAAAAATCACAATGACAAAAACAGAAATTACCTTTCCCAAGTCTTTCAACCCTGCAAGACACTAATTTTTCAATTTTGATGTAATCTCTTTTACTTCTTTGACTTTGGAACAGACCAAAAGTTTGCTTTCAAACTTTAAAGCAATTTTAAAGCAATACTGATGAAGGTTTTATTCAGCATGAGGAAGCTTTTTCTCTAAAAATCTTGTACTTGGTATTGATTGGCCATCAATAAGGAAAAATCCAAGTATAGGTAGGCCTAATAGCTTCAATCATCAATAGTAATTGAAAACGCATGTTAATATCTTTAGACTATGTAAATAACACAAAAGTCTCAAAGATTCGTTTAGATAAATCTGCAATAAAATGATACATATAACCGATCTCAAAACGAATTTCTGAGTGTGCTAGAATCTAATAAAATAGTTTAGATAACTCTTCATTACTCTTCTGTTTACATCTCGAGAGTTGTCTCCAATAAAAAGACAGAAGACACTGGAAATGGATTCTTTTGGTGAAGTGACACTGATTTCGTAGATGAATCGTGATTCTTTGATTTATCTTTGACCTATTCAAGCACAAGTAGGATCATTTTAGTACTAAAAACGAACCAATTAAACTTACCTTTGTCACCGGTGAACTCTGAAGGCGGGAAATAACTTTGGATGTCACGTGATAAAAGGCGGGAAAACCAAGAAAGTTAATATAGACTAGAACTTTTGAAAATAATAATGCGTTGTTTTGCGACCAAAACATCTTAACGGCATTCTATATAAAAAATTGTAGTTACGGATTTGGGTTGCCCATTGACGACTCAAGCTGTTGTTACACCGTTTCGGTCCTTGGTTGCACAACGACGAATTGAATTGTTGAAGGCTAAACCTGTTTCAACGTTGCCGTGCTTCGTTCGGGCCCTACCGTTATCCATGGTCAAACGCAGCTCTAAACAATAAGATGTATACTTAACCCATTCCCAGACGACAATATTTGAGACTGGTCCAAATTGAAAGAAGTTGAAGACGGCAATTTCAGGTTGAGAGAGCTTTGAGTATCCCAGTCTGTTCGTGTAAAAAACAAGGTTGAAAATGAAGCAATTTCTTCATTTTCAACATTGTGCTCCTGAAGTCTTTTCTTGAGGTGCCTAAAAAGCGGGATTGTGTGGGAATGGGTTAAGTGGGATGAGCAGCTTTTGAATTGGATTTTTAGCGCAACTGAGCAAGAAGTGCTCATGTGAGCGTTTAGGGTCCATGGATGTCTGTCAGTCGCACGGGGACTTGTCACAATTGGTGTTCTTTTAAAACTATATACATAATGGATGTCTGTCTATCGTCTGTCAACGTTTGCTTTGAACAACGAATGGTCCATTTTTTTTAAAAAAATAAGTAAATGTTCTTTGGGTTGCCCTTTACCAAAATCGCTCATATCGTTCCAGTCCAAGGCAAACTTTGGCTGTGAGGCCCTAAAAGGAGCTCTAAATTTGCAAATTTCAATTGTCTTCTTGTCTGAAACTACATGTCCCAGAGCTTTTATATTTGGACCTCTACCGAGTTTCCTCAAATCATGACTCTCAGGGTCAAATTGGCCCCGCCCCAGGGATCACTTGATTGTATATAGATTTTATAGAGGAAAACTAGAAAAATCATCTTCTACAACACGACAAAGCCAAAAGCTATGATATTCTATATGAAGCGTTACCTATTAGACCTCTACAAAAATTGCTGAAATCATGACCTCCGGGGTCAAACTGGTCCCGCCCATGGGTAACTTAAATTTACATAGGATATATATAGGAAAATTTTGAATATCGTCTTCTTCAGAACACCAAAGCCTAGTGTTTTGATATTTTATATGAAACATTACCTAGTCGACCTCTACCAAGTTTGCTCAAATCCTGACCCCCACCCCGGGTCAAATCGAACCCGCCCAAGGGGTCACTTTATTATACATAGAATTTGTATAGGAAAAAAGTTATAAATCTTCTCCTCCAAAACCACAAAACCTAGAGTTTAGATATTTTACATATAACAGTGCATAGTAGATATCTAAAAAGTTTGCTGAAATCACGACACCCCGGGGTCATACTGGCCCCGGCTGAGGGGTCACTAGTGCACTTTTACTTCCAACTAAATAGAGTTATAAAGAAAACGTCTTATAATTCCTTGTTTCATTTGCAACCAAGAACATCTTTATAAACTAATGGCTTTCTTGGCAAACGATAACAACCTTAGCAACAAGTGACTTCCTTATTGACCATAGACTTTTCACCACTGGGGGTTCAAACAAATCCAACTGTAGGGAAATTGAATCTTTCATGTGAGGAAGCCGCCTAGATACGGGAAAAAGTTTTTACTCTTAAGTTACGATTTTTTGTCTTTTTCTTAGCACTGATATCATCAAAAACATTTGACTCACAATCATATTACTAGTGAATCCTGCATTCTGAAAATTAATAAAAGTCCCTATGTGAGAGATAAAGGGTCATCATGGCCATCTAGTTATTATGAGTTGGTCGTAGTCTAATAAGAAATATGAGATCTTGGGTTAGGAACACGCAGGCTATGGGTCCAATGTAGGTAGCAACTGACAATATGCATATTACACCCTGTGGGTACTTTATTGGAAATTTAACCAATGTTTGACCCATATAGGGTCCATATTGATAAGAAAATCAAAGTACTGAAAAGTACCGTAATCTAGCAAATCATTGTTTGGGTCAATAATCTTCTTTGTCAAACGTTATGTTGAAAAATTGATTGATTGAATGGGGTTTTACACCGCTTTCAACATTCTTTCAGTCATATCGCGGCGGCTTGAGCACCTAACAATGGAATCCTGGTATTTCTCACACCAGTACTACCATTACATCCTTTCCTAGCCCCCAGCTGCTATCCCACTTAGGTCTACGATTATCGACCCAGTGGTGAGAGACAAATAGTCGGAAAGGATGAGTGCCGCCGTCGGGGATCGAACCCGGGACCTCTAGATTGGAAGTCCGACGCGCTACCAATGTTGAAAAAGAAACGAGGTTAAAGTAACCAAGGAGATAACCAATTCCCACGAAATCCCGCCTTTTCACGCCCTCAAGAAAATAGCTGTGGAAAACAATGTGGAAAATGAAGACATTGCCTGTTACAGGCAATTTCTTGATTTTCCACATTGTTTACTACCTAAAGAGATGAATATTCTAGAACTCTCAACAATTTGAAATTGTCGTCTGCAATTACTTTGAAGACTCTGACCATAGTCATTTTGAACACGATGTGATTAAGCGAGGTAAATTGCCTAGGAGATGAACTTGAAGGCAAAGTTTTCAAAATTCCTGAATTACATAAAAACTACTTTTTACGGGGTAGGCTTTTCACGAATTTAGTGGAAGTTTGCACTTGTTGAACTTTGAGACGATCTCAAAATTTTGTCTGTTAACTTAAGCTATCAAAGGTGACGCTTTGCTAGCTTAAAATGCTAAAAAGGACAAATGTTGAATCGTAAATTCCAATCTATGTCGAAGCTGTTGTTTCTTTAATAATGTATTCTTACGGGGCCCCCATTTTGCCTCCATATGGTTACGAAACCAGTCAGATGACATAAATTTGAACAGTGTAAACATCAAAGTTTGAAAATATATTTTGATTTTTGAGTTGGCTTCCATAGTAGCTAGATATGGTTTCTACCTATCATTTGAATGATTGATCAACTGAGGTATAATCCATTACCACACAGCAAAATTTGAGACTGGTCTGAATTGAAAGAAGTTGCAGACAACATTTAAACGTTATGAATTTTTAGATTGTTCAACTTTCTGGGTAGAAAACAGTGTAGAAAATGAAGAAATTGCTTTTTCGCAAGCAATTTCTTCATTTTACACAATGTTTTTTATATTGTTTTTTCATAGGTTTTCGTGCTGCGTCTTTTGTTTCTCTTCGCACAATCTTAATGCAGATTTGCCACTTCTCTAAATGTCTAAACATGTTTCATTTGTAGGCGGTTTACTACATTTGAGTATACATGTATGTCCCACAGGTCGATTGTCAATGATAGATGCTATGGCCCAGCTTTGAACCATGTCAATATGGACGCCATGTTAGGACCAGGAAACCATGAGGGTCTATAATGCGCAAATTATTACACGTATTGGCCCCATGTTTCCACTAGCCTTTACGATATGATTAACTGAGAGTAGCTTTAACATTTTTACCGCAACAATCAAGTGTACCCCCCCCCCGCCTCAAGCAAATAGTATTCCCAGAGTATCGCTGGCATCTCTTACTTAGCTCCAACACCAAGTTCCACTTCGATATTAAACGGCGTTATTTTACAAACTTTTAGGTCTGTAGCAAAAAAGTGAAATGGTTGGTTGGCGACCTACACGTCGAAACTGCAGTTTGAATAAGCCAACAAAACTACTTTACTAAGGTGTCAGCTAAAGTCGCAGTTAAAGTTGTCTTCCAGTCTAAATGAATTAAATGATAGGTGGATTGATTCTTTGATTGACAGCTGCAATTGGTCAATTGAAAGTAAGTGAAATTTAGCATTAGGCCTGCCCTAACAACCACGGAAGTCCGAAGAAGGAACTAGAGCTTTTATTCTACTAAAAGTGATAGGCTATTTTCGACAACTATTCATGACAAAGTGAAATAATAAATACTAGATTTTGTTGAATGCGACTCGTGACTATTGTTCCATGTCTCAAAGTTTATTTGGGGTCGACAAGTTTGTGTTCGACCCTTCACAGCAACGATGGTCTGATCAAAAAAAAAAAAAAAAAAAACGTATTCTATTGCCGAGATTGTATCGTCTTTCTCTATTTTTTCAAAGATCACATCATCACGTTTGTTTCTAACTCAAAATATGTTTTGCTTTGTTTGTTCGGGGTGTCGTTTGTTTCTTCTCAAAACAATTCGCTTGGTGACAAAATTAACAAAACAAAAACTAATTGAAACACGCAGCTCCATATGCTGCAGTAGTCTTAGAAAAAATAGTCAGTCACCGTCCTTCACTCGTTAGTCTGATGTTAGCTTTTTCTACATGTATTTACTGTCTTAACCCGTAACCTGATGCCCAAAATTAGACTGGTCCAAATTTAAAGAAGTTGCAGACGACAATTTGTAAATAAATTGGGGGAAATCTTTGTGTTTTGGGTAGAAAAAATTGTGGAAAATGAAGAAATTGCTTGTAACAAGCAATTTCTTCATTTATGATATTGTTTCCAAAGCCCTTTTCTTCAGGAGGAGGAAAAAGGCGGGGTTATGTCGGAATGAGTTTTAACTATGTTAACTATGGTTTTAACTGCTTTCAACCACTACACACTCCTTCTGTCACATTTTCTGTGTTTTAACTCACAAATACACCCCATCCCCGTTGTTATGCAGGAAAGCTATATACCATACAACTGTGGAAAACATTGTGAGAAGATAAATCAACATATCATTTTTAGCTCGGCTGTTTTCGGAGAAAACCCGAGGTATTGCTATAGCCTTGGTGTCGTCGTCCTCCGCGTCATGCGAAAACTTTGACATTTTGTGACATCTCTGGTTCGACTAAAGGCATTCACTTGAAACTTGGTACACTTGTTCACTATCAAAAGAGCAACCTATACTATTAAAGGGGATAACTCTAAATGCATTTAGTCCACTATCCAGCACCCAACAGCCGAGCGTGAGCACCCGTAGGCGGTGCTCTTGTCTATTCCTTCTGCCACTTTTTCCCGATTTGACCGCAAGCAGATACAAACTATGAAAGGAAATAACAATATCCACCGAGCCCCCAATAGCTCCAATTCTTCCAGTTTTTTTTTTTTTTTTTTTTTTTTTTTTTGTTTTCGACGAAAAAAATGAAGAATTTTCTGATAATGTTTCTATTTGGTGCGTAAAGGGAGTGATTGTTTCAAATTACAATAGGTTTTTTTTTCAGCTTTTATCTATGGCTTATTTAAAAACCCCCTAATATTTAGAAGGAAAAATGGATAGTTAATTTCAAAACATTCAATAATGACTTTAGGAGGAAAACCATTGTTTGTATACTGTAAGTCAACTTTCTTATACACGAATCGTCCGTGGGCTATCAAAACATCGGAATAACAGCTTTATTCAAGTGATCATTTTGGGAAAAAAAGGTTCCCCTGTGGAGTGTGCAAAGCTTCGACCCTGGTCAGATTGCGCGTACTGTGCAGACTGACCAGTGTCGATTTTTCTCTTCTTGAAGATTTTCTGAATTTGGAAGGATTATTCTACTACACTTTATTTTTATTTTCGGAATGTGACCTCTGGTTGACCTTTGGTGGATCGCGAATAAAATAACAAACAACAAATTAGGAGGTCCCTTTTCGCCCGACGTGTCAAACATAACTCGATCAAGTTTTGTATCGCCACTCAACAATTTACTTTTGATTTTAGAGTTATGGCTTCATACTTTGCAAACTATAATGTTGTTTGATAAAAGTTAAGAGTTAAAGTTTTGGGTTTGTAGTCTTTTTCTACGCCTTGCGTAATCGAACGACTTTTACACTTTAACCCCCAGTCATTGAATTGCAAGTCGGCTGTTAGCAAACGACGCACATAGCAGCCAGAGCACATTGGCTTACAACCCTCACATGTACCCATTTATACACCTGAGTGGAGAGGAGCAATACAGAGTTTTTTTCCCCAGAAAAATTCGTACTGTCCGAGCGGGATACGAACTCTCCGATCCCTAGTTCCGCGTCTTTTCACTAGACCACCGAGCACGTTTTATATTTCAGTCCAAATGTCAAGTCGGAGGTCAGTAGACGTTACCAGCGATCCGTCAAGTCATCTATCGAAATGATATACATGTATTCGTACCACACATTTCAAGGCATGTAATACTATCATAATTCATACTCAGAAAATAAAAAAACACAAAGAAATAGAAAAATGATATGCTTTATAGCAGTTCGTACCGTATTCCAGTCAAAATCTTAAATTAATTGAATTTTATCGAATATAACAGAAAAAGACACGTAGGGACCCAAGTTTGAATTAGGGCTTTCATTAAATGAAACTGCGATGCTTTTGACGTCGACGGGGGAAGGGGGGGGGGGTAGTTACTTTATTTCAAAATGGAAAGGGGTAGAATTTTCACAACTTGGGAATCAGTTTATCCCTATATGTAAGCATAAATAGACTGAAAACTTATCATTATATTTATAAATAGCTGTAGAATAAGCAAATTGAAATAATCGTCTGAACAAAGTCTAAATAATCTGCCGAAAGTCTTTTATTATCATCATCATTATTTTTCAATATACGTGACCAGTTCATTTATTGTATACCTATTTTCATATTAAATAAATTCGATGAAATAATGAAAAAATCTGTATTTCTGCAAGTAATTCCATTCTCTTTTACCGTTTTGATTAAGTTTAATTCGCACAATGACGTCATCTACAGAATGAAAAAGACGTCATCTTAAACTGCCTTATATGGAACCGTATTTGACGCTATCAGATACTGAATTTTTCTGACGTGTCAGATTTGTCTGTGTAAAATCTATTTATGTTACTAGAAATATTGAGTTTCATCCTGTATCCTTGCACTACACCCCGTTACAACGTGAATTTAGCTATTTTAGTGATCTGGTGTTACCAACACTTACTTGCTTGAAATGGTTGATATCACGTTTCGGATAAGTTAACACAAAAAGTTTCATAAAAATTAAAAACTTACTCGTTTTCCGCTATCCATTTCATGTTAAATATCTGGTAAGTGGTGGTAGTTCCAGAACACTTACACGACACATTTCGTGTAAACGTGTTAATTTAGTAGCATAACAAAATGAAATTATCACAAAAAATAATATGATATCCCCCATTTTCATTGTGTAAAATATCTAAGTAAGTAGTGGCAGTTCTAGAGCACTAACTCAACAACCCGTTACCTTATTATTTAGTATCTTAATAGTCATTAAAGAAATATCATGATAAAATTCAAAAACACGAAAATCCTTTCACGAAAAAATACAAAATGACGCGTAATCCGCCATTTTTTCTTCGAGATAGTATCTGGTGAGTGGTGGCAGTTCTGTGCCACCAAATATAATAAAATATTGATTTATGACAGTAATAAGAGTTATAATTATAATGGCAACATCGATGATCGTGTGACCATCATTTTCCAAATTTATTTTCAGCGATCTCCCAGACTATCTCTGCTGTTTTTGCGGCCTATTGTTCGTACACTGTTCGGAACGGTCCTGCCATAAACAAAGAATGTAACCACGGATGTTGTGATACGGACTGCTGCAGGTACCTGAACGCCTGGCACACGCCTCACTATCAGGGTTATCTCCCCAGCGTGTGAAAGTGTAAACACCGATCTTTCTGCAATGATAAGAGTCTATCACTTTCGCTGCTGATTTTCTGAGATAAAAGAACACTCTTTAACCCTTGTCACGATATTCCTGTTTTGGATAGGAGGTATAGACAAAGATCAGTCTGCACATATGTGCAATTTGGTGTTATTCTTCTCCTCCTGTTTGTCCGAATCAAGCCAGAATTTTTTATGAAATCAAATTGTACTGACCGACAACTAGTGCTTCCAGATCTTTCAGCCCTTTGATTTGAACAAACTTCCGAACAAAGATTTAATACAGCATGACAAGGGTTATTAAACCCACTGTTCAATCGTATTTGAAAAACTTATGCTGATTTATCTGCTGCAAGGCCAGGTCTCGTTTTTCAATGTTCCTTAAACGAAATATCTGGACGTTCCGAGCGTTGCTCTAGACTTGTGAGCCTATCCTATATTCGATGCTCTCCTTATATCGCCAGATTAGGACAGGCTCATCAGTCAACAGTTGCTCGTGCACCTTCATCGTTCATAATCACACGTTCTAACAATTATGTGGAAATAGAACCCCAATTGGTACATGTTTACTCGAAAGACATTAATAATCTGTAGTTACATCGTTTAGGTCGCCAACATACCATTTTACTTTTTTGTTGCATGTTACTGGCCATATTTTTTTCAAAATAACGCCGTATGATATCGAAGTGGAACTTCCTGATGGAGTCAGTGGGTAGGCCAGCGATCCGTCAAATGCGATACGTACGCTAATTTGCCTGTTATTGTGTGCATCTATATTTAACAGTAACGTTTAGTTTGGTTATAACATTGTTTTACCGAAGCCCTTGTTGTGAAGAAGTAATTAATCGTAATTGTCTCACATACGAAGTTTTCTTAACCCATTCCGACAAAATGACGCTTTCTGCCCCCCCCCCTTTCGAATGAAAACGTTAGAAACATTTGATAAATGAAGGATTTCTTCATTTTCCACAATGTTTTTTACCCCCATTGTCAGGGATTTTTGAGAATTCACCAACTAAAAATGTCGACTGTAACTTCTTTCTATTTGGACCAGCCTAAAATTTTGCCGTCTGATGATGGGGAAATAAGCTCCCTTCGCAAAATAAAGATACTATTACAATGATTCCTAAGGTAGATCCATGCTCTTATTGTATCCTAAAAAGATACATTCATTACAGGCAGACAGGATCGCACTCGACACAGAAAAAACGAATATCAGCCATGTACTGAACTAATATAGATTATGGTTTGGTGACGTCTTTTCTTAAAGAATGACGTCATACCCAAAACAACGTTTATATTTTAGACAAGTTCCGCGGGGTTCTTTTATCTTATATAATCAAATTTATTTTGTATATATATAAAAATAAATAGAATACTATGATGTGGCAGTTATAGAAAACCTTCGGTCATGTGAACCTATTCGCGGCTAGATTCCAATACATGTACACGATTTTGTATCGCAACTATAAATAACATTCCTTATTTATAACAACAAAATCACACGATTGACCGTACTTCCCTATATTCTTATATATTTCAGTGAACCATTATGGAACTGGTTCATCTTAATTGGTCTGGTAATTAGCGGTTATAAAATTTCATATTTTTCAGTGAACCATTTTGGAACTGGTACATCATAATTGCTCTGGTAGTTGCCGGTATATTTGTCCTGATATTCATCGTAAGCACAATCATCTTGTTGTACATCCATTGTATTAAAGCCAAACAGTCACCTCGGGCTCGACATTTACGATCTGCAAGACGAGTCGATCCTGTATGGAATATAAGTTATCATCCACACCCAAATTACTCACAGGGTAAGTAATTCTGTTTAACCCATTCTCACACAATGACGCTTTTTGACACCAAGAAAACAATTCGGAAAACATTGTAGAAAATAAAGAATTGCTTGCACGTCTTCAACTTCTCTTAATTTGGACCAGTTTAAAATTGTGTCGTCTGTTAATGAGTTAAGGTTACTTCGTACGTTAAATTGACGGATCGCTGGCCTCGCTCATTGAGCTCCAACAGGAAGTTCGTCTGAGATGTTAAACAATTTTATTATGCAAAATTTATGTTAAGTAACAGTTATTAAAGGGAAGTTATTAGTTCTGCTGGACTGATTAACAGTGTTAGGTTGCAGTTACTTCCCTTATACCTTTTGCGGGCTGAAGAGGTTTCGCAAATTTGATGTTTCCTAAAACCTCTACAAATTTTGAAGTTCATGCAACATCAAAAATCTTTTTTCTTCCAGGATAATAAATAACGTGGACAACTAAACAGTTGCTCTTTTCTCAAGTTAGGGATGGTGAAAAAGGAAAATGGAGTGGGAACGGATTAAACACTAAGTTCAGCTCTGTTTATCAAATATTGAAAAAAAAATCGTCTACAAAACCTTTGAATTTGGACAGGTCTAAAATTTTGCAAAATAGGAACGGTCCATCTGAACTGGGCTGAAACATGGCAAATGTATTTTGTTGATGTAGTTCTACCGAAGCTATCAAAAACTATTCCGCTCTAAACTCTGGTTGCTGTGGCAAAAAAGGCCGCGAATTATTAAAATCTTTCTACAAAATTTGTTACACAACGACTCTCTTTGACGCCCTACAAGAAAAAACAATTCGGTCAAGCAATTTCTTCATTTTCCTCAATGTTTTCTACCCGGAGAGTTATAAAAAAAACATAAACTTTAAAGTGTCGTCTGAAACTCTTCTCAATTTCGACCAGTCAAAAAATGCAGTCTAGTAATGTGCTAACATGTATCTGAAGACCCTCTACAAAAAAGTAATAATAGTGTCCCTTTTGGCCAGAATTTAGCTTCACTGGATATATCAGACTAAAGTAGTCCTTTAAACCTTTTCATTTTTATTTCTATCTATTTATCATTTTTCAATATATTTATTATTCTTTTACCCATTTGGTACACTTTCTTTGGAAAAAATTGCCATTATCCACAATAAGACTCAGGTGAGCGTATTATGCCAGCTATGGTTTGCTTAATAAGTCTTTTATGCATTTTTTAGCTCAACCACCACCGTACTCGGAATATGACCCACCTCCCAAATATGAAGCCTCACAGTTACCACCCGAGATTCGATCCTCTATAATCCCACAACCGCAGAATTCTGCCGGAGAACCAACAAGAACAGCTTCATCAACAGTTAGACGTACATAGTGCACTTAAAAGACTATTTAAATGTGTCTCGGGTCCTCTTCCGAAGAAGAAATCTTTGAAGTACATTTAAATCTTGCTCAAGTGGTCACCTCTATCAAGCGGACACTTTCATTTAGCGACCACAATCAAAATTCCCCTTCCAACGGCAAAAAAATCTTCTATCAAATAGAATGGCCCTTTTGTGAATTGTGCTTACACTAAAATGTCGTCTGCTACCCCGTTGATTTAGGAAAAGTCTAAAATTTTGAAAAACTGTAAAGGGTTAAAGGCACCTATATCGTGACTACTATGTTTTACCCATTCCCATACAATCGTTCCTTTTTACAAACCACAAGAAAAAAAAAACTTTGGAAAACATTGTGGAAAATAAAGAAATAGCTTGTATCAAGCACTTTCTTCATTATCCGCAGTGTTTTCTATCCAAAGAGATGAAAAAATTCATGAACTTGTAATTGTCTTCTGTAGCTCCTTTCAATTTAGACCAGTCTAAAATTGTGTTGTGGGAATGGGGTAAACAAACAATGAAGTGGTATCTAGTACAGCTTCCCACAAACAAACTGACGAAGTTACTTGATGCCACTATATCACACGTCAGTATCTTGATACAAATTGGGGCAAAGGTAAATACAATTCCATGACACATTACCAGCAATATTATTTATTAGGGGCTATTATTTACTAAGGTCGGCTATTATTAACTAAGGTCCGGCTATTATTTACTGAGGTCCAGCCGAATTGAAGCTTACCGCTATCAATGTATGACTGATAAACCAGCTAGACAGAATCCCTTGTTTTGTTCCTTCAAAAGACTGCAACTGCTTTTCTTGAGTAAACATTTAGAAACAAGCGCTGGTCACTTTTGAGATTGCATGACAGCAGTTTGACTGTCTTTTGGTGAAGCCTGATACAAGAGGATCGGGGGCTTTAGTTGCAGCAATCTTGATAACCACGGGATGAAAAAATACTGTAGTAACATGACATCCGATAGTTGAAATACATTAAATCATCGCCAAAAGAGGAATTTTCATGAACAATGCAATGAAGACCATATTATAAACAGATTTTCTAATCGAATATATTTTCGTCGCTAAGTGATGGAGCAATTTTATTGACAAACTGCATAAGACTGACGCTGTATGATATTTTGTCAAATTCGTGAAAATATAGTTCGTCGTGAGGACCACTTTTTTCAGACCATCTAGAATTTATTCAAAATCATTTTAGTAAATAGTTTATCAACTTCTGATTGGCTTATGCCAACCAGTCATGCTTTTCAACAATTTCTTAAAGTAATACTCATCTGGTATTTAAGAAATTGTCACATTAGCCTTTTTTTCATATACAAATTACATTTCATTATCTTCAGCTCCCCAAGTAAAAATGTTTTGAGGAACAAAGATGTTTGTAAAACGTTATGGCCTCAATATGGATAATCATTTGCATAATTTCAATGATATCAAGATGTGTTTGTGAAACACAATGCCCCCGCCGTACGTGAGGTTTTTTGGCGTTTGACCCTGGTATGTGATCTTGACCCTATAACATGACCTTGACCTTAACATGAGGTGATGCTAATTATGGAGAGGTATCATTATGTCAAATATGAGCATTGTATCTTTGATATGCTGGTAGTAATTGGCAATGTTAAGTTTTTTGGTTGAGCTTTGCAGACAGACAGACAGACCGACAGACGGACAGACGGTTAACGGTAAAACAAATGTGCCCCGATCTTACGATGCGGGGGGAGGGGGGATAAAAAACTTTGAACTTGTTATAGGCTGGTGCATATCTATTTTAGTTACCTACATATTTAAATGTGTTCTTCATATGATTGATATTTTTCGAATAATATTGAATGTCAGCAGACAGGCAGGCGGTCAGCTCTTCACAAATTCCCTCACAACAAAATTTTAAGTTTAATGTTTAATGTAATTGCTTTTTTTCTTTAGGGTCGTAAAAAGGAGGGAATGAGTGGGAATAGTTTAAACAATAATACTCCCGATATTTCGAGAGGGAGTATGTAAAGAAGAATCTGTTTAACCACTGAAATATTAATTTTTTCTCATAGCATCGCTAACGCGCTAAAAATATATCGGCGGCTTAACGTCTTGGGTAAGCCAGTGACGATGTAGCTAGTAGTTTTTTTTTATTATTTTTTCATTTTAGAACATCTTTTTTACCTCTCTATCTCCTACTCTCTCTCTCTCTTTCTAAATCGTCATCGTCATTTCTAAACGCAAGGGTCACGATTAAAAACTTAATAAGAATAAATAAATAAATAGACGAATAAATAAATAAATGAATTACTAAATAAATCAAAACGTCGATCTAAAACGGTTTCCATTTATACAGGTATTCTGTGTTTTCGATAGCAAATTGTGTTTCAGATCACTGCATGTATGGCTTGTAGAAATAACTAAAATTATTTTTCAAATCATTATTAAATGTATTGATCTACTGTCTTTAAATCTTTTTCAATATTGCTCTCTACCCTTCGCAGTTCCCGCAGAGATCCAAATTCTAACTCTGAGTTTGTTAATGCGAGGTTGTGAGTTTGAACCACGGTCTTTGATATCCATAAAGAAAATTTAGTCTTCGCTAACGTTCATGACATGTTGTAAATACATGTTTCAACTTGTTACATTCTATAAATAAAGACATTATTGTTGCCATCTGTGACTCTAACCCTTAATGTTTTGTTGGTATTGGTCACTAGTGGGTCGGATTGTATTTTTATAGTTATACCTGTATAAAAAGTGACAAAAATACATTGTAAGGTGTTCCAGCCTGGTATCTTACAACCAGACAGCGCCTGTCACTCTAAAATGGATTGATCAATCAAATCGTACCTGTTACAGGAAGTGAACTATGAACTTCGCCATTTTTGCTCAGCATTTTGTTTGTGTATCGACATACATGTGGTAACTACAGCTGTAGTTACGACGTTTAGGTCGCAAAACAACGACCTGCCTCAATATTATATGTCCCAGATTGTAAGGTCGTTTAATACCTCGGCCAAACTGCAATATCGCAGTTCCTTGGACGTGGCTGGCGATCCGCCATTCATGAACATGGCCTATACATGTGAGCAGGATCAAGCTGATTACCTCACCATCAAGTTCGAATTAACGCTTAGCCGCTGTGAAAATGTTCATTTAGACCGGAAAGAATATTTGCCTCCAACATTTACGGAAAGCATATTGGTCTATCGACTCGTCGACCCAGCCCCATTACTCCATTAGCCACCAAGCAGACTTCAACAGGAAGTCCCGCTTGGATTTTAAACGGCGTTTATTGCAAATTTATTGCCAGTCACGATCTTTTAACAAAAAAGCAGAGTAGATGGTAGGCAACCAAAACGTCGTTTGAGTCGCTAAACCAACAAAAAAGGTTAACAAAAACGGCGGACGATGTCGGATTTCCAAACTCATTTGTTATCTAAATGAATGCTTTCACTGGTCGACAGGTTATTTGATTTAAAGCCGCGATTGGTCAATTATCCCGATACTTTGGCAAATCAGTTAAAGTCGGTTAGCGATAAAACGTCGTAACTAAAACTTGTCCTAATCGTGGATATGGCTTTGGTCGCACACTTAAGACAAACCTTGTTTTGTCCACAGGAACCACCAAACTCACAACGACAGGCATCCCAGACAAACTCTCCTGTCGGGGTGCCATTTGAAGTGGGCGTGGTCAGCATTCCGGCGAATTTCCAACAGCTTTCTTTTTTGGAATGTTAGCCCAGCAGGCTAGAAATCCGTGTAAAGAGCTGCTTGTCAAATTTGTAGAGTGTAAAGTATATAAGATCGGCGTTCCGTTCCAACTGGCACACCGGCCCCCGTCCTGCGAAAAAGGAACCATTTCGAATATTTCGGAAATATAAACAAGAGGGTCATCTGCCCTAAGTCGCTCACCTGAATCGATGACTAATAAAGCTTAACCCTTTTCATGCTGATCCAGGAATATCCCTGCTTTGGTAAAGGCTTTAGCAGGTGTATAGACTAAGACCAGCTTGCACAGATGTGCAGTCTGATCTTAGCCTACACTACCTGCTTATTCTTGTTGTATTGAGAAAATCTTAGAATTCAACATCGATTTAAATATGTCACAGTTTTGAAATGTAGTGAAAAGATATTAAATATTCAGCAGGTCAAGGGTTAAATGAACTAATTTTGACCAAATGTGACCCAAATCTTGTCTTGAAATCATGAGCAAACAGTCTTACATTTTTTTTCAAGATATTTTATGCCAGAAAAATTGCAGGTTAATTCCACAGAAGATTTCTTTAGATAAGATCTAGTTATCTAGTTTTTGAACCCATGTATTCCAATATAAAATTTGACAGATATTTTGCTGGGGACAAACATTCCGAACAAAAATCAAGTCAGTTGAGCCAAAAATGCAGCCCCTGGGGTGCAAATTGTTTAAACATAACAACAACAACAACAATAACAACAACAAACCCAACAACAACAACAACAACAACAAAAAGACCTCTAGAGCGTAAATGAGGTATATCTAAAAATTTTTAAAATAGTGACCTACATTTTTACACCATGTGACCCAAAGTCAAAATTGGCCGACATATGGACCCGAAAATTCTTACCAAATAAATATCAAATCAGTTGAGCCTTAAATAGTGCCTCTATATTGCACTCATGATTTTCAAAGATTTGACATAGTGGCAAGGTATTTTGCCCCATATGACTTAAGTTCAGTCTTGACCGAGATATGATGGTGACAAAGGTTCTGACCAAATATTAAGTAATTATGAGCCAAAAAGGTGTCTCTAGAGTGCTCACAAGAATAGCCCAATAAAGAAATTGACCGAGATATTATGTAGGAAAACATTCTGACCAAATATCAATCGATTTTAGGCAAAATGTGCCCTCTAGAGCGCACGCAAGGTTTTTGTAAAATTTGACCTAGTGAGATATCTTTAGACTCCACGTGATCCATTATTAAATCTGACCTTAATATTTTGCAGATTCTAGCCAAGTATCATGATATGTGAGGCAAAAATTTGACGTCTAGAGTCCACAAAAGGTTTTTCTAAGATTTGGCATTGTAACCTAATTTTTGAACCCACGTGACCTAAAATTGAACTTTTGTCTGAGGTTTCATTGAGACAAACATTTTAACCAAGTTTCAAGACATTTGACCTAAAATTGTGGCCTTTTAGTATTATATTAAACGAAGCTGTTACGCAGAACTTACGACCAATAGCATGTAACAAAGAGTAAAGTGGTTGGTTGGCAAACTAAACGCCGTAACCACAGCTTGAAAAGGCTGAAGTTACGACGTCTAACTCGCAAGACTAACATAAAAAAACTTCACTTAAACGTAGGCAAATATTAGAGTCCAAAAGTTACTTCCGGTCTATGAAAAAGCTGTAGTTACGACGTTTAATTCGCAAGACTAACAGAAAAAAAAACTTCACTTAAAAGGAGGCAAATATTAGAGTCCAAAGTTCACTTCCGGTCTACTTGAAATGAATGAAAGAATCGATTGGTCGACTGTTTATTTGATTGTCAGCCGCAATACCGATCAGGTGTAGACGTAACGCTATTAACCCATTCCCACTCGATACAATTTTAGACCAGTCCAAATTCAAAAAAGTTGCGGATGACAATTTGAATTTGATGAAATCTTCAAAATCCTTGACTTTTAGAGTAGAAAATATTGTGGATAATGAAGAAATTGCTTGTAACAAGCAATTTCTTCATTATCCACAATGTTTTTTTTTAAAGCTTTCATATTGAGGGGCTTTTAAAAGCGTCATTGAGTGGGAATGGGTTAAGAACTGATTGAAAGTGGAGAAAAGCAGTGTTATGTTGCGCGAAAAAGATGAATTCCACTCTTCAAATCGGTGTGAAACGATCTGTCTAGCATCAAATGGCCAACCACCCCTCGTATTGTGACGGTATATCACCACAAATAAATTATTCCAAATAAAATGCATTTTTATCCTCTTCCGTAACCGTTGACCACTAAGATTTCTTTTTACATCCACAAGGGAACGCGGTTAGTCTCCCACAAATGGGTAGATAATCGTAAGAGCAGCTGGAGACTCCGAAAGGATTTAGTGGTAGTACTGGTGTGAGAAATACCAGGATTCCCTGGTTAGGTGCTCCTGCTGCCGCGATATGACCGAAGTACTGCCCATTCCTTTTACATCTACGAGAATTCTATGATAATCCCTCCAACTGAAATCGAAATACATGTATTGCATTATTCATTGACTGAATCTATCAGCCACATATAAGTCTCTGGCGACCAAGCAACGTCGTGAAAAAAAAAAAAAAATAATAATAATGAATAATAAATAAATAAATAAAATAAAATTGTGACGTGTATTCATCACGATTAATGACGACCATTCTAGACTAATGAAACAATAACATTTTTACCTCCGCTTTGATAACTTGAATTAACCCTTTACCGTTTTTGGAATTATTAGACTGATCCAACTTGAGAGAAGATGCAGACTACAATGAAAATTGGATGCAATTTGAAATTAAACCATCTTATGTGGTAGAAAACATTGTGGGAAAAGAAGAAATTGCTTGTTACAAACAATTTCTTCTTTTTCCCCAACGTTTCCTCAAGTATAAAATCACGGCGACGTAGAATCCCGTGTTGGACAGGAAAGTATTAACAGATACAATTTTGAGGTCTTCTCAGAGTTCAACGAGTGCCAACTGCCACCGGAAGCTTGACCACTTAATCAATCGAATGCCTACGCCGTAAAAAATATTTCTTATGTATTTTAGGAATAATGAAAATTCTGCCTGCAAGTTCATCATAGGTATTTTTAGATCACCTGAGCATATCGTGTTCAAAAAGACTGTAATCAGTCTTCACTATGCGCATTCCTTTTTATGGCCACATGAAATAACTGTATTCAAATTGTATAGTGAACTCCTTCAAAAGCATGCTATTTAACCTATTCCCACCCAATCCCGCTTTTTACGCATCCCAGGAAAGACGAAAACAATGGGGACATTGAAGAAAATGCTTCAATGCCCACAATGCTTTCGACCTTATAAGGCAAATATTTTCTGAATTCCACCAACTTGACAAATGTTTTCTGTAACCTCTTTCAATTTTAACCAGTCTAAGATATTCTCGTGTTGTAATAGGTCAACTCCTGGCGGGCATTAACCTCGTTTATCCCTTTCCTGTTTTTCAGAATTTTAGACTTGTCCAATTAGAAAGATGTTGCAGACGACAACTTAAAGTGAGTGCTATTTGAAAGGTAACCATTCTGCAGGGTAGAAAATATTGTAGAAAAAGAAGAAATTGCTTGTTACAAGCAATTTCTTCTTTTTCTGCAATATTTTCCCAAGTTTAAAATCACAGGGATGTAAAAACCAGGGATTAAACAGGAAAGGGTTAGTTATCATGATAACCGTTGAAAAAGAAGACTATTTCCCAAAACCATGCTTTGCTTTCTTACAATACTTTTTCAGTTATGTCACATACCATCTTTGTACTGGCTGAGGTTTGTTTCTACCAGGACGATTCACAGAACCTTGTTAAAGACTGTAGAACCAGGTGTTGTGAGAAAGACTGCTGCAAGTCAGAGAAAATACTGAGCGAGAGTCAGTCCAGAAATCGCTTCACGTATCATTTTTATGGCACCAACCGACCATTTTACTTTTTTTTACACGTTACTGGTCATGATTTTTTAAAAATAATGCCGCTTTACCCTTTCCCGTTTTTTTTTAGTTTTTAGACTGGTCCAAATCGAAAGAGGTTGCAGACGACACTTGAAATTCGATGCAATTGGAAATGTTACCATGCTATGTGGTAGAAAATATTGTGGGAAAAGAAGAAATTGCTTGTTAAAAACAAATTCTTCTTTTCCCACAATGTTTTCTCAAGTACAAAAACACAGCAACTTAAAATCCCAGGTTTGATAAGGAAAGGGTTATTCATTTCAGTGGAACTTCCTGTAGGAGTTCAGTGGTCGGGGCAAGCGATCCGTCAATTATAAACAGCTTATAAAAGTTGTAATTTATCTACAACCCTATTATTTAAGCTGTAGTCACGATGTTCAGCTCAACAACCAACCATATTACCTTTTTGTTTCATTTTATTGGCCCATATATTTTTCTTCAAAATAGCCCGGTTTAACCATTTCCCACACGATAGAAACTTTGACCATTCAAAATTCAAAGAAATTCCAGATGACAATTTGAAGTTGGTAAAATCTTCAAAATTATTGTATTTCATAGTATAAAACTGTGGACAATGAAGAAATTGCTTGTAACAATGTTTTCAAAAGCTTTCATGTTTTCAAAACCTTTCATTATCTTATATTTTATCATCATTACCCTACCACAGGTCACACCCACTTTTCAAACGGCACCCCGACACCAATATGCGAACATTCAAAACTTACATAATTGTAAGCGACAGAAACATTGCAATTACAGTCTGAATAAGCCGTAGTTACGACTTTGAAGTCGCCCGTCCGAAAAAAGGTTTGAACAAGTGCCATAAATAAAAAGGCGGTACTGAGATCAATGTTCACTTACGGTCTAAATGAATTATTTTTATTGGTCAATCGATTCTTTTTGATTCGGACAGCAGTCATCCGTCAAGTGACGGATCACGAGTGTCAACCAAAGAATCAATCGGCCAATCAAATCTGTTATTTAGACCGGAAGTAAACTTTGAACTCCGGTATTGGCCGACATTAATGAGAAGCATTTTATGAAGGTTTTGTTATTAAAATGTCGTTATTACAGCTTATTCGAGCTGTAGTTACGACCTTTAGGTCGCCAACCAACCATTTTACTTTTTTGTTTCATGTTAGATGCCATGCGTTTCATAGAATAACGCCGTTTTATCAATACGGAAGCAGAACTTTCTGTCAGAGCTAAGTTACATGAGGGGGGGGGGAGTACCGATCCGTCGCTAATTTGGTTACCTTGTGTCTTATTTTGTTATCATTTATTTTCAGGGATCCAATTTTGATAGTGTGTGGAATAATTGGCGTACTTGGCACCTTTCTATCTATTCTGGTATACATTGTGAGTAAAGCTGTATGCGTACCAATATATCCATTGGCCCATGTCATGCTGGAACCAAGAATTTCTCTGTTGTGGCAGCAGGTATAGACAAAGATCAGCCTGCACAGATGTGCAGTCTGATCTTAGTGTACAACACCTTTTTGCGCAATTAAAGCAAGAATTTGTTCGGGGTATGAAAAGAATTGATTTTTATTAAGCCACAACTATTTCTTTCAGTACCTTCAACCCTTTGATTTAATGTATTTTATTCAGCGCGAAAAGGGCTTAATAACTGGTATTGATGTGCCCTAACTAACGAAGTTATGTAGAACATACTGGAGTAACATGTATGTCCATCCGTAAATCTGTCCGTCTACCTGTACTAATATTTTTATAGGTATAACTGCTAAAAAGAAAGCTTTGAACTTTTCTTGTATTTTGCATTTGTCGGCGGGGGATTGAATACCATTCCTTTGTATCATGCTATAGCTTGGTTAAACTGTAGTTATCAATTTTTTGGACAACCTCCAAAAAATGGTTATACAAGGTATTGAGAATAAATACAGCTACCCAAGAAGTGTCGACTTGTTTGGCCAATTGACTTCTTGATTGGCAGCTGCAATCTATCTATTTGTCCCTCTGGACTCAGAGAGTGATATACATAAAGATAACAAACAAAATTGGCAATGTTGATTTAAGAACCTCGTAAACAATATGGTACCCATTTAATTGAAGCCTGTACAATCCTTGGTTTTTACGTCCCTGAGATATTATCATTGAGAAAAAATTGTGGAAAAAGAAGAAATTGCTCGTTACAAGCAAAATAGCGTCTTTATCCTTTTTCAAATCGGACCAGTCTAAAAAATTAGTCGTCTGGTAATGGGTTAAGTGTCAATTGTTGTTCAGACAACACAAATGAAGGTCACATTTCAAAACCGACCTATTATGTTATTTCATGTTTTTGTCATTCATCTCACACTCTTCAGGCCAATAATTGATTAGTTGTTTGAATGAGGTTTAACGCTACTTTTAACAGTATTTCAGTCATATCACAGCGGCTAGATCACCTTATTAATTCCTGGAATTTCTCAAACAAGTACTACCACAACATCCTTTCCGAGCTCCCAGCTGCTCATCCCAGTCAGGTTTGCCATAATCCATCGTTTGCTGGGAGACAGGATTCGGAAAGGATATTCGTCGTGGCGTGGGATCGAACCCTGGACCCCGGGATTAGGAATCCTACCTTTAGACTATATGCATTTTTTGTAGGGGCATCAGTGCTAGAGATTCATTTCTAGTTTCTCTGTTATATGTATTTCAAAAATTAACATTGAAAAGACAAAGCTTGACTTTTGATCCCTTGTCGCATTGCCACAAAACACAATGTTTGACTGGTCCAAATTGAAAGGAGTTGCAGACGACAATTTTTAGGTAGAAAACACTGTGGTAATTGCTTCATTTTTCCACAATGTTTTCAAACGTTTTGTTTCCTGAGGGCGCAATTGTGTGAGTATGGGTTGAATGACTTCTAACCAATTTAGATTAAAGGGGCATTAGTGCCTTAGATCTCTGTAAAAGGTATTGAAAATTAGTAAAGCATTTACGACATTTGGGTCGCCCACCGATGATAAGTGCTAATGGTAGAAAACATAATGTAGAAAGATTGATTGATTGAATGGGGTTTAACGCCACTTTTATCAGTATTTCAGTCACATCGCGGCGGCTGGAGCACCTAACAATGGATTCCTGGTATTTCTCACACCAGTTCTACCACTACATCCTTTCCTAGCCCCCAGCTGCTATCCCACTTAGGTTTACGATTATCCACCCTTTGGTGAGAGACAAGTGTCGGAAAGAAGATGTGCGGCTGCCGGGAATCGAACTCATTATCGAAGATTAGTAGTCTGATGCGCTACCAACTGCGCTATGACGGCGGCTAATGTAAAAAAAAGAATGAAAAATTTCTTCTTTAACCTCTTCCCGTACAACCCATCCTTTTTACGCCAATAAAGAAAAAAGCTTGGAAAAAACATTGTGGATAATGAAGAAATTGCTTGTGACAAGCAATTTCTTTATTATCCACAATGTTTTCTGCCCCAAAAGACAAAAAAAATTTGAAAAAAATATTAACTTAAAATTGTTGCCTGCAGCTTCTTTAAATTTGGACCAGTCTAAAATTACCTTGTATGGGAATGAATTAACATTGTTTTTCTATATATAACTATGAGGTTGTGAAAGTCAATTATCATTTTTCAAAGGCTGAAAACGTGAATAGCAAAGGCTTAAAACATGTGAACCAGAAAAGGCTAAAAACATGTGAAATATCAAAGGCCAAAACAAGTGAAATAGCAAAGGCTGAACACATTTGAAATAGCAAAGGCTAAAAACATGTAAAACAGCAAAGGCTAAAATCATGTGTACCAGCAAAGGTTGAAAATATGTGAAATAGCAAAGGCTATAAACATGCGAAATAGCAAAGGCTAAAATGTGTGAAATAGCATTAGAAAAAACAAAGACTGAAAACATGTGAAATAGCAAAGGCTGAAAACATTTGAAAAAGCAAAGGCTGAAAACATGTGAAACAGCAAAGGCTAAAAAGTGTGAAATAGCACAGGCTAAAAGCATGTAAAATAGCAAAGGCTAAAACATGTGAAATTGGTCTGTAACTGTTTTGTAAAAACAACAATGCTTATGTTCATTTTCAATCACAGTCATTGATTTTATTAAAAATGAAATAAAACACAATACATCAACATAGGTAGCAGTGTAATACAATATACATGAAAGAAATCATTTCAGTGAATACATTATCCATTTTTCATAAAAAAACCTTTTTATTTGACAGTTGTATTATCCAACTTTATATTGCTGACCTTCCTTCATAAGTACAGCAAACTGCTCTTTACCCCATTACCAGATAACACAAATTGAGACTGGTCAAAATTGAAAGAAATTACACCAAAAAGTGTGAAAAACTTGGTAAATGACTGCCAAATAAGGTAGAAAACGTTGTGACTAAAGGAATAATTATTTTTACAGGCATATCTTCTTTTTCCACAAAGTTTTCCATAATGATTTTTGCAAAGCGTCAAAAAGCAGATTTGTTGGTTATGGATTAACCAATGAACTTACAGGGTTGTATTTTAATTAAAAGGCCACAAAGTTTTCAATAATGATTTATGCAAAGCATCAAAAAACAGATTTGTTTGGTTATTTAATTCAAAGGCCAAAATAGCAGTGAAAAATATTTTTTGAAAGAAGAAATTGCTTGTAGTAAACAATTTCACATTTTCTTAAACTGTTTTCAACACATACTGCACTTCTTTTCATTTCAAATCTACTTTTAATTGCAGTCTGCAAGCTCTTTAAATTTGGACCATTCCCAAACTTTTGTTGCTTGGTAACCAGTAAATTATAAAATAAAATTATAAAGTTATAAAAGGACTTAAGATAATACAATAAATAAGTCCAAAATTGCTGCACAAATCTTGATAACAAGAGTGCCATAGTCACAATATACACTATTATTTTGAAAGATGCCCCCATTTTCTGTGATGCTGCCTAATTTGGTAAAACCGTAACAATATGTGCAAGTACAGGTGACATAGACAGAAAATTTCATAGAAAATTCATTCAAATTTGTCCATAAATGTAGGAGATATATTAACAAAATATTCTGAATCAAGCCCGTTTTTCTGTGACACGCTTAAAATGACAAAACCCGGACATTATGCAACAAAGAAGGTGCCCAGGAAAATTTCATTAAATTTGTCCATAGATGTAGGAGAAGATGTGTTAATGAGATTTAGCAGTACGGATGTAGTCACCTTTGGCAGCGTATAAAAAGGTCATTCAGCCATTTACAACCAAAGGTTATCTTTCTTTAACTGCAATAAAATATAAACATTTCCCTACAAGCATGTTTTCTTTCTAAAACTGTTCTACAGTCCATTACATTGGGAAGCTCTTAATTGCAACCCTGATAATATTAATTCACTTCTTAATTGCAACTAGCCTTATGCACAAACGATAGACTTATAGAAGAAATAGTCCCTTTAATCACAAAATCTAGTTAATTGCATCAAAAATGTTGAAAAATTTGTGTTGCAATCAACAGCTTTCCACTGCATTTACAATAACATACACAATTTCACTGGCCAAAATCATATTGATACAAGTTGTTTAAGACAAATACCCTTTTCAAAATCAAAATATCTGTAATTTGACCTTCACATTTGAGCTCGACAGATGAATGACCTTGGTACTGACAGAAAGCTGTTGTGACCAAATAGTCAAACAGAGTAGCTAACAAAAACTCAAAAAATCAAAATGCAAATAAATAAAACATGTAGCTTTTAAAAATATCAACATTAGAGTATTAGAAAATAGTTCTCCTGTCTAGAAAAATAAAGAAAATATTAGTATTGTAAAAAGATTTACAGTAAAAGGATGTAAAAAGCAATTTACAACAAGTCTTTGGCTTAAAAAGGGAGATACCTTCTTAATCTTTTTCATGCTGATAAGAATCCTTTTTGGAATTGCTTCAAAATCAAAGGGCTATGAGCTCTGGAAGCAAAAGTTGATCAATTTCTTTCGAAAGTTAGTTTCATAATTCTGGCTCGAAAAGAACAAACAGGTGGTGTAGACTAAGATCAGACTGCACACATGTGCATGTTGATCTCCGTCTTTACCTCTTGCCAAAACAGGAAAATTCGGGGTTCAGCATAATAACTTTATCCTAAAATAAAATGTTTCTTTTGACCGAATCCTGGGACAATATCACCTCTTGACAGTGACACTGTTCCCTTATGTATCTTAAATTAGTTAGTAAAAGTGTTAGAAAAGAATAAATTAAGTTTGTAATTTTGTAAGAGAGGACATTATCCCTTTTCTTATCTTAACCAATACCAACACAATGACACTTTTTACGCCCCTCAAGCAAAAGAATTGGGAAAACATGGTGTAAAATGTAGAAATTGCTTGAACCAAGCAATTTCTTCATTTTCCACAAAGTTTTCTGGCTAGAAAGTTAAAAAATCTAAAATTTCATAAACTTTAAATTGTCAAATGCAGTTTCCTTCAATTCAAACAAGCTCAAACATTGTTGCCACTGTAACTTAGGATCAAGCAACAATGTTTTAAACTGGTACAAATCGAAATAATATGAAGATAACAATTTCTGTCTTTCTGTGAGGGAACAAAATGGTGAATGAAGAAATGAAGAAATTGCTTGTCACATTGTTTTCTAGAGTGGTAAAAAAGGCGATTGTATACGATGAGATTAAACATTTTCCACACAATTAGAAATCACACAACCATGAAAAACACAGAATAAAAAACGATTGTGGGAAATAAAAATATTCTTTTGAATTCAGAGTTTCTTCCCCTCCTAAAATTTACAACCAAAATTGTCTATTTAAGAGATGAAGAGAATATTTTTTGTTTTCATGGAGGTATGAACCGAAAAACCTAATCACACTGTATGAATACGCGAAGCGGATTCATACATTGTGTGATTAGGTTTTTTGGTTCATACCTCCATGAAAACAAAAAATATTCTCTTCATTTCTTATAATCTAATATCATCGAGGGAAAAAAGGAAAAATATTTTGATACCCTTTTGTATGGGACTATTTTGTGCGGAAGCATACGAAATCGCTGCATGCTAAAAATTTTGTTCATGGAGTTATGAATAATTTTTCGACCAATCAAAACCCTCGTTTTTGATAGACTGAACTAAAAATTAAATTATAAGAAAAATATTACACAAATTTATCACTGTAGGTAAAAAATTTTGTTTACTGGTAGTGAATGATAAAGTAGTCAAAAAAAAAAAAAAAAATATATAGTAAAACTTGATTAACTTAAATTTTCTAGTATTTTTACAAATAGTAAATATATGAATCAATAAATAAATAAAAATAGAATAAATAATAAAAGAATATTGCAAACTTTGGACAAAGACCATCACATTTTGATATTTTATGTAGATTTTTTTGGTTGTTGTTGTTATCATTGCAATTGCAAACTGTCATGCTTAAAGGGACCATCTGACAATTTTGAGAAAAATAATATCTACAAAAGAGATTGGACGCGACATAGATCAATCATTCATACATTACATTAAAGACAATATAAAATGAGGTCATAGTGGCGGGTTTAGAAGGAGTTTGGATGGGTTTGTTTGATCCCCTCTCTGTAGCCTAAATATTTCA
Source organism: Fragum fragum (assembly GCA_946902895.1). Lineage (NCBI taxonomy): Eukaryota > Metazoa > Mollusca > Bivalvia > Cardiida > Cardiidae > Fragum > Fragum fragum. Next base: position 17,875,747 of record OX336365.1, on the reverse strand, counting down.
TTTTCATGGGTAAATTAAATATAAAATTTGGTAACAATAGGGAAAAGAACCACCCTTTGGTAAGTAAAAACCTTCTTTACCAAAATCCGGGATCTCTCCCAGGGTTGAATGACCATTCTGCATACAATCGAATAAAACCTAGTTTGCACAGTTTGAAGGGCGTCAGTACCTTTTCTCTCTTTCCAGATGGTCCCTTTCTGCATTATACATGTATATCACAAATATTCTAGCAGATTGTCTTGATCAGTCTCATCCTGACGAATCATTCACAACAAGCAAAACTAACCCATTACAACTCAAAAACCTTTTACATTGGTACAGATTGGAAGAAAATGCAGACAACAATTAAAACTAGGCAAAATTTATATCTTTTCCTTTTTGTTTAAGAAATATTGTGGTCATTGCTTGTTATAATCAATTTTTTCATTAACCACAATATTTTTGAAGTATTTTTCTTGAGACTTGCTATAAAACAGGATTGAGTGGGTTAAAAAATGTAGCAGAGAAATTATGGGAAAGAAGACATATTCTGATGAAAAGCAAATTTCTTATTTTCCCATAATTATTTTAATTATATCAAATGTCAACTTCAGAGGACAAACAAGAGTGCCATTGTCACAATATACACAGCCACATTAAGGTCTGTTTTTCTGTGACACAGCCCAGAATGCTTAAAAACAGGAGGGCCATTGGCCCTAGGGCACTCACCTGAGATAAAGGCACTTTTTCTTTCAACAGTCTAATTTCATGTAAAGGTTAGGATTATTATAAAAGTGAGCCATACTTTATAAATATATAGACTGTGAGAAAACTTTTCCCTCCCTCTGGATCCATAGTTTATAATTTAAGAAATAAGCAAGAAGTCAGTGAACTGATTCTTCATGCATGTACCCCCGCCCCCAGATCCCAAGGATCAGGATTTTCGCTATTTTGAAAGAGGTCAAATACTGATGCTTCATGCAAACTATCAAGGCTCTACACCTTCTGGGTCAGAAGGAGAAGATTTTTAAAGATTATTTTAAAATTTCACTTATGTTGCCATGGCAACCAGAGTTTTTAAAAGATTTCAATTCTTTTAGCAATTTTTTAAGGGGACCATTTAAGGTACATTTCTGCCTAATTTGGTTCAAATTGGCCCAGAGGTTTGGGATAAGATGTCATTCAAATATCATTCTTTATTTCTATGTAAATCCCAACCCCTAGGGCTCTGCCCCTGGGGACCCGAAGATCATGATTTCTAGCTATTTTGAAAGAGGTCAATATACTAATGCTTCATGTAAAATATCAAGGCTCTACACCATCTGGGTCAGGAGGAGAAGATTTATAAAGATTATTTTAAAATTTCACTTTTGATGCCATGGCAACCAAAGTTTTAAACAGATATCAATTCTTTAAGCTATTTTTAGAAGGAACAAGGTAAGGAACATTCCTGCCAAATTTGGTTCAAATTGGCCCAGTGGTTTGGGAGGAGATGTCATTTAAAAATCATTATTTCTATATAAATCCCATCCCTTGGGGCTCTGCCCCTGGGGACCCGAGGATCATGATTTTTAGCCATTTTGAAAGAGGTAAATATACTTATGCTTCATGCAAAATATCAAAGCTCTCACCTTCTGGGTCAGGAGGAGAAGATTTTAAAGATCATTTTAAAATTTCACTTTCATTGCCATGGCAACCAGAGTTTTTAACAGATTTCAATTCTGTTAGCTATTTTTGGAGAAGATCAACTAAGGAACATTTCTACCAAATTTTGTTCAAATTGGCCCAGTGGTTAGGGATGGAGAAGGCATGCCTGACAGACGACGGACAAAAGGTGATCATAATAACTCACTTGAGCACTTTGTGCTCAGGTGAGCTAAAAATTCATGCAAAGTGGTTGAGAAATGAAAGAGGAGTTGAGTTAACAAGATATTTTGTATAAGCTCCTTTTTCTGTGACACAGCCTAAAATGGCAAACCACTATGATACAATGCAAGAAAGGTCAGCTAACTAGGAACATTCTTTGAAAATTTACATAAGAGATGAAGAGAATATTCTTTGTTTTCATGGAGGTATGAACCGAAAAAACCTAATCACACTGTATGAATATGCGAAGCTAATTTAATAGCATCGAGCAAAAAAAACAACAAAAGCTTTACAAATTTTGATACCTTTTTGTATGGGACTATTTCGTGCAGAAACATACAAAATCGCTGCGTGCTCAAAATTTTTTGAAGTTATGAATCAGAACGCTTATTATTGATAGACAAAACTTAAAATTAAATTATTCAAATTTGTCCATAAATGCATGAGTAGATGAGTTAACAAGATGTGGACATACAGAAAGATGTTTTTGGGATAGACAGATGGATAGACAGATGGAGAAAATGATACAAATATACTTCCCCCTTTGGCAGTAATTATTGTTTGTTTGAATGGGGTTTTACGCCGCTTTCAACAATCTTTCAGTTATATCGCAGCGACTGGAGCACCTAACAATGGATTCCTGGTATTTCTCACACCAGTACCGCCATCACATCCTTTCCTAGCCTCCAGCTGCTATCCCACATAGGTCTACGATTATCGACCCATTGGTGGGAGGCAAATAGTCGGAAAGGATGAGTGCCGCCGTCGGGGATCGAACCCGGGACCTCTAGATTGACAGTCCGACGCGCTACCAACTGCGCTATGACGGCGGCTTGTTGGCAGTAATTAAAATTGTTAACCCTTGTCAAGCTGAATAATATGCGCTACAAAATTCCATTGAATTCAAAGGGTTGTCAGCACCGACACACTAATTTTCGGTTAATATTATTGAAAAATAAATTTATAAACAATTGTGGTTTAACCCATTCCCACACAACAAAATTTTAGACTGGTTAAAATTGAAAGGAATTGCAGACGACAATTTAAAGTTTATAAAATGTTAGATTTTTTCAACTTTCTAGGCAGAAAACATTGTGTAAAATGAAGAAATTGCTTGTCACAAGTAATTTCTTCATTACACAATGTTTTCCCAATTGCTTTTATTGAAGGGCGTCAAAAGGCGTCACTGTGTGGGAATGGGTTAAACCAGACAAGCAGATGGTGTAGATTAAGATCAGACTTCACATTATGTGAAGGCTGATCTTTGTCTATACCCCCTGCCCAAAACAGGAATATTCTGGGTACAGCATGACAAGGGCTCAGCAGTGATTTCATGAATGTCAAATCATTTATATCACACAATTTCTCGTCTACGAAGTTTCGACAACTGATCTATTGTTTGGAATGGAGAGAAATATAAAGCAATATAAAAAAAGCAATCACAGACGAAAGCAGGTATAATTGGCCAGATGATGACAAATATCAGCAAGGATGTGTAGCTCTTGAACAACGTCTTGATGTGAGATCTGAGATGCCTGAAATAAACGAAAAATTCTATCATTTATGTACAAGGAATGTATGAGAAAGCTTGGAAAGATAAAGAAGTTGAATACATCGATTTAACCCTGTGATTCTATAATTGAGAAAATGTTTTTTCTTTTTCCACAATATTTCCTACCTTACTGGATGGTTATTTTTCAAAATAAATCCAAATCAAATTTTTCATCTGCAGATCCCTGGAATTTGGGCAGGTCTAAAATTTTGAAAAAAAGGGTTAGGGTTTATTTGAATAATAGAGACCAAAAGAGGTAAAAACTATTTGAGAAAATAAGAGATTGCATGTAACAAGCAATTTCTTCTTTTTTAAGAATGTTTTCCATAGTTAAATTTCTGTGGCAGGTAAAAATGCAGCATCATGTGGTAATTGGTTTAAACAGTAAAATGAATGGTTGGATACATAAACGTGGTAACTACAGCTTACCCCCCTTATATCTCCTAGATATAATATTGCAGTTTACCCATTCCCAGACAGTGACACTTTTTGGAAAACATTGTGTTAAATGAAGGAATTTTCCCCAATGTTGTTGAACAAATCTAAAATTTCATTTACTTTTAATTGTTGTCTGCAACTCCTTTTAATTTTGATCAGTCTAAAATTTTGCTGTCTAGTAATGGATTAACAGATTTATTTTCAAGATTTATAATCATACTTACTGCAGCGTGTTTTCACCGGTAATATAAAGACTGACATAATTGATCTCAAGGAAAACCTTGAGCAAGCACTGGATGAGAACAATTCTGGTTGTCCAATAATGAATGTCCATCCATTCCCACGTAAACTCACCAATCAACCAGTACGGACATACGATTAGCTTCGGAATAAACTCTGTCCATTGGAGTGGAGTAGTGAAGTTTGGCTATAAGAAATTAAAAAGTAATATTAAGGCATGTGATAAGATGCAAGGCTTAGTTTATACTAATTCATTTTACAGTATCACAATAATGTTCCTCAGGGAACTGTTTAAACACTATACAAAATCACTCTAATTTTCAATATTTCAGCAAAAATGCCTTTATCAAAAAAAAGATTTATTTTCTTTTTCTTGATAAAGGCATTTTTGCCGAAATATTGAAAATTAGAGTGATTTTGTATAGTAAATCATATTAGTTCCATTGGGACAAAAGCTTAAAGCTTAAAGAGTCCCTCTCAACCACTCACAACTCAGATGTTTTCACGCCCCTGAAAGAGAGGCGGGACTTAAACAAACTTCTACTGAACTTTACAGCTGGGTAGACTAGGGCTTGCTATTAAGTGTCTTACCCAAAAACACACCTCGGTGGCAGTAAGGCTCGAACATGTGACATTCAGATAACAAGTCAAGCACCTATACCACCTGGTCATCGAGGCAGTCAAGACTGGAGGCTTTTCATATAACTGACGGACTGCTGGCAACATCCACTGACCTCCGACAACATAGTTTGTCTGAGATTTAACCCATTCCCACACAAGCCCTCCTTTTTACGCCCTTTAAGAAAAACGCTATAAAAAACATTGTGGAAAATGAAGAAATTGCTTGTATCAAGAAATTTCTTCATTATCCACAATGTTTACTATCCCAAAAGACAAAAGAATTTAAAATTCAATCAACTTCAAATTGTCGTCTGCAGCTTCGTTGAATTTGGACCAGTCTAAAATTTTGCCGTGTTGGAATTGGTTAAGACATCAATATATGGCAAAATATATGGTTTTGGCCTTAAAACAAAAGACATTTAATTGGAGGGAGCAAACTAAACATTGTAACTACAGCTAAATCTATATCCCATTCCAACCCAATCCTGCTTTCTTTATGATCCCCTAGAAAAATGTTTTCGAAAACAACTAGAATCAAAGGACTGAAGGTCCTGAAAGTCGCACTAAAGATGTAGCCTGAAGGCCCTTAATTTTGCCATCTACTCATGATGGAGAATAATTTGGCCAAGTTATTTTGAAATCCATCCATGATGTACGAGTAATTGTCTGGACGAATTCGGACTGACAGACTAACACCTATACACCTTTTTGTTATATTGACAACTATGTCTTGCTAACCACATGAGGCTCGACAAAAGTCTTTGCCAAGAAGGGTAGAAAACATTATCGACATCGAACAAATTTCAACCAATTTCTTCATTGTCCACAATGTTTTCCATAGCTTGATTCTTGAGATGCTTAAAAAGTGGGATTGAAAGGAAATGGTAATATGAAAATGCAGATGCTTGTACTTCATTTGACATGCTTACTTTCAAGTCCCTTAACAAATCAATTAAACCCAACATTGCAACAAAATTTAATGTGATCTTTATGCTTTTAAGCCCATTTCAACACAATGACGCTTTTTGACCCCCTTCCTTGATATGGTCACTATCTCTGCAGACATTTAATTTGAGTTAATGTCAAATCAGCAAGCATGATCTATAAAGGGTTCCACATATATTGTTAAGTCTAAAATTTAACTAACCTGCAATTACAATGTTTTAGAATTAAACAGAGGTATTTTGAGTATAGGCCTTCGTGATTTGAATAGGAAATGTCATAACCTAGAAAAATGTGTTTGTCAGACTATTTGTCTTGTCACAGGAATTACACAAGAAAAAACAATTCCTTTTTAAAATATATTTATTTAGAAAATTTAAACTTTCAACATTAAAATTTGAACACATTTGTAAATAATGCACAAAAAATAAGGTGATAATGTTCTTATGTACCGAGTTTAAGAGAAAGATTTTACATTAGCATTTTATATAAATTTACAATATTATTGCTCTATCTTGTAGTTTTATTTCAACCCATTCCAACAGTGATGCTTTTGGACACTCCTCCAGAAAAAGAATTGGGAAAACATTCTGTAAAAAAAAGCATTTGCTTGGGACAAGCAATTTCTTCAATTTCCACAATATTTTCTACTTGGAAAGTTAGAAATATCTAAAATTTCATCCACTTCAAACTGTCATCTACAGTCTAAAATTTTTCTGAATGGGAATTGGTTAAGAGATAGTTTCAAATATACATGTATAGTTATCTAAATCTTTGATCTATAAAATTTTGTAAAAGGAAATTACTTATATCAAGGAATTTCTCCAGTTCACAGTGTTACTTTAAATACTCAATAAAAACATTATCACGTGCAGTGTAAAGAGATCAAAAAGGCTAAATTTGTGAAAACTAGTTCTTAAAACAAGGTATGGCATGATTGTTAAAGAAAATAAAAAATCAAAAACTTTATCACATATATACATTATGCATAAAAATGGAAGGTGAACATTTTTTGATACTTTTGCACAGGAAATCTAAACTCAGTTAGTTTTCCAATGTAAAGTTCTGAATTGTAGCATCTTGTGAAAGGAAATTATCTATATCAAGCAATTTCTCCTATTCAAAGAGTTATAAACAATCTTGAAAAACATGATCACCTTCGATCTATGGCGATCAGAAGATTATATTCATATCAACTTGTATCCACAAGAAATGACATGATTGATAAAACAAGAGGACCATGATGGTCCTAGATCGCTCACCTGAACTGTCTGCTGTTAAAAAAAATGCAGTTAGAGACAAATAACTATAATCAGTTTCATGAATATAGAGGCAAAACTGTGACTTCTATATTATAAAGGCAAAACTGTGACTTCTATATTATAAACAAAGAAAATGTCATTATGGCCCCTTTTCCTGTGTTATCCTATAGAACCTTCCCATAATCTAAAAGGATCATCTTTATGACCTTAAGAGTATGCTGGCCAAGTAACATGACAATTGAGCCAAAATGATGACCTCTAGACAATTAACAAAGAAATCATCATTAAGGCCCCTTTTCCTGTGTTTTCCAAAAAGTACCAGGGTCATCCTTGGGACTAAAAAATTATTCTGGCCAATTTTATGAAAATTGAGCCAAAATTGTGGCCTCTAGAGGGTAAACATGGAAAAAGTCATTAAGGCACCCTTTCCTGTGTTTTCCAATAGAAGCTTCCAATAATCGATAGGGACATCCTCATGCCCTAATAATTATTCTGGCCTAGTTTCATTAAGGTTGAGCCTAAATTGTGGCCTCTAGACTTTAAACAGAGAAAATTTCATTAAGGCCCCTTTTCCTGTGATTTCAAATAGAACCTTTCTATAATCCATAGGGTTCATCCTTATGACCTAATAAATACTCTGACCAAGTTTCATGAAGATTGAGCCAAAATTGTCGCCTCTAGAGATTAAACAAAGAAATTGGCATTAAGGCCCCTTTTCCTGTGTTTTCCAATAGAATCCTCCAATAATCGATAAGATTCATCCTCATGATCAAACAATTATTCTGACCAAGTTTCATGAAGATTGGACCAAAATTGTGGCCTCTAAAGTGTAAACAAAGAAATTGTCATTAAGGCCCCTTTTCCCGTTTCGGAAAGATCCTTCTTATAATCAATAGGGTTCATCTCTATGACCTAATAATTATTCTGGCACAGTTTCATGAAGATGGAGCCATATTTGTGGCCTCTAGAGTGTAAACAAAGAAATTGTCATTAAGGCCCCTTTTCCTGTGTTTTCAAATTGAACCCTAATCAATAGGGTTCATCCTCAAGACCTAACAATTATTCTGACCAAGTTTCATGAAGATTGGGTCAAAACTGTGGCCTCTAGAGTGTAAACACTTCAATTGTTGACGCCCAACGACAGACATTTGACGGTCACAAAAGCTCACCATGAGCACGTTTTGTTCAGGTGAGCTAAAAAAAAATAAAGCCCCATCATGGACTGAGACACTGTTCTGGCTTTAAAAAATCCCTTGAGTGTATTCAAAAGAATACATTTCAAAACAATCGAAATTATTAAAGTTGATAAAAGTCATACTTTGAAAATAAACTTTGAACTTGTATATCACTTATGCATGAAAATTAGGTAAGGTAATATTGTAGTTATGAACTTGTGGGCATTAAATTCAAACTCAATCAGGTTTAGGACAAGAATATAGAATAACATTACAAATGAACTTACAATACTTTTGCTCGGAATTTTAGTTCTATTTAAGGGATGGTTTGAAATAAAGCCTTGATTAATGGCAATAATGTGATAGGAAATCACCAAACAATTTCTCCTTTTCACTGAATTACAAAGATTCATGAAATACATCAACACCTTCAGTACAAAGAGATAGTGAGAGGTTTATATACAAAGATAACAGCAAAAAACTTAACCCTTTCCTGTTTTTAAAAATTCTAGACCTGTCCAATTCAAAGGTTTTGCAGGCCACAATTTAAAGTGGATTTATTTTAGAAATAACCATTCAGTAGGATAAAAAATTATTGTGTTAGAAGCAATTTATTCTCTTTCTACAATGTGTTCTCAATTGTAAAATCATACGGACATAAAAACAGAGATTGAACAGGAAAGGGTTAATTACATTAAGATAACTAACTCAATAAGTATGCTAAAACAACAACAAAAAAACAACAAGGACCAGAGGAAACACATAATAATTGAAAAAAAAACAAGATGTGTTTGTGAAACACTATGTCCCCAAAACAGGAATTCTTTAGAAACAGGTGATTTTTCTTGTTGTTTTTCTTCTTTGTTTAGGGAAAAGGGTTATCATTTAATTTAACCCTAAATGCCACTTTTAACAATTGCCAATCTTTTTACTGCGGCTGGAGCTCCTAACAATGGATTCATGGTATATCTTGCATCAGTACTACCATTACATACTTTCCTAGTCTCCAGCTGCTATCCCACTTAAGTTTACGATTATCCACCCATTGGTGGTCTCTGATTTTATACGGGAGAAAACAAGCAATGTAACAAGCAATTTCTCCTTTTCCAACAAGTTTTCATCAAATAGAATGGTTTCATTTCAACTTACATCCAATTTTCTTTTTTGTCTGCAAACTCTTTCAATTTTGACCCGACTAAAATTAAAAAAGGAAAGGGTTAAATGGTCCCAAATATATATGCATTTTATATAGATTATTAACATGTATGACAACAAGGTTATAAATAAAAATAAAATAACTCAAAGATTCAATTCAGTTAGATAAATCTACATAGAATATATACACAAAACAGAGTTGACTAGCTAAACAAGAGGACCATGATGGTCCTTTATTGCTCACCTGAGTATGATGGCTCAGGGCTCTAAGATATACAAAATATCGAGGCTTCGTGCTCAACAGTCTTAGAAAAAAGATTTTTCAAAGGATTTTCTCCTATGATCTTATGTAATTCTATGATCCCACAGCATGGAGCTAATTTTCAGAGTTGAGTTATTCTACACACTACAAACAGGTAGAGGCAAAATAAGCAATTTAGCCTTATGGTTCAGGAGAAGAAAATATTCTTTCTTTATTCTAATGGTAATCCCAGATCATGCAATATAGGGCTAATTCTTAGTGTTGAGTCATTCTTTAAGGTACATGTAATTCATTGATTCACATGGAAAATCAAAGCTTTATGTCTTATGGTTTGACAGAAGAAGATTGTCAGGTTTCCTTATTCAACCAATGTGAAATCTTGAATGGCACAAAAGAGCTTATTTTCCGAGTACAACGATTCTTTGAAGTATTTTGTTAGAGGGTCAATAAGCATTGATACATACCAAATATCAAATTTTAAAGCCTTATGGTTTTGGAGAAAAAGATCTTCAGAGATTTTCTTCTTTATCTCTATATAAAATCAGGGACCACACAGAAAACAGCTAATTTTCAGAGTACAGTAATTTTATTTGAAGTGTTTTGGTAACAGATCAATAGGTGACGAAGTATACCAAATATAAAAGCTCCTAACCTTGTGGTTTGCTGTATTCCTTTAAGTTTCTTCACTTGGTTGCTAAATAAACCAGAGTTCTTGATGAAATTCAATTCTTGTATTTTAAAAGAGCATGAACTAAGGACAATTTCTGTTATGTTTGGTTGAAATTCTATGGTTAGTTTAGGAGGAGAAGACTTTTTGAAAATGTGAACAGACAGATGGACAGACAATGACTGGTCGTTATAGCTCAACCCTAGCAATGTGTACCCAAGTGAGCTAATCAAGTAAGCACCATCTCATTTTGCAATAGCAGTTAGCATTTTCTTTGGAAATAATACACCATATAATGTATTTCCTTGTAGCACTAACCTAAATTTGTAAGGTATTGGTTAACAAATAACAAAAGGCATCAATATTGCCAAAAATTTAAGTAACCAAAGGGGTTCAAAATAAAATGTTTTCAATAAAAGTAATTATTTGAAGCAAAGAATCCCCCAATAACCTTGTAGCATCCTGTAATTACATCTTATTTTTGATTTTCTTTCCAATACATTTTATTTGAAATGAGTTCATTCCTTTGGTTAAAAATCATATAATTTGATGTAATAAGTTTTGAGAAAAGTAGATTAATTCCTGTTTACAAATTGGCCATTTCTATTTGATAAAATATAGAAGTTTCAGTATTTTACGGAAAGATGCATGACCCAAAGAAATCATTGACAGTATCAAACTTGTTTCTGGCAAATGGGGCTTAGACTAATTAATCACATGACAGAATACCACAAAAGGCAAATTCCACTTAGTGATTTTTCCCTCAAAGATGATGATTAGTATCAGAAAAAAACTTCCTGGTAGTTCATTCAATATCGTTAAATGAAATAATCGTCTGAGAACTTGCTGTAAATACAGCCTCTAATGGAAGTTAAATAGGTATGTTTTCTATATCACAACCAAATCTAGCTACAAGCATTTCATTACTGGCAGTAAAGATGCCATTCTCCTCCGTAAGTATTGAGGAGTCTGTATCACCAACTTCAACTCCAAGTATTTTGGCAGTTACTGCTTCATTTGGCATCTCTGTCACCTGAAAAAGACCAGCAAGTGTCTGAGAAACTAAATACCTGAAAGGAAAAGATGCAGACAATTACAGTCAAACCCCGTTATAACGACATACTTTGTCCCCACACAATTCCTGTCGGTAACTGAGTCAGTTGTTGTAATGGAGCAGGAGATTTTGGGTAATGGGAGATTTTTCGGGATGTCGGCGAGAAATGATGCATCATGGACTTGACAGGAAGTGAAAGTTTTATACAAGAACAGGCTAAAAGCCGTGAAGTTTAGGTATTACGTTACGGATTGGGACAATGACAAAAGAAATTACGAAGAAAATTGTTTCTCGCATTTATTAAGGACACTTTTCAAAATTCTCAGATTTCTCAAACTTCTCAATTGCTGAAACATCCCAAATAAAGACAACTGAATTCAATAAAACATACAACACCGGTATTTAAGTGTGAAAAACTTGCCAAAGTTATTTTATTTACATTAAACACTATTAATTAGAAGGTGTAAAAAATCGATAATCGAGTCTATTGTGTAACCTATATTGTTAACGACAACTGCGGATAAAGGCTTTTACGACACCCTTTACGGCATGTCAACAACCGTAAAACATGGGCTGAGAAAATTCCGATAAACTGAAGCAAAATTCATTGAATTTCGAAGATTTGTTCCAACAAATGTCCGTCGATGTCGGTACTTGAATATGCCGTTCAAACGGGTCAAAATTACGTTAGGTGAGGTTTGTTCCCAGTGTTTTTTTGTCGTTAACTGAGTTTGCCGATATAAAGATGGTCGGTGTATCGCGGCCTGACTGTATATTCAAAGAGCTTGGGGCATCCTTTTTTTTCAATGTTGTCAATACCGAGTTCTCTTCTAGATCAGGGAAAAAGACTCTTAATTTCAACCTAGGGGCCTAGTCTGCCAAAATTCAATATTCAATATTAGAGGTATAGGCATTTTCTCAAAAGGTCTAGGGGGCCAGCCCAAATGAAAAAGTTGACAAATAATTCAAGTTGGACAAGTGATAGCCAGGTAGAAGTGAAAAATATCGAACTGCAACTTCAATCATAGTGCTGTACGCACTGTAATTGGTCGTCACTGAGAAATTGGACATATCCTTGCATTTCAACTTTAGAATTATGGTAAAACAACTTTAATTTCTATTTCTTTCACAACACGTAGGTTCTATCCTAGAGTATATTTCCACATTGTTAATTAGAACTGATATTTTTTTACAGGAACTATTACCTTGATGCAACATAGGTCCCGACAAATTAACAACTTTTTGTGAAAACTAGATTTATAAAAATTCTCAATTGTTATATAGTCATGGTTAGATCATCCCTGCAAGCTTTTTTATAAAGCCAAAACAAAAATTATGGAAATATGATAACTTTAGTTTAATCAAGTTCAATATCAATTTCAATATCCAATACACCTGAATCAAGTTCACGTCAAGAAAGTAAATTGATTTTCTAGATTGTTCAGACTAAGAAGGGCCGAAAGCAAACAGCCGAAAATAAATGGGACTGACTTTTAAACTTTCCGCTCTTATCAAAACGGAGGCTTGCAAAACGACGAGTCGTAGATTGTCTAGTTTCCGCTTGTTTTCCACTTGTATTGTACGTCAATATTCTGGAAACTCATAGAACAACACAATCCGAGCAAAAATAAAAAGCCTCAAAATGTTGAAACAAGTATGTAAAATCGTCCGAAGTGTATTCTGGTCATATTGTTTTCTTTCCCCCAAGATGGCGACCCTCGCTAAATAATTCTCCTGACCTACTTTACGAGGGAAACTAATTAATCTACTTAAATAATACTACTGCAACAATCTGATTCATGGGACGAAATTCGATGTGATAAGGAGGCAAAATATACCGACGATTCAAAGTTTTGATACTTACTTTGAGTAATGATGGCTTTAATTCTTTGTTATTTGAAACACGACTTCTTTTTCTCCAACAAAGGCGCGCTATGACGTCACATCGAAAAGCGTCTCCGTATAATCATACGCAAATTTAACAAATAAGAAAGGAAATCGAAAAATTGTGCAAATAATACAAATTTACTTCAACAATAAAAAAAATTTCATAAATAAGAAAAGAAAGTCAGGTTATGTGGTTTAATTACAACAAAATATGGAAAAGCACACAGACTAATTTTTTCAGTAATTTATGTGATAAGGTCGGGGGAACAAGAAACCTTCGTCTTTCTTGAGTAAGACCGGGTTCAGTTAAAGTAAATATTAATACATGAACTAAGTTTTTACATACAACAAGCATTTGTTTAGAGGGAAAAGAAATGTCTTTAATTAACCCTTTAAAGAACATGAAAGTTAAAAATTTCATCCGATATGATCAAATATCTTAATATTTCATATGGGCTATTCACTACTTTTATGGCGCATGCAGACGAGTTACCGGGTCCGGCCCTTAGAGAAAGAAGGTTTTACGAAAATTCCAAACAAATTTCAAGCAAATGTAGTTCTCTCACGGTTTTCAGCTAAAGACATCCCTCATCCATACAGTACAGACATCGGTAGACATCACCGTGCTGATCGCTATAAGCCGAACGTTTTCACAAACGTGCGACTTAAAAATGAAGAAATGGCTTATTTCTTCAATTTACATAAAGGGTATGCCAAGAAAAACCTAAAAATATTAAATTTCGAGAAACTTGTCACCCCCACTTTTCTCTGACACAACCTAAAATAGCAAAACCGGTCAAAATAAACAAGGTCAGGTGACTGGATACATTCTGTGAAAATTTCATTCAGATGTCCTTAGATGTGTTAACAAGACATGGACGGACAAATGGACAGAAGATGATACTAATAAACATCCACCTTTTATCGGCATATAAAATACTTACAGCAAAAGTAAAATCAAGCGTTGAGAATTCCTCAGTGAGAGGAGAAACAGTGTGGAAAAATGGCAGGAACATAGAGTCATAATAAAACACGTAGATGAAGATTAAAATACTGCGAGGATAATCCTTAAGTCCATACAGTAGAAACAAGGCCCAGCCTGGATGTAAGGCCTGAAATGAAAACAGACAATCAGAGTTTGTTAACCCTTGTCTTGCTGAGTGAAATCCTAATTAAAATTTGCATTAAATTCAAAGACCTGACAGTCTGTAAACACTTATTAAGGGTAAAGAATTATTTGATTATTGATTTTGGGTTAAAGGACACAAACAGGCGGTGTAGACTAAGATCAGAATTCACTTATGTGCAGTCTGATCTTTGTCTTTACCTCCTGCCAAAACAGGAATATTCCCGGTTCAGCATGACAAGGGTTAAAATCAAAGACCTGACAGCTCTGGAGGCACTAGTTAAGGGTAAAAAATTATTCTAACAATTGATTTTATAAACAACTCTGGGTTGAAGGAGACAAACAGTAGGTGTAGACCAAGATCAGACTGCCCTTATGTGCAGGCTGATCTTTGTTAATACCTCCTGTAAAAATAGAAATATTACGGGTTCAGCACGACAAGGGTTAAAAATGATAACACCTCAGTAACATCAAAGTATGACCTTTATAGATTATCTATACCTTAAAGGATGACCTTGACCTTGTAGGATGAAATTTACCTAAACTTTGACATAAATGGATGTACATGTATATCAATAAGTAATTCAACCCTTCTTCATAAAACTTTAGACTGGTCCAAAATAAAAGATGTTGAAGACTACAGATCAAAGTAAGTGTAAACTGTTAAAAAAAATCTCATAAGACAGAAACAATTGTGAGAAAAGAAGAAATTGTTTGTCTCAAACAATTTCTTCTTTTTTCTCATTATTTTCCCTAGAATAGAATCTGAGATTCTTTAAAAAGCAGTGATTGTGCAGGAAAGGACTAATGCCACATGTGAGTATTTTACAGTCAACATCTTTGAAGTTACTGGGTAATAATTTAATATTTAGTTTCGTCTATCAAAATCGGGCGTTCTGATTGGTCAAAAAATTATTCATTACTCCATGAAAAGAATTTTGAGCATGCAGCTATTTTGTATGCTTCCACACAAGATAGTCTGATATAAAAAGGTATCAAAAGAGGTAGGGTTTTTGCTTTTTTCGCTCAAAACTATTAAATTATAAGAAATGAAGAGAATATTTTTTGTTTTCATGGAGGTATGAACCGAAAAACCTAATTCATGTATTCATACAGTGTGATTAGATTTTTCAGTTCATACCTCAATGAAAACAAAAGATATTCTCTTCATCTCTTAAATACATTTGAATAAAGTCTTTGTTAAGTCATGGCTCCTGGATTTAACCTGCAAAAAATCTGAAAATATCACATTTAGTACCTCTGAATTCTTTTCAGGGTCACATTTGATATTTTGAGTGATGCATGTTGTGTGGTATTGAGCTCTTTCTTTGTTTTTGGCCCCTTCACAAATAGGTTTGACTGCTAAGTTTAAAAGTTAAGGGATCAATTTCCAAAGCCTAGCAAAAGCCCTGTAAAGTTACAAACGGATAATAAGACAGAAGTACAAATCATAATGGTAAAATGAAAGAAATGTTGGTAATTGAAATATAGTTACAGGCAAGTTAATCAATCACCACACAATGACGCTTTCTGACTCTGACTTTCAGAAACAAGCAGTTCTCCCTTTTTTAAATATTTTCTATCCTATTTGGATCTTATTTTGCAAATTTTAGCGCAATTTGAAACATTGCCTGCAATTTCTGTCATTTGGACCAGTCTACAAATTTGTCCCCTGGTAATGGGTTTATTACCTTAAATTCCCACAGATTGGATGCCATTTTTACGCCTCTGTCTTTAAGCAGCTTAAAGTTATGTAGTAATACTCTCTGGTGTAATGGATCTGTTATGTTGAGTGATGATAATAATGATTCTTCATTCAACCCTTCCACCAAGTAGCCACCTGTAAATTCATAAAATTCTGGTTAAAATTGACCAATAGCGGCTGTCAATCAAGGAATCTATCCACCAATCAAATAATTCATTTAGCCCGGCATTTAGCTTTGATCTCAGACATTGGTTGCCATCTTTGTAAAACATTTTCTTTGGTTTTGCGACTAAAACGCCAGAACCACAGCTTGATAAGCTGTAGCTGCGATGTTTATGTCACCAACCAACCATTCTATTTTTTCATTACAAGCTACTTGATATAAATTTTTCAAAATAACGCTAGTTAAAATCAAACGGGAACTTCCTATCAGAGTCTATGGGAGGGGCCAAGGAGTAAGTGGGTGGGGCCAGCGATTGGTCAATTGACTAAACCCATTACTGCTTTTCAAAATTTAAAAACTTTTCCTAATTCGAAAAGGGAGCAGACAGCATTATAAAGTAAATGATATTCAAAAAGTAGCCATTCGTATCAAAGAATATTGTGCAAAAGAAAAATTTTGTTGTAATAAGCATTTCTTCCTTTTCCACAATGTATAATATCACAGGGACATGAAAATCAGGGATTGTACGGGAAAGGGTTAAGTTACCATAGCCCATTACCAGACAACAAAATTATAGACTGGTCTAAATGGAAATAAGTTCAAGATCACATTTCAAATTGTATTAAAATTTGAAAATAAGGTAGAAAACATTATGAGAACAAGAGAAATTGCTTATCACAAGCAATTTCTCCTTATCCCATGATGCTTTCCTTGATTGTGTTTCTTCAGGTCTTCAGAAAGCGCCATTATGTGGTAATGGGTTAAATTAAGTAAATCTATCACATTGCCTCGATATAGTAGCATAAAGAGTATTTCAATACACCGTGATTCTTAACCCATTTCCAGATAATGACACTTTTTGATGCCACTAAGGAAAAGGATTCGGACTGCTTGTCACATGCAATTTCTTCATTACCACAATGTTTTCTACCTCAAAAGTCAAAGATCTTTAGAATTCAATCAACTAAAAATTGTCGTCTGCACCTTCTTTCAAACTGGATCAGTCCAAATGTTTGTAGTCTGGTAGTGGGTTTACTGAATTGTTTTAAGCTTTTCATCGATAAATTGTTCAAAATCATTTTCCAAACGAGTACACACATATGTGCTTCAAGCAGATTGTTTTTAATGTGTTGAATGTCTTCTACAATCAATCTGTACCTAGTAGAGTCCAAGGGCCAATGTTGGTCAGCTATATTTCTCTGTCCTTCTTAACAAGGGTTTATACATCTTATTGAACCCATTTCAACACAATGATGCTTTTAAACTCCCCTCAATATGATAGCTCTGGAAACATTGTGGAAAATGAAGAAATTACTTGTTACAAGCAATTCCTTCATTATCTACAATGTTTTCTACCCCAAAAGACAAAGATTTTATCAACTGAAAAGTGTCATCTGCAACTTCTTTGAATTTGGCCTGATGCAAAATTTTACCATGTGGTAATGGATTAATCTAGTCTAAAAGTTTGTCATTTAGTAATGGGTTACTTGAAACCTACCTATATGTTTCTCCCTGACAATCTGTACATAGTTCTGTGTCCAGGGCCCCATGTTGGTCAACCAATTATCTACGTCTTTCACTGTCCATCTTAACAAGGGTTTGTGTATGAGTAGTTCTTTATCGGCACTTCTCCAGTACCAGGTTAAATATATCACCTAAGAGAAAAAAAAAGTAATGTATGATAATGAATATAACATAGTATAGTAACATAAACTGATAGATGGCAGCAGTCAATCAAAGAATCAATTGACCAACCGCAATTAGTCTAGAAGTGAACTTTGAACTCTGATATTGGAAGACATTTATGTGAAGCATTTTAGTTGGTTGGCAACTTGAATGTCGTAACTACACCTTATTCTAGCTGTAGTTACATCATTTAGGTTGCCAACCAACTATTTTATTTTTCATTACATGTTACTTTTTATAAATTATACCAAAATAACACAGTTAGATATCTAAGTGGGCGGGACCAATGGGTCAGTTGGAAGGGCCAGCGATGTGTCTCTTAATCTTGTACTAAGCAACCATTCTTGAACTGTCAAAACTAGCCTCCTTAAACATCATAGTCATGGCAATTGATTGATTGAATGGGGTTTAACGCCGCTTTTTACAGTATTTCAGTCATATCGCAGCAGCTGGAGCACCTAACAATGGATTCCTGGTATTTCTCACACCAGTACTACCACTACGTCCTTTACTAGCCTCCAGCTGCTATCCCACTTAGATTTACGATTATCCACCTACTGGTAAGAGACAAATGTCTGAAATAATATGTGCCGCCACCAGGGATTGAACCCATGACATCCCATGATTGAAGATAAGAAGTCTGACGCACTACGGACTGCGCTATGATGGAGGAATCATAGTCATGGCAAGCCGGGCTTCCTTTTCTAAACAATAGGACCAAGATTGCCCTAAATCACTCACCTGAGATCACATTCTCATGCAAACTTATGAAAATAAGATAACTGTACCTAGACAGGGAACAGCAAAACAAACACTGATAGTACCACTAGGACCCTGCTTAACTTCATATTTGATAAAACATCACAATTTTTTCTCATAACCATAAAAATAGTTTGACCAACTTTGAGTGAGATTGAGCTGTAGAACGGTAGCAAGGGTATTATCAAAAGGGCCCCTTTCCCCTTGTCATTGAACATAATGACACCATATTCAATATGGATCATTTTCATGACCATACAAACATTTTCAACAAGTTTGATAGATTGAGCAAAAATTGTGACGTGTAGGGTTGCAACAAGGAAATTGCCGTTAAGGCCCCTTTTCCTTGGATAATTGATAGAATATCTCCATCTTAAATAGGGATCATCCTCATGATAATGGAAACATTATTAGTAAATTTGAGAAAATTTGATTCAAAGTCATAACCTGTTGAGCAGTAACAAGGCCATTAACATTTTTTCAATGACAGTTGAAAGAATGTTACCATAATAAATTGGTATCATCCTCATAAGCATACAAACATTTTCAGTAAGTTTGAGCTTGAATTCTGACCTGTAGAGGGATTACAAGGAAATGGTCTTTTCCTGTGATATTAGATGAAATGTCATGACAGTAGATAGGGATCTCCTTGTGACAGTATAAGTATTTCCAACTAGTTTGTAAAATATTAAGCAAAAATTGCGACCGGTAGAGTGGTAAAACTGAATTGTGGATGATGGACACTCAAATATCACAAAAGCTCACCAGGAGCATGTTGTGATAAAGTGAGCTAAAATTCAGGCACTGTTTAACCCATTCCCACAAAATGACGTTTTTGACACCCCTCAAGGAAAGCAATTTCGAAAATACTGTGGAAAATGAAGAAATTGCTTGCAACAAGCAATTTCTTCATTTTACACAATGTTTTCTTCCTAGACAGTTGAAATAATCTAAAATTTCATATACTTTAAATTGTTGTCTGCAACTCTTTCAATTTGGATCAGTCTAAAGTTTTGCAGTGAGGTAATTGGTTATATGGTCTTTCAGGCATGAATCCCCTAACACAAAGTTTGCTAACACACAGGTACAAGAAAGACATTGCCTTTAAGTATTAACCCCTGTCATGCTGACCAATAATATTCCTGTTTTTTTTTCAGGAGGTATAAACAAAGATCAGCCTGCATGTATATGCAGTCTGATCTTTGTCTACATTGCCTGCATGTATCATTCAAGTCAGTATAGTTTATAAAATGGATTTTTAAAAGATATAATGACCCATAATTAATGCTTCAAGTGCTTTCAGTCCTTTTATTTTATTGCAAATTAAGAAAAGATAATATTCAGCAGGACAAGGATTAACTTCTCTATTAACCCATTACCACACGGTGACGCTTTTGGACGCCCCACAAGAAAAATGTTTGTGAAAACATTGTGTAAAATGAAGAAATTGCTTGCAACAAGCAATTTCTTCATTATACACAATGTTTTCTCTCCAGAAAGTTGAAGAAATCTAAAATTTCATTAACTTGAAATTGACGTCTGCAACTCCTTTCAATTTTGACTAGTCTAAAATTTTCCTGTCTGGTAAATGGTTAACAAGTATTATGCATTTAGGTGTCCCATTAGGTGTACCTTTGTCAAGAATAAACACTGATAATGGAGCACTCAATTTCATACAATTTTTTGGCGAGCAAATAGTTCCCTTGTGATCTCATTCTTTTGAAAAATAACTTAATAACATTAATTCATTTCAATACAATGACACTTTTTGGCAATCAAAATAAAACAGGAGGCCCATGAGGGCCTGAGACGCTCTACTGGTTATCAAGTTTTCCGTTAAAGAAATCTGATATTTCAGGAAGTTAATTGCTCAAAGAAGAATGCATAAAGAAAAAAAAGGGCTTTATCCCCTTTATCATTTTAAGCAACAATCCTCAAGGCCCCTTTTCCCATGTTTCATGACGGATCCACTTCCAAAAGAAAGTTACCTTATGACCCTACAATCATTCTGTAAATATTTCATCAGAATCTGACAAAAATTGTGGACTTTATCACATAAAAAGGATTGTTTTGAATGAAAATCAATAAGGCCCCTTTTCCTGTGTTTTTTCTGATGGATCAATTTCATTCCAAAAGGAACTTTCCTTACAACCCGACAATTGTCCTGTGAAATTTAAAAGACAATTTGATAACGATACAGATCTTCATCACATACACAAGAATGTTTTAAATGATAATCTGTAAGGCCCCTTTTCCTGTGTTTCGAATGCCACAATTATTCCATTCATCTTTGAAGAGAATCCAATTAAACTGTTGACTTTATTGTGTTAACAAAGATATTAAATTCAAGTCCTCATAAGGCCCCTTTTCCCGTGATATTTTACTGTTGGTTTTATCATTCTGTGAAAGTTAAAAGTGAATCCGATGAAATATTGGGAATTCATTATGTTTAATAGAATATTTAAAAAAAAAATCATATGGCCCCTTTTTACATGATACTTGATGGATTGTACCCAGTTCTGAAAAGAACCATTTAAGTGATTGTACAATAATACTGTGAAATTTTGAAGTGAATCCGGTGAAATCAAGGGACATCATTTTGTTAACCAGAATATTTAAGAAAGTTTTTCATAAGGCCCCTTTTTATGTGTCACTTGCCATAATCAGATCCACTGTCAAAATCAACTATTTGAATGATGATACAATCAATCTGTGTAATCTGTGGAATTTATTGTGTTAATGAGTTTATAGTGAAATCTTCATAGGGCCCCTTTGCTCATGATACTTTACAGAACAAACCAAATTTCAAAAGGAACAAATAATTCTAATGAAGGTACAATCATTCTTTAAAAGTTAAAGAGAATCAATGAAAACAGTGAACTGAATTGTGTCAAGAATTTTTGTAACAAAATTTTCATAAGGCCCCTTTTTCCATGAAACTTAACAAATCAGACAGAATGTACAAAGGAACAATCCTAATGATAGTTTGATGAAAATGATAAAGACTGAGGACTTTATTGTAAATATGATGTTTTGTAATAAATTTTTTATAAGGTCCCTTTTCCTGTGTCACTTAACCAATCAGACCTAATTTACAAAGGAACAATCCAAAGGATGGTACAATCATTCTATTAAACTTTGAAGAGATTCTGATAAAGACTGAGGACATTGTTGTGTTTATGAGGATTTGGTAATAATTTTTCATACAGCCCCTTTTCCTATGATACTAGACAGATCAGGCCCAATTTGGAAAGAAACAATCCTATTGATGGTACAAACATTCTGTGAAAGTTTGAACAGAATCTGATGAAAACTGCAGACTTTATCTTGGTGTAAAATATTTTAAATAAAATTTTCATAAGGCTCCTTTTCCTGTGATACTTGAAGGATCAGGTCTCATGTCAGCATCAACAACCGTGATTATTGTACAATGTTTCTGTGAAGGTTTGAATAAAATCCAACGAAAACTCTGGACTTGGTTACAAGGATTATATATAAAATTCTCAAAAGGCCCCTTTTCCCATGATACTAGACAGATCACGCCTAATTTGAAAATAAAGAATCCTAATGATGGAATAATCATTCTGTGAAAGTTTTTACAGAATCTGATAAAAACTGTTGACTTTATTGTGGTACAATGATTTCAAAATTAAATTTCATACTGCTCCTTTTCCTGTGATACTTGACGGATCAGGTCTAATGCAAACATCAACAATCATTATTATTTCCTATCTTTTCTCAATGGATCAGACCCAATTTGAAAGGAACAATCCTTATGATTGTACAATCATTACGTGAAAGTTTGAAGTCGATCAGGTGAATTCAAGGGCCATGATGTGTTAACTAAGATTTTCTTTATTAAATTTTCATAGGGCCCCTTTTCCCATGAAACTTGATGGATCAAACCAACTTCCGAAAGGAACAATCCATTTAATAATCATTCTGTGAATGTTTGAAGAGAATCCAATGAAAACTGTGGACTCTATTGTGTATGCGAGGATTTTTTTAATCCAATTTTTATTGGGCCCCTTTTCCCCGTGGTCCTTGACTGATCATACAAAATTATGAAAGGAACAATTCTTATTATGGTACAATCATTCTGTGAAAGTTTGAAGTCAATCAGATGAAAACTGTGGACTCTAAGAGTGTTAACAAGGATTTCTTAAAAAATTGTTCGATTAAATTTTCATAAGGCCCCTTTTCCCGTGTTTCATGATGGATCTGACCTGATTCCGAAAAAGAACAATCCTTATGATTGTACAATCATTCTGTGAAACTTTAAATACAATCTGATGAAAACTGTGGACTCTAGAGTGTTAATGAGGATTTTTTAATTAAATTTTCATAAGGCCCCTTTTCCTATGTTTCTTGACGGATCATACCCATTTTGAAAGGAACGATCCTAATGATGGTACAATCATTCTGAGAAAGTTTGAGGAGAATCCAATGAAACTGTGGATTCTAGAGTGTTAACAAGGATTTTTAATGGAATTTTAATTAAATTTTCATAAGTCCCCTTTTCCCATGTTTCTTGACAGATCATACCCATTTTGAAAGGAACGATCCTTATGGTGGTACAATCATTCTGTGATAGTTTGAAGAGAATCTGATGAAAACTGTGGACTCTAGAGTGTTAACGAAGATTTTTTATTGAATTATAAATGAAATTTTCATAAGTCCCCTTTTTCCATGTTTCTTGACAGATCATACCCATTTTGAAAGGAACGATCCTTATGATTGTACAATCATTCTGTGAAACTTTAAATACAATCTGATGAAAACTGTGGACTCTAGAGTGTTAAAGAGGATTTTTTAATTAAATTTTCATAAGGCCCCTTTTCCCATGTTTCTCGACGGATCATACCAGTTTTCGAAAGGAACAATCCTTATGATGGTACAATCATTCTGTGAAAGTTTGAAGAGAATCTGATGAAAACTGTGGACTCTAGAGTGTTAACAAGGGTTTTTAATGGAATTTTTAATTAAATTTTCATAAGGCCCCTTTTCCAGTGTTTCTTGACGGATCATATACAATTTCGAAAGGAACGCTCCTTATGATAGTACAATTATTCTGTTAAAGTTTGAAGAGAATCCGATGAAAACTGTGGACTCTAGGGTGTTACAAGATTTTTTAATTAAATTTTAATTAGGCCCCTTTTCCCATGTTTCTTGAAGGATCTGACCCAATTTAAAAAGGAACGATCCTTATGATGGTACAATCATTCTGTGAAAGTTTGAAGAGAATCTGATGAAAACTGAGGACTCTAGAGTGTTATCAAGGAAAAGTTTAATGGAGGGAAGACGGATGGACAGACGGACGCCGGACAGGAAAAAGCCATCACAATAGCTCTAGTGGCCTTTGGGCAGTAGAGTTAACAGGGTTTAGAATCACAACAGTAACAAAATTTTCCCTTAACCCTTTTCATGCTGAATAAAATCTTTTCAGAATTCCATTTAAATCAAAGGGCTGAAAGCACTGGTAGTACTTGTTCAATGGTCTACACATCTTTTGAAAATTAAGTTTATGAACAACTCTGGTTTGAAAAGGAAACACAGGTGGTGTAGACTAAGATTAGACTGCACTTATGGGTAGGCTGATCTTGCCTACACCTCCAATCAAAACAGGAATATTTTTGGTTCAGCATTACAAGGGTTAACATACTCACAATCATGCTAATGTACATTGTACTCACAATCAGTATAATAAGAGCAAATCCTACTCCCTTACAGAAGCCTATTCCCTGAGCATTGCCTGTAGCCCTTTGTACCCCTTTGGTGACCATAGAGTTAAA
This sequence comes from Fragum fragum, assembly GCA_946902895.1. Lineage (NCBI taxonomy): Eukaryota > Metazoa > Mollusca > Bivalvia > Cardiida > Cardiidae > Fragum > Fragum fragum. Next base: position 17,851,416 of record OX336365.1, on the reverse strand, counting down.
TTTGGCAATCTGGTCAAGGCTGTCCTTGGTCAGGGTCTCTTCCTGTCTCTCTTTCGATCTTTCCGGATGAATTTTTTCTAGTAAATTTCTGAAAAAAAAGATCTACTATACAAAGCCTTCAGTCCTTTAACCGATTATCAGACAACAACCACATGACGGGTCCAAATTGAGAGTGATTGCAGACAACTTTTTAACAATTGCCTTTTAAATTGAAAATTAAGTACCACATAGGATAGAAATAAATTGTGAGAAAAGTAGAGGTAACTTGTAACAAGAAGTTTCATCTTTAATCACAGTGTTTCCACAGCTTCATTTCTGCAGCTTTTCAAGATGCAGGACTGTGTAGGACTGTCCGAGAAATGTGACAAATACATATGACTTTAAACATGTTCATTAACCCTTGACATTCTGAACCCGTAATATTCCTGTTTCGACAGGAGATACAGATGAGTGCAGACTGATCTTAATCTAAACCACCTGTTTGTCCAATTCAAACAAGAATTGTTTATCCACATTTAGTGCTTACAGTTACTTGGAGTCCTTTGATTTTGCTTTCACAGGCTTACTGTCATGCCAATAAGAATTAATGTCCCAGTGATACTTTATCTCCATAGATTAATTTGAAAGATCCCAGACTCTAAAGGCTCCAAATTTCTACATCTTATCAAGGCCATCTAATTATAACTTATTAACATACAATTTTAACCCATTACCGACCCCCCCCCCCCCCCCCCTCCACCCTAAAAAGAGCTTTGGAAAACAATGTGGAAAAATTAGAAACTGCTTGTTAAAAGCAATTTCTTCAATATGTACAATGTTTTCTACCACAAAAGACACACACACACACACACAAAAATCCTCACATATTACCAAGAAAAAAGCTTTGGACAACATTGTGGAACAAGAGCTTTGCAAAGCAGTGCATATACAACCAAAGGGGCTTGTCAGTGGAATAAAGTATTTTACCATAAGTTTTAATGATAAATTGACCTTGACAAATACAATTAAATTTGATATCAACAAAATGGCAGTACCCCAAAGAATAGAATAATTGTGACAGGTCTTACAAATCTGGAAAGTTTAAAAGGTTTCAACCCAGTGAGACAGTGCAAATTGTGCAGACTGACCAGAGTTGGTACTTCCACTTTCGAAATATCTTTTGTATCTAGAATGCTTATCCTACCTTACTATATAACAATTTTTGTAATGCCAATTGTGGATGACCTATGCACCATTTCAACTCTCAGATTTGTCAATGTGAAATATTGTTTTAAGTATTAACAGCACTATGGGTCATATTGCACACAAAAAACACGATAATATTAGGCAATTCCCTAAACAAAGGGAAGACAATTCAATAATCACTGGAAAGACAAAATGTTAGACCTCATGCAAAAGTACGCATCATTGAAGTAAATTTCAATCAACACTAGGCACAAGTTATAACCATTTGAAATGTTGCTTACACCAGAAATTTGGCACTTTTCAATTCTAGGGCAGATAATTGATGTAGAACTGGATTTATCTTAATTTCAAAAGTTTATTGCACCACTAGAGACTATGCAGATTCATTAGGCACAACTTCTTTTTATTGAAACTGTAGGAGTTGGGCACACAAGAAATATGGCAATTTATTTCAATTCAAGTGCAGACAATTCAAGAAGGACTGGAGTGATACAAATTTCAAAGGTCTTATGCATAACTAGACATCATGAGATACATCATAGCAAGTTTCAGTTTGTTCCTATTGATACTGTAGGAGGAGTTGCGGACACTAAAGATTGTTTACAAATAGACGTACAGACAGACAACTGGAGCCATAACATAAAACAGACCTTTAGGCTTATAAAAAATTAAATTGCTTGTTATAATCATTATCATTATCCACAAAGTACCCCAAATGTACCCCCCCCCTCCAAATTTCACTATCTTTAAATTGTTGTCTGCAACTCCTATCAATCTGGACCAGTCGAAAATTTTGCTGTCTAGTAATGGGTTAAGCAGGGTCAATAAAATTGATTTTAAACCTAATGAAACATGTAGCTCAAGTAAATCAAGATTTGGAGACTACATTTTGAGGGTTAATTGCGGTAATGTTCGAAGTGTGTATGCACTGTATTGACACTTAGAACAGTATTGCAATTAGCCCATTCCCACTCAATGAATCTTTTAGACGCCCCAAAGAAAAAAAGCTTTGGAAAAAATTTTGGAAAATGAAGAAATTGCACAATGTTTTCTACCCCAAAGGTAGAAAAATCCAAAATTTCATAGGCTTTAAATTGAAGTCTGCAACTCCTTTCAATTTGGACCAGTCTAAAATTTTCTTGTGTGGTAATTAGTAAACCCTCAGTTTATTTTTTGTGTTAAATTGTCTAAGTGCTACTAGTAGTTTAACCCATTACCAGCTTACAAAATCTCAGACTGCTCCAAACTGAAAGAAGGTGCAGAGGACATTTCAATTTACACTGGAATTGGAAAATAAGTGCCACATTGAGTAGAAAACTTTGTGAGTACAGGATAAATTGCTTATTACAAGCAATTTATCCTTTTCCCAGTTTTCTATTATTGTATGTCTTCTGGGTGTCAGAAAGCGTCATTGTCTGGCAATGGGTTAATGAATACATTTCAGTAAAGTTCTAGTCAAATTTTCTAATAGTAGCCCAAAACAATACCTATTTTTATACAATCTTCAGGAAAAAACGTCAAAGTTGGGAAAGAACCAGCACTAGTCACCAGAATTTTTTTCTTTCACAGCGTGAATTTGAATCAATTTACAACATTTATATTGTGTTAACCCATTCCAACACAGCAAAATTTTAGACTGGTCCAAATCTAACGAGGCTGCAGAAAATGAAAACAATTATTGTTTTGAATAATAAGGGCCATATGTGGTAGAAAATATTCATAATTGATGATATTCAAAGGACCAAAAACACCACAAGGCCCTGATTTTGGATCAATATTTCCTTTGTTATCCAAATCAATAAGCATTCTTGGCTTGGAGCATCAAACAGGTGGTGAAGACTAAGATCATAGTCTATACATGTACCTCCTGCCAAGTCAGAAGCATTCCAGGTTCAGCATGACAAGGATAAAGATTAAGAATTAATGAACAAGTAGCCTCACCCAATGACCTCTGACAAAGCAATTTGTCTGAAACATGTATATAAAACGACATCAGTCTGATTAATATATAAGCAATTAAATTAAACTAATTGCAAATAGTCGGTTGGAAACCTTAACGTCGAAACTACTGCTTGAAATAAAACTGATAGAAAAATGTTGGCTGGCAACATAGTCAAAACTACTGCTTGAATAAGCTTAAGTAATAACATTTAAATTACCAAACAAACAGGCATGTTTGGCAAAAATGTTGTAGTTCAATATTCATTTCCAGTATAAATAGATAATTTGATAGTTCTATTGATTTTTGACTGACAGTTTTGATCTGTCAATTGATTAACAGTTTTTATAGAGCTTAACCCTTGTCATGCTGAACCCGGAATATTCTGGTTTAGGCAGGAGGTGTAGACCAAGATCATCCTGCACATAAGTGCAGTCTAATCTTGGTCTACACCCCCTGCTTGTACTTTTCCTGCCAGAGTTGTTTATGAAATTGATTTCTAAAAGAAATCTTGATCTTTGAACAACAAGTTCTATCAGTGCTTTCAACCCTTTTATTTTACAGCAATTCAGTAAGGTAATTTATACAGCATGACAAGGGTTAAGAATATTAAAAAAATTCACTTACTTGAGCGTTCTATTGATTTGTGGGTTGCCTGTCCACAGGGTGCGACACTCTGGACATTCCGTTTTCTTTGAAGTAAGGTACCAGTTGGCAATGCAAAGTCGACAAAAACTGTGTCCGCATGTTAGTGTTGTTGGCTGTACCATTAAATCATAGCAGCAACTGCATAAGAAATCCTCTGAGGTGGAAAACGACCTTTCTAATTCCGGGGTGTCTGTGGCCATCTCAGTACCTGGACTGATAATAAAGATATGGAGAATAATTGTTTGCTTCAGAGTACAATTGATTCACATTTTGTTGCGTGAACAACAAAAAGCTACATTTTAGCAGGTGACTCCACCAACATAAAGCTTCTGTTGTTCACCAATTGAAAGACTTTACTATTTTACAAAAAATATAAAAAAAATATTCCATTTCTTTACCCATTCCCACACAATCCAAATATCCTGCTTTGTGATGCCCATTAACCCATTCCAACTCAATCCCTCCTTTTTACGCCCCTCAAGAAAAAAACTTTGGAAAAAATTGTGGTAAATGAAGAAATTGCATGTATCAAGCAATTTCTTCATTATCCACAATGTTTTCTATCCAAAAAGACGAAAAAATTCAAAATTCCATCAACTTGAAATTATCGTCTGCAGCTTCTTTCAATTTAGACCAGTCTAAAATTTTGCTGTGTTGGAATGGGTTAAGAAAAGATAAGGGAAAACAAGGTGGAAAATATAGAAATCAATAGTTACAGAGCCACTGATTTACATAAACCTACATCTTTTTTACTTGCACATCGTCTGTCACAGCATAGCTGGTGGCGTTTAACCTATGTACTTAACATATAATCCCACCATTTTACTCACTGAAGAACATAGCTTTTGAAAAGAGTTTGGAAAAGGGGAAAATGCTTATAACAAGCAATTTCTCCTTTTATCACTATTTTTTCTACCCTGTTAGTTAATAATGATCTAATTCAAGGATATTTTGCATTTGTCCCATGTAACCTTTTTCATTTTGATTAACCCTTTTCAATTTTCACAAAATTTAAGACTTGTCCAAATTCAAAGGGGTAGCAGACAACATTATAAAGTAATGACAATTTGAAAATTGACCATTCTATGTGGTAGAAACATTGTTGGAAAAGAAGAAATTGCTTGTAACAATGTTTTCTCAAGAATAATGTCTCATGGACATAAAAATCAGGGATTAAACGGGAAAAGGTTAAACTAAAAATTGCTTTCTGTGTAACCCATTACCACAGAGCAAGAAGACTGTTCCAAATTCAAAAAAGTGCATTTAAAGTTGATGGAATTTTCAATATGTCTGCCTAGAAAACAATAAAATTGCTTCTTACAAGCTACTTCTGGTGACAGGCAATTTCTTTATATTCTCACGTAGTACGTTGTTTTCTGGCACCTTTTCTGTAAAAAGGTGTGATTGTGTGGTAATGGGTTAGAATTCAAAGAGAAGTAAATATAGGAACTATACGGAAATCAGTTGATAGGAAAGGCAGTTTGTTTTGTATGGAGTCCTTCAACACTTTCATCATTATTTCAGTTATAATATGGTGGCTGATGCATTTAACCATTGTTCCCTGACATTTCTCACACCAGTAAAAATCCAAATATTAATTTTGATTGGAACCAGCTGCTGCTCATCCCACTTAGGTTGACTGCTGTACTTAGAATTAGGCTTTGGTAAGGGATAAGTGACGCAGGTCAAATGTAGTAATAACAATTTTGATATTGCATCAGAAAGATGCACTTTTGATTGATCATATTAGCTATAATAACATTGATTTTATCTTTTATTACGGTCAGTCAAATCTTTGTAAAACGATTCATCAACATTGACATAATCTCTATCAACTATGCTTTGAGCCTATGAGTGTACTCCGACAAAATTCTATGACTTTAAACACAGTCACTTTTTGTAAGTATGTTTTTTTTTTTACTATTACAACTGTAGCATATGCCAAGATGAGCAATGCCCTCAAAAGATGGTTAGTTTTACAAGGTACACTGGACAAAGCCTCTAGTATAAGAATCTCGGTAACCGGACAATAGCCCCTCCGGAATATATCCCCTTCTATGTTTTTTGACAAGGCGGACATTATCCCCTTCCTAAAATTAACAGGGCGGACATTAGCCCCTTCGTCATTCTGACAGAGCAGACAAAATCCCCTTCATAATATTAGAAGGGCAGACATTAGACCCTTCATTGTTTTACTGCTGCGGACAAAAGCCCCTCTCTAAAATATATCACAAATGTAAATGTATAATGCATGCTGCGTCTCATGCTAACACCATGTTTTGAAAACTAAGCTCATATGGAAAAGGTAATATTACAGCTAACATTGAGCATATTCCATCTTGTTAAGTCGACGAGGGTCAGGAAGGACAACATATTACCAGCTGACTTCAAATAGTAAAAAGTTGAGTTTGACACGAGGTTCATTTTATAGAAACATGGTGATAAAGAGGGAAAAGCTGCTCTTTGCCTTTACCATGAAGTTTACTAAAATACACATTTTATGGAGTCCCTCGCACGTAAATATGCAAAAGTATTTAATTAAAAATTGTGCAGCAGTTCATTATAAAATTAAAAAAAGTAAAATAAATATTAATCTTATGAATGAAAGGTGTTATTGTTCGTTTCGTGTTCATCTTAAGAAACTTAGTACAGTTTTAGGAAGGGGATAATGTTTGCCTATTGAGGGGATAATGTCCGCCCTGTTAAAATCAGGAAGAGGATTTCGTCCGCCCTGTCAGAATGACGAAGGGGCTAATGTCTGCCCTGTTGAATTTAGGAAGGGGATAATGTCCACCTTGTCAAAAAGCATTGAAGGGGATATTGTCCGGAGGGGCTATTGTCCTAGATTCAAGAATCTCATCCACTTTATCGGATTACAGCAAATCAAACTTTAGTTCCTTCTAAATTTCCTGTTTCTATTCATTTTGTCCAGTTGGGTAACTAACCTTTAGAAAAGTTTAAGCTGTAAGGATTGTACTATAAATACCTATGACGAATTGAGCTTTCTAAAACAAGTATACTATTAAGATTTATCATTTTTCAAAAAAAAAAAAAAAAAAAAAGAACAAACAAAGGTATTTTCTACCTAGAACATGCTGTAACTGGTATTTGTAAATGATAAAATCAACTTGATACTTTGACAGATCAGGGTGCAAAGGACGCTTGTGATTCCAAGAACGCTTGCCGCTTTAACCAATGAAAACTTAAAATAATTACACTATTTTAACGATTTGCTATCATATTCAAAATATTCATAAAAATGGAAGCTCTAGATGTAAGCAAGGTTATTTTCCCAACCATTTCGATTACATATTTTTTATTTAGTTTTCATGGTTTAGTAAATGATCTAAGTGGCTAGCGCCATTTCAAGGGAGATAACTTTTAAAATGGATGTGACAAGAAGAAGTAAACAAAACTTATATTTTTCTGAATTATGAAAAAGATATTCATGCTTGCCATTTTCGCTTCTTATCTCTGTACATGTTTTTTGTTTATAGCAATCAAAGTTCATTTTATCTCGTAAAACTACTTGTAAATGTGATAGTGGTTTCGGACCTAGCTCTTTTCGTATAATTATAGTTGGGATCTACTTGATTTTACCATTATCTATGTACATATTTCGAAGATTTAAGAATGGTGAATTTGCCAAGAGATATGTACAAAAAGCCTACTAATATTGTTAAATTTGAAAATAGTATGGGTACATGTGAAAATAGTATGGGTACATGTGGGTGATAGTAACTTCGGTAAATTACAACTTCGGTGAATTGATATTATATAGTAAAATAATGGAGACTTCGGTAAAAAGGTAATTATAGTGTAATTATCACCTCCCGAAAGGGTATTGACACAAGTCAACTTAATTATGACAGTTTGTAATAATTACAAATTTATCTTGGAGTAAGTATTTGAACTTGAAGAATTGGTCGAGAAACAAGAAATTCATTAAAAAAACCCAAACTTTTATTCAATCAGAAAATGCAGATATTAAAAAATAGAATTCAATAAAGTAACCATTCCCCCACAAGTTGAAAATGAAGAAATTGTTAGTATTAAGCAATTTCTTCGTCCTCCACAATGATTTCTATCCAAAATGACAAAAAGAAAAAATCATCAACTTGAAATTCCATCTGCAGCTCCTTTCAATGTGGACCCGGTGTAAACTTTTGTTGTGTGGATTGAAAAGTTCAGCCTTATCAGCGCAGAAATGTTGATTTGATGGTCAGGGTTTTTTTGTTTTTTTTTTTACGATTCATCTATTTATTCTTTTAATATTATTGTTTTCCAGATCTGAACGCAAGTACCTCCTGTATAGCAACATTATCTAAAGTTTTGAAAAAAATACAATTGATACGATATAACCATCCTATAACAAAGTGAAAATGGAATAATCAGAACAGCAAAGATCGTATTTCATAAAAGGAAATTGTTAATGTAAATACAGATTGAAGATTAAAGCTGTGTTTCCTCATGGATATTAATCAAACCTGAAATAGGAATACTGGAGTGGTGGTACTGGTGTGAGAAATACAAGGAATCCATTGTTAGGCGCTCCAGCCGCGATGACTGAAATACTGTTAAAAGTGGTGTTAAACCCCATTCAATCAATCAATCAACACCACTACTTTCTTAGATCTAGAAATGTTGTTTGAGAAAGAAGATTTTTATTAATGCATTTGACTTCAAATTAGGCCATCTAATTTCTATTTAAGATTTTAAAGAGACATTTGAACAGATTAAAGAAGCCATTGATGAGTGTAGTTTTGTGGCCATTGATGGAGAGTTTACAGGGCTGAATCATTCTAGACTGTCACCCATTGCTGTACATGACACACCAGAGGAAAGACACTACAAAACTGTACAGGTATCTTGTCTACTGCTGGAAGAATACATGGAGCAATACTACAGGTTCTAACTCTTGTCATGCTGATCCCGGAAGATTCCTGATTTGACAATGACTTTGGCAGGTGTATAGACTAATATCAACCTGCACAGATGTGCAGTCTGATCTTAGCCTACACTACCTGCTTGTTTTTGTTGTCTGAGTATTTATGTATAAGTTTTAGAATATAGTGAAAAGATGATAAATATTCAGCAGGACAAAGGTTAACTAACACAGGTTTTGCTAGTTTGAGATTTACAAATAAGTAGCAGGGATTCTTAACCATTGTCATGCTGAATTAAAATCTCACACAGAATTGCTTTAAAATCAAAGGACTGATAGCACTGGAAGGTCTTAATGAGGGTCAATATTCTTTTTGAAAACTGATTATTTAATTAACTCTGGGTGAAAGGAGACAAGCAGGAGGTGTAGACTAAGATCAGACTGCACTCTTGTGCAGGCTGATCTTTGTCTATACCTCCTGCCAAAACAGGAATTATTCCGGGTTCAGCATGACAAAGGTTAAAACTATCAGATGTATTGGACTCCTTGGGGCTCCATTTAAGAATTAAAGACAATTGTAACAATTGTATTTATTCTTTCCTGAAGTTGAGTGCTAGAGGTTGATACTGGTACATATATAGTTGCCAAGTTCTTCATTTTTAGCAAGGAGCTCTTCAGTGTTTTACCAAGCTTTTGAATAATTGGGGTCCATGGGATGCAAACCTTACAATAAACAGGGGTCCAAGCCTGAATTTCAGGGGTTCCATAACACATTGCCAACCTTCCCTTTATCATTGGCTTTCTATTTTGATGAATATATGATAATGACAATAATGATTACAGGGTTCTCCCCAGGCCATTATGGCGTATCGGCCCCGATACGCCTTCATTAATTAAGAGAGTTTGCCGGTACGCCTTCAGATCGCCGATACGCTTAAATTTGGTCACCGATACGGCTTAAATTCAAGCAGAAGAAAGGTTAAAACAAACCATTAAAATTCGCTGCAGAAGCGCGGACACGACAGGCTCTTTATCTATAATGTTGTATACCACGTATTGCATAACATCTCTATTGATAAGACCCTTACACTCTTACTAATTGGTGATTATCGATTTTTTCTCACGTTTCCCACTGGTACCTCGCTATCAGTCACCAAGCATGATAGGTACCAATATGTAAACAATGAATTCAAACTGGCGACCCGGTTCCGGAAAATTGTCACTTCGGCTGAGATTGGTCTAGTTATAAGTAAAAGATGTGGTTATTTGATGTGACAACTATCAAACTAAAGCCACAGTGGTTTAAAATTTAATTTTTTGAAGGAAAGATTTATTGGGTCAGTTTATTTTATACATTGATCACTGAAAACGTACCCTTTTCGCGATCTTTTTTCCTTACAAGAATTTGCCAAAATAATAAAGACAGATTTGTATAGAAGCCATCCTCGTTATACTAAGCTCTTGTTTTCAACTCAGTTTAATAATTACACACATGTATCTTCTGGAATGAGTCCATTCATTTTTTATCCAACATGGAGGGCATTATCTCAAACATTCGTACCCTTGTTTGTTCAACCCATTTTTTCAATAAATTTGTTTTAAAGTTTGATGAAAAAAAATATTATACTTTTAATAATCATCTTATAATATCTCATCCTCTCATGTTTTTTACCCAAAAAAGAAATAATACCCAAAATAAAATCAAAGTGCTGAAAGCATTTCAAGAAAAGAATGCCTTAGACCATTTAGGAATTTCTTTTTATAAAAAGTAATGGTTTAATAATTATTTAGAATCAGGAAAAGATCATTCACGCTATAATATTTGGAAAACAAAATCCTCTTTTGAAAATCAAAGTGCTGAAATCACTTAAAGAAGAGAAGAGTAAAAACACTTGTTTAATAAATTTGATCAAGTTTCATGTTATAATTTGAGAAATAAGGTTGGACACTGCTGATATATTATACTTTTTTATTAACTTATTGAAATCAAATAGCTGAAAGTACTGTTAGAAGAATAGTTATAGTGTCAGACAGTCAAAGGCTTCTGCATGGGCAAATAATGAGCATTTCAAATTTTACACAGAGAATCTAATGGAGCTCTTTAAGATGCAAAATTTGAAAATGAAACCAGGTATTTCACAAAGGAACCTTATAAATACATTTTTGAAATTACTGATAATATTTTCTATTTTTTTTTCTGATGAAGGGCATTTTTCGTCAATCCAACACTCCATGCTTTTTTAAAGAGTCCTCAAGGATATGATTTTTGGACAGACTTGATAAAATGGCCAAGCATGAAAAGCTAATCCTATCTAATAGACAAGCACTTGACACTTTTTTTTATTCATGAGACTTTTGGGTATATTCTTTCATTATCTTTCCTTTTCACACCTTTTTCATGAGACAATTTAGTGCCCTTTCCAACAAATAGGATAGAGATTTGAAGTAAGCTGAGTAATGTCACAATTGGTTGGTATCAAAATAAGCCTCAGAATAGATAAATCAACTTATAATAATTAAAAAGTTGAAGAATATGATTCGAGAATAACTCTCAATAAAACAACAAGATGTCAATAATCAAGCTAAAAAGCACTTTTAATGACCTTTATTATGTATAGTCATACCAAGATGTTAACAGACAACATGCCGCGCATTTGCCACTACGCCTTCAAAAATTTCTGGGGAGAACCCTGGATTATCATAGATTGTTAGCATCCTATCTTCCTATGCAATGTCGTATTCAAGATTTTGAAGTGATATTTCTGAGAAGAGATTATAGCTTAGAATTATACATTCTTTTGATATTGTATTTATTGCCATCTAGATTAATTTTGTTATACTCAACAATCTTATCCTCTTGCTCGAATAAGCTACATAGTCAAGAATATGACTCATCATGGAGGGTTTTAGCAAGTTTTTTTTAGCTCACCTGAGCACAATGTGCTCATGGTGAGCTTTTGTGATCATTGAATGTCTGTCGTCCGTCGTCCGTCGTGGGTCGTCAACAATTGAAGTGTTTACACTCTAGAGGCCACAGTTTTGACCCAATCTTCATGAACCTTTGTCAGAATAATTGTTTGATCATGAGGATGAACCCTATTGATTATGGGAGGGTTCTATTTGAAAACAGGAAAAGGGGCCTTAATGACAATTTCTTTGTTTACGCTCTAGAGGCCACAATTTTTGCCCAGTCTTTATGAAACTTGGTCAGAATAATTGTTTGATCATGAGGATGAACCCTATTGATTATGGGAGGGTTCTATTGGAAAACACAGGAAAAGGGGCCTTAATGACAATTTCTTTGTTTACACTCCTGAGGCCACAATTTTGGCTCAATTTTCATGAAACTTGGTCAAAATAATCGTTAGGTCATAAGGATCAACCCTATTGATTATGGAAAGGTTCTATTGGAAAACACAGGAAAAGGGGCCTTAATGACAATTTCTTTGTTTACACTCTAGAGGTCATCATTTTCGCTTAATTGTCATGTTACTTGGTCAGGATACTTGTTAGGTCATAAAGATGGACCTTATAGATTATGGGAACGTACTATAGGATGACACAGGAAAAAGGGCCATAATGACAATTTCTTTGTTTACAATATAGAACTCACAGTTTTGACTCTATTTTCATGAAATTGATTATAGTTATTTATCTCTAATTGCATTTTTTTAACAGTAGACAGTTCAGGTGAGCGATCTAGGACCATCATGGTCCTCTTGTTTAAAAATGGGGCCATGGGATGCAATGTTAAAATCAATTGGGGTCCAAGCTGATATTTATGTGTATTATGGACTCAGAAATCTGCGTCCTGTAAAACCCTGGCTCTGATTCAGTAGTGTTTAATGTATCATGATTCTATAATACTTAACATTTTTATGCCCCCGCATCGATAAGATCGGGGGCATATTGTTTTACTGGTGTCCGTCTGTCTGTCTGTCTGTCCATCTGTCTGTCTGTCTGCAAAACTTAACCTGCCAACTAAACATTTTCCTATAACTTCAACCCTGATTAAGTTACAATGCTAATATTTGGTATGTAGATAGGTCTCAACAAGGCGCAACTGGGGAAGGTCATTTCATCAAGGTCAAGGTCAAAATTTTAACACTTTACCCGTTTCTAAAGAATTCCTGTTATGGGGGCATAGTGTTTCACAAACACATCTTGTTTTTATGAAAAGCAAGATAATTGTTAAAAAAAAAAATGTTACCCTTTATTTTAGGACTCCTATTACTTTAGCAAGGACACTTAATACTAGGATTGTTTGGTCCCTGGGACCCTAATTAAAAACCTGAATACTTGCACTACAAGCTGAAATCTCCTGTATTGTTTACCTGGGTCTTTAGTTATTTCAAAGTATCATTAGAGTATGATACATGATGTGAAAACGTTTTATACTCATTTGTGGCTTTGCAGATTGAAGCTAAAACAAAAAAAGGTAAAGGAGGAATTTTCCATTGTGATGATAACACATCAGTTGCAGACAACAATTGGAAGTTCATGAAATTTTAATATATTTGTATTTTGGGGTAGAAAACAATGTGGTTAATGAAGAAATTACGTATTTGCACAGGCTGGAGAAATATAGATATAGTACACTTTGCAGGAAATGGAGAAACTGCTTTTGACAAGCAATTTCTCTTTTTATCACCATGTTTTCTATATAAATTAAAATTTCATGAAGTTAAATTTTGTCTGCTTTCTCTGTGAGTCTAAATTTATTGTGCCTCTAAATTTATTGCTGGTAAAATTAGTAAACTTGTCATTGGAAACAATATTATAACAATATTATATAGAGGTTAGTGTGAAAAGAAAAATATGTCAAACAGCTACCAATCAGTCAAAATTGTAAGATAATTGTTGATAGTCGCACAAAATGTCATATCTGTACCTGTAAAAATCTGAAGTGACAAGATTTTGGTCAACATGATTACGATGAAATTGCTTTTACATTAGAAGGGAACTGCAAGTATTACCTGTTAATGTACATTAGGGGTATTTAGATGACCCATCAATGAATAACAACTTCTACATTTAAGGTATTTTTATTCTGCGTTACCGTCCATGACAGCAGATAAAGCAGAAATAAAGTCCCCTCCCAACCTCAATTGTTAGCTCACCTATGCACAAAGTGCGAGGTGAGCTATTGTGATTGGTCGTTGTCCGTCGTCCATCCGCCCTTCTGTCCGACTGTCCGTCCACAATTTCTTTAAAATCTTCTCCTCCTGAACCAGTAGGTCAATCAAGCTGAAACTTTGCAGGGATGTTCCTCGGGTAAAGTTCTACAAAAATTGTTAAAAGAATTTAATTCGGTCAAAAACTCTGGTTGCCGCGTCATTTGAAAATCTGAATCTTTAGTAAATCTTTAAAAATCTTCTCCTCCTAATACAGTTGGCCAATGAAGCTGAAACTTTGCAGGGATGTTCCTTTGGTGAAGCTCTTCAAAAGTTGTTAAAAGAATTTAATTCTGTGAAAAATTTTTGTAACCGCGGCATATGAAAATGGGAAATTTTAGTAAATCTTGGTTGTTGTCTTTTTCATAGACTACAAGGCCAAAGGCATTTATATTTTATAAACAGCTTAATCATATGGTTCTCTACTAAGTTTTTAAATATTTAATCTGGGGGGGTCAAAAATAGCCCCGCCCCTGAGGTCTGAAGTTTGGAAAAATGTATAATTAGAGCAATTTCAAAAGACTACCCCTCTTAAACTATAAGGTCTAGGATATTCATATTTGGTATGTGGCATAACTAGATGGATTTGTACTATATCACTAAAAGTTGTCCACCTAGGGTCAAAAACGGCCCTGCACTAGGGGTCCAAAATTGGGAAAAACGCAAAATTTGAGTATGTTAAAAAAACAAAATTCTTCATTTTAAAGAGGAAAGCATTTATATTTTAAGTGTAGCATAGTCTTGCCGTTATCTATCAATTTTGATTGAATTATGCCTGTAGGTTAACAAACACCCCTTCCCTGGGTGTCCAAAGTTCGTAAAAATGCTCAATTAGACCATGTTCAACAGTCTTTTCCTCCTAATCTACAAAATCTAAGGCATACATATTTGGTACATAGCATAACCAGATGGTTCTCGTCCATGTCAGCTAAAATCTTAGCCCTGGGATAAAATATGGCACTGCCCCAGAGGTCCAAAATTTTGGAAAACACCCAATTAGAGCAACTTCAAAAGTCTTCTCCTTCTGAAATACAAGGTGAAGGGCATTCATATTTGGTATGTAGCATGACTAAATAATTCTGTACTATGTTACAGGAAAATATTCTCTGAGGATAAAAAACGTCTCTGCTCCTAGGTTCGAAAATTTTGTAAATCACATTGAAAAAATTCTTCTTCTTAAATATAGGTCCTAGAGCATTTACATTAAAAATATAGGATTACATTATTGTTATCTACCATGCTTATATCTTTTGGACAAACATTGCCCTTCCCAAGGCATCCAAAGTTATGAAAAACTCTCAATAAGAGCATGTTCAAATATCTTCCTCTCCTAATGTATAGGTTGTAATGCATTCATATTTAATTAATAGTACATCCAGATTGTTCTCTACTGAGTTTGCTAAAATTACACCCATTGAAGTTGCAGACAGTAATTAGAGTTTGAGTTAAATCTGAATACAAAGAATTTCAGGGTGGACAAAAAGTACTGTATTTTGCAGATGCCTCAGGTGAGCGAGTTAGGACCATCATGATCATCTTGTTTTGTTTTTCTGATTTTCAGGGTGTGTGTGATTTCTTGTTAATCCAGTTTGGGCTGTGTACATTTAGCTATAATGGAAATACAAAACAGTAAGTTTTAATAATCACATTACCGACAGACAAAATTTTAGACCCATTCTTCAGAGTATTTGATTTCTTGTTCATCCATTCCCACTCAATCCTGCTTTTTTTCACTTCTCAAGAAAAAAGCTTTGGAAAACATTGCGGACAATGAAGAAATTGCTTGTGACAGGCAATTTCTTAAATGTCCACAATGTTTCCATCCTATTACGCAAAGGTTTTCTAAATACCACCAACTCAAAATTGTCATCTACATCTTCTTTGAATTTGAACTAGTCTATAATCTAATCGTGTTGTTATGGGTTAAAATTTAATTTATAGTCTTGTCTATCAAAAACGAGCGTTCTGATTGGTCGAAAAATATTATTCGTAACTCCATTAACAAAATTTTGATCATGCAGCGATTTTGTATGATTCCGCACAAAATAGTCCCATACAAAAAGGTTTCAAAAATTGTAAAGTTTTTGGTTTTTTCGCTCGATGCTATTAAATTGTAAGAAATGAAGAGAATATTTTTTGTTTTCATGGAGGTATAAACCGAAAAACCTAATCACACAATGTTTGAATCCGCTTTGTGTATTCATACAGTGTGATTAGGTTTTTCGGTTCATACCTCCATGAAAAGAAAAAAAATTCTCTTCATCTCTTAAATGGACGCTGGGACAAAAGAGTAAGTTTTACCAACTGCATTTCTAGGTGACTAAAAGCCATTTCCCTGAATGACCATTTGATCCAACATACTTTTGGTTTAATGACTTATTCAAAATGTAGTTACAATGTTTAAACCATTCCCACTGAATGACACTTTTAGATGCCCCCCATTGAATAAAGCTGTGGAAAACATTTTGGAAAATGAAGAAATTGCTTGTGACAAGCAATTTCTTCATTTTCCACAATGTTTTCAACCCAGAAAGTTGAAAAAAATCCACATTTTCATAAACTTAAAATTGTTGTCTGCAAGTTCTTTGAATTTGGGCCTCTGTCAAATTTAGCTGCCTGGTAATGGGTTAAGTAACCAAACTAACAAAAATGCTTCACATAAATGTCAACCTATGTCCGAGTTCAAAGTTCACTTCCAGACTAAAAGCATGATTTGAGTGGTCTTATTGATTTTTTCGATTGATAGCCACAATCTGTCAAGTTGCAGATAAATCTATTCATGTTAGATTAAACTTTTTATGCTGTGATACAAAGTTGTTTTGGTATAGCTACATATTAGGAGAAAGATGTTGAGCTTGTTCATTTTGCATTGTTTGTCTCTCACCAATGGGTGGATAATCGTAAACCTAAGCAGCTGGAGGCTAGGAAATGTTGTAGTGCTAATACTGGTGTGAGAAACACCAGGAATCCATTGTTAAGTGCTCTGGCTTCACCAATAGGTGGATGATAGTAAACCTAAGCAGCTGGAGGCACGGAAATGATGTAGTTGTAGTACTGGTGTGAGAAATACGAGGAATTGTTATTTGCTCTGGCCACTGCGATATGACTGAAATACTTTTAAAAGTGGGGTTAAACCCCATTCAATCAATCAAATCATTTTGCATTACAGGTACACAGCCAAACCTTTCAACTTTTATGTGTTTCCTAGGCCTCATTCTAGAGCAGCTCCTGATGTCAGATTTTCTTGCCAGGTTTGTGTGTGCGACTTTCTTTCATTAACCCTTTCCTGTACAAATCAAAGATTTTACTGCTGTGATTACTTAAGAAAACACTGTGACAAGCAATGTCTGCTTTTACCACAATGTTTTCTACCACATGTGATGGTTTAATTTCAAATGGCATCCAATTTCATTGTCATGTGCAACCTCTTTTAATTTCGACCTGTCTAAAATTTCAAAATAAAGGAAAAAGGTTAAGATTTGTCTTACTCCTAATCCATCTGTATCTCTGTCCCTTAATTAATCTGTCTGTCCAAAAGATATACTAAAAAAACATCCTGTAGGTTAACAACTGTTTAACCCTTTCCTGTTTGCAAATTTTTAGTCCTATCGAATATCAAAGGTTTTGCAGATGAAAATTTAAAGTGGATTTAATTTGAAAAATAACCATTTAATTTGTTTTCTCAAGTACAAAATCACATGGACGTAAAAACTGGGGATTGAACAAGAAAGGGTTAAGGTACTGTGCTCATATTCTGGGTAAAGGTTTATTTCACTGATACAAATCATTTAATTCCAAGGTCACTTGACAAGGTCCAGGTCGTTTATTATTGATGAAAAATAGAGAAAAACACCATTTAGGGGACATAAAGAAGGCAATGGCCTTAAAAATTCTACTTTTCCAAAATGAATAGGCCTAGAATTTTCTAATTTTACTTGACACATTGCTTTATGATCCTCCACAACATTACTTAAAAATTAACCGTTCTCTGAAACTATCCCTATGTTGTGGGTTCACAAATAATACACAGGAATATAGATTGAAAATTGTAAAAATCTTCTTCTCCTATAGTATTAGGCCTAGAGCTTTGAAATTTTGCTTGTAGCTTTGTCTATCTGCCCGTCCTTCCATTTTCTATCCTTCTGCCCAATATCTCCACAACTGTTTTGCCAAATTGGATGAAACTTCACATGTGAATTCCTTTTGATAATGGTTTTGGATAGCTCAAAGGTCCAGGTCACAGTTCAAGGTCAAATGTCAAATTAACCTTGGCCACAGCATAGCTCCTTCAATTACGGATAAATTTAATATATATCTTGGCACAAAAGTTCTCTATCATGAATAGATGTATCTTGTGAAAAAATCAGATAGCTCCATGGTCAAGGTCATAGTTCAAGGTTTAAGGTCAAAATTGACCTTGTTCACAGCATAGCTCCTTCAATTATGGATGGATTACAAAATAACAAGTCACAATTGTCAGATAGCTCCAAGCTCAAGGTCACAGCTCAAGGATGTATGTTAAAATTTAGCATTTCTGGAATATAGCAAGTATATACCCGAATTTCCGTCTGTTGGTCAGCCTAAACTTCCTCTGTTTATTTTATACTTTTGAATATTCGGAGAATAATTTGTCTCTGACGGCTCTTGTTTTCCTTGGATGTAAAACATGGGATTGTGTGGGAATGAGTTAATTGCAAACTTCTGTTATTTGAAACACAAATGTTAATGAATTGAAGTTGGGATAAACAGTTTTCCACTCTATCTTAAAAAAATTTACAGCGGTTGATCATCATTAGATATTTGTAATCTTTCAGGGTTCTAGTCTAGACTTTCTACTATCTCAAGGTTTTGATTTCAACAAATGGATTGGTGAAGGCATACCATATTTAACCCCAGATGCTGAGTCTGGCCTGATAGAGGCCGTTCAAAAGAGAAATGAGATGTTTGCATCACCAAAGTTCATGCCGTCAGGGGGTTCAAAGCCTGGTATCGTCAAGGGACCAGTAATTATTCCATCAGAACACAAAGAATTTATAGATAAAATCTGGTAGGTAGAGATATTTTTACAGAAATAAGACTTAATTTCCTTTTCTGAATATACTGTCTAGTCAGAACTCAAGATAAGAAATACTGACAAGCTATTTAACCCATTACCGCTAAATGACAATTTCTGATGTCCTGAAGAAATGCAATCATGAAAAATTTTTGGGGAAAAGAAAAAATTTCTTGTGACAAGATTAAAATCAAAGCATTGGACTCACTGATTGTTGGTTAATATTTCTTTTGATTTTTAGCTCCACGGGCTGAAAGCCAGAGAGCTATCGTCATGGCGTTCTATTGTGTGTGCGTCTGTCTGTCCAGTCATCCGTCCGTCGGTAAACTTTTCCTGTAAAAATCTCCTCAGAAAGTACTGAACAGATTTCAACCAAATTTCACAGAAATGATCCTTGGGTGACCCTCTACCAGATTCCTTCAAGGAATTTTGATGGTATGAAAAACATGGCTTTAATGGGCGTGGCTAATTTCCATATATAGTGAAAGCTTTGAAAATCTTGTTCTCATAAACCAATGGATGGATTTCATCCAAATTTCACAGAAATAATCCTTGGCTGACCCTTTATCAGATTCCTTCAAAGAATTTTGATCGTATGAAAAACACGGCTTTGATGGGTGGCGCTAAATTCCATAAATGGTAAAACCTTTAAAAATCTTCTTTTCAGAAACCATTTAATGGATTTCAACGAAATTTCACAGAAATGATCCTTGTCTTACCCTTTATCAAATTCCTTCAAAGAATTTTGATCAGATTGAAATCATTGCATGAATGGGTGGGGCGTATAAACTTTATATGGTAAAACCTTTAAAAATCTTCTTCTCAGAAACCTTTTGATGGATTTGAACCAAATTTTACAGAAATTTTTCTTGGGTCAACATTTATTGGATTCCTTCAAAGTATTTTTATAGGACGAAAAATATGGCTTTAATGGGCAGGGCAAATTTCCACATATTGTGAAAGCTTTGAAAATCTTCTTCACAAAAACCAATCGATGGATTTCACCCAAATTTTACAGGAATGATCATTTGGTGACCCTTTTCAGATTCCTTCAAAGAATTTTGATCAAATGAAAAACATGGCTTTAATAGGTGGGGCTAATTTCCATATTTGGTAAAAGCTTTAAAATTCATTTTCCTCGGAACAAGTTGGATTGATTTTAACCAAATTTTTACCAAATTGATCGTTTATCAAAAAGAATTTTGATCATAGGAAAAATATGGCTTAAATCGGCAGGACTTATTTCCATTTATGGTATATACTGAAAATGGACTGTTGATGGATTTCAACCAAATTTCACTGGAATGATCCCCAGATGACTGTTTGTCGGATTCCTTCATATGATTTTGCTTGGTTGAAAAGCTTGGATATAATGGTTGTGGCTTATGACAATATATGGTATACAATAAACATTTATTAATTTTGTTTATACCTTTTCATCTACCCATGTGAATGAATTACACATAACTAAACTTGACTTTTGTAAAAAAAAACAATGATAAATTTGAAATGCTTCTCTAGAACTAATTCAAAGATTTTAGAGACTTAGATTTATTTTGATTATATCAGTTTATTTTGAATTCATGAAAAGTTTGCTTAATCAGTACATTGATGCCTGTGGAGTGATACAGGGCCTCTAGTTTTTCTTAAACTACTTTGGTGTGAAATTAGCAAACAGGAGATGTAGACCAAGATCAGACTGCATGTATGTGCAGGCTGATCTTTGTCTACACCCCCTAAAAAACAGGAATATGGTTCAGCATGAAAGGGTTAATTAGTATTAAAATATATATTTAGCTCAGCTGTTTTCGGAGAAAACCCGAGGTATTGTGATCACCTTGGCGTCATTTGCATTGGCGTTGGCATAACAAACTTTAACCTTGGACATATCTCTGTTGTTATTGAAGATATCATCTTGAAACTCGACCATCACAAGAGCTATCTAGTCTATCAAGGGGGATAACTCTAAAGTGTTTTTGTAAGAGTTATGCCCCTTTTTCGGATTAGAATTTTTGCATTATCCAGCACCTGCAGCCAAGCTTGGCACCTGTGGGCATTGCTCTTGTTTTATTTTGTTGTGAATTACTCCTTTTCTTGAATTGGATTTTCTGCTTGTTGCATACTAAATTGTAAACCAGGGGCCTGTATTAGCAAGCATAAGGGTGTTATAAGATAAATTGTAATACTTACTATGCATGTTATCAGGTGCACCAAATAATAACAGACAACAATTTAGTCGTAAGATGATTGATAAAATGGTGTCCTTGTGCTTGTGAAAGCTGCGGGACTTCATTAGTTAAAGTTAGAAAGAAATCTTGCAGAATGTTCATTTATTAAGCAATTTAACTGCAGTGGCCTATGGGTAAAACTTAGATTTTGCAGTTAACCCATTACCATACAAGTCTGCACGTTTAACCCATTCCCACACAATCCTTTGTAACAAGCAATTTTCTCTGTTTTCTAAATGTTATTTGGCTTGTAATTGATTTTTTGTTAATTTGCACTAGTTTTGATTTGCAATTTCTTTCAAATTGGACTAGACCCAAATTGTTACTTCTGGTAAAGGGTTGAATTGCCCATATTTCTAGCTCACATGAGCTCAATTTGCTCATTTTGAGCTTTTGGGATTACCCAGTTTCCATCCTGTATCGTCAATATTTTCTTTAAACATCTTCTCCTCCTAAACCATTGGCCAATTTGGTCCAAACTTGGTAGGAATGTTCCTTGGATGACCCTTTTGGAAACTTATTTGTTAAATTTTGATTCGCAAAAATTGTTTGTGTTGCAGGGCCTGGCTTATCAGACTTAAAGAAATCATAGAATAATTCTTTAAAAATCTCCTCCTAAACTATTGAGCCAATTTGGACCAAATTTTGCAGGAATTTTCCTTGGGTGAGCCTTTTCAAAAATTGTTAAAAAAAGAAAAGAATGAGCTTGGCAGGAAGGGCTTATCAGATCAAATCATTCTCCGATGAGCAATTTAGGGCCCTCTTTTCATGTAAGCTACACATTTAATTGACAAATATTGTTGTTTCAGTGATAAAGTAGCCAAATTCATAGAGTCAGGAGAGGAGGAAGAAATGGCCTTGCCACCATGTACTGCCTTTCAGAGAAAACTTACCTATCAGATGCTGGAATACAAGTAAGTCACATCCTATCAGATTGTATCTGATGAAACACAAAAATTCATGTGAATTGATTGATCAGTTTTGTTGAGCAAAACCCGTCTTTCGATAATGTTCTAGTTAACCCATTACAGAGGAATTCTAGACTGGTCCAAAATGAAAGGAGTTGCAGACAACAATTGTAAATTGAATGAAATTTTAGATTCTTTTTTTTTCAACTTTGTGGGTAGAAATCATTTTAGAAATTGAAGAAATTGCTAGTTTCATGTGAATTCTTCTTTTCACACGTGAAAACTTCTGAAAAACACTCAAATAGAGCATGTTCATGTCTTGTCCTCCTATGATAAGGCTTGAGACATTCATATTTGCTATTTAGCCTCACTAGATGATTTTGTACTATGTTCAGAGAAATTATGCACATAGGGTAAAGAATCTCCCAAGTTTTATACAAAAAGGTACTTTATTTGGCAGATGACTCAGGTGTGCTACTTGGGATCATTATGGTCCTTTTGTTTCTTAAACCTTGTCATGCTGTATAAATTACCTTACTGAAATGCTGTCAAATCAAAGGGCTGAAAGCACTGATAGAACTTTTTGTTAAAAAAAATCAATATTTCTTTTAGAAATCAACTTCATAAACAACTCTGACAGGAAAAGTACAAGCAAGAGTTGTAGACTAAAATCAGCCTGCACATAAGTGCAGTCTGATCTTAGTCTATACCTCCTGCCAAAACGGGAATATTCCGGGTTCAGCATGACAAGGGTTAAGGATGTTAGAAAGCATAATTGTGTGGTAATGATTAAATGATGAAGGGCCTGGTTCACCTTACCTTTGCTTGCAATCATTACAATATTCATGTTGACTACTGCTGCTCACTCAATTTTGGCACAACTCTTATGAGAGAGACAAATGATGCATAAGAAGATGACTTGAATGTTTGAAACCCATTACCTGACGAAAAAAATTCTTGTTACTAGCAATTTCTTCTTTGTCCACAATGTTTTCCAAAGCTTTTTTCATATAAGGCGTATAAAGGTGTCATTTGTGTGGGAATGGATTGATATTAGAAAGCTCATACAGGTGTGGAAAAAATTGTGAGAAAAGCATTTTCTGTAGCTCTCATAGGGTATATAAACACTTTTATGGTAATTGTTTTATAGAGTAATCACTCATTGACTTGTTATCTGCAATCTCAATTTTGATTAGTCTTAAATGTTACCATTATGGCAATGACTCTATAAATCAATTCATACAGATTCAGTTCAGATGTTCATCTACAATCTAAAACAGGAGAGAAAAAGGAGAGATATATTCTGGTGACTAAAGTTAAAGGGGAAGATGATCTCAAGAAACTAGAAGAAGCAAAGCTAGCTCAAGAACTGGTATTTTAACCTTTTCCTGTTTTACAAAATTTTAGACTGGTCCAAATTCAAAGGCTTTGCAGATGACAATTTAAAGTTGAGTTGATTTGAAAAATAAACACTCAGTATGGTAGAAGATATTGTGGAAAAAGTAGAAATTGCTTGCTAAAAGCACTTTCTTCTTTTTCCACAATATTTTCCCATATATAAAAACAAAGGGACATAAAAAACAGGTGATTGAGAAGGAAATTGTTAATGCACACAGGATTATTCACTGTGTTGTCATGAATTACCAAATTCATAAACCCATTCCCAAATAACAAAATTATAGACCAGATCAAATTGAAAGAAGTTGCAGACATCTCTTTTTGCTGAAATTATAAAGATCTTTGTCATTTTAGGCAGAAAATATTGTGAATATTAAAGAACTTGCTTACAATAAGTAATATCTTCATTTCCACAATGTTTTCAAAAGCCTTTCTTTTATGAGAGGAGTCTTAATGCCGGTTTGTGTGGGAATGGGTTAACCCATTCCAAAACAGCAAAATTTTAGACTGGTCCAAATTGAAAGAAGCTGCAGACGACAATTTCAAGTTGATGGAATTTTGAATGTTTTCGTCTTTTTGGATAGAAAACATTGTGGATAATGAAGAAATTGCTTGATACAAGCAATTTCTTCATTTTCCACAATGTTTTCCAAAGTTTTTTTCTTGAGGGGCGTAAAAAGGAGGGATTGAGTTGGAATGGGTTAAACAAGTAGCCTATAAATCTGTAAAATAAATCCTTGCAGAGTTCTTATCTGTTTTAGAAGACAACTTTAAACCAATCCCACTCTTTTTTACAACCATAAAGAAAAAAGATTTGGAAGAAGCAATTTCCTCATTTTACACAATGATTCCTACTACAAAACAAAGATTTTTAAAATTCCATCAATCTGTAATTCTTTGTATTTAGACTAGTCCAAAAATATAGTCTTGTGAAAATTGGTTTACGAATTTGGTATTCACTGAACATGTATTGGATATTCGTTTTTACAAAGCGACCTGTATCTTTTGTGATTATTAACCCACTCAATCCCTCCTTTTTACGCCCCTCGAGAAGAAAGCTTTGGAAAACATTGTGGAAAATGAAGAAATTGCTTGATACAAGCAATTTCTTCATTATCCACAATGTTTTCTATCCAAAACGACGAAAAAATTCAAAATTCCATCAACTTGAAATTGTCGTCTGCAGCTTCTTTCAATTTGGACCAGTCTAAAATTTTGCTGTGTTGGAATGGGTTAATTAGAATATATTCCCTAAATAATATAATCAAATTGTAAAATGACATACTTTCAAACATTATGACATCATTTTCATGGTGATGAAAAGCTATTGCTATTGGATAAGCGTAGATATTACACTAGTGCAATATTGCCTGAATAATTTAAAAATTATTCTACAGGATTCATGCCCGCACCTTCAGATTCATATTACTATCAGATGGCATTGATGCCCACTGACTCGACCAAGAATTCAAACTGTGTTGGTTTGTATGATTTATGGTCATGAATATGAAAACAAAAATCAAATTGCTTGTAGGCAACCTAGATGTTTATCTAAAGGTCACAAATTAATCCATTCCAACACAATCCCTCCTGTTTGATGCCCCACAATATAAAAGTTTCGGAAAACATTGTGGAAAATGAAGAAATTGCTTGTGTCAAGCAATTTCTTCATTATCCACAATGGTTTTTATCCAAAAAGACAAATGAATGAAAAATTCCATCAATTTGAAATTGTGGTCTGCAGCTTCTTTCAATTTTGACGGGTCTAAAATTTTGTTTTGTGGGAATGGGTTAAGCCTTAGTAAGCTGTAGTTATGGCTTAGTTATAACTCTTTAGTAACCCATTGTTGATTTGTATCAGTTCTAGTTTGTCTTTTTATTTTAGAAAGAGATAGATGATGCAGTCGGATTTACAAAAGTCATCAAACATCTCTCACAAAGTGTAAGTTTTAAACAGATAGGGGACAAAATGAGTAATTGTTTATAGCATATGTGTACTTTAAATCTTATAACTAGAGATTATTCCTTGAGAATTAGAAAAATGGACTGAAAGTAAATTATAACAAGACAATCAATTTTAGCCTGGTCCAATTTGAAAACTGTTTCAGATGAAAATTAATAAAAAGCTTTCATTTAAGAAATAAAAAAAAGTGCCATTTAGGATGGAAAGCATTTTGTGAGAAATTTGTTGATGAATTTTCTAGTTTCTCACAATGTTTTCAATGTTTGCTACTTCTTGTCAGTGTGTCAAAATTCATGAATGTTTGATAATGGTGGGACAATCCTTTCTGTGCGTAGATAAACTCAAGCTTAAAAATCACTTATTAACTTTCAAGGAGGACTTCCTTGAAACAAGTAATTTCTTTTTTTCCCAAAATATTTTTAAGATGTCCTCTTTCACTGCATCAAAATAGATGATTACGAGAAAATTACTAAATACGTCCTTATTCTGCTCTTCATTTTTATTCCAGGGTAAGCTGGTGGTTGGCCACAACATGCATTTAGATGTAATTCACACAATTCATCAGTTTTTATACCCTCTACCACAGGTAATTCAACATGAAAAAATACTTGTATGAATTCCTAATACTTTATGACTTGAAAATATTACATAGAAACATTTTAGTGAAAGTAAAACCTGCTTATCATCAGGTTTAACCCTTTCCCGTACAAACACAGGTTTTTATGTGGCTGTGATTTTATACCTGAAGAAACATTGTGGAAAAAGAAGAAATTGCCTGTGACAAGCAATTTCTTCTTTTCCACAATATTTTCTACCACATAGGATGGTTTCATTTCAAATTGCATCAAATTTTCGTTGTCGTTTGCAAACTCTTTCAATTGGACAAGTCTGAAATTTCATAAAACAGGAAAGGGTTAACTTGAAAACATACTTGTATGAATTCCAAATACTTCATGACATGAAAATATTACGTATAAACATTGTAGTGAAAGTAAAACCTGCTTATCACCAGGTTTAAGCCACAACATGTATTTAGATGTAATTTGCACAATCAGCAGTTTTTATATCCACTACCAAAGTCAATTGACCACCAAAAACAACTCGAATCAAGTCCAAATATTTTACTTCTCTATATGATAAAACTGTGATGTGAAAGGAGAGATTGCTTGTTGCAAGGTTTAGCTAATGGTAGGCCACAAAATGCATTTAGATACAGTTCACACCATTGATTATTTTTTATGCCCCCGCATTGATAAGATTGGGGGCATATTGTTTTACCGGTGTCCGTCTGTCTGTCTGCAAAGCTTAACCTGCCAGCTAAACATTTTCCTATAACTTCAACCCTGATTAAGTTACAATGCTAATATTTGGTATGTAGATAGGTCTCAACAAGGGGCAACTGGGGAAGCTCATTTCATCAAGGTCAAAATTTAAACCCTTTTCTCTAAAACAAAAAATCACCTGTTTCTAAAGAATTCCTGTTTCGGGGGCATAGTGTTTCACAAACACATCTTGTTTTTCGGCTTTTTCAGGGAAAACCCAAGGTATTGCTTTCGCGAGGTTGTCTATTTCTGCATCATCTTCATATTTAGAAAATTCCTCCTTTTCTCACAATGTTTTCAATCCTATTTGGCTCTTATTTTCCAATTTTAATGCAATTTGAAATGTTGTCTGCAACTTCTTTCATTTTCGACCAGTCTATAATTATGTTGTCTGGTAATGTGTTAGAAAATAAGTTTCCTTTGTCATTTGTAAAATGCAGTATGGAGGTAATTTGGCAGGAATGTTTATTTATATGTGACATTCATATTTACCCATTACCAGTTAACAAAATTTTAGACTGCTCAGAATTGTAAAAAAATTGCAGAGGACAAATTTTTGTTGTTGAAATTTCAAAAATCTCTTTCTTATAGGGTAGGAAACATTTTGGAAAATGAAGAAAATAACACACAATTTCTTCATTATCTGCAATGTTTTCCAAAGAATTTTTTCATCGGGATTGGGTAAATGTTAAACCAATTCAAAAAGTTCTGATGTTTGAAGGAAAACATATAAAAAGTTAACAACCATTACCTGGCTTTGTTGTTTTACAGGACTACCAAGAATTCAAGATACTATGCCAAAGTGTTTTTCCAAGGTAATCCTTTACTCTTCAGTGCTTTCCAGTAGACTATGGAGATTTTACATCACTATCCAACCATTTTCCTTCTTTGTTACATGCTGTTGGTCACAAATTTTGCATAGTAACACCGTTTAATAACAAATTCGAACTTCCTGTCCAAGTCAGCTATCATTGGCCAGCAGAATCAGTGGGCTGGGCCAGCAATCTGTCAATTTCACAGAAAAACAAAAACAAAGTGAAAATACCAAATGATAAACTGACTGTTTTGGTACATGTACTTGTTAATTTCTAGCTACTAATTTATATCTCAGGATTACTTAAAGACAGTAATGACCTTATCAGATTGCCATGCCATTCACATGTAAAATAATACACTTTTTAGGAATTGTCCAAAAGAAGTCATCTTCTGTTGCTCTTGCACATATAAGAAATAGAATAATCTTCTCTTTTTTTGCAAGATTCATATGTTTTTAGAAGTCTGTATTTATTGTTAAGTTAACCCTTGTCATGCTGTATAAATTACCTTACTGAAATGCTGTCAAATCAAAGGGCTTAAAGCACTGATAGAACTTGTTGTTCAAAAATCAATATTTCTTTTAGAAATCAACTTCATAAACAACTCTGACAGGAAAAGTACAAGCAGGAGGTGTAGACTAAGATCAGCCTGCATATAAGTGCAGTCTAATCTTTGTCTACACCTCCTGCCCAAACTGGAATATTCCGGGTTCAGCATGACAAGGGTTAATATTGTTTCATTATAAATATTGCTCTCCATCCTGTTGTCTTTCCATTTGGTTTTAGCTCACCTGAGCACCAAGTGCTCAAAATGAGGTATTTTGATTTTCCTCTGTCCAGGGTGCCTTGTGCCTCATGTGTCGTCCGTCATGTGTCAACAGTTTAAAAATGACATCTCCTCCCAAACCGCTGGGCCAATTTGGCAGAAACGTTCCTTAGGTGATGCCCTTTAAAAATTGCTAAAAGAATTAAAATCTGTTGAAAACTCTGATTGCCATGGAAGCAAAACTGAAATTTTGATAAATCTGAAAAAATTATCTCCTCTTGACCCAGAAAGTGAAGAGTCTTGATATTTTGCATGAAGCATCAGTACATTGACCTCTTTCAGAATTGCTAAAATCATCACCCTTTGGTCCCAAGGGGCAAAGCCCCAGTGGGGGGTAGCTTATATAGAAATAAAGAAGGATTTTAAAATGACATCTCCTCCCAAACCACCGGCCGATTTCAACCAAATTTGACAGAAATCTTCCTTAGGTGGTGCCCTTTAGAAATTGCTAAAGGAATTGAAATCCATTGAAAACTCTGGTTGCCATGTAAACAAAACTGAAATTTTAAAAAAAAATCTATAAAAAATATCTCCTCCTGACCCAGACGGCTTAGAACGCGAAGAGTCTTGATATTTTGCATGAAGCATCAGTACATTGATCTCTCTCAGAATTGCTAAAATCATCACCCTTAGTTCCACAGGGGCGGAGCCCCAGGGGGGATTGGGCTTGTATAAAATAATTAGGCAACATTTTATCCGGGGCAATTTCAACCAAAGACATTTTTTTCAGTTGAAAACTCTGGTTGCTATGACAACAAGAGTAAAATTAGAAAAAAAATCTTCTCCTCCTGACCCAGAAGTTGAAGTATTTTTAATTTTGCATGAAGCATCAGTACATCAACCTCTTTCAAAATTGCTAATATTTCAGAGCCACAGGGTGATAGGGCTTAAATAGAAAAATTTAAGGCAAATCTTTGGCCAATTTTAACCAACTTTTGGCAGAAATTTATCTTAGGTTGCCCCCTTTAATAATTACTCACAGATTCCAAATCTGTTGAAAGCATTGGTTGGCATGGCAACATAAGTTGATCCTAGTTAAATTTTAAAAGGAGGTCTTCTCCAGACCCAGTTAGTATTAGGCCTTGAAGAAAAAGAGCCTTATCTTGGGTGAGCATCAGGGCCACGGCCCCTTTTGTTCTTTAACCCATTATCTTACAACAAAATTTTTGACTGATCCAAATTCTAAGAAATTGCCGATGGCAATTTTTAATTGATAAAGTTGTAAAATTCTTTGTTTTTTTGAGAAGGAATGAAGAAATTGCTTAAACAAGCAATTTCTTCATTTTCCACACTGTTTTTGAAAGTTTTTTTTCTTTGGGGCAAAATAATTGGATTGTGGGGAAATGGGCTAAAAGTAATGATCAGATTGAACATGTAAATCAATTGATTTGAATGAAATATATCTCAGAAGTACATGTATATCTTATTGTACAGAGGTGTCATTTAGCTCTTATAGCCAATTTGTCTCTCAATTAGACTGCAAACTAGACTTTTGGGCTTCAGTTACATTTGGCTTTCCTAATCGACTAAAATAGATTTTATGGCTTTTGTAACATCTTTTTTATTTCAGATTGATAGATACCAAACTGATGGCAACCACACAACCGTTTAAGGTAAATTTTGTTTTTGATTTCAGCAAAACACCCTAAATATTCCCTCAAAGAAGCCCCTTGAAATTAATCCTTTCCTGTACAAACCCAGGATTTACATCCCTGTGACTGTATACTTGAGACACATTGTGGAAAAGAAGAATTACTTGTGATGATCAATTTCTCCTTTTCCCACAATATTATCTACCTAATAGGACGGTTTCATTTCAAATTGCACCCAATTTTTATTGTCTTTTGCAATGTCTTTCAATTAGGACCAGTCTCAAATTTAGGATAAAATAAAAAAAGATAAAAAAAGAAAAACGGGAAAGGTTGAATTCTTGTCATACTTAACCCAGAATAATCCTGCTTTGGCAGGAGGTACAAAGAATTGCCTGAACATAAGAGCAGTCTGACTTTAGTCTACACCACACATTTGTGCCTTTGAAGTTGGATTTTTTTTTATAGAATTTAAATTTCAAAATAAATGTTGATCAACAACTGCTATATTCAGTACTTGCATCCGTTTAATTTCCCTGCAATTTTGAAAAGGATTCTATCCCAACAATCTATAGGGAATGGGCATAATGGAGTTACCTTGATCCTTGTGTGAGTTTGGGAATGAGTTGATATAATTGTGTGTGTTTCTAACTCTTGTCCAGAGCATATCTTCTATATTTATTGATGGATTTAAAAAAAACTACACACAGTGGTTCCCCATGAAGAATACTACTGTCATGTGTAATGTTCTGTTGGATACTCTCAAGTTCAAGGTCACGAATGAAGGAGTTAACTCAATCCCATACAACAAAATTTTAGACCAGTCCAAATTGGAAAGAGCTGCAGACGACAATTTCAAGTAGATGGAATTTTAATTTTTTTCATCTTTTGGGTGGAAAACAGTGTGAATAATGAAGAAATTGCTTAATACAAGCAATTTCTTCATTTTCCACAATGTTTCCCAAAGCTTTCACCTTGAGAGGCGTGAAAGGAGGAATTGTGTGGGAATGGGTTAATGACTAGTTGATATGGCATTGAAAATAATCAGCATTAATTTGATATGAAGAGTCCCTATAACTTTAAATGTTGATGGGCCGCTAAAACAGGTCCTGCAGTTTATTCAGATACTACTGTTGGCCTACTAAAGTAATGTGCTCTGAATATGGTAAGTGCTTATTTCTTAGAGGGCACCAGTATGGGGTATTGTAAAAGTCTTTTAGGGTGGACTTCAATGCAACTCTGGTACACAACCAATTCATCATTCACCAGTCTTTCTAAATATCTCTCCTACAAACTGATGACAGGTACTTAAGTTTCACCAAAAGTGTCGAGATTTGAAATGAGTAAAATCCACGAGAAGGTTGCAAGTGAATCATTTACTAATATTTTGTAATCACATATTAGAATATTTAATATCTATAGCTTTGAAGAACAAAAAACACTATAAAGTTATGCAAATGCACTTAAGATGTTTTACTCAAAACTATTAAGTGTTAGAAGCTAAATTTGCATTCCTGTATTTCAAGATACTGAAATTGAACAGTTATATAAGTGTTCTATAAGTGTTCTATAAGTGTTCTATAAGTGTTCTACTTATAAAAACACAGGATTGTGTTTGAAAGGGTCAAAGGTTAGGATAGATATCACAATCAATTGTCTATAAGTAGGTGTATAACATCTAATCCTAATAGAATTTAACCCATTACCACACAAGAAAATTTTAGACTTGTCCAAATTGAAAGAAGTTGCAGACGACAATTTAAACTTTATGAAATTTCAGATTTGTTCATCTTTTTAGAAAAAAACATTGTGGAAAATGAAGAAATTGCTTGTAACAAGCAATTTCTTCATTTTCCACAATGTTTTCCAAAGTTTTCCTAATGAGGGGTGTTCAAAAGCGTCATTGTGTGGGAATGGGTTAATGAAAGAATATTCTAGAAAATGATAAAAGTAAATGGTTCAATATCAAGGAAAAAAACAGCCATGTAATAGAGTTACCAGTGTCCATTTATGTGTCCGATTCTTGTCTGTAGCACATCATTTATCTTAACCAATTACCAGAGAGCAAAATTTAAGACAGGTCCACATTGAAGGGATTTGCATACAACAATTTAACGTTTATGAAATTTTAAATTTTTTAACTTTCTGGATAAAAAAACATTGCGTAAAATGATGAAATTGCTTGTTACAATCTCTTTATTATTCACAATGTTTTCCCCAATTGTTTTTCTTCTAGGAGTGTCAAAAAGCATCATAGGTTTATTGATAGATTTCAAAAGAATTTGTCACATTTGTTTCCCTTGATGAGTACAAGTGTCATGCTAAAAGTTCTGTTGGATCCTCCCAAGTTCAAGGTCACAAGTGAAGGTCATGTCACAAGCACTAAAGCAGAGGCATTCTTGTCTGTGTTTCATCCTTTATTAAAGAATAAACTTTTTTTGTGTGTCACGAAAATAAGTTTTTAGGGTAGAAAATGTTGTGGAAAATGAACAAATTGTAAATATGAGAATTAAACAGGTTTGTATGACAGATGTTTTAAATTTTGCTATGTATTTGATGGTTCTACTTTCTTTATAGGACCGTATAGAAGGCACTACATTAGGACAATTGATAGAAATTGCACAAAGATCGCCATTTGACAAGCCAGAGGTTGGTATGTATTGATCTATGTTAGACTTTTGTTTGTTATAAGCTCCACTGGCCAAAGGCCAGTGTGCTATTGTCATGGCATTGTGTACCTTATGTGTTTGACCATAAACCTTTTCTTTAACCCTTTCCTGTTTTGCAAATTTTTAGACCTGTCCAAATTCAAAGGTATTGCAGACAAAAATTTAAAGTGGATTTAATTTGAAAAATAACCATTCAGTTGGGTAGAAATTATTGTAGAAAAAGAAGAAATTGCTTGTTACAAGCAATTTCTCCTTTTTCTACAATGTTTTCTTAATTACAAAATCACATGGACGTAAAATCCATGCATTGAAAAGGAAAGGTTTAAAAATCTTCTCCTCAGAAAGTACACGTAAAAATTCAACCAATTTTCGATGACCCTTAGATATCCCTTTTTAAGATTTCTAAAAAAATTGATTCAATGAAAAACATAGCGTTTATGGGTGAGGCTATTTACACTTAGAAATTTTGAAAATCTTTTTCTCATAAACTACTTAAATTTCACCAAATCTTCTCAGAATCTGGTCCATGGATTTCAACCAAATTGACCAAGAGTGATCCTTAGATGTCTGTTCATTAGATTCCTTGAAATAAATTTGATTGGTTTTGCATTGTTTCATGTGCTCTGCATACAGCAGAAGATGATGAACAAAATTTTCAATTAACTTTGAAATTTTAGATTTTTTCAACTTTCTGGATAGAAAACATTATGGAAAATGAAGAAACAGCTTGTAACAAGCAATTACTTGATTTCACGCAATGTTTTCTTAATGATTTTTCTTGAGGGGCAAATGTGTCGTTTTGTGGGAATGGGTTGAATAAGAAAACCTAAGATACACTTAGTCTAGAACATATAATTTGTGCTTTTCGGTTTGATTCTTTTGTTACAGAGCTAGCAGATGGGTTTGATAACAGATACAAAGATAATGAGAAGCTTCATGAGGCGGGTTACGATGCTTACATTACAGGACAATGTTTTATATCATTAGCTAATTACTTAGGTAGGTCACCCGTTGATTTCTTACTATGCCTGACCATGGGATACAGTTAAAGAGAGTGGGTTGTTGAAGATAAATTGATCGAATAACCAAAGCAATTTTTTCCGTGGTGGGAGAGTCACGCAAGAAAATCTGCTTTAGTTGTTCACAAAATGAAAGATAACTGATTCCTTTGTGAAAACAAAAAACTATTCTATTTCTTTCATGGATAAATAGATAAAATATGACATTTTTTTTTCAAAATTTCCCAAATCATGTCATTTTGCACCTACATGCATTTCATGGTAACTTGATGAGGTCATGAGTGTCTTTGGTTCTGCGTAGATGAAGGTCAGTAGTGCGCAATGACAGAAAGAAGGACTAAATCTTCCAGAGCAGTGAGTTTATCATTTTGATAATTTCACTGCTTTCAGCGAAATTTTCGCGTGATAATCTAACAAGAATTCTAAATAATCTACTGATTTCCGGAATCATGTCATTTTGCACATACATGCATTTCATGGTTACTTGATGAGGTCACGATTGTCTTTGGTTCTGCGTAGATGAAGGTCAGTAGCTTGCAATGACTGAAAGAAGGACCAAATCTTCCAGAGCAGTGAGTTTATCATTTTGAAAATTCACTGTTTTCAGTGAAATTATCGTGTGATAATCTAACAAGAAATCAAAATTATCTACCGCAACCCTTTCCTATACAATTCCTGGGATTTTACGTCACTTTGATTTTTTACCAGGGAAAACATTGTGGAAAATGAAGAAATTGCTTGTTATGAGCAATTTCTCCTTTTTCCACAATAATTTTCTTCCACAAAGGATAATTTCATTTCAAACTGCATTCATTTTTCCATTGTCTTCTGCAAACTCATTCAGTTTGGACCAGTCTAAAATTTAAAAAACGGGAAAGGGTTAAAGCATTTTAGAAAAGGACATTAGTTTGCTCCATGTGGTCGAACACATTTTGCTGAGGAAAGAAATAAAAAGCAAATTGTTGGTTGACAACCCTGATGTTGAAAAGCTGTAGTTATGACATTTCAGTTACTCTCTGACAAAGTTGTTTTGCATTAGTGCTTGAAATGGCTACACTTGACTAGATTAATATTTTGATTGGTTGATTATATGATTGAAACATCAATTGAAAAGAGTTGCAGTTGACAGTTTAAAGTTTTTGCAATTTTAGTTATTTTCATGCTCCCGCATTGATAGATTTACCAGTGTCCGTCTGTCTGCAAAACTTAACCTGCCAACTAAACATTTTCCTATAACTTCAACCCTTATTAAGTTACAATGCTGATATTTGGTATGTAGATAGGTCTCAACAAGGCGCAACTGGGGAAGGTCATTTCATCAAGGTAAAGGTCGAAATTTTAACCCTTTTCCATAAAACAAAGAAAAAAAAAAACCAATAAAAATCACCTGTTTCTAAAGAATTCCTGTTTCGGGGGCATAGTGTTTCACAAACACATCTTGTTCAACTTTATGTGTAGAAAACATTGAGGGAAATGAAGAAATGGCTTGTTGCAAGCATTTTCTTCGTCTTACACAATGTTTTCCCAGTTGTTTTCATTGAGAGCTGTCAAAAAAGTGCATCATCGTGTGGGAATGGCTTAATTTGAAGTTTTTAATGACAATTGTAGAAAATGGCAAAGGTTATTTATAATATGACCTATTACACAGTAGTGAGATAAATACATAAAATATTTTTGATATTACATGGGTGGTATTGCACAAATGTAATAACTGAAGCCTATATAACTCCTTCTGTGTTACTGTAAAAATAATGTCATAAAGTATGTGATGATATCATGACATCGTTTGTTAGTAGTACATCAAACTCTCAATCATGACATCTAGGGTTCATTCCCCCATCATAGCAAATATCTTTTCTGACATTTGTCTCTTAATAATAAACTTAAGTGGGATTGGTAGTACTGCTGTGAGAATTACCAGGAATCCATGATTAGATGCTCCAACTACTGTGATATGACTGAAATACTGTTAAAAGTTGTGTTAAACCCCATTGAAATAAACAAACAACCAGCGTTACATAATAGTGCGAAAAATGTTTTTTCAACAAATTCCAAGACCAGTCTAAAAAAATTTTGTGTGAGAATGAATTCTGTATTTCCTTGAAAATTCATTCAATATCATCTATATATTTTATGTCAACTATTTGAGTACTATTGCATTCTTTTGCAGGTAAATGTCACAGTCCACCATTAGATAGAGTTCCTCCGGGTTCACCATTACTTGTACCATTTCAAAATAAGTAAGTATGCACCAACAACTTCATAGTCTGCTGCTATTACCTTGACTGTTTTCAAATATAAAATCAAGGTATTATCATCACCTTTGATTGGTCTGTACCATTTTCTTGTCCGTATAGGTTCTCCGGAACTACCAGATCGATTTAAACCAAATTTCACACATGCACTCAGTAATATGAAAACATGAGCAATTACTATTTTGGTTTCATTTATTCTTTCTGGGAATTATGGCCCTTTTTTCTAAAAATCTTTTAACAACTAAAGGAATTTGATTAAACTTTCACATGTGCACTCTGCTTCAAATCTTATCTTGGTTACCATCTTCTAACTCTTCGTGGAGTTCTTTAACTGACTGGATCAGTATCCTTGTTTCAATCTTTATACCCCCCCTCCACAAAGTAGAGAGTGAGTGGGTCACCATGTCTGTGTGTCTGTCTGTCCATCCGTCCAGACTTTTTGTTTCAGTGTTTAACTCAAGAATCAATAGTCCTACAGCCTTCAAACTTCATACGATTGTTGCAAGAGACCCAGGACCATGAAACTTTACATACATGTTTTCTTTGACCCAAAAGATACCTTATCCTTTTGGGATCACATAGGTTAAGGTCACAATGGAACTTTAATTGATTACCGTTTTGGTGCTTTAACTCGTCAGCCATTTCACCTAGGATCTTGAAACTTTATTCACATGTTGTGCATGACCCAAAGAGTTGTACTATTGCTTTTGGGTAATGAATGTCAAAGGTTTGGTTAATGAAGGTCAAAGGTCAACTGTTCTACTTAGTGACAAAGTTCTAGTGGAGGATATTAGTCTGCTTTGTGACAATCCTAGTTAAAAACAAAGAGGATATTTTTTTGTTTTCTTTGAGGTATGAACCTAAAAACTTATCACGCTAATCTATGAATTTGTTTTGTGTATTCATAAATTGTGATTAAGGTTTTATGTTCATACTTCAAAAAACAAAAAGCATTCTCTTCACTACTTA
This sequence comes from Fragum fragum, assembly GCA_946902895.1. Classification (NCBI taxonomy): domain Eukaryota; kingdom Metazoa; phylum Mollusca; class Bivalvia; order Cardiida; family Cardiidae; genus Fragum; species Fragum fragum. The sequence goes on along the minus strand of OX336365.1, from coordinate 17,814,571 downwards.
ACTCTTTCCTGTACAATCCCTGCTTTTTTTTATTCCCGTCTGATATTATTCTAAAGGAAACATTTTGAAAAATGAAGAAATTCCTTGTGACAAGCAAATTCTTCTTTTTCCTAAATATTTTCTTTCAGATCAGAAGGCTACTTTTTTAATTGTACCTACTTTTTAATGTCATCTTCAACCCTTTTGAACTTGGACAAGTCTAAATTTGTTTAAAACAGAAAAATCACATATAAGCCCATGCGTGACATTTCCAATCATTACACATGTGCACCAAGTAAAGACTCAGATCAGCCTGTGCATCCGCACAGTCTGATCAGAGTCTTCACTCTGCGCTCTGTAGATAGATACTGACCCAAAGCTTCTTTAAATAATCAGCGAATGTTCTAATTACCCCAAATGGCTGTCCAGGGTGCTCAATGTGTGCGAGTCACACATATGCAAAATGGTATAAATGTCACCCATAGGCTTATATAATTGTATGTTTTAGAATCTTCATGATGAGATCTCCTGATATACCATATATGGATTTGGCAGGCCCTGATTGTAAGTAAAACAACGGTTTGCTGCTGTTTTGTCCATCAATTTGTCTGATTATCAAACTTTTAACAAAGTTCCGCACAATTAAGCTTTTTTTACGACCAATAAGAAAAAGCAATTTCTTCATTACCCACATTATTTTCTTCTCTTAAAGACTGAGATATTTCAAATTCCATCAAATTAAAATTGTAGAGTGCAACTTCTTTGAATTTGGACTAGTTTGACCCTTTCCTGTTTTAGGAATTTTAGACTAGTCCGAGTTGAAAAAAGTTGCAGACGACAAAGTAAAATGAGATTTATTCAAAATGTTAGGCCCTACAGGCTAGAAAATATTGTGGGTAATGAAGATTTGCTTGTGACAAGCAAATTCCCCTTTCCAACAATGTTTTCCCAAGTATAAAATCATGGGGACGTAAAAATTAGGGATTATACAGGAAATGTTAGTTCATCATCTTGTAATTGGCTAAACTTAATGTGGACATGTAGCTCTTAGCTATTGAAGTGAAAATATTGTGTGTGGAGGTTTTTGTCTTCAATATTCATCCAATGATGACAAAGTCAAGGTCATTTTACAGTAAATTTACCATGTCAAGAAATTATGTAATGGGGATGAATAATAAAAAGTTATAAGCATTGACCTCAATGTTATCCTTGCCCTTTTTTAGCTCACCTGAGCACCAAGTGCGAGGTGAGCTATTGTGATCGATCGTTGTCCATCGTTCGTCCGTCCGTCTGTTTGTCTGTCCACAATTTCTTTAAAAATCTTCTCCTAAACCAGTAGGCCAATCAAGCTGAAACTTTTCAGCGATGTTCCTTGGGTGAAGCTCTTTAAAAGTTGTTAAAAGAATTTAATTCCGTCAAAAACTCTGGTTGCCACGGCATTTGAAAATGGTAATCTTTAGTAATTCGTTAAATATCTTTAAAAATCTTCTCTACCTAAACCAGTAGGCCAATCAATCTGAAACTTTGCAGGGATGTTCCTTGGGTGAAGCTCTTCAAAAGTTGTTAAAAGAATTTAATTCCGTCAAAAACTCTTGTAACCGCGGCATATGAAAATGGGAAATTTTAGTAAATCTTTGTTGTTGTTTTTTTCATAGACTACAAGGCCAAAGGCCTTTATATTTTGTATAGAGCTTAATCATATGGTTCTCTACCAGGTTTCTAAAAATTTAAAATGTGGGGTCAAAAATGGCCCCGCCCCTGAGGTCCGAAGTTTGGAAAAATGCTTAATTAGGGCAATTCCAAAAGACTTCTCCTCTTAAACTAAAAGGCCTAGGATATTCATATTTGGTATGGAGCATAACTGGATGGTTTCGTACTATATCACTAAAAGTTGTCTTCCTCGGGTCAAAAACGGCCCTGCACTAGGGGTCAAAAATTGGGGAAAACGCAAAATTTGTGTATTCTTAAAAATTCTTCATTTTAAGGGGGAGGGCATTTATATTTTGAGTGTAGCATAGCCTGGCTGTTATCTATCAGTTTTGATTAAATTATGCCTGTAGGTTAATAAACACCTCTTCCCTGGGTGTCCAAAGTTTGTAAAAATGCTCAATTAGACCATGTTCAATAGTCTTTTCTTCCCAATCTACAAAGTCTAAGGCATTCATATTTTGTATATAGCATATCCAGACAGTTCTCTGCCATGTTAGCTAAAATCTTAGCCATGGGACAAAACATGGCACTGCGCCATAGGTCAAAAATTTTGGAAAACGCCCAATTAGAGCAACATCAAAAGTCTTCTCCTGATGAAATATAAGGTGATGGGCATACATATTTTGTATGTAGCATGACAAAATAATTTTGTACTATGTAACAGGAAAATATGCTCTTAGGATAAAAATGTCTCTGCTCCTGGGGTCTAAAATTGTATTGAAAGAATTCTTCTTACATATAGGTTCTAGAACATTTACATTAAAACAAAGGATAACATTATTGTTATCTACCATGTTTATATCCTTTGACAAACATGGCCCTTCCCAAGGTATCCAAAGATATGAAAAATGCTCAATAAGAGCATGTTCAAATATCTTCCACTCCTCATGTATAAGTTGTAATGCATTCATATTTTGATTTATAGTACATCCAGATTGTTCTCTACCAAGGTTGCTAAAATTACACCCATTGAAGTTGCAGACAGTAATTAGAGTTTGATTGAAATCTAAATACAAAGAATTTCAGTAGAAAACACTGTGAGAAATGGATAAATTGCATGTCACTTCCTTTCTCACTATGTATTTTTCAAACCTATTTTCCCTGAGAATGACAAATTTTTGGATAGTTTGGTAATGGATTAAACTATTAAGCCAAAGGCATTAATTCTTATTGTAAAGCATTACTGGATTGTTTTGTACAAACCCCAAAATCTTATATTTGTTTTATTTATTTTGCTCAAGTTGTGTCTTTTTTATACTAAAAAGTACTGTAATTTGCAGATGCCTCAGGTGAGTGATTTAGGACCATCATGGTCCTCTTGTTATTAGCTCACCTGAGCACAAAATGCTGAAGGTGAGCTATTGTGATCGTTAAATGTCCGGCATCTGTCTGTCTGTTAGTAAACTATTATAAAAAAATCTTCTCCCCCTAAACCATAAGGTCTACGGCTTTGATAATTGGTACATATCATCACCTATTGACCCTCTGCCAAAATACTTCAAAGAATTACTGTACTCTGAAAATTAGCCGTTTTCTGTGTAATCCCTGATTTTATAAAGGAATTAAAGAAGGAAATCTTTTAAAATCTTCTTCTCCCCTATCATCAGGCCTAGAGCCTTGATATTTGGTATGTATCATCTCCTATTGACCCTCTACCAAAATACTTTAAAGAATTACCGTATTCTGAAAATTAGCCCTCTTCTGTGCGAGCTCTGATTTTACAAACCTTTGATGTTTGGAATAAATCATCATCTTTGTCTACTTTCATACTTCATAGAATTATCGTAATCTGAAAAAATAGTCCTCTTTTGTGCTATTCTTTATTTTAGATGGGAATAAAGAAGGATATCTTTGAATATCTTCTCCTAAATCATTAGGCCTAGAGCTTTGGTATGTATTGATGTCTTATGACCCTCTTACAAATTACATCAAAGAATAACTATACTATACTTGATCACTTATTTGTAACTGAAAGTTAGTTGTGGTCAAGTTTGCAATGAGAGGGTAGGTGTTTGTAGGGTCTGGTCACATGGATTTAGGGAGGAAGATACTTTTAGTTGAAAATAAGTGTAAAGTGGATAATGTCTGAGTTTTGTATATGGTTTGCCATCTACTAAGACACAAAGTCTTGTTTCGGAAGGTTTTCTGGTTGAAAAAAAAAAAAAAAAAAAAAAATCAACAACCTGGACAGGCGGGCATAAAAGTGCCCTACATTCTTACAGTACATAGGGTTACTTCCCTTCTTTCATTGTAAAGCATGCTATTGGCTATTTATTTCCCTTTTAATATTCACCATTATAATCCTATTGTAGACAAATAAATTGGGACCCACATGGATTTTTCGAAGTTACACATGGAAAATAGCATGGTTCACCCATTTAAAGGTGACAAAATTTTAGACTGATCCAAACTAAAAAAGCGTCAGCTTTGATAGCTTAAGTTAACAGACAAAATTTTGAGGCTTTCTTGAGGTTCAATGAGTGCAAACTGCCACTGCAGACTTAACCACCAAATCTTTTAAATGCCTACGCCTTAAAAAATAGTTCTTATGTATTTCAAGAATATTTAAAACTCTGCATGGAAGTTCATCTCCTAGGTATTTTAGCTCACTTGAGCACTTTGATCTTCAAAGAAGTTGCAGATGACAATTTCAAATTCTCGAAAATTCTAAGATATTTGTCTCTTTAGGTAGAAAACAATGTGGAAAATGAAGTAATTGCTTGTATCTCAAATAACTCTCTTTCTACTAATGCTATTGCTTTGAAACTTTGCACTTGCTTTTATAATTGCAATAATAGTAGCCTCTAGACACAGATTCATTACTCTGACATTCATTTCAGTGGAATTTTAACCCTTTCTAGACTTAGAAATTCTGTGTTTAACTTAACATGCAATTTTATTATGTCTTTAATGACTCTCTTTCTACCCATGCTATTGCTTTGAAGATTTGCACAATTCTTTGTGAACAGCATATCATCTTCTAAGTAAAGATTCATGACTTGAACACTCATTTAAGAGGAATTTTAACCCTTTATGGATGGTTTTGTTTGACTCAAATTTTAATTAAATTATATGTTATCTCTATTAGTACATAGGTGTTATGCCGCATGTCCAAATTGCTGTTACAATTCAGCACTCAGAATAGTCGAGTGTTGCTTTCCTCTGACAGCTAATGTTAACCCATTCCAACACAACGAAGCTTTTTGTCGCCCCTCAACAAGCAATTTCTTCATTTTACACAATTTTTTCTTCCCAGAAAGTTGAAAAAATCTAAAATTTTATCAGTTTTATATTTATACCCCCAGCAAAACGAATGTTTTGGGGTTATACTGGAATCAGCCTGTCTGTCTGTGTGTCTGTCTGTCCGTCTGTGTACAAAATACTACCAATTTTGTGTTGCAAACTCCTCCTTAAGTTTTGCTTCAATACCATTGAAACTTTATATAAAGATTAACCACATGTTGAAGTTTTGCAAGACACAATTTGAAGTCTTAATTCCCCCTGGTTCAAGAATTATCTCCCCTTGAACTTGGACATTATTTATGCTTTGACTTACACAGCTAATTATGCTACCAATTTTGTGTCGCGAACTCCTCCTTTCTAGAAAAGCAAAGTCAGTAGCTATGTCCATGTATTGTTAAAGCTCTCATTACACTGAAAGCACTTGCGGGGGTATTAAGTCACATACTGTGACAAGTTCTACTGTTGTCTGCAATTTCTTTTAAATTTGGACTAGTCTTTCCTTTCGCCGTCTGGAAATGGGTTAAAGAAAAAATATGTTGATTGTGGGCGGGAATATTTAATCTGCATTCTGATGAACTAAAATTTTCATTTTATATTCATGTGTAATCAAATTGGTTATTCTTGAATTACTGAATACTGAATACAGATAAAGGCTTTAACCCATTCCTACACAATCCCACTTTTTGAGGTCCCCAAAGAAAAAAGCTTTGGGAAAACATTGTGTAAAATCAAGAAATAGTTTGTCACAAGTAATTTCTTCATTATCTACAATGTTTTGTTCCCATAAAGACAAAGATTTTTTAAAATTGCAGAAAGTAAAATCGTCATCTATTTGTTTGTTTGTTTGAATGGGATTTAACGCCGCTTTCAACAATCTTTCAGTTATATCGAGGCGGCTGGAGCACCTAACAATGGATTCCTGGTATTTCTCGCACCAGTACTACCACTTCACCCTTTCCTAGCCTCCAGCTGCTATCCCACATAGGCTTACGATTATCTGCCCATTGGTGGTAGACAAATGTCGGAAAGAGTTTTGCCGCCGTCGGGGATCGAACCCGGGACCCTTTGAATGATAGTCCGACGCGCTACCAACTGCGCTATGACGGCGGTTCTCGTCATCTATAACTTAATTGATTCGTTGATACCACACACACAAAATATTAGACTTGCCCAAATTGAAATATGTTGCAGACAACAAATTGTAGTTAATGAAATTCATGGTTTCTTTTGCTTTTGGTATAGAAAATATTGTGAGTAATGAAGCAATGGCTTGATACAAGCAATTTCTTCATTTTCCACAATGTTTTCAAAAGCCTTTTCATGGGGGCATCAGATAGCATCATTGTGTGGTAATGGGTTAATGCAGGTATAACCTTGAATAGTAAGCTTGTTGATATGTATAAAAAATTTCCTTATTTCTGTAATTGCATATGATGAATCCTTTCCCATTTTTAAAATTTTAGACTGGTCCAAGTTGAAAGAGGTTGCAGACGACAGTAAAAACCGGATACAACTTAAAATTAAATCATCCTGTGGGGTAGAAAATGTTGTGGAAAAAGAAGAAATTGCTTGTTACAAGCAATTTCTTCTTCTTCCACAATGTTTGTCAAGTATAAAATCACAGCAATGTAAAACCGGGGGTTTGTATAGGAAAGGGTTAACTAACTCTTTTCATACTCTACTTTCCTTTAAAATCTAAGAACTACTGTAAACTTACATATAACCATGACTTTTTTAGGCTTCAAAAATTGCAACTACTTTCAGGTTTAAATACAATGTTTTGGAAGCAACCATCAATATGATTAGACATTTACAATAGGTTTTCACTACAGCACTGGTAACTCAATCAATCTGAAAGGTTTCCTTTTATCATCAAAGGCTTTTGGCGGGAACATTATTGTTTTGAGTCCTTTATTTGGGACTGAGGGTCAGATTTAAGTACAAGATTTATTTCATGTGCAATTATATTCTGTACTATTTACATTGAACCCACTTCTCCATTCATATGACATTAGATACTCTATAAAACCCATTCCCAAACAATAATGCTTTTCAATAATCCTAAGAAGAAAGGTTATGGGAAACATTGTGGAATATGAAGAAATTGATTGTCTCATGCAATTTCTTCGTTCGATCCCCGACGGCGGCATTCATCCTATCCGACTATTTGTCTCTCACCAATGGGTCGATAATCGTAGACCTATTAGGGATAGCAGCTGGAGGCTAGGAAAGGATGTTATGGTAGTACTGGTATGAGAAATACCAGGATTCCATTGTAAGGTGCTCCAGCCGCCGCGCTATAACTGAAAGATTGTTAAAAGCGGCGTAAAACCCCATTCAAACAAACAAACAAAGCAATTTCTTCATTATCCACAATGTTTTCTACCCAAAGATTTTTCAAAATTTCTACTTCAAAACCTTTGAATTTGAACTGGTCTAAAATTTTGAAAAACAGTAAAGGATTAATCCATTACAACACAAGTTGAGATCAGTCCAAATTGAAAGATGTTGTAGGCAAAAATTTTCAGTGGATGGAATTAAAAAATATTTTTTTTCTTTTGGATCACTTTTCATAATGTTTTTTAAGTTTTTTTTTTAGCTCACTTGTGTTCATGGTATACCTGTGTGATGCTTGAGAGTTTGCCATCCACCAATCTCTATCAACATCACATTTTTGGCTCAATCTTACTCAAACTTGATAATGACTTTTTTTTGATCACAAGGAAGGTCTCTACCAAACATGGAAATGAAGGAATAAAGGGCCCCAGTGGTAAATTCCTTGTTTTCACTCTCATTCTTTTTTAAACTTGCTGAAAATGATTGTATGGTCATGAACAAGATTCTTATTGAAATTGTTATATTCTGATCAATATCAAGATTAAAGGGGCCTTACCTGATTCCCAGACAGTGACGCTTTGTGACGCCCCTTAAGAAAAATGATTGGGAAAAGATAGTGTAAATGAAGAAATTACTTGAACTAAGCTTTTCCTACATTTTACACAATAATTTCAAGCAATAAAGTTGAAAAAATCAAAGCCTTTTTTTCAATTTGGACCAGTAATGATGAAAATGTTTGTATCGTCCTGAGGAAGATCCCTATTAAATACGGTAACAAACTGACCCTTACCATGGGAAAAGGGGGTTTATTGGATTCATAATTATACCCCCCCCCCCCACCTATGAAGTAGAAAAGGGGTACATTGGTTTCACCATGCTTGAACCAAGCAATTTCTTCATTTTCCATAATGTTTCCTATCCAGAAAGTTGAAACAATCTAAATTTCATAAACTTTACATCGTCGTTTGCATCTCCTTTCAATTTGGACCAGTCTAAAATTTTACTGTCTGGTAATGGGTTAACACTGCTCAAAGATGAAAGAATTACAGACATAGTATATATTGAAAGAAATTGCAATAGAAGTGCACTTATATTGGAAAGTAAGTACCAAATAAGGTAGAAAATATTTAGGGAATAGGTGAAATTGCTTGTCAAAGCAATTTCTCCTTTTCCTACAATGTTTTTCCAAAACTATATTTCTGCAGGAGAAAGAAGTTTGATTATGTTTAATACTTTTCAGCTGGGAGAAAAGATCACTTAAGCATAATCCTTTAACTCTTTCCAACTCAACAAAATTTTAGACTGGTCCAATTTGAAAGAAGCTGCAGACGACAATTTCAAGTTGATGAAATTTTGATTTTTTTCAATATTTTGGATAGAAAACATTGTGGATAATGCAGAAATTGCTTGATACAAGCAATTTCTGCATTTTCCACAATGTTTTCCAAAGCTCTGTTCTTGAGGGGCATAAAAAGGAGGGATTGAGTGGGAATAGGTTAAAATCCAAACATTTTCGACTATGTTGTTATAACCAATTAGTGTCTATCGGTCACTTATTAAGTTTTCTTGGTTTGAAGGCTATAGAATTGTAACTATCTAACCTGCAACAGGTGATCAGGATGCAAGTCAGTCTTCAGCAGGTCACTTATTATTGCTGTTGGACTATAATTGATTAAAAGACGGTCGAAACATCTTTGAAAGTTTAACCTTGAAAACTTTGCGTCAAGGGATTTCAAGATTCATTAGCATGCACAGTGCAGGTAAACTTTCTCAATAGAAATGCAAATAGGACACGGGCTAACTAAGTGCATTTTGTTTGTTTTCTACTTTAATCTGAGTTTAACCCTTCTTCACCTTAAATCGTTGTCAAAGACGAGGTGTTTGATCTCGGATAGAGCATCCGCATTGAAATGGAGTAGTTCCTGGTTCAATACCCAGGATTGTCCATTGATTTACGGTCTCTAGACTCATTGGCTCACATTTCCCAGGCTACAGATACAGCAGTGATCTATCCATTATGAGCCTTTATTACAAATTGCTGTTAGATAAAGCAGTGATCTATCCATTATGAGCCTTTATTACAAATTGGTGTCAGATACAGCAGTGATCTATCCATTATGAGCCTTTATTACACATTGGTGTCAGATACAGCAGTGATCTATCCATTATGAGCCTTTATTACAAATTGGTGTCAGATACAGCAGTGATCTATCCATTATGAGCCTTTATTACAAATTGGTGTCAGATACAGCAGTGATCTATCCGTTATGAGCCTTTATTACAAATTGGTGTCAGATACAGCAGTGATCTATCCATTATGAGCCTTTATTACAAATTGGTGTCAGATACAGCAGTGATCTATCCATTATGAGCCTTTATTACAAATTGGTGTCAGATACAGCAGTGATCTATCCATTATGAGCCTTTATCACAAATTGGTGTCAGATACAACAGTTATCTATCAAATACAAGTCCTTGTTACCAAATTGTTGTCAGATACTGTGGAGATCTGTCCATTATGAGCCTTTATTACAAATTGTTGTCAGATACTGTGGAGATCTGTCCATTATGAGCCTTCATTACAAATTGTGTCAGATACAGACCTGATCTGTCCTTTGTGAGCTTTTATTACCAAATTGGTGTCAGAAACAGTAGTGATCTATCAATTGCAGGCCTTTGTTACCAAAGAGGTGTCAGATACAGCAGTGACCTATCAATTGTTGGCCTTTGTTTCCCAATTGGTTTGAGATACAGAGGTGATTTATCAATTGTAAGTGTTTGGTTCATCAAATTGAATTAAACACTAAGATTCATATTCTAATGTCCTTTTTTGAATTAATACATGTATAAGTATTTTACATGATGAAAAATATTATTGAAAAAAATAAATTATTTAACGCATTTCATCTCAACTAAATTTTAGACTGCTTTAATTTCAAAGATGTTCCAGACGACAATTTTATGTTGATGAATTTTTAATGGAGGGGGGAGGGGGGGCTTTTGAGGTAGAAAACATAGTTGATAATAAAGAAATTGCTTGCTACTAGCAATTTCTTCATTTCCCACAGTGTTTCACAACATTTTTTTCTTCAGGGGCGTCAAAAAGCATTGTGTGTAAAAATGTTTGAAGAAACCATTCTCTACTAATTGATGTGTTTTGACAGCCGCCGTCATAGCGCAGTTGGTAGCGCGTCGGACTGTCAATCTAGAGGTCCCCGGTTCGATCCCCGACAGCGGCACTCTTCCTTTCCGACTATTTGTCTCTCACCAATGGGTCGATAATCATAGACCTATGTGGGATAGCAGCTGGAGGATAGGAAAGGATGTAATGGTAGTACTGGTGTGAGAAATACCAGGAATCCATTGTTAGGTGCTCCAGCTGCCACGATATGACTGAAAGATTGTTAAAAGCGGCGTAAAACCCCATTCAAACAAACAAACAAATCATGTGTTTTGACATGCAAGTAATGGCAAGGTAGGTTTCCTAATATTGTTGAAGCTGATTTAGGGAGTAGTTAGCAGGTAATCTACTCCACCTCATTGTGTCAGCACAAAACAGTAACTGTCTATATGCAGTTAATTGGCAGTTACAACTGTTTCATGCTGACCCACCTGTTTGTCATTCCATGAAATTAGACTTTGGAAACCATTGTGGAAAATGAAGAAACTGCTTGTGACAAGCAACTTCTTAATTATCCACTCTGTTTTCTTCCCAAAAAGGAAAAAAAAATCATAAATTTAATAAGCTTTAAATTGTCGTCTGCAACTTCTTTCAATTTGGACCAGTCTAAAATTTTGCAACCTGTAAATGGATTAATTAATAAGTAAAAGGATCTTATTCTGCATGAACTTCAGTGTCAAAGCAGCTTGGTTCCATCCCTCGCTTTCCCAGTTGAACGGATGAAATTTAAAGCCGAGGCACTATCTCAGTATGACCTCAGTTGTTGAGAAGGATGTTAAACCTCATACAATCAATAATTGTCTTTTGTCTTTGTTGATTAGTTGTATTGGGATTCAATACCACTTTCAACGATATTTCAATTTCATTGCATGGATAGTGTCTTTTTTCAGGCCATTTTAGCCTATTAACAGACAACAAAATTTTAGACTGGTCCAAATTGAAAGGAGTTCAGATGACAATTCATAGCTTATGAATTTTTAGATTTTTCAACTTTCTAGGTAGAAGACATTGTTAAAAATGATGAAATTGTTTAATGCAAGCAATTTCCTCACTTTCAACAATGTTCTCTAGGAGGGCGTCAAAAAGGTCATTGTGTGGGAATGGGTTTATCTAACAATCTATAAGTCCAGTACTAACAAAACAAAAAGTTGCAATGCCTGAAAGGGACTGCAGCCAGAGGCTCAGATTGAGTAGTCAAGCTAACCCTTTCCCAAACATTGACACCCTGATTGTGGAAAATGAAGAAATTTTCTATCCTAAAAGTTGAAAAATCTAAAATATCATCACATTTTTATTGTCATCTGCAACTCCTTTCAATTTGGTCCAATGTTAAATTTTACCATCTGGTAATGGGTTAACCCATTCCCAAACAACTTTAAAACCCTCTAGTGACAAAAACTATAGAAAACTTTGTGAAAAATGAGGAAGTACCTTGTTCCAATTAATTTCTTGGTTGTCAATAGTGTTTTCTAATCTTAATATCAAAGATTTTTTAAATATCCACTACTGTAAATTTTTGTCTGCTAATAGTGTTTTCTATCCTAAAAGACAAAAATATTTTAGATATTCCCTGATTTTTGTCCGCAGCTTCTGTCAATTTGGACCTGTCTAAAGTTTTGTCTTCTGGTAATGGTTTTAGTCATATTATCTAGTGTAGGGTGAAGGATATTTCAGACAGTATTAATGTTTGCATGTTAATAATGTTAACAAACTTCTCATCTTAAGTCAATTGACATCAGTTGGTAAACATTAATCCTTTGCTTAATCCATTACCAGACGATGAAGAAAAAATAAGGAAGAACTGAAATTGAAAGAACTTGCACACAACAAGTTAAACTTGATGAAATTCCATAATTGTTTGTCTTTTGGGGTATTAAACACTGTGGAAAATGTAGAAATTGCTTGTTACAAGCAATTTCTTCATTTTCAACACTGTTTTCCAAACTCTTTTTTTTTTCTTGAGATGCGTCAAAAAGAGGGAAAGTGTGGGGTTAAGTCTTAACCAATTACCTAGACTGGTCCCTATCGCAAAAATTGGATTTGATGAAATTCGAAAACTCTTTGTCTTTATGACTAGAAAATGAAATTAATTTCTTCATTTTCCGCAATGTTTTCCAAAGCTTCTTGAGTGGCGTAAAAAAGGGTCTGTGTCGGAAGGGGTTAATCAACTCTTTACAGGGAGACAAGTTTTGGATCAGTTCATTTCGGGAGCAGTAGCAGATGACAAACTAGATACATATAAATAATATAAAATTCTTCCAAAAGGTTTAACTCATTCCCACACAGTGACGTTTTTAAACGCCCCTCAATATGAAAGCTTTGAAAAACATTGTAGAGAATGAAGAAATTGCTTGTTACAAGCAATTTCTTCATTATCCACAAAGTTTTCTACCCTAAAAGAGAAAGATTTTGAATATTTCATCAACTTAAAATTGTGTCTACAACTTCTTTGAATTTGGACTGGTCTAAAAATTGCATCATGTGGGAATGGGTTAATCCATTATTTCTCCTAATAAGCTCTTATAAAACACAGTGTTGCCAGGCTGAGATTATCAGACTTAGAGAAATAATGAACTAATTTTTGAAAAACTCCTATGTGAGGGGCTATTTTGAACCAAACTTAGCTAGAATGTTCCTTTTGCAACCCTTTGAAAACTTGTTCATGAAATTTGGATTTGTGAAAAAATTAGCATGTGGCTGGGCATGGCTTATCAGAATGAAGGAATCATAAAATATTATTTAAAAAATCTTCTCCTCCTTTGGAAGAAATGTTCCTCAGTTAACCCTTCTCAAAACATGTTCATAACATTTTGTTTTGTGAAAAAAAAGGGCATATAAGGTTGGGGCTTTTCAAACTAAGAGAAATCATGAAATTCTTTCCTCTGTTAACCCTTCTCAAAACATGTTCATAACATTTTGTTTTGTGAAAAAAAAAGGGATGTGTTGGGGCTTTTCAAAAAAGAGAAATCATGAAATTTGTTATAAATCTTCTCTTCCTAAATCACTTGGCCAATTTGTACCTTTGTTGACCCTTTTCAAAACATGTTAGTGAAATTTTGATTTATGAAAAAATGGGAGCGTGACAAGACAGGCACATAAGACATACACAGATTATGAAATACCGGTAGTTCTTTAAACATCTTCTCATTAACTACTGTGCCAATTTGAACCAATCTTGGCAGGAATGATCTTTGAATGACCCTGATCAAAACTCGTTGTGAAATGGAGAATTGTGAAAATATGTGGTTGTGGCAGGGCAGGGCTTATCTGATGTAAATCATGAAATAAATCACAGATGAACGATTCAGGGCTATTTTGGCCCTCTTGTTTGTTTACTCATTGAATAATAAATGGATTTTGAGCAGAAAATGAAATTTAAATGATTTTACCCTCTATATATCTTATTCTCCATTTAACCAGCTCCTACACTATTTAACTTTTTTACACCCCTGAAGGAAATAGCTTGGGACAAAAAATGTGGAATATGAAGAAATTGCTTGTAACAAACAGCCTCTTTTGTCCCACAATATTTTCCTACCCTAAATACACCCAAACCCCCTTAACCCTTTCCCGTTCAATACGGGATTTTATGTTCCTGTGATTTACGAGCAACAAGCTTGTAACAAGCAATTTCTTCTTTTTCCATAATGTTTTCTACTACATAGGATGGTTTCATTTCAAATGGCATCCAGTTTTCATTGTCATCTGCAACCTCTTTCAAATTGGACTAGTCTAAAATTTCCAAAAACAGGAAAGGGTTAAAGAAAAATAAAAAAAATCATAAAAATGAAATTGCCATCTACAATTTTGTTCAAATTGGACCAACCTAAAATTTGATGTCTGGTAAATGGTTAACCCATTCTAACACAATCCCTCCTTTTTAAGCCAATCGAGAAAAAAGCTTTGGAAAACATTGTGGGCAATGAAGAAATTGCTTATAACAAGCAATTTCTTCATTAAGCAATTTCTTTATACCCCCCACAACGAAGTTATGGGGGGGTATACTGGAATCAGGTTGTCCGTCCGTCCGTCCGTCCGTCTGTCCGTCCGTCCGTCCGTCCGTCTGTCCGTCCGTCTGTCCGTCCGTCCGTCCGTCCGTCCGTGGACATAATTTTGTGTCCTCTTCTCCTCCCACATTTTTTGACCAATTTTGCTGAAATTTTATCTGGTTGTTTCCTATCATATGAAGTTGTGCACCTGCAATTTTCATCTTGATCCAGTCGTTAGTTTCAGAGTTATGCCATTTTGAACTTTTTAATGGGGGGCGGGGGGAGTAATTTTGTGTCCTCTTCTCCTCCCACATTTTTTGACCAATTTTGCTGAAATTTTATCAGGTTGTTTCCTATCATATGAAGTTGTGCACCTGCAATTTTCATCTTGATCCAGTCATTAGTTTAAGAGTTATGCCATTTTGAACTTTTTAATGGGGGGCGGGGGGAGTAATTTTGTGTCCTCTTCTCCTCCCACATTTTTTGACCAATTTTGCTGAAATTTTATCAGGTTGTTTCCTATCATATGAAGTTGTGCACCTGCAATTTTCATCTTGATCCAGTCGTTAGTTTCAAAGTTATGCCATTTTGAACTTTTTAATTGGGGGGGGGGGAGTAGTCAAAATTTAAAATTTCAAAACTCAGTAACCATAAGGGGAGTTACCAAATTTGGTAAGTAACATCATCTTGTTGACCTTTACAAAATATCGAACGGTTTATTTCCTGAGGTCAAATTTTGACCCCGCCCCCCCCTCGGGGGTAAAAAATTTAACATAGGCTCATATTGACTTTACGTGGATATAATTTTGTGTCATCATCTCCTCACACAGTTTTCTTTAACATAGGCTCATATTGACCAACCTTTCCTAATCAATCAACTCTAGCAACAAACACAAAATCAGAAAGAGGTGGAGGGTTGGCAATGTTCATCCACCATGACATGCATGTGATTAAACAGCTTCAAATTCCACTCCTTCATAGAAAAGCCTTTTTAGCGGTGTGGGGGGTATTCTCGTCAGCCCTTGAGGGCGACAGCTCTAGTTATTATCTGCAATGTTTTCTTTCCCAAAATGACGAAAGAAATTCAAATTCCATCAACTTGAAATCGTCTTCTGCAGCATCTTTCAATTTAGACTAGTTTAAAATTTTAATGTCTGGTAAAAGGTTTAAGCTTGTTTACAGATGCCGCAAGTACAGAACTTGAAGTTTGATATATTATCATGATTCAGATTGTTTGATCAAGCAAAAGATGTAAACATCGGTACAGTCAATGAACTTTATAAAGAAGGCGGTAAACTATCACATCCTCGTCTCGATGAAACTATTCTTAAATGTTTTGAACATTATTTATCCGCCCAATTTTGTCTCTTTTTCTTTCTGGATTTTTTAAAAAACATTTCCCTATCAAATCGCTGCTTTTACTGCCATTTTGTATGAGGTAATGTCATATAATAATAATATATGGCAAAAGTAGAAACTTGTGCAAAACTGGATTAACCCTTGTCATGCTGAATAAATTACCTTATTGAATTGCTGTGAAATTAAAAGGCTGAAAGCACTGATAGCACTTGTTATTAAAAAAATCAATATTTCTTACAAAAATAAAATTCATAAACAGCTCTCACAGGAAAAGTACAGGCAGGAGGTGTAGACCAAGATCAGACTGCACTTATGTGCAGGCTGATCTTGGTCTACAACTCCTACCAGAACCGGAATATTCGGGCTCAGCATGACAAGGGTTAATAATGTACCTTTTAATTCCTGCATTATTTTCCACACATTTATCTTTAACCCTTTCCTATTTAAACACGGGATTTTACGCTCCTGTGATTGTATAATTGAGAAAATATTGCGGAAAAAGAAGAAATTGCATGTAATAAGCAATTTCTCCTTTTCTTTTTTACAATATTTTCTACCACATAGGATGGTTTCTTTCCATATGGCATCCAGTTTTCATTGTCGTCTGCAACCTCTTTCAATTTGGACTAGTCTAAAATTTCCAAAAATGGGAAGGGGTGAAGTGACAATGAGTCTTTATACTCTGACAAAGTCTTAAACTTAAAATTTGGCTGCAATTAGGGGATTAACCCATTCCCACTCAATCCCTCCTTTTTACGCCCCTCAAAGAAAAAGCTTTGGAAAACATTGTGGAAAATGAAGAAATTGCTTGGATCAAGCAATTTCTTCATTATCCACAATGTTTTCTATCCAAAAAGACGAAAAAAATTAAAATTCCATCAGCTTGAAATTGTCGTCCGCAGCTCCTTTCAATTTGGACCAGTCTAAAATTCCACTGTGTTGGAATGGGTTAATACTATTTCACCAGGGTTTTAGTCTGACAAGTAAATACGAGTCCCAGGGATGCAAGGAAGTTACCATAAGCTTCTTGAAGCCCTGAAGATATATGGTTGTGGAAAACTGTGTGTGAAAAGGAGAAATTGTTTGTAGCTAGCAATTTCTCCTTATCTCACAATCTTTTCTACTTAATTTGGTAGTTAATCTATTTTATTGCCTTTTAAAATGTCATGTGCTACTTCTTTCAATTCTGGACCAGTATAATGTTTTGTCCAGGCCTGGTTTTGCCCATCCCCACTTAGTAACGCCCCCCAAGAAAAGCAATAGGGAAAATATTGAGTAAAATGAAGAAAAGCGATTTCTACATTCTACACAATATTTTCTATCCAGAAAATTAAAAGAAACCTAAAATTTCATCAACTTTTAATTGTTGTCTTCAACTCATTTCAATTTGGACTAGTGGGAAGTTTTGCCATCTGACAATGGGTTAAATCCTGTTTCACATGGGAAAGGGTAGGTCTAAAGGGTAAATGTTCAATTTACAGATATGGTAAATCATGGTATAAACCACTCAGGTGAACAATATTACAAACTTCCTGTTACGGGCTCGGCTCATTTGCATATTTGACCTCATGATACAAAACCTTCAAGGTCAAATGATTTAACGTTTATCTGAATTTGCAAAATTTTTGAAAAAAATGCTTAACCAGTCAAGATGTTATCATGAATTTCTATAGCTTCGTGTCAAGTTCGAAGGTTCTTAGGCGTCAATTTTTGTTTACTGTCTTGAACTTTTAAAGACAAGTCCAAATTGAAGCCATCACATTTTGCTGAAATAAGATAAAACCTTGGAAAGAACTGTATGGAACCAAGACATCAACTCATGATGAAAGTTGGTTAATCCATTAACCCATTACCAGATGACAAAATTTTAGAATGGTCCAAATTCAAAGATGTTGCAGACCACAAATTTAGGTGATGAAATTCTGGATTTCTTTTATTTTTTGGGTAGAACACATTGTGGGTAATGAAGAAATTGCTTTTAAAACATAACTTCTTCATTTTCCACAATGTTTCCTAAAGTTTTTTTTCATAGGGGCGTCCAAAAGCGTCATTGTGTGGGAATAGGTTAACAGGCTAACCCTCCTTTTGAAGGATTGAAGGAAAATAGATTTTGTTTGAAAAGGAGTAATTGCCCCTGCATTTGATGAGATGGGGACATATTAATTATTCTGTCTCTCTGCGAGCAATAAACTAAACAAAACCATAACATTATGCAGTTGAAGGTAGCTCATATTTGCGACATAGGTTCCTTGCATTGATAGGCATCAGTTGATAGTAAGATCAGGGTCATCAGTCAAGGTCACTTAAAAATGTCATTAAATGTTTAAAAATAAAAACTTAACATTTTGCTCTCATTCAAAGACCTTTCAAGATAAATGACTCATATTTGCGACATAGGTTCCTTGCATTAATAGGCATCATTGGCTGTAAGGTCAAAGTCAGCAATCAATGTCAAGGTCACTTATGAAAGCCAACTTAGCACAAAATCTCAATATTTTGCTGTTATTTAAACACCATACACAAAGATGGTTCATTTTGTAATATCTGAAACCTATGATATGTTTTTCACAATATTTCACTTATTGTACATCTTTAGGAGAGCTCTTTTAATTCAGACTCCTTCTCCTAACCTATTTCCAAACAAACACACTTTTTGCAACAAGCAATTTCTGAATTTTTCACAATGCTTTCTACCCTGAAAGTTGAAGAAATCTGCAATATTTCATAAACCTCTAATTGTCGTCTGTAACATGTTTCAATTTGAACCAGTCTAAAATTTGCCACCTGGTAATTGGTTAAGTAACATTGAAAGTTCACATCTCTTGATCCTCTTTGCTGGTTCTTATATTCCACACATGCATTGTAACGCCATCAGGAGCGTGCTACCCTTGATCCAGGTTTCTACTCTTAAGATCAAGATCAAATGTTCCCTTGCCTATATCTCTTGATCCTATGGTCTGGTTCTTATATTTCAGATACTTGTACGTCTTGGTGAGAGCAAAAAATTCTGTGATTTAGTTAAAGGTTAAGGTATAAGCAGGAGGTCAAAGGTCATATTTTGACCTTGCCATCACCTCTCGATCCTTTGATCTGATTCTCATAACATTCTACACAATTGATAAGTAAAAGAGCTCTGCTATTGATGCAGGTTACTCTGCCAAAATTTAAGGTCTTAGAGGAAGGTCAAATTTTCTATTTTTCCTTCAATAAGAATCCAGCACCAATATGTGTAGTTGTTGTTATTACTTCAGACAGACAAAGGGATACTAGACTGTGTGATATTTGTTTGTCTGTCTGTCTGTCTATCTGTCTGTCTGACAGTGGCTATACAATAAGAACCATGGTAAACATCTTGCCAGGGGCTCTTTCTACATAACCTTTTCCTGTTCAAACCCTGGTTTTTTGCATCCTTATGATTTTAATATTGAGAATCCATTGTAGAATAAGAAGAAATTGCTTGTAGCAAGCGAATTTCTTCTTTTTCAACAATGTTTTCTACTCTTCCGAATGTTTTTTTTTTTCAAATTCAATCCACTTTAAATTTTTGTCTGCAAAACCTTTGAATTTGGACTTGTCTAAAATTTTGCAAAACAAGAAAGGCTTTAACAAAGTTAAAAGAAAGTGTCATAATATCAAATGTTCAGGTGACTTTTACAAACAAGGGCACGTTCAGAAGCATGAATTGTTTCATCTCATCAAATATTTTTCCTCCTTTTGAAGCATAAACAAGCTTGTGGCAGATAACTACAAAGTGATATTCTTCATCTCATTTTGTACTTGTATTCCAGAGCAAATTTTGCATGTCAACCGAGTTTGAGTTAATGCTTGGAGATTTTGAAGTTTGCTCAACAAACATTATAAATGTTAAGAATGAGTGAACATGCTGTTATCTGTAATCATTGCTGACATAGGTTAAGTATGATTTCCTGTCACTTGTTTGCTTTAACATTGTATAAAAATGATCTGAAAGTATGTGAAATACATTCCTTTGCTTGCTTTACACGCAGCAAAAATATGGATGGCAAACGAAAATTTCTAACAGTTACACTGGAATGCATGGTTAGGTGATCAGCAATAGTGAAGAAACAGAAAGCAGCTTAACCCATTACCAGAGTTTACCAAATTTTAGACTTGTCCAATATGAAAGATGTCACGGACAGCCATTTTATTGATAAGATTTCAAAAGTTTTTGTACTTTGGTTGTAACAAGCTATTTCTTCATTTTCTACAATGTTTTCTAAAGCTGCTTTCTTGAGGGGCATAAAAAGTGGGATTGTGTGTAATGGTTAAGGTCTTTTTTAAGATATGTTTTTATATGTTCACACAGTAACTTGGCAATAAAGGCTGAAAAATTCATAATGCTAATGTGCTGAAAATAGCAATTGAGGAAACATTGTGTAAAATGAAGAAATTGCTTGTAACAAGCAATTTCTTCATTTTGCACAATGTTTTCCATTCAGAAAGTTGAAAAAATGTAAAATTTCATAAGCTTTAAATTGTGGTCTGCAACTCCTTTTAACTTTTAACTTGGACCAGTCTAAAATTTGAATGTTTGGGTATGGGTTAATTGGACCTTTTTTCTAATGACTGAAAGAAAAACCAGAATTTTGACCTTGACAGGAGAAATCTTTGTGTCAGCCTGTGTTATGATACAACTAGAGGTTATCTCCAGGCAGAAGTACATTGAAGATTAGCTGTCTGTTTTTTGCGCATGAATCATCAAATTTAAGTATTATCTCTGATTGATTGATATGGTCTTGGCTTTTTCAATAATATTGCAATCAACAGTTAAAATTCAGTTCTGAACACATCTAACCATTGACCACTGACAAGCTTACTTTGGGACAAACCGGCCACTGTCATAGTGCAGTTGGTAGCGCATCAGTCTCCCAATCTTAAATCACGGGATGTCATGGGTTTGATTCCAAGCGGTAGCACATATCCCTTCCGACATTTGTCTCTCACCAATGGGTGTATAATCATAAACATAAGTGGGATTGCAGCTGGAGGGTAGGAAAGGATGTAATGGTGGTACTGGTGTGAGATATACCAGAAATCCATTGTTAGGTGCTCCAGCCGCCACGATATGACTGAAAAGTTGTTAAAAGCTGCATTAAACAACATTCAACCAACAAACAAAATTGGAACAAACCACAAAGTTAAATTGTTGAACAATTCTGTTGCGATGTTCTATAATACTGATGTTTGCTGGGTTTAGATACCCACTATAGGAGCGGATTAGTGGTTTTATGCTAGACTCTAGTGTTAAGAGACCCTGGTTTGATCCCTGCTTCCCCAGTCCTTTGGATGAGGCTGTAAACAAAGGCGCTGTCTCTATATCAGCTCAGTTGTTGAGTAGGATGTAAAACACCATACAATTGTAGACTTTTTCAACATTCTAGGTAGAAAACATTGTGAAAAATGAAGAAACTGCTTGTTGCAAGCAATTTCTTCAATTTCCACAATGTTTTACAAATTTCTCTTGAGGGGTGTCATAAACGTCATTGTGTGGGAATGGGTTACATTGGCTTACCATGTCTGGCCACAGAGCTCTCTTTGTATTCTTTATTCTAGATCAGATTATCAGATCTTACATAGTGTCTCTGTATGTATTTTTCAGAACTGCGGAAATAAGTGCTCAAGGAGACACTGTGTTATCAGGTTTGATCTGTATTGAGGGGTAAAGAACGGGTTTATCTCTGTCTTGAAGGGGGGGCATGGATACTCCGATATGGAAAAAATGTCGTTAAATTGTAACAAGAGTACTTCAACACTTCCTCACTTACATAGGAATTATAATACCCACCTTTTTGTCCTTGAACTGAAAAAAAAAAAATGAAAAGATTGTTGTGTCAGTAATGACATTACAGTTTTATCAAATTACCACAGAATCACACTTTTTGAAACCCCGCAAGAAAAATGTTCGGAAAAACAATGTCGAAAATGTGGAAATCGCTGGTCACCAGCACTTTCCGCAATTTCAACATTGTTGTCTACCCATAAAGAGTTTCAAAAAGTTGTATGCAACTTTGTTGATACCGAACCAGTTGAAGTTTTTGTAGTTTGGTATTGGGTTAACCCATTCCCACACAACAAAATTTTAGACCAGTCCTAATTCAAAGAAGTTGCAGACGACAATTTGAAGTTGATGAAATCTTTAATATCTTTGTCTTTTGAGGTAGAAAACATTGTGGATAATGAAGAAATTGCTTGTGACAAGCAATTTCTTCATTTTTCACAATCTTTCCCAAAGCTTTTACATTGAGAGGCGTTTAAAAGCGTCTTTGTGTGGGAATGGGTTAATAGATGACAAATTTATGAATAGACAGAAGACAGTTACTGTTTGTTTAATGTTATTTACATTTATCTTCCATTTGGTCAGGGCTCATATGGGGTCCCCCATTTTATTTCCAGCCATGGGGAAAATCCTTTCTGACATTTGTCAGAATCATAATCATAGTCCCATTGGGATGAGTAGCTAGAGGCTCGGAAGGGAAAATGTGATTGTACTGGCGTGAAAAATACCAAGAATACCTGGTTAGGTGCTCCAGCTGCCACAATATGAATGAAATGCTGTTAAAGGTGGTTTTAAAACCCCATATGTCCATTTGGTGAACCACGTAAGCTGTATGTACATATGTGGTGAAACCACAAGTTTGAATATAGCTTTTATTGTTCAAAAGTGAAATATTCATTGATCTTTCATGCAATACTTAATACGTTTCTACACAATCATGCTTTCTTACGTACTTAACCCTTTCCTGGTTAATCCCTTGTTTTTACGTCCCTGTACGCACTTAAAGAAAAATGTTCAAGAAAACATAGTGGATATGACTGAAACGTTCAACTTTAAATCCAAATCAACTAATTAATCAACTATTTGTATTCTTGAGCAATATGAAACTTACATGTAATTCAATGAAACACAAAATATTGAAAGGAAAACAATGTAGGTAAGAATTGCTTGTGTCTGACAAGCAAATTCATCTTTTCCCACAATGCTTTCCTTTTGGTGATAAAAACTCTAGTATGGAAAAGAGGCAAATTTATTTATGTCTGCATGGTTTGGAAATATATAGTTGTCAAATGACTACAGATCAGAAGGACCTACAACATTGGAGCTATTTCTACTCCTCCCTAAAATTCATCTTCAACCATGGGATGTCATGGGTTCGATCCCCAGTGGCTACACATATCCTTTCCGACATTTGTCTCTCACAAATGGTTGGATAAAAATAAACCTATGTGGAATAGCAGCTGGAGGCCAGGAAAGGATGTAGTGGTAGTACTGGTGTGAGAAATACCAGGAATCCATTGTTAGGTGCTCCAGTCGCAATATGACTGAAATACTGTTAAAAGTGGCAATAAACCCCATTCAATCAATCAAACCTTCCTAAAATTCACAGGTGATAGGCTTGAGAACTGGTGTTCGTGCTGGGTACTTGTATTTTGTTCTTTTGGAAATAGCAGTTGACAAGAATATATATATCAAATGAGAGATTTCTTTTAACCCATTCCAACACAGTGGAATTTTAGACCGGTCCAAATTGAAAGGAGCTGCAGACGACAATTTCAAGTTGATTGAATTTTATTTTTTTCCGTCTTTTTGGATAGAAAACATTGTGGATAATGAGGAAATTGCTTGATCCAAGCAATTTCTTCATTTTCCACAATGTTTTCCAAAGCCTTTTCATTGAGGGGCGTAAAAAGGAGGGATTGAGTGGGAATGGGTTAACCCATTACCAAACATCATTATTTTGAGTTGTTCCAAATCGAAAGAAGTTGCATACAAGATTTTTAAGTGTGTGTAATTTGAAAAAAGTCAGTTATGTCTAAATATGGTATAAAACATTTTGGGGAAAAAAAAAGAAATGGCTTGTTACGTGCCCATTCTCCCTTTCCCACAAAGTTTTCTTGGCCAAAAGGCATTATGAGTGGTAATTGGTTAAAACCTTTTTGACCAACAAAATGCATTATTGTCTACATAGGATAATTCATTTTGTTCATGTTCTTTGAACCTTGTTATTGCTCAATGTTCTAAAGGTTAATTATGGAATGTTTTTAATTGAATTTATCTGATTTTTGATAAGGTTTGGTTACATATCTGTGACATATTCTTTTGTTTTTGATATAATATAGTATATAAGCTTTTGAGCAATTTGTCATGAATGGAAAAATAAGGGGGTTTGTATGCCCACACACAGAAACATTGGCTCTATAATGTGTTTGAATGTCCGTTTGAAAACATTTTTAGACTCAAAATAACATTTGCTTGTGTATTTTTTCCAGAAGTATTGTTTCCAGAGAGATCCTTTCATATTAATCCATTCCCATATGTCTTGCATATTTCACCTCAAAAAAAAACTTTTGGAAAACATTGTGGATAATGGATAATTGTGGATAATGAAGACATTACTTGTATCAAGTAATTTCTTCCCTTTTAGGCCCAGGCCATGTAATGAGGCTGATCATATCGATGGATCAGCACGAAACAGTTGTAACTGCATATAAACATATAGGCAGTTACAACTGTTTCATGCTGACCCATTGATAAAGAGATATCTCTGTCTGTGTATGAGTATGTGAAGGGGCTGGTCCAATTCTTATCCAAAGCATATCTTTACTAAATGAGGGATTTCAAAATACTTTGCACAGTTTTCTCCCTTATCCCATTCCCACACAATGATGCTTTTGGACGCCCCTCAAGAAAAAGAACTTAAAAAAAATTTGGTGAAATGGAGAAATTGCAATTTACACAATGTTTTCTACCCAGAAAGTTGAAAAAAAGCTATTACGTTATAAATTGTAAAATGTTGTCTGCTACTCCTTTCAATTTGGACCAGTCTAAAATTTTGCCGTCTGGTAATGGCTTAATAAGTACATGTGCTATGTACTTCCAAGTTCTGAGTCACAATTGAAGATCATTTGACAAGCACTTAGCCCATTCCCACACAATAACCCTTTTAAATGCCCCCTCAATATGAAAGTTTTGGAAAACATTGTGGAGAATGTAGAAATTGCTTGTTACAAGCAATTTCTTCATTTTCCACAATGTTTTCTACGCTTAAACTTGAAAAAATCTAGAATTTCATAAACTTTAAATTGTTGTCTGCAGCTCCTTCCAATTTAGACCAGTCTAAAATTTGATCGTGTGGGAATGGATTAAGCAGGGGCATCCCTGTCTGTGACACATTTTTAGCTGAAAATTAACCCTTGACTTGTTGATACCAAGAATATTTTAGGTTTATCAGGAAATACTGAAAAAGATTAGCCTACACATAATCTGGTAATGGGTTAAGGTTTAAATAACTAGAGTAATGAATCTAAATTTCCTGCCTGCATATTAAGTTTCAAAAGAAAATGAAAACTACCAAAAGCTCTACAGTGAAGGGTGTTTTAATCTAATGATCATTTTGACAAGTTAAGCCCACCTATAGAGCTAATTACAAGTAACATTAATTACCCATAATCTTGTCTTAATCCTAGTTATGCTGGCACTAAAATATTCCTGTTTTGACAGGGGCTTAAACAAATCAACCAGTTTGTATGTGCACTCTGATCTGAGTCTACACCATATGTTTGCCCTCTTCAAGCCAGAGTTATTTTTATGTCCAGGATCAAATATCAGACCATATTATTTTACTGTTGCCCATCCGCCATTCTGTCTAGAAAAACTTACTGTAAGCCTATTCAAGATACAATTTACGTGATGATAGATCTAATTGATCTGCAGATACCAAGGTATAGGTCATGTTACAAGGTCAAGGTCAGTTATCAAGGTCAAACTTCTGCAAAACTCAACCAAAAAACTTAACATTTGCAAATACTTTAAGCTTATTCAACCTACATTGCTAATATTTAGCATGATGATAGATCACATCAATATGCATCTGCAGAAACCAAGGTCAAGGTTATGTGAAAAGGTCAATGTCATGGTTTAACCTCTGCAAAACTTAACCAAAAATCTTATAATTTACAATTTCTATTAGCAATTTTTGCTCAGCTGTTTTCATATTAGCGTCGTTCGCGTTGGCTAAGGCGTTTGCGTTGGCGTGACAAACTTTAACCTTGGTCATATCTCTTTTGTCATTGAAGATGTCCTCATGAAACTTGGCATGTGTATTGGCCATCACAAGAGCTATCTAGACTATCAAGGGGGATAACTCTAAAAGCGTTTTTGTTAGAGTTATGTCCCTTTTTTGACTTAGAATTTTTGCATTATCCAGCACCTGCAACCGAGCGTTGGCACCTGTGGGCGGTGTTCTTATTAAGATAGAATGTTCATATTTAGTTATATGATAGATCTCATTAATTACCTTATTCCTCTTCTTGAGACAAAGTTAATTTGATAGAAAAAAATCACACGTTTTCAGCGGCACAGCAACCTTCCTCAGGTGTAATCCTTTGATTGAACATGTTTGTTTGCGCAACGTCAAGGTAATGTTGACGTCACTTATAAATGATAAAACGACCCTAGATAACGTCATGATTATCCGGCCCTTTTGGGTTTAAACAGATAGTAATTTGCTACATCCAGCCAAGAGTACAATGATTCTGAATTAATAAACATAGAAGGAGGCTAAGAAGTCGCTTGTAACAAGCAAGTCCCCAGAAAGCCACAATGTTTTCATCAAATTTATTTATAAAAGGTACGAAAACAAACTAAATGCAAATGCATGATTATACTACAAAATACATTATTTGTGAGCGACCAAAACCTTGAACAAGAAGGAAATCATTTCTTACCTGTCTTAGGGAAAAATGGAGAAAAATCTGTATTTCCACACCACTGCCCTGGTTACATTCTTGTGATTCGAAATATTCGAAGAAGTCTGTTCTGATCTGGGCAGATTTTCTGAAAAAGTATAGCTACCCAGTTAACCAATTCCCACACAATAATGCTTTTTGAGGCCCCATAAGAAACAATAATTGGGAAAACATTGTGTAGAATGAAGAAATTGCTTGTCACAAGCAATTTTTTTCATTTTTTGCAATGCTTTCTTCACAGAAAATTGAAAATCTTAACAATTCATAAACTTTGAATTGTCGTCTGCAACTCCTGTCAATTTGGACGAGTCTAAACTTCAGTTGAGTGGGAATTGGTTAAGTGTTGGCCTTTGAATTCTAGTAAGATGATGGCTGATTTTGGATTAAGTAAGATAACCACAGCTCAAAACTCAAGGTCACATATTAACTTTAATAAGAAATTGGTTTTGAGATCAAAGGGCTCTGTTGATTAGATTGAAAAACACCAACATATTACAAGTGTTTCTCTGAGACTTAGTGTAAGCCCGATTAGCTCAGTTGGTAGAGCACTTGACTTCAAACCTCAAGATCACAGGTTCGAGCCCTGGGCTGACCATATCAACTAACTAACTAACTGTCTTTCGGATGAGACGTTAAACCGAGGCCCCGTGTGACGATGCTATCCATCGAGCACGTTAGAGAACCAGGCGGGGCTCTCAGTAGTTTCGTCCTGTATCCTTGCACTATCCCCCGTAACAGCTAACTGTCTTCTGGGGGCGTCGCTCATATGGGCATGTGCTACGGTAGCGACGATAAATAAACGGAAATACACACAGACTTAGTGTCAAAGGACAAGGTGTCAAATTCAGGTTGTTAATTCTTGTCATGCTGAATAAAATCTAAGTAGGTAAATCAGTGGACTGAAAGCACTGGAGGACTACTTATTGGTGGTCAATATTCATTTTGAAAATCAATTATTGAAACAGCTTTTACTTAAAGGGAACAAACAGGTGGTGTAGACAAAGAACAGGCTGCACATTTGTGCAGGCTGATCTTTTTCTATACCTCCTGCCAAGATAGGAATATTCCAGGTTCAGCATGACAAGGGTTAAGATCACTCTGAATTCATTTTTTCGTAAAATGATGAATTATCATGTTATAAATAATTTCTTCATTGTTGTCTACAACTTGTTTCATTTCAGACCAGTTTAACATTTCGTCACCATAATAGTGATTCAATTGTCAATAGCTTTTGTTCAAAATGGTACAGCAATACTCAGGATTGTTAGGTTAAGGATTAATGTTAAACTTCATGAACTGCGACAATGAACAAAGTGAAACATTTCTTATCTTATTGTATTAATCTTTTAAATACTTCTGTGCCGAACACCTCTTCTCTGTCTACTTAAGGACATGATATTCAATCATAGATTTTTCAACCCTTTAACCCATTACCAGATGACACAATATTAGACTTGACTAAATTTAAAGAAGTTGCAGACGACAGTTTTTTAGTTTGCTGAATTTAAAGAATCTTTGTCTTTTTAGGTCGAAAATATCGTGGAAAATGAATAAATTGCTTGTCTCAAGCAATTTTTCATTTCCCACAACGTTTTCCAAAGCACATTTCGTGAGAGGCTTCACTATGTGGGAATGGGTTAAGCCAGTATACAATCTGTAGGTGGCCATTGCATTAATGGCCCTTTAAAATACAAAATGAACTTTTTTTTGACGAAATGGCCCGCGTGTTCAAATTCTGTGAGTAGTTTTGCTTCTGCTTTCATATTCAACTTCTGTTTGGTTGAATGCAACTTTCACTGTCAGTCATGCTGCGAATCCCGAATCTAATGACAATGTTGTTTAGTGCAAAGTCTTAACTGGAAGGTAAGCAAAGTATGGTTTTGATGGTTCCTGGATCAGTAACAAGAAGCTACTTGACTTCCAGGGAGACTGTAGTATCATGTTTTTATCCATTACCAGATAGCAAGATTCTAGACTGGTCCAAATGCAAAGAAGTTGCAGACAACAATTAAAAGTTTATGAAATTTTAGATTTCTTCAACTTTTTTGAAAAGAAAACTGTGTAAAATGAAGAAATGGCATGTTACAAGCTTAATTTCTTACATTTGTACTATGTTTTCCAAAGTTCTTTTCTTCAGAGGCTTCTAAAAGTGCCATTTTATGGGAAAGGGTTAAAGCCATTCCCCCCCCCCAAAAAAAAAAAAACACGTAGAAAAATTAATAAGAAAACTATACTCAAGGTCCAAAAGCATAAATATAAATGACAATTGAAACGATAAGCCTAAAATTCATGAAAGAAGTTTGGATATTTTACATTTTGACCCACCACAATTTCAGGTTTGCTTACATAAAACTGATGTTTTAACTTTCGCTAGTCATTTAAACAACTAGCTAGGTCACAGAGATTAACAAAGTTGTCCGTATAGTTTAATCACCAACACATAGTTTATTACAGCCAATGCCAAAAAATTAGGGAATGTTTCGGGTAAAGAATCGGGTGATTTGACTCAATTTCAAAATGTAAACAAACATGTTAAAATCGATGGAAAAAACCCCACAAAATAGCCATTCCAGAGAACTTCACTCTTATCCTCCTTTTGCACATTGATATTATGTTTTCTTTAGTGACCAAATAAATGATAGGTTGTTCAAAAAAATTTTCCTTCCTTGGAGGGAAGATTTGATTCTGGACAAGAAGAAAATGTCTTACTTCAGTTGGGATACGTGAGAAAAATCTGCATTTCAAAACCACTCTATGTAACTGTCTTGCCCAATCATAGCTATTATTGTGAAATCTTAATTGGACTTGTGAATTGGTCGAATGCTGGCCATGGCGATGGACTCCTCTTGCCCTGTCCACTAAGCTCAGACAGGAAGTTACACTCCAATATCAAATGGTGTTATTTTGCAATATTCGTGACCAGTAGCATGTAATGAAAAAAATAGAATGGTTGTTTGGTGGCCTAAACGCCATTGCTACAGCTTTAATAA
Organism: Fragum fragum; assembly: GCA_946902895.1. Taxonomy (NCBI): domain Eukaryota; kingdom Metazoa; phylum Mollusca; class Bivalvia; order Cardiida; family Cardiidae; genus Fragum; species Fragum fragum. Next base: position 17,785,016 of record OX336365.1, on the reverse strand, counting down.
TCTGTATTTACAAAGTTTGAGTTGCCCTAAAAAATTAACAAATTTTCATCACATAAATGAGGGCTAAGTTTTGATTGAAAGTTCACTTCAAGTTTCAATGATTTGATTGGTCGATTGGTTCTTTAATTGACAGCCATGCAAATTAGAATATAGGTTGGGAATCATTTGCTGCTTTTGAATGTGCTGGTCAGCAATTTCTTCTAAATGAAAGAAACTGCAGGCGACAAAATTCCAACTAGATCGAATTCTAAATTTTTCGTCATTTCTGATAGAAAACATTGTGGATAATAAAAAAATTGCTTAATTCAAGCAATTCCTTCATTTTCCACAATGTTTTTCAAAGCTTTTTTCTTTAGATGCATAAAAGGGAAGAATTTGTGGGAATGGGTCAAGGTATCACCATGAAAAAATTTCAGTCTGGTCCAAATTTAAAGAAGTTGAAGTAGAGGATTTTTAGTTGATATAGAATTTTAAAGAAAAATTGACTTTTTCAGTAGAAAACATTGAAAGAAATTGAAAGAAATTGCTCATAACAAGCAATTTCTTCATTTGCCTAATAACTCCAAAAGCTTTTTTTCTTTACAGGCGCAAAAGTGTGGAATTAATTGTGTGGAAACCGATTAACCTTTCATGCTTTTCAAAATCCTCTAAATAATTGAAGGCTGAAAGCACAGAAAGCATTGTGTTTCAATATTTATTTTCAAAAATTCATCCTATAAACGATTGTGGCTAAAAGCCTGAAGCAGGTGGTGTAGACTAGGATTAGACTGCACACCTGTCTTGATCGATCTTTCCCTCTACCTCCTCAAAAAAGGAAAATTCCATGTACACTATGACAAGGATTGCAAATAAATTTATGCAAACACTTAGATTATGCTGTTTGAAAGAAAAAGGGTGTCAGTTTTTTAACCCTTTCCTGTTCAATTCCTGGTTTTTATGTCCCTGTGTTTTTTCGAGCCCGCTTGCGAGACATACTTGTCATTATGACAAGTCGGTGTATGTGTGTTAGTCTGTCAGTTAGTCCGTCTTTCGTCCAAATTTGTCTGGATAAACACTCCTACATTTATGGATGGATTTCAAAATAACTTGGCACAATTATTCTCAATCATGAGTAGATGTGACATTTGAAAGAATTTTTGGATAGTTCTAATGTCAAGGTGTAAGCTCATGATCAAACACTAAAATTTTGATTGTCAAGAGCATGTCTTCTACAATAATTATAATGGATTTCAAAATAAATTGGCACAATTATTCTCCATCATTAGTAGAAGTGCCATTTGAAAGTATTTTTTGGATAGCTTCAAGGTCATAGCTCAAGGTCAAACAATAAAATTGTGCTTGTCCGTAGCATGATGCCTACACTTATGAATGGATTTCAAATTAATTTCAAAGATATTGTGCACATTTAAGAATTGATTTAAAAAAAAGAAAATATATGACACAAATATTCTCTGTTATGAGAGATTGATGATCAAGGTCAAGTTGATGGTCAAAACTTTTGGGGCTTGACAGCAGTTGTCCTGGGACAACCATCTAGTTATATTTAAGAAAACATTTTGGAAATAGAAGAAATTGCTTGTAACAAGTAATTTCTTCTTTTTCCACAATATTTTTTATCCTACAGAATGGTTACTTTTCAAATTAAATCAACTTTCATTTTTTGTCTGCAAAACCTTTGAATTTTGACAGGTCTACAATTTTGCAAAACAGAAAAGGGTTAAGAAAAGAAATGCCATGTTGAAATTTCTCCTTTTATCTAAGGTAGACACCTGAGGACTACCATATAATTACCTCATTAACAAAACCAGCCTAATACGGCATTGTGTCAGCCATGAAATGATCATTAGTCGGGTTATTAAGTGTAATTATTTTACATAAATAGCCTGTCAGTCATGTAGCTCAGCAATTTTGTGATAAAAAGAATCGTGATAATTTCATATGCTGGTGTCCATGTTACCTTTCTTAGCACGGCAACCATATTTGTACATGTATTGATTCTAACCCACTCCCACACAATGATGCTTTTTGACACCCATCAAGATGAAATCATTGGGAAAACATCCTTTCCTATTTTACAAAATTTTAGACCTGTCCAAATTCAAAGGTTTTGCAGACGACGATTTAATGTCTATTTTATTTGAAAAATAACCTATCAGTAGGGTAGAAAATATTTTGAGAAAAGAAGAAATTGCTTGTGACAAGCTTGTGTCATTTTACACAATGTTTTCAACCCAGACAGTGGAAGAATTCTAGAATTTCATAAATTTTAATTTGTTTTTCGCAACTTTTTCAACTTGGACCAGTCTAAATTTTTGCCCTCTGAAAATGGGTTAAGATACGGTCTTGAAACTTCTTGTGTATCTATCCTCTTTCCAACATTTCACTGCTTCCTTTATATGTTGTCTACAATTTCTTTCAATTTAGACCACTCTAAAAATTTGTCAATTATAAATGGGTTAACCAATTTGCCATAGATTAGTTACTAGTATTTCTGTCTTTTTCAGTAAGTCCATCTCGTGATCATGTGTTCCATTTGTCTTTCCCCCCAGAGTGGAAATATGATGACATAGCCAAGTTGTTCACTGGATTTGGTAAGTAACCTTTCTCAGTGAAATTGCTTCCCGAGAACTATGTAACGGCTGTGTAGAGAGACTGCTCAAGACCTGCTATAGTATTAAAGTTTGCTTGTCAGACAGTAACTGACTGATCGCTGTCAGCCTACTTACTCTGTTGGCCGAACCAATTGACTCCGACAGGAAGTTCCCTTTCGATTTTAAACGAAGAACTTATAGCTGGTAGCATGTAACAAAAAAGTAAAATGGTTGGTTGGTAACCTTATCTACATTCCAGTTACCAAACCAACAAAAATATTTTTCCAAATGGCAGCCAATGTCAGAATTCATAGCTCTATTACAGGCTAAATGAATGGTTTGATTACTGGTAGTCAACTGATTTCTTGATTGACAGCAGTCAATTCAGTCAGAGTGTCTGGAGTGAATGAAAAACCTAGATGAAAGAACAAGAGTATAATCTTTTCCCGGAGTGGAAATAGTCTTAACCCTTGTCATGCTGAACCCAGAATATTCCGGTTTCTGCAGGAGGTGTAGACCAAGATCAGCCTGCACATAAGTTCAATCTGATCTTGGTCTACACCTCCTGCTTGTACTTTTTCTGCCAGAGTTGTTTATGAAATTGATTTCTTAAAGAAATATTAATTTTTGAACCACAATTTCTTTAAGTGCTTTCAGCCCTTTGATTTACAGCATAACAGTAGGTAATTTATACATCATGACAAGGGTTAACCAATACATTGAAATTTTTTACCAGTTCAAATTCTAGCAGACGATAATAACAAGAATAGACCTTTTCACGGTCTCACAGCGCATGCGTCAAATCGAATCTCGTTAAAGGCGATATTTACCCGAGACTTTGTCACGTGATCGATTGCGGGGAGTCGATAATTTATCACTATATAATCCTATATAAATTGTCTATTTTGAAGAGCAAAAATTAAGGTTAAAAATAAAAATTTTGGTGCAAAAAGGGTTTCAATATGTGGGCAGATGTATGCAGACTAGTTGTAGCGAGTAATATTGATGATATTATCGTGTATTAGTAACAAAATTAAGTTTAAAACGACCTGGTGTCTAGGCCATATGAAACATTACGTACCTCGAGTTTTGCGAAAATTACCCATTCATACAATAATAACTCCTACGAAATAAGATATTTTGGACATATTTTAACCCCCCCCTCACACACATACAAGGAAGGAAAAGTGAATAGTTATAGTTTGACGCTCGACGCAAACACTGAATGATTACGTTGATGAATGGAAAATCCCGCCTTGCAGTATACGGACAAGTGTCAAACATCTTGACAGATATAATATTGACTAAAATAACATTCCAATATTAATCCATTCCCAATGAATGAATTTTTTGACTGGTCCAAAAGAAGCTGCAGACGACATTTTAGAGCTAATGGAATTTAATTGTTTATTTATTTTCTTTTTTTCCTTATGGGACAGGAAAAATTTGTGGTTACCGAAGAAATTACTTTATCCAAGCAATTTCTTCATTTTCCACAATGTTTTCATATGCTTCTTCTCAAATTGACATTCGCAGCGTTCTGGTAATAGAAGTGTTGGAGGAAAGGAGAAAATATATTCTTTGATTTATATAATCTGCTTCTAGTCTAGATATGCCATATACTGATTAAAAGGTGCATGGAAATTCAAAATTGAGAGCACTATATATTAACGAAAAAAGGATTATTGCAGAAATCATAATAGTATGATGACAATGTTAACAGTGCGAAGAAAAGAATGAAAAATAGAAATAATCAAATATTATGATTATAATGGAGTGCTGTTCGGTAAACAGTCTTGATGTAAAGGGTTCCCTTTGGTATATCACATATCTATATGGTGTTATGTGTAGACTGCAACATGTCACCAAGCATCCAATAAACAACACCGCACACTCTTTATGTATATTAGTAAAATTTAGGAATTGATGAAACAAATTTGCCTTCTTATGTTTCAACTGATATGCCGCCAAGTCCTGGGCTCTGATCGGCCAATCAAAGAATCCGACCAGACGTCGTTTTCAATCGGCACGGGAATATTATTGCATAGTGTTTATTTATTTATCATTATCATTTCAATCTTTTACCAAAATGAAAATAAATTGAATACGCTTAACAACTTTGAGTGGATACTTTTTGCTGTGGGATATATATTATCCTAAAATGATGGGTGGAAATGACAATTGTTGCGTGGCAGATTGTAGATCGACAAGGCATATCTCTAATATATCCTTCCATAGAATTCCGAAGAAACCGGAGTCTAGAAGAAAATTATCGATAAAGGCAACTTGAAGAGTCCTCCATGGAATAAATAAATTTGCACCAACGAATAATTCTTTATTTTGTGGTCGACATTTTGTGAATGGGAAGAGAAGTGATGATCCAACGTCTGTGGACTTTATACCGACAATGAATCTTCCGGTGATTTGCCAGTAACAAAGGAGAGCTACTGTTTCCAGTATGAAATCATTCAAATATGACAGAGCAGTAGAAACCCTTGTGAAAGAAAACTGTAGCGTGTGTAACACCAAGAAACGCGTTTTGTTGCCAGAAATTGATCTTAGAAATGTGCAGAACGAAGTTCAGATTTCACATGAGTGGTCTGATGAAATGACAGAATGCGAAATGCTGCATTGCCAAATCCCCTGCGAGTTACAATTTCAATTAAAATGTAACGTAAGTTTGGTAGGATTTTCCCTGGTATGAAGCAAGGACACGGGAACTGATTAAATACAAGCTGGTATTTTCCACAGTTTTTTCAATGTGACTGAGTCTCTGGACAAATCCCTCTTCAAAGTATTTAAACGCCTTCAACGACTTGTAGGCCCGGACGCTTTCTTTGTCAAACGATTTGTCCCGCGATTCCACTAAATATTTTTTTAATTTTGATATGTCAAAGGCCGGAACATTTTTCAAACCATTTTCCCATCTATTGTTCGGATTTGTAAACACTGACTTCACAAAAAGAAACTTGTTTTCTGACATTTTAACACTGTTAAAGTCGGGTCATATCAGAATTTCCTGTCAGAGGTGAGTGGGTGGCCAGAGATCCGTCAAATGATCCATCCGTCCATTTCAGGTAGTTACCACGTAGACTGGATAGACGATGTATCAGTATTCATAGTTTTGTCTAGTCAATCAGACATAGATAGAGGTAGGTGAAACCCTTTTACCGTTTTTTTCGAAATTTTGGTCCTCTCCAAATTCAACAATTTTGCAAACAAAAATTCAAAGTTGATTTTATTTGAAAAATGAACCTTATGTAGGGTATAAAATATGTGGAAAAAGAAGAAATGGCTTTTACAAACATTTTCTTCTTTTTCCACAACGTTTTCTCAAGTTTAAAAAAAACTAGGATGTAAAAACCAGGGAATCTATAGGAAAGGGTTAATGTTTTACTCTTCAATAGATTTAACCCTTTCCTGTTCAATCCCTGGAATTTTAGGTCCCTGTGATTATATAATTGAGAAAACTATTCGAAATAAGAATTTTTTTAGAGTAAAAAGTTCAAAAAAGATTTCTTTATACTATATGTTTCCTGCAAATCAATTATCTGCGCTGCCTGCCATTGCCAATGCCAAATTTCTTGTAGTAGAACACAACTTAATCCATTGTTAGACGCCAAAACGTTAGACTAATCCAAATTGAAAGATTTTACAGACATTTTAAGGTCAGTGAAAGCATCAATTGCCTTTCAGAGATAAAAATGTTGTGGGAAATGATGAAAAATGCTTGTTACAAGCAATTTCTTAATTTTCATAATGTTTTCCAAAGCTTTTTTAAAGGGTCATACAAAGGCATGATTGTGTGCAAATGGGTTAATTTACTTGTTGCACAGAATTGCCTTTAGAAAGAGTCCAGCTTTATTTCTAGAGATTACTAGTACTAATTTTTAGTAATCAAGTAATCTTTGTGCTGAGATAGTGTCAAAATTTATGGTAATAAAGATTTAATCATAAAATTGTCATTTTACCAAGCAAATGCCTCCATAATATTTACACATGTTGTACTAGTGTGTATTTGCGTTTATTTATTGTCGCTACCGTAGCACATGCCCATATGAGCTACGCCCCCAGAAGACGGTTAGTTGTTACAGGGGATAGTGCAAGGATACAGGACAAAACTGCTGAAAACTCCGCCTGGTTCTCTAACGTGCTTGATGGATAGCATTGTCACACAGTGCCTCGGTTTAACGTCTCATCTGAAAGACAATAAGATTGTTAGTTCATGGTCAGCTCAGGGCTCGAACCCATGATCTTGAGGTTTGAAGTCAAGTGCTCTACCAAGTGAGCTAATCGGGCTGACATGTTGTACGAAATACACAGGTTGCATTTTATAAATATAGTTCAAACTTGACTTCTGTATCAATTTACAAAAGGCATTCTGTTTGGATTACTTGTTTGCCTTTGAAAACATTGTGGTAAATAAAGTAATTGCATGTATCAAGAAATTTCTTCATTATCCAGAATGTATTCTATCCAAAAGGCCAAAAAATTAAAAAAAAAATCAACTTTAAATTGTCGTCTGTAGCTTCTTTCAATTAGGAGTTGTCTACAATTTTGCTGTGTTGGAATTGATTTACCCTTTCCCGTTCAAATACGGTATTTTACGTTCCTTTGATTTTATACTTGAGAAAACTTTGTGGAAAAAGAAGAAATTGCTTGTAACAAGCAATTTCTCCTTTTTCTACAATATTTTCTTCCACATAGGATGGGTTCATTTAAAATAGCATCCAGTTGCCATTGTCGTCTGCAACCTCTTTGAATTTGGACCAGTCTAAAATTTGGAAAACAGGAAAGGGTTAAAAGTTATGATAATGATTAGCAATTTGTTATGAAATGTTGATTTCATCCAGTCTCAATAAGGTAGACAAAGGAGAAAATCTACAGAATGGTTCGATATTCTTCAATGTTAGATATTCTCTTGTCAGCACAATTTGCACAGGCTGTCTGTAATGGATAGATTTCAAAGTTTTATAATTTAATTGTTAGTTCGTCTATCAAAAACGAGCGATCTGATTGGTTGAAAATTTTAATTCATACCTCCATTAACAAAATTTTGAGCACGCAGCCATTTTGTATGCTTCCGCATGAAATAGTTCCATACAAAAAGGTATCAAAATTTGTAAAGTTGTTGTATTTTTCGCTCGATGCTATTAAATTATAAGAAATGATGAGAATAATTTTTGTTTTCATGGAGGTATGAACCGAAAAAACTAATCACATTTATGTATGAATACGCGAAGCGTATTCATACAGTTTGATTTGTTTTTTTGGTTCATACCTCCATGAAAACAAAATATATTCTCTTCATTTCTTAACTGATTTCAGTTTTTCTGATTTATTAAGTACTCATTCCCATCCTTATTTTTTCCTTGGTGTTTATTTTTCAGTTTTAAAAACCCTTTGCAAGAAAGGCTCTGTGTATGAAATTATGTCCTTTCAAACATACAGAGAAATGCTCAAGGTCAATTTACTTGGAGAATCTACAGAGAATCATGACAGTCTAACAGTAGTTAACTGTGAAACAAACCATGGTGATGCACCTAGTTCTCCTACCCATGTAGGCCAGAAAAAGAACAAACGTCCACACTCTCCACCTGGATCTGAAGAAAAAGCAAAGAAACTCAAACCACTCAATGTTGAGTAAGTTATAATGTGCATTTGATAATGTGATTTTTAACCCATTCCCAAACGATCCCACTTTTTGACATCCGCTAAAGAAAAAAAGCTAGAGAAAATATTGTGAAAAACAAAAGCAATTTCTTTTCTACCCCAAAAGACAAAAGTTACAACAAATTACAACAATTTTAGATAGATGTCTGCAACTTCTTTCTATTAGGATTAGTCTAAAATTGTATTGTCTACATATGGGTTAAACTAATGAGGGCCAGTCTTGTGTGATTTCCCCTTTGTCTTTTGGTCATAAAAACAGGTGTTCCATATTGTTCTTTCACTTCATAACCTTTGTTTTTATCCTTGTTCTTTATTGGAAAGTTGAGATTTTTAGCTTCCCTGAGCACGAAGTGCTCTGGGGGAGCTATTGTGATCGGTCATCGTTGGTCGTCCCTCTGTCCGTCCGTCCGTCCGTTCACAATTACAAAAAAATCTTCTCCTCCTAAACTAACCATGGAATTTCAACAAAACTTCACAGAAATGATCCTTAGGTCATGCTCTTTCAAAATACTTCAAAAAATTGAAATCCATGAAGAACTCTGGTTGCCATGGCAACGGAGTGAAAAAACTTAAAAATCTTCTCCTTCCAAACAGTAAGGCCTAGAGCTTTGATATTTGGTATAAATCATCATCTATTGACCCTCTACCAAATACTTCAAAGAATTACCTTATTCTGAAAATTAGCCCTTTTCTTAATGATCCCTGATTTTACATAGAAATAAAGAAAGTAATCTTTAAAAATCTTCTTCTCCCAAACCATAAGGCCTAGAGATTTGATATTTGGTATACATCATCATCTATTGACCCTCTACCAAAATACTTAAAAGAATTACCATATTCTGAAAATAAGCCCTTTTCTTTGTGATCCCTTATTTTACATAGAAATAAAGAAGGTAATCTTTAAAAATCTTCTTGTCCCAAACCATAAGGCCTAGAGCTTTGATATTTCGTATATATCATCATCTATTGACCCTCTTCCAAAATACCTCAAAGAATTACCTTATTCTGAAAATTAGCCCTTTTCTTAATGATCCCTGATTTTACATTGAAATAAAGAAGGAAATCTTTAAAAATCATCTTGTCCCAAACCATAAGGCCTAGAGATTTGATATTTTGTATATATCATCATCTATTGACCCTCTACCAAAATACTTCAAAGAATTACCATATTCTGAAAATTAGCCCTTTTCTTTGTGATCCCTGATTTTACATAGAAATAAAGAAGGTAATCTTTAAAAATCTTCTTGTCCCAAACCATAAGGCCAAGAGCTTTGATATTTGGTACAAATCATCATCTATTGACCCTCTTCCTAAATACTTCAAAGAATTACCATATTCTGAAAAATAGCCCGCTTCTTGGCAATCCCTGATTTAACATAGAAATAAAGAAGGAAATCTTTTAAAATCTTCTTCTCCCAAACCAGAAGGCCTAGAGCTTTTATATTTAGTACAAATCATCATCTATTGACCCTCTAACAAAATACTTCAAAGAATTACTGTATTCTGAAAATTAGCCCTTTTCTTTGTGATCCCTGATTTTACATAGAATGAAAGAAGGAAAACTTGAAAAATCTTCTTCTCCTAAACCATAAGCTAGAGCTTTGATATTTTGCACTTATCATAATACATTGACCGTCTACCAAATACTCCAAAGCAATATCATACTCTGAAAATTAGCCCTTTTCTGTGTGATTCCTGATTTTACAAAGGAATAAAGAAGGAAATCTTTGAAAATCTTCTTCTCCCAAACCATAAAGCCTAGAGCTTTGATATTTGGTACATATCATCAGACATTGACCCTCTACCAAATTACTTTAAAAATTAGCCATTTTCTGTGCAATCCCTAATTTTAGTTAGGAATAACTATTGATATCTTTGAAAACCTTCTTCTCCTAAACCATTAGGCTTACAGCTTTTATACTTGGTATGTATTGATGTCTATACTTCAAAGCATTACCATATTCCGGAAATTAGTGCTATATGGTGGGATCATCAATATACCTAGGATTAAAAGAGAAATCTGTAAACATCTTCTCCAAAAAAATTAGACAGAGGGCTTTTCAATTTTGTTTATATCATAAAGGCATGAGCCGTCATACTCAGGGGAGCGATTTAGGATCATCATGGTCCTCTTGTTTTTAATTGCTTTTAACCATTTCATGAAAGATAGAAAGTTTACGATGGTATGATTAACAAATGACCAATCACAACTGTCAAACAAATAACCAGTTGACCAATCAAATTTCAATTAGACCAAATTTCATTTCATTTTCATGAATTTCATTTATTTAGACCGGAAGGGAACATTGAACTCCAACATTGGCCGACAGTTATGTGAATATTATTTTTTATCAGTATGGCAACTTAAATGTAACTACAGCTTATTCAAGCTGTAGATACGATGTTTAGGCCTCAAACTAAGAATTTCAATTGTTTGTTTCATATTCATGTTCCATAAATTTTGCAAAATAATGCCATTTAAACCATTCCAATACAAAGCTTTTAAAAACAAAGTGGAAAAGGAAGAAACTGCTCTTTTTAAGCAATTTCTTCATTTTCCACAATGTTTTCTACCTAGCAAGATGAAAAAATCTAAAATTCCATCAATTTTGAATTATCATCTGCAACTCCATTGAACTTGGACCAGTGTGAAATTTCGTTGTGTGGTAATGGATGAAGAAGTGGAGGGTCCTGTTGGAATTACTGGATCCAGCCTGGATCCAGCCTGCTGAGTCAGTTGGCAGGGCGGGCAAGCTGTCATTTGCAAGAAAATGTATTTTCAAGATTAAAGTAGCATTTCCAACTATGAGTTCTGCATTATAAAGCGACCTTTAAACCAGGCAGTGCAAAGAAACTAAGGATAAAGTCCAAGTAAAAAACTGATAAAGACTATTGTGTTTCTGGAGAATATTCATAATGAATTATATAGTAATTTGTTTTTCATTTAAGAGATGAAGAGACTTTTTTAGCTCATCTGAGCACGTAGTGCTCAAGTGAGCTATTGTGATCCCCGGCGTCCGTCCGTCGTGCGTCGTGTGTCGTGCGTTGTGCGTCGTCCGTCAACAATTTCTTTAAACAACATCATTCTCCTCCTAAACCACTGGGCCAATTTGAACCAAATTTGGCAGAAATGTTCCTTGGGTGGTCCCCTTCAAAAATAGCTAAAAGAATTGAAATTCCTTAAAAACTCTGGTTGCCATGGCAACAAAAGTGAAATTTTAAAATAATCTTTAAAAATCTTCTCCTGACCAAGAAGGCGTAGAGCCTTGATATTTTGTATGAAGCATCAGTATATTGACCTCTTTCAAAATAGCTAAAATCATGATCCTCGGGTCCCCAGGGGCGGAGCCCCAGGGGGGTGGGGTTTATATAGAAATAAAGAACAAATTTTTAAATGACATCTCCTCTCAAACCACTGGGCCAATTTGAACCAAATTCTGCAGAAATGTTCCTTAGGTGGTCCCCTTCAAAAATAGCTAAAAGAATTGAAATTCCTTAAAAACTCTGGTTGCCATGGCAACAAAAGTGAAATTTTAAAATAATCTTTAAAAATCTTCTCCTCCTGACCCAGATGGCGTAGAGCCTTGATATTTTGCATGAAGCATCAGTATATTGACCTCTTTCAAAATAGCTAAAATCATGATCCTTGGGTCCCCAGGGGCGGAGCCCCAGCAGGTGGGGTTTATATAGAAATAAAGAACAATTTTTTAAATGACATCTCCTCTCAAACCGGTCGGCCGATTTGAACCAACTTTGGCAGAAATGTTCCTTAGGTGGTCCCCTTCAAAAATAGCTAAAAGAATTGAAATCTGTTAAAAACTCTGGTTGCGATGGCAACAAAAGTGAAATTTTAAATTAATCTTTAAAAATCTTCTCCTCCTGACCCAGAAGGCGTAGAGCCTTGATATTTTGTATGAAGCATCAGTATATTGACCTCTTTCAAAATAGCTAAAGTTATGATCCTCGGGCCCCCAGGGGGGAGCCTGGGGGTGGGGTTTATATAGAAGTAAAGAACGATTTTTTAAATGACATCCTTTCCCAAACCACTGGGCCAATTTGGACCAAATTTGGCAGAAATGTTGCTTAGGTGGTCCCCCTTTAAAAAAGCTAAAAGAATTGAAATGCGTTAAAAACTCTGGTTGCCATTGCAACAAAAGTGAAATTTCAAAATAATTTTTAAGAATCTTCTCCTCCTGACCCAGAAGGCGTAGAGCCTTGATATTTTGTATGAAGCATCAGTATATTAATCTCTTACAAAATAGCTAAAATCATGATCCTTGGGTCTACAGGGGCGGACCCAGGGGGGGGGGGGGTATAGGCATGAAGCATCAGTTCACAGACTTCTTTCTTATTTCTGAAATTATAACCCATGGAAAAAGTTTTTTCCTTCTTTCAAATCAGCACTAAAGCCTTGGAAATTGTAATTTAGACTTTTGGATCCCCAGGCTCATAGACTTTATATGTAATTGTAGCCCACTTGTTTCATAATCCTAACCTTAACATGAAATTAGACTGTTGAAAGAAAAAGAGCCTTTATCTCAGGTGAGCGCCCCAGGGCCAATGGCCCTCTTGTTTTCATGATGGTATGAAACAAGAAACTTAATATACTATTTGAAGCCTCAAAGAAATTGTAACTCATTGCTGTAAAGCTGAAGGTCTCTCCTGCAGTTACTTAGTGTTGTGCAGAAATGTCTCTCACAGTCATGTGGAAGAGGCTGTAGCACAGTTCCCTGGTGTTTAGAATCTTAATCATTTTTGGTTACCAGGTAATTGGAATCTCAATCATTTTCATTTATCTCCACAAAACAACACTTTACTGCATTTTTATAACCTCCAAGAAAAGTATTTCACAATATGGAAATATTTATTCTTTTTGTTTAAGATCATCCAACCACATAATCCTTCTATTATGACTCTCGAGAAATTGTTTTGGAAAACGATGTGAAAAATGAAGAAAATGCATGTCATAAATAATTTTTTCATTTTCAAAAATGTTTTTTACACTAAAAGAGGCAGATATTAAATATTCTATCAATTTGATATTGTTGTTTGCATCTTCCTATTAGTCCAAGTTCAATTTTTTCTGTCTTTTGGTAATGGTGAAACGTTAATTTCAGTGCTCCTGCATTTGAATCAAGAATTACTCCAACTAGTACACCAGAGAAAGAAACAGAGCTGAGCTGGTCTGAGGACAAACAACAACAAGAAGAGAAACAACAAACTAGTAAGTCAGGATGATGATTGTTGAATCTTGTTGACCCTTGTCATGCTGAACGAGGAATATTACTTTTTTAGCAGGAGGTATAGGCTAAGATCAGACTGCACATATGTGCAGGCTGATCTTTGTCTATACCTCCTGCTAAAACAGTAAAAACACCTGTTTGGCCTGTTCAAGTCATTGTTGTCTGTAATACTAATTTTGAAAAGAAATAATGACCAATAACTAGTACTTCAAATGTTTTTGACTCTTCGAATTTAATTAGTTTCAGAATAGGATTTTATTCAGCATGACAAGGGTTAAAATATAAAGAATGACAAAGCATGGCTCTTTGTTAGAAACCATCCTAAATTATTTTTAGCTTGGTCATATTTAAAAAAAAAGCTGGAGGTGTTTGTATAACCTTACATTTGTTGCAAATATGTGCAGACTTTGTCATTTTGTGATATCTCTGCTGTAACTGCAAATGTACGCTTGAATGTTTACTTTCAAAAGAGCTATCTATTATGTCAAGGGGAATAACTCTAGTTGTCCTTTTTTGGAAGAATTATGCCCCCTTTTAGACTCCCCTTTTAGAAAAATTTAAAATGAGGGGAATTCGAAAAGTAACCATTCTTGGAAAAGGGTGGTTATATTGTGAGAAAAGAAGAAATTGCTTGTTTCTTCTTTTCTCTAAATGTTGTCTAATGTATAAAATCATGGGCCCCAACAGCGACAGGTCTAAAATTTTGCATAACAGGAAAGGGTAAATTCCCTTTCATCAAATGGCCATTTTCCTATTTTAGCTCACCTGACCACATGGTGGTCATGATGAGCTATTGTGATGGGGCTGTGTCGGTCGTCAACTTTGACCTTGCACTCTAGAGGTCACAATTTTTGGCTCAAATGTCTTGAAACTTGGTCAGAATGTTTGTCTACATGATGGCTTGGACGACTTCGAAAATGGGTTATGTATTGTCAAAAACTAGGTCACCAAGTAAAATCTTAGAAAAACCTTGTGTGCACTCTAGAGGTCACATTTTTGGCTCAAATTCCTTCAATTTTGGTCGGAAGTTTTGTCTACATGATATCTTGGGGGAGTTCAAAAATTGGTCATGCGGGGTAGAAAACTAGGTCACCTGGTCAAACTTGAGAAAAACATTGTATTCACTGTGGAGGCCCTTATTATTGTGTCAAAGGTCTTTATATTTGTTAAGAATGTTTGTTTCCATGGACTCTTTCATATTTGATATCATGTGAAATTGTTAACCCTTTCCTGATTAATCTCTGGTTTTTAAGTCCCTGTGATTTTATAATTGAGAAAACATTGAAGAAATTGCTTGTAACAAGCAATTTCTTCTTTTTCAACAATATTTTCTACCCTACTGGATGGTTATTTTTAAAATTTATTCAATTTGAAAATTTCGTCTGCAAAACCTTTGAATATGGACAGGTCTAAAATTTTGCACAACAGGAAAAGGTCTAAAATTTTGCAAAACAGGAAAAGGTTAATAAAGTAGGTCACTAGGTCAGATCTTGTGATAACCATCCTTTCTATAAAGTCACTATACTTATGGCATAGATATCTTAAACATGATAAGAATGTCTTTCTAGTTTAATTTCTGAGACCAGACTTAAGTCACAAATCGTGTTGGGATAAGATAAGGTCACTTGTGCCATTTTACTTCTATAGTCTATGACTCAGGTGAGTGCTTTAGGGCCAATGGCAACACTAATTTTACGCTAATTCCTCAATTGGTTTGATATTTGTGTTTAGATTATCAGAATTATTTCCTGCATTAGGTTTCAAGAGACCACAAAACTATCACAATTATAAGAAAGGAAATATTTTCAAGAAAAACAGAAAAGCTACGAAGAAGAACAAAAAAAGTGTTGCCAAGCAACCAGAATTCCAGTTCAAGGAGGCTGATTTTCCACCCTTATAAACAGGAGCTGGTATTCAGTTCTGAGATTGATTAAAAGTTAACTAATACTTTAACCACTGCCACATGCACAAGACTTACAACTAAGAAATATTTTAGAAAACATTGTGGAATAAAGAAATTGCTTTTTTTTCCTCAAAATGCTCTCTTGCATATATTACACTTATTTCTGAAATTATAGCAACATTTGATAGTCTTTTCAACTCTTTTTGTTGAAAAAAAAAAAGACTAGTATAAAATATAATTTGTATTTTCTTTTTTTCTTTCACAAACTACAAGTTTCCTATCACAATTTAACTTTGGGTTTGTTTATTAACCCATTCCTGTTCAAACCCGGGATATTACGTTGCTATGATTTTATACTAAAGAAAACAATGTGGAAAAAGAAGAAATTGCTTGTGACAAGCAATTTCTCCTTTTTCCACAATATTTTCGACCACATAGGATGGTTTTATTTCAAATTACATTTTTGTTGTTGTCTGCAACCTCTTTTGATTTGGACAAGTCTAAAATTTCATAAAACAGGAAAGGGTTAAACATCAAGATAGTAATGATAAACTTGCAGCTGGTCAATTTTACCCATTTCCCTCACAATCCCACCTTTTAATGCCCGTCAAGAAAAGAGTATGTGAAAACAATGTGGAAAATGAAGATATGTCATGAGCAATTTCTTCATTTCCAGATTATTTTCTACCATGAAAGGAAGATTAGTTTAGAAATGCCATAACTTGAACTTATTGTCTGCAATCTCTTTGAATTTGGAGCAGAGTATATTTTGTTGTCTGATAGTTGGTTTATCCCTTTTCTGTACAAACCCAATTTACTTCTTGGTGTTTTTATACTTGAGATAACATTGTCTAAAAAGAAGAAATTACTTGTAACAAGCAATTTCTTCTTCCACAATACTTTTAACCCTATTGAATGATTATTTTTCAACAAAATTGATTTTAAATTGTTGTCTGCAAACCTTGGTATTTGGACTGGTCCAAAAATTTGAAATAGTATTGTTCTGTAACCATCAGTCTATCACTGTTCTAACCATTTGAATACACTTGACCATTCCCGTAAACTTTGGTACTGGTCTTCAGACGTATATAAAACCGAGCATTATGTAACAAAATGGTGGGTTTTGTCAGCCGGAAACAGTGTAGGAAAACGTATTACGTAGTTAACCTATTCCCGTTTTTGGAAATTTTAGATTAGTCCAAATTGAAAGAGTTTGCAGACGACCATGACAATTGGATGCTATTTGAAATGAACCCATCCTATGTGGTAGAAAACATTGTGGAAAAAGGAGAAATTGCTTGTTACAAGCAATTTCTCCTTTTTCCACAATGTTTTCTCAAGTATAAAATCACAGGAACGAAAAATCCCGTATTTGAACAGGAAAGGGTTAAGGAAAACCCGGATGGTTTGGAAGTCTCAAAATCGCTGAAAAAATTAAATTTCCTTTTGTTGTTTTATTTTTAGCCCTATTTTTCTCTGATATCAAGTTTTCTTTGAAGACCAAACAGAGTTCTTTCAGAACTTTATGAGATGAATTTTACCACAGTTTCTTTGAATAACAGATAGCGCCATTTTGGAAGTTTGTCACACAAAGCTATAAAACAGACCTACGATGTATATCAGAGTTTTGATTTGAACTAGTAGTTCTATTTTTGTTCTAAAATATTCATAAAACACTTCTTATTTGATGGATCATGCTGTCAACTACAAAAACAACTGACCATTCAAATGATTCATTCAGATTTAATATTTGGTTCGGTTGTCATCAAACAATTTGCTTTTTCTTTAATATTCTTGGCTATTTAAAAAGGTTGATATGTCATAAAAATTTTCTTTTATTGTTGAGGCTAATTTTCTGTTGATCTTGTTAAGACTTTCTATTAAAATCTTCTCTCAAATCACTTAACCCATTACCAAACAACATTTTAGACTGGTCCAAATCCAAAGAAGTTGTAGATAAAAATTTAAGACTGATGGAATTTAAAAAATCCTTTTATGTTTGGATTGAAAACATTGTGGATAATGGAGAAATTGCTTGTAACAAGCAATGTCTTCATTTTCCTCAAGTTTTCCAAAACTTTTT
The DNA here is from genome assembly GCA_946902895.1 of Fragum fragum. Lineage (NCBI taxonomy): Eukaryota > Metazoa > Mollusca > Bivalvia > Cardiida > Cardiidae > Fragum > Fragum fragum. The sequence continues at coordinate 17,767,523 of OX336365.1, read as the reverse complement.
GTCAAAAAGTGGGATTGTGTAGTTATGGCTTAAAAGATTTAAAAGCTGTAGCCTTGTCATCATCTGCATTGTTGTTTTTTGTGTAAAAACTTGACATTTAAACCTCAAGGTCACAGCAGGAGGTCAAAGGTCAAATTTTGATCTTGCTTATAATGCGTATCTTATGCTTCATTTTTCAAAATTTTTGACACTCTTGGAACATTTTGAAAAGAGCAAGCTTGCCTCCCTTGATCCAGGGTCTTACTTTTAAAATAAAGGTCACATCAAATAGTCTAATGTCAAAACCTTGTCTCTGTCTCTTGATATTTTTCAAATTTGCACATCTTGTTGACAGTTGTGTGTTTCAAACTTGCTCTTATCAAGATTTAATCACTTGATTCAGGTTCCTACTGTCAAGGTCAAGGCCAAAGGTCAAAGATCAAATTTTGACCTTGGATAGATCTCTTGCTCCTCTATTCTGATTCTCCTATTTTACACACTTTTACATCTTGATGAGAGCAAGTGTGTTGCTCTTGATTCATAGACCTACTCTCAAGGTTAATTGCAGATTTGAAGGTCAAAAGTAGAATGTTATCCTTGCCAAAATGTCTTATGGTCAGATTTTCATTATATTTTACACCCTTTTGCATCTTGATTAGAGATAGAGTTCTGGGATTCAATTAGGCTCCTAGTCTTTAGGTCAAGGTCATTGGTTAATTACATTGCATTGACTAGGTTAACTCTGCAAATTTAGTAATTATGGATTTTTTTTTTTAACAAATATTTTGATTCAACATTTTGGCTTTTATTATATTTTTTTTATTTCAGAAGATGATGATGATGTTTCAAATGACAAAATGTTTGCTGAACCTGATGATTGGTGATCCTGAATGAACATGACATCAACTACGAGAGGTTAACATATTCCCACATAGTGACGCTTTTGGACACCCCTCAAGAAAAACTATTGGGAAAACACTGGGTAAAATAAAGAAATTGCTTGTTACAAGCAATTTCTTCATTTTACACTATGTTTTTTTCCCCAGAAAGTTGAAAAAGGCTAAAATTTCTTAAATGTTAAATTGTGATCTGCAACTTCTTTGAATTTGGACCAGTCTAAAATTTGACCGTGACTAAATAATGTTTGTTGGTTTAAGACCAATTTACATTACATCCAGTTGTAGTTTCATAGGTTGTTGTTACAAGTGAAGAAAATTTATCGTATTCTTGGAATCCAGAAATCTCACCTATGCATCTACAGTAAGACCCCTCCTTACGACCACCCCGGAAATACGGGCACCCTGCTATTACGACCGAATTTTTAATGAACGGATTTTTTTGCTCTTTATTTCAATGGTCGCGAACCCCTCTAAAACGGGCACCCCTCTATTCCGAATTAAGACCACTAAATTCAGTCCCAACTATGGCTGATAAACTATTTTGAACCACACTAAAACGACCAGTACCTTCACACATTGAGACCGACCACCCGAATTTAACACTTGATAAGAGCGACACTAATTGGGTATGAATACATTGTAAATACCTTATCGGTTTTTTGATTTTGTGATATCGAACCCTCATTAAAATAGGTGTTATGATTAAAGCGGCCGATCACTTTTAGAAATTATAGCTTGTATAATTTTTAATTGTTGTTTGAATGTGTCACAGGTTTTGACTCGAGTAATAAATTGGAAAGTGAAAACGTATCTGAGAGGTTACGATTAGTTTGTTTACGGAGTTCCGAACAGTTAATAAGCAATTTCAACGTAATTGATGCTTGGTATTCGCATTATAGAAGATATGATATCGACAGTTTGACACTTTGAACTTGTACTTACGAATCAATAATCTGAGGTCGGACTTCTGAATCAGATCCAAATGGAGAATAGAGAAAGTAGAACTTATCAAAGGTCGTAAATTTGAAATGCATAAGATTCCGCTGTTATACATGTTCTTATAGTTTCATTTTTGTATGTATAGTATTAATATAGTCAAAGTAACGAAAATAAAATAAACATGAATTACTTCACAACAAACGACCAAACCTCAGTATTACGACCACCCCGCTATTACGACCACTTTCAGAAAGTACCGCAACTGGTCGTATTAGAGGGTTTTTACTCTATATGATTTTATTGCATTGATTGAGATTATCTGAACCCATTCCCACACAATCCAGATTATTAACAACCATTAAAAAAATCTTTTGGAAAACATGAAAAAGAAGGAATTGCTTGATAAAAGCAATTTCTTCCTTATCCAGAATGCATGCTACACCATTAGACAAATATTTTCAAAGTTAAATTGATTAAAAATTATTGTCTGCAACTTCTTTGAATTTGGACCAGTCTAAAATGTTTTTGTCTAGTTATTGGTACAGATAAAGACCAAGATTTCTAAGCTTCTAACTACCTGTAATACCGTAAGAATTCTTATTGATGAATTGAAGCTCACTCCTCAGTAAGTTATCTCTTTACACCAAAACATAATTTTAGACTGCTTCAAATTCAAAGAAGTTGCGGACGATGATTTTTAGTTGAAGATTTTTTTGAATTTTTTTTGTCTTTTTTGAAAACATTGTGGTCAATAAAAAATTTGCTTGTAACAAGCCATTTCTTCATTTCTCACAATGTTTTCCAAAGTTTTTCTCAGGGGGGTTAAGGGGCATAAATAAATGTGGCCTTGATGATATACAATGATTTGTCTTGAATTCTAAATAACAAAAGTTGTTCTTTGGGACATTGGAAAAAAAATAAAAATACTGTAGTCAGCCAGTGCAGATTTTCAGCATTGACAGTTTTTATACTCCCCTATAACAAAATAGAGGCAAGTATATTGATTTCACAATGTCTGTCCATCCATCTGTCTCATCTACTGTATGTAGACTGTTTCTGTGCCCTCTCTAATTTTAGAACCAAATGTCCTACAAGCATGAAATTTCGTTATCTTATTGCCAATGGTCCAAGGGAGTGCCCTTTTGGTTTTTAGTAACAGTCCATTTCTGTGCTCTAACTCATAAGCAATTTGACAAAACTTTATACAAATAATATTCCTGACCCAAGGAGGTGCCCTATTGTTTTGGGGTAACTGTGCTAGTTGAATGACTAAATGCTAGTAAGGGTATAAGTCTGCTTTGCAACAATCTGAGTCATTCTTAGATGTACCCTTTTTGTGTGACAGGTCACTTGTATCTGAAGAGATTAGAATACATGTACGTGCAAATTTTTTGTATCATTCTTTTCGACTGAAAATGAATAAATTTGATAAATAATAGTACATGTATTTATCTCTGTCAGTTTACTCCACTTAAAGTACTGGTAAGCAAGAATTTTACAAATGGAAGCCCATTACCACACAATTAGATGCCCTTAAGAAAAACCGTTGGAGAAAATATTTTGGGAAAAGAAGACGTTGTTTCTAACAATCAGTTTCTCCTTTCTTCATAGAGAATTCCATTTCCATTGTAGTTCAATTGGAAGTGTAATAAGGGTAAAGCCAGTAGGCGACCTAAATGACATAACTACAGCTTGAATAAGCTGTGGTTACAATGTTTAAGTCCCCAAACCAAAGAAAAAGGTTACAAAAATGGTGGCCAATATCAGAGTTGAAAGCTCTGGTCCGGGCTGAATAAATGATTTGATTGGTCACTTGATTCCTTGATCGACAGCCACGATTTGTCAATTCAGTGTTATCATGGTAGAGGTAACAATTTTGGCTCATTCCTCAAACTTGCTCTACAGAAGCCTTATTGTCAATTAACTTGTTGCCACTCTAGAGGTCACAATTTTGGCTCAATCTTTCTCAAACTTACTGGAAATGTTTGCATAGTCAAGAGTAAGAAGCCTATTAAACTATGAGACATTCTGATTTATATCAAGGGAAGAGTGCATTGTTGACAATTTCCTTTATACTATTCTATAGGTCACAATTTTGACTCAATATTTCTCAAACATGTTATAAATGTTTGTATGGTTACGAGGAAGGCCCCTTTTGAATTTCGATACATTTTGACCTATATCACAGGAATTGGAGTCCTATTGACTATTTCCTCTTCACACTACAGAATAAGATTTTTGCCCAATCTGTCCAATTTACTGTGAACACTTGTTTCTGATGCTCTAAAGAAATATCATTATCGAAAAGTTTGCTTGAAAAGGAGAAATTGCTTTTGGCAATCAGTTTCTCCCCTTTCTCACAGTGTTTTCTACCCTATTTGGCACTTATTTTCCAATTCAATTGCAATTTTAAATACCATCTACACCTTCTCTTAATTTGGGCCAGTCTTAAATGTCCTGTGGTAATGATTTATCGAGCATGGAATAATACGCAAGTACTTAATAAACATATCACTTTACCGTTTCAGCTTATTCAAACCGAATTTACCGAATTTTGCTCGCCCATAAAGGATGCCTTCTCCCGCTTTTTTACGCTCCTAAAACATTGTGCAAAAAGGAAGAAACTGCTCTTCACAAAAACAATTTCTTCATTATGCACAAAGTTTCTACCTAAAAGGCAAATATTTTAAGCTCTTTATCGAAAGATCGGGGTATAATGTTTAACCGTTGTCTGTCTGTCTGTCGGTCTGTCATTCCGTCTGTCTGTCTGTCTTTCCGTCTGCATAACTTAACTAAAAAACTTAACATTGCCAATACTACCTGCCTATTCAAGATTCAATGCTCAAATTTGGCATGATGTTACATCTCCATAATACGCATCTCCTTATGTTAAGGTCAATGTCATGAGATAAGGTCAAGGTCACATACCAAGGTCAAACGCCAAAAAAAATTCCTTGTTGCTTTCACTAAAATACTCTTTTAAAACTCATGTACAAGTCAACAACACTTTTCATAGTTAAGTCCTGTTGTGGGGGCATTGTGTTTCACAAACGGTATACAGTCATTTCGTACCATAACAATTCTTACCATAATTTCTATGGTTATTTCGTACCATACAATGGTTATTTCGTACCATGCGTTGGTCATTTCGTACCAAATAATTAGTCATTTCGTACCACCTCGTACCACAAATAAACCACTCAATCAAGTTCAGAGGATTTGATAATTAGATTGTTCGTTATTGTTTGCGATCATTTAAGATCTAATTGTGGAAGGTGAACGATTGTTGACTGCTTCATTATGATTAGATTGGTATTTGCCTGTCCCACTTTTTTACACCCATCAAGAAAAATACTTAGGAAAACATTGCTGGAGACAAGCAATAATTATCACAATGTTTTCTTCTCCAAAAGACTTATATTTTAAAAAAAATCTGTCCTAATGAAATTGTGGTCTGCAAATTTCTTTATATTTGGACCTGCCTTAAGTATTGTTGTGTGGCAATTGGCTAATGGTTACTTTGCTACTAATTTTCTTCTAATGAACACAATCCCCCTGTTAGAAAAAAAGTAATGTGCTGATAAGCTAATACTGTATCATCAACACTCTGTTTGCCTGAATGGACTGTCTTAATTGATTTTCACTTGTTAAATGATCAGTTAGATTTAGCAAATAGAAAATAAAAATATTTTATAAATGTTGAAAGCGTTATTTTACTATTCAAATAATATAAGATTTTTTTCTAAACATGGTACGAACATTTGACGTATGGTACGAAATGACTGCAACATGGTACGAAATGGTCACAGCATGGTACGAAACAACCAATACCATGGTACGAAATGACTGGTACGAAATGGTTATGGTACGAAACGTCCGTAATTCACACAACGCATGCTGTTTAAAGATTATTTTAAAATTTTGACCAGTGTTATTTATTTATTTGTTTGTTTAGTTTTCATTGTTTAGTAAATGAAGAATGCCCTGTTTTGTAAAGGGACAATGTCCTCTCGGGCAAGATTGTAGTATGTGTCTGAATACTTAACCCGTTACCAGACGGCAAAGTCTTAAACTGGTCCAAATTGAAATAAGTTGCAGACGTCAATTTAAGTTGGTGAAATCTTCAAAATCTTTGTCTTTTAGGGTAGAAAACATTGTGGATAATGAAGAAATTGCTTCATTCTCCACAATGTTTTTCAAAGCTTTCACTTTGAGGGGCATTTAAAAGCGTCATTATGTGGGAATTGGTTAAAACATTCTTGTTCTAAACCCTCAATAGGCTCAGTAAGACAAATTTCTCTATGCTTTTGCTCGCAAATTTAGAAATTAAACTTTTCGTTACATGGTAACCATTCCGCGAGAAATGATTTACTGCGAGTAATGTTTCTGATTTATACCCTTCATCTTTCGTTTAAGAGATAATGATAATATTTTTTTTTGTTTTCGTGAAGGTATGCAACGAAGAAACTATTTACTGTATGATTACGCGAAGGATTTTCGTTTCGAGCCTCCACGAAAACATAAATGTTATCTTCTTTTCTTGTGATTTTATGACGTCGAGCAATACGAATATTTTACAATTCAGTTTTATACATTTTTATGGAAATATTTTGTGCGCAAACTTACTAAAAAGATGCGTGCTCAAAATTTTGTTCATGGAGATACGGACTATTTTTCGGCTAATCAGAACACTCATTTTTGATAGACGAATCAAAAAATTAAATTATTTTGTGTTTTTATGCAGAAGTTGTATCCTCTGGCAGATACAGTCTATCGCTGAAGCATAGTGTCGTGCTAGCACGCTATCTCTCAGCAAATTGGGTACCAATATTTTCTTCATTAACATCAAATGCTTTCAAAAAAAAAAAAAAAAAATCATCTGTTCACTTTTGTCGGACAAGTTCATTGTGATTTTGAACAAGTAGACAAAACATGTCCGGGGACAAGTGGAGTGAATCTATTTCATCAACCCTAAATTCGATTAAAAAAATGCATTCGTTTCTTCTGGATGTAATTTTTTAAACAAAATTAAGGTGTTTTCCCAAAACGTGATGAAAACCAGTAATATTGAAATGATTTGCGGTTAGATATCGAAACGTTTTCTCGTATTTCATTGCTAAATTATAGATGCTTAGCACTAGACGGTCTGATTATACCCTGATCTTCACGACTAAAAAATACTTTAAGTTATTCATGAACTTTTTTGGGAGAAGAACAATGACCTATTGCTCAAGTCACAAATTTCTCTAATACTTATTTTGTATTCTTTATGCCGCTTACTTTTCAATTTTAAGGATGAAAATTGTCAGTATATTTCAGTTTTGAAATTCCCTGATTTGATTTAATTTTACCATTCTAAAATGTCGTCTAATTAAAAGGTGAAGGTTACAATACTACATATCGTCGGTGCGCTAGCAAAAGGTCGTAACTGCAGCTCTATTAAAGCTGTATGTACTAAATTTTGCTCTCGCAATCACGATATAAGAGTAAGTGACAAATATGCTGCTTAGGCTGTGATGCGTTTCGACCCATGCCTCAGTAGAAAAACAGAAAATTCGTCAACGTGTAATGAAAATGTCGTAACTACAGCTCACTCAAGCTGTAGTAGTTACGAAGTTTAGATTGCTCACCGATTACTTATCGGCTCGCTGGCCACGCCCACTGAGCTCAGACAGGAAGTTCCACTTCAATTTGATACGGCGTTATTTTGCAAAAAAAATATGGCTAGTAACAAAAAAGTAAAATAGTTTGTTGCTGACCTAAACTGCGTCAGATTTTCCTGTTGGAGTTAATGTTCGGTGCCTAAGGAGTCACTGGGCGGGGCCAGCGATTGATCAATTTGGAGATCAGCGGTACTGATTGATCTAATCGAACTCTGCATTTCACAGAAAAAGGTCTTAGGCCCTACTGAATTGACGGATTGTGCCTTTAAATCAAAGTCAATCGACCAATTTATTCATTCAGCCCGAAAGTTTGCTTTGAACTCTGACATTGGCCGACGTTTATGTGCAGTATCTTTGTTGGTTGGAGACTTAAACATCGCAACTACAGATTTTTTAACCCTTTCCTGTTTTTCAAAATTTCAGACCTGTCCAAATTCAAAGGTTTTGCAGACCACAATCTACGCTCAATTTTGTTTGATAAGTAATCATTCCATAGGGTAGAAAATATTGTGGAAAAAGAAGAAATTGCTTGCTACAAGCAATTTCTTCTTTTTCCACAATGTTTTCTAAAGTATGAAAAGACTGGGACGTAAAAACCAGGGATTGTGCAGGAAAGAGTTAAGCTGTAGTTTTAACGACGGTTACGACGTTTACGTGGCCATCGAACCATTTTACGTTTTTGTTACATGTTACTTAATTAACCTACCATATTTTTATCCGTTGAAAATTGTCTGTGGGTGAGGTCAGCAACCCGTCAATTTAAAAAAAACACCGTGTGGCGAACATTATTGTTCGTGTTAGACTATATGATTGACCAATCGCTTGCCTTTCCTACTTAAACCTTTGGCCACGCCCACTGACTCCAACAGGGAGTACCGCTTCAAATGTAAATTGCGTTATTTTGACAAAATTAAGGCCAGCAGACCGTAACAAAAAAGTAGAATAGTTGATTAGCGACCTAAACGTCGATACTACAGCTTGAATAAGCTGTAGTTACGACGTTTAAGTCGCCAATTCAACATATATGTTTCACTCAAATGGTGGCCACTGTAGGAGATCGAATCTTAATTTAGGGCTGAATGAATGATTTAATTGGTCGACATATTCATTGGTTAATTAGGTAGCCTTGTCAGCTGTCCATAAAGATACGAATATTTATGGTGTCATGTTTCTGCCAAGAGATCATTACAACTTGAAAACTATCGAAGAATAAAGTAAAACAAACAAAAAAAAACAGGAAATTCTATCTAGACAGTTTGGTGGTGATAATTCGATATTTCTAAAGTTCCGGTATTCTGAATTATCTATGCCAGTACCCACACCTGACACAGACCGATATAAATTAACTGCGATAAAGGATCTAGTTCAAGGAAGGCAACTTAAACATCGTAACGGCAGATTGGAAAACTTTTATTACGATGCCTTTTGTTGCCCACCATCGATTCGTTTCCTGATAAACATTAGTAGTAAAACCACCCTTTAAATGATTTTGAAAATTAAGAAGTTTTCAACCTAACTAGAACCCAAAAGCTATCCGAAACCACTTTCATGAATCTAAATAGTTATATACGATCACCGTCGGACCCTAAACCATCCATAGACATATGCCCCGTTATCCGGGAAAACCTGCCGAAACGTCAACCTTCATAATTTTTAAACTTGAGAATAAACTATCTTTCTGATTCACACATAAAAGTCAATATCTTAAAAACTGACAAAGACACATTTACTCATTACCAGACGATAATATTTTAGACTGGTCAAAGTATTAAGGGAAAAAAGGGCTAAAGAGGGTTGCAGTGTTCAAACGACGCTACAACTGAGCTGATCGGGCTGACAAGTAGGCTAGATGATAGGGGGCCTATGCCGGCTTTTTCACGTTAACCTCAGTGACGTCAAAATGCTAAAGCCTTAAAGGTCAAATTCAAAGAAATTTTTATTTTGTCTTTTCATTCATTATTTTTCATGTATATGGTGTTAATTAAACACACAAACAATATTTTCGCGATTGCAGACCGTGCACACGTACAAAAACCAATTCGAAATGTCAAGATTTAATACTGCCCCAAAACAGCGCATCGCTTACTTCCCCTGTGCATTCCCCAAACCGCTTATCTCCCCTGCATTTGTGACGTCATAGTGGAAGATATATGTTTTACATGTCCAATGGTTGCTGTACTAAATACAGGCGATAATACTGAATCGGGAACTCAGAGGATCAGCATTTTTACGTTTCCGATTGATTTTAAAAGAAAAAAGTTGTGGATTCATAAACTGAACCGTGATCGGACAGCAATGACAAATTTTGAGCCACCGAGTCATGCAAAGCTTTGTGTGAGACACTTTAATCTCAAGTTTTTGATCAGCCCGAAACTAGCAAATGACGTTGGTTTTAAGAACTTTCGACTCCGATTGAAACCTGACGCCGTGCCAAAAATCTTGATCTCGGAGAACCGACGGGAAGAAGAACCGGCATGCCGACCATCAGCTAGGGCAATTTCGAGGAAGAAGCTGCAACAGCGGTTTGATCCATTTGGTGAACAAACTGATATCTCGGCAATATATTGTGGGGGTTGGGATTATATATAAAGAAATGAACGAATCTCATTATGGACCGATTTTCATAAGACAGCAGAACTGAAAGCGTTCCCATTTTTTTTTCATCTCGGATATTGTCCTTCCAATATATTGACCAAACGAGACTTTCAATAGAGGAATATACCGACCAATCAAATAATTCATTCAGCCTAACCTGAGCTTATCAACTCCGACATTGGTTGCCATTTTTTGTTTACCTTTATTTTTGATTATTTTTGATTTGGCGGCTTAAACATGGTAACTACAGCCTTTCAAGCTATAGTTACCACATTTAGGTCATCAACCAACCATTTTACTTTTTTGTTACATGCTGCTTGGCATAAATTTTGTTAAAAAGCGGAACTTCCTGTCGGAGTTCATGGACGGAGACTATGAAGTAAAGGGCGGGCCAGCCATTGGTCAATTTTGACATATTCACGAAAACTGTGTGGCAAAGGAGTACTTACTAATTATAAGTCATTTCCCCTTATTCTCACCATTTTCTCCTCTAGTCATACTCTCATTTTTCATTGATCTCATTCCAAAATGACATAATTTTAGACTAGTCCAAATTGAGAGGTGCTTTGAATTTAATTGCTGTTATCAACTACTTAGACCTGTGTTTATTATTGATATGAACATATTGCCCTCATAAACATAATGTTTATCTAGAATTCCAACATAGTTTCAAAATGTTCCTTTTACATGATTTCCTTTTTTTTACTACCAAAAAATCTATTCAGACACATTAAGGGGTCGACAGTGTTCCGGGATCCCTTAAAATTGGAAGGGACCCCAGCAATTCAAGGCTAGAGATTCCATTAGGATCCTTCAATATTTCTCCAGTACAATAAATCTTAAGGTATCAACTAATGGTCCTGATATTTTGTTTGCTTGCCTTTGTAGAAAACATTGTGGATAATGAAGAAATTGCTTGTACCAAGCGATTTCTTCATTTTCCACACTCTTTTTTTGAAGTTTTTTTTTTTTTTTTTTTTTTAAGTTTGGCTTAGATGGACAGGATTGCGTGTGAATGAGTTATTACTGGGCAAAAAATTTCAAGATCAAATTAAAAAAAAAAGTTGGTTTTTTTTTTCATTGAAAGAGGTTGCAGATGACAACTTAATTTGTGCAAAAATTGAATAATTATCGTAAATAGGCTTAAAAAATGTGAGAAAATTTGCTATTGCTAGTCACAAACAATTTCTCCTTTTCCCCCAATATTTGTCACAACTTTCTCCTACTGTGAGTAAAAATAGAGGATTTAGTTGTAATGAGTCAAAAAAGGAGGTACAGATAATTGAACAGAAAATAGTGGCTATCATTATGTCTAATTTTTTCAAAGATCACAATAGTCACTAGCGGAAAGACAAGCTACTGATTGCTAGGTAAAGGGTAAACATAGGCTATGGTCATGTCTTAATTAGTGTTTTAAACGATACAGGAAATGATTACATAATATATGCATATCCAATCCTTTCATGTTAGACAAACTAGTGATGTATATGGCACCCTTGATTTTCACCCGTGATCTATGTTTATTCCAAGGACTGTATAACTCCTTTGTTAAATCTCTTATTATTCTATTTCAACTTATTATGGCTTTGGAAATAAGCTAAGATGGTACTGGAAAGGTCATAATTTATGTCATGTATGAATTAATCTTAATTTGTTTATAAAATGACAGAAGACATTTCCTTGGCAGATAACATTGTGGGAAATGAAGAAATTGGTTGCAACAAGAAATTTCCAAATTTTCAACAATTTTAATCAAAGCCTTTTCTTGAGGTGTGTCATAAAATGGTTTATAATGGATTTAAAGAATTGAAAAGTTGACAACCAGAATTTTCTTTCTTTCCATGATTGTTTTTGAATTATTATTTCTACGGTACACTTAAATTTTGCCCGTATTCACATTACACATGACTTTCCTTTCTTTGTACATGCATTTAACCCATTACCATACAATTCTTATTTTGAATATGAAAATATTATAAAATGGAAAAGAGAGTTGGAAAAGGAGAGATTTCTTGTTATTAGAGATTTGCCCTTGTCTCACAATGGTTTCTACCGTATTTGGTACCCAAATTTTCATTCAAAACACTAAGAATATTCACCTGCAATCTTGAATTTGAGCCAGTCTCATTTTTGTCTCTTATTGTATGGTAGTGGGTTATGTAAATAAATTGTAGAATAACATTGCATAAAATTCAAGCAACACAGAATAAAACATATGAAGCTTGTAGATATCATTTAATTTCAAAGTCCCGTCTTATCAGTAAATCTTGCCATTTAATTATAGTTGTTTTAGCTCGGCTGTTTTCAAAGAAAACCCGAGGTGTTTGGATTGCCTTGGTGTCATTGTCGTCGTGCGAAAACTTAGACATTTGTGATATCTCTGGTTCTACTTAAGGCGAAATAGCTTATTAAAAATAATTTCTTCTTTTTCCACAATGTTTTCTCTAGTATTAAATCACAGTGACGTAAAATCCCATGCTTTTACAGGAAAGGATTAAAGGATTTACAGGACTTTTTTAACAGATGCCTATAAAGACTACCTTCCCAATAGTATAATAGTTGACATGCTCATGTTGATACTGAAAGGATTCCACTGCATCAGGGGTTTTAACTCATTGTGCATAGATAACAAAATTTTGAACTAGTCGGAAATTGAAAATTGACAAAGCCTACTTAAACAGGGGTGGGGTCGACACAAAGCCTAGAAACATTGAGAGAAAAGAACAAATTATTTGTCATAAACAATTTCTGCATTTCCTGCAAAGTTTCCATATTTCTTTAGTGTTTCAAAAAGCTAGGGTTTGTGACAATGGGGGCCGCCGTCATAGCGCAGTCGGTAGCGCGCCAGACTCCTAATCTTCAATCATAGGTGTCATGGGTTCGATCCCCGGCGGCGGCAAATATTGTCTCTCACCAATGGGTTGATAATCGTAAACCTAAGTGGGATAGCAGCTGGAGGCTAGGAAAGGATGTAGTGGTAGTACTGGTGTGAGAAATACCAGGAATCCATTGTTAGGTGCTCCAGCCGCCGCGATATGACTGAAATACTGTTAAAAGCGGCGTTAAACCCCATTTAATCAATCAATCAATCAATTGTGACAATGGGTTAATACTAAAATTGACAAATTTGAGGCAGGTCTAGAACTTGAACAGCAGGCAAAATTTAAGTATGTTAAAATTGAAAAGTAAGTGTAAATTATGTATGAAGTTTTAAGAGAAAATGTCATGAACAATGAATACTTTTCTCTGTATAGTTTCTACAGCTTGGTTTTCTTCAGAGCATGAAAATAAGGGATAAGCGCTTTTTCTCAATGTCAAAATAAGATAATAAAGTTAACTACATGTTATCATGTCTCTGATAGCAGTCACCACATGTGAAGGAATCACTTTCTTCACCCCTTTCCCAATCGTCTAGAGGCCAGGTGTCTGTGTAGCCTAGAATAAAAAAATGTAAAGAGATCTTAGCTTTTTTGGTGATGTTTAACTTAATGATAGACAACAGAGTTGGGAATGGTCCAAATTCAAAAAGTAGCAGATGACAATATAAAGTTGATGATCTTTACAGGCTTTGTCTTACATTCGACAGAATTAAGTAACAAGCATTTTCTTCTTTTTCTACAGTGTTTCCAAGATGGTTGGTTGGTGATTTAAATTGTAACTACAGACTGAATTAGCTGCAGTTACAATGTCAAGGTCAACAAACCAAGAAAAATGCCTAAAAGGTGTCCAAAATTGCAGTCCAAAGTTCACTTTTGGTCTAAATAAATGAATTGATTGTAAAAAAAATATTCTTTGATAGCTGACAGTTGGTAAATCACTGAATTTTAAGAGTTTAAGTGTTTAATGGGGTAGTAAACTTTGTATAAGGACAAATTGCATGTTACAAGCAATTACTCCTTTTCCCACTATTTTTTTGCAAACTACATTGCTTCAGTATGTCAGAACATTGGATTGTGTGGTAATGGGGTAAGTTTCCTTGCCTTAACCCTTTCCTGTTCAATCCCTGATTTTACATCCCTGTAAATTTATTAATAGGAAACATTGTAGAAAAAGAAGAAATTGCTTGTATCAAGCAATTTCTTCTTTGTCCACAATATTTAAAATCCTACTGAATGCTTACTTTCAACTAGAATCCACTTTGAATTTTAGTCTGCAAGTCCTTTGAATTTGGACGGGTCTAAATTTTTACAAAACAGGAAAGGGTTATAAACAATGTAGGTCATTTATGAAAATTAATTTAGCATTATAACAAAACAGTGTCAAAGAAAATATTTTACTTACTCATGAATTCTTTGGTTTTCCTCAAGTGGGCCTGTCTGTAACGAATGGTCATAGTAGGTAACTTCCAATACATGAATGTTCAGACAATTCATCTGGAATGCAAGGTGATCTGTTATGCATGTCAATCCTGCTTCATCTATACTGTTTGATGTCTTGCAGCACTTGGATTCTGTCACAGTTGGCATATTCACACAAATCTTGCACAGGCACCTGTGAAATTGAATTATTTATTATAATTTTCATATTTGAGAATGATTAACTGTCCATATTTACAGAGAGTAAACAAACGTTAATGTAACTTTTCTGATGGGGGCACCATTGTAAACCATATACCAAGAACTGTTTTCAAACAGTATAATGTAGTACTGATTTCAAGCAACCAAAACCATTTGAGCCAGTGTTTGACATTTGCATATAATCCTGTCTGATCAGACTTCACTTTGCACCTAGTAGATAGCTACAGACTGAAATTTTCTTATGACAGCCAGATAATCATCTAATGCACTATTTGGACAATAAGACTGGAAATGTCAAGCACATAATTTCTTATTCTCGTATTAAATTTACAAACGAGACGTTTGATCGTAACGTTTTGGTAGAAGAAAATTCAAAGGAGTTTTTGTTACTGTTATCCCCGGATAATTCAAAAGGGGTCTCACTCGCAAACGTCACTTCATTGGGATCTTCATTTAAATTCGTTGTTCAAGTCAGATTAAAACGTTCAAAGAGGGAGTAAATTAAATTTGTTACGATTCTAATGTTTATAAAGGGCAATATTCGCCGCAAATATTGATCACTCACCATGTTGACACCTCAGGAACATTATCGTCAAAATCGGGGCAAAAAGAAGACGAAGAATTATAATCATCACTATCCTCCGATTCCGTAGCAATTGCCCTTCAAACTGGTTCGTACAAATATGGCCTTAAAGTACCAGAAACATCCATTTCTTCTTCGGGAATATCGCTCAAATCGCTGTCATACTCTACGTCCATTTTAAATCAACTTCCACTATGACGTCACAATTCAGGGGAATTAAGCATATGTATCCAATAGGTAAGGGACGTAAGCGATGCCGTAAAAACGAAAAGGTAAAAATAAAAACTCCAATAAAGTGTTTTTGAAACAATCTCAAGAAAAATCAATGAGTATCAATGCACATGTTTATTAATGGAATTTTGAAAATTTGAATTATGTTACCCCTATGGATTTGCCCTTTAAGCCTGGATAAGAATTGAATACTCAAGAACTGTGTGTGTGTGTGTGTGTAAACTTTTAATAATTCATAACCCCTTTTGATCAAAAGACACCGCCGTAGTACTAATAAGCCCGCTAGAGTGCCTACCTTGTCCAAAACGCACTGTTTAAATTTCTGAACCCAAATTATCCCTCTTCTTATATATAGTTACGTCCCCCAAGAAATCTTTTTTGCAGCCTTAAATGTCAAGTTGTCGTCTGGTAATGGGTTAAATAAGCACTTTATAACGCATTAACAGTCATTTTGATCGTACAACGAAGATTATTGATCTGAAGGCTATAGCACATTCATTCAAGACCAGGCGACGAAGTTTTCGAATTTAATTGAGTTTGACTCGAGGAGAACGGTAGGCTGCTTTGAGCCGTAACTTTTCGAAAAAAAAAACCTTTTTGATTTGAAATCCATTCTTAAAGCAATTTCATATACTCAATATCTCTTTTCCGGTTTTTGAAATTTTAGACTGGTCCAGATCGAATGGGGTTATAGACGCCAATGAAAACTGTGTGCATTTGAAATTAAACCATCCTATATTTTAGACTGAAATATCGTGGGAAAAGGAGAAATTGCTTGTGACGAGCAATTTCTTCTCAATTTTTTCCGCAATGTTTTTTTTTCAAGTATAAAACACAGCCTGAGTTTTATACAGGAACATGTATAAGTGCGTTACATTTTCGGGAAACAAAGGTCCAGCTGTAACGACTAACCATTATGCAGTAAGGCCTACACGACGGTGACTCACCGTTAGTCCAGATTCGTAATGATGTTTAACTGCCGTTTGACAGCTGCAACCGGATTGTCGGCTAAAACATTGTAATAGACTAGGGGAATCACGGTTAATGAATAAGCTCTACCGCCAAAAGAAACATATTCTGTTTGAGACCTTGGCAAACGTCGTAACAAATTAATGTTGTAATTAGGACGTATAGGTCGCCTTCAAGCAATTTGCCATTTCCAACTTTATTTCAAAGTTAGTATTTTTTCACTAAACATGTTAAAAAAAAGACCGGTTTGAAACGGCTAGATGAGTTTTTGGCATTTTCATATTCCTTTCCGCTAGTTTCTATCCTTTCGGCTGGTTACTGTCATTTCCGTTTCTCTCAAAAATTAGGTCTACGCCAGTGTGATATTGTGTTGTATGCACGAATTGAAAGAATTTGCACGTTAATTGTCGAATTTTTCATAACTACTACAAGTAATTATGGATAAATGAACGTAGTCTACGTCTCTATTGGGCCTTATAGTTTTATAGTTTTATTGGCGCGCGATATTTGGCAGTATGGGGATGTAGCTCAGTGGTAGAGCGCTCGCTTCGCATGTGAGAGGCCCCGGGTTCAATCCCCGGCATCTCCACTTTTTGTTGTACCCCATCATTATTTCTCATAACCCTTAGTTCGACAAACAAGTTAATCCATTTCCACATGATCATAAATTTTGACGCCAAGAAGTCAGATAGCTATGGAAATAGCTGTATAGGTCAGAAATAATCAAATGTTATTATGGATAGCCATGTAAAACATTGTAGGAATGAAAAGAAATCCTAATACAAGCACTTGCTTCCTTTCTCATTTTGTATAATTCTTTTTTGTTGGGTTGGGGATGGGGGGGGGGGGGGCTACATTAAAAATTTGTCTGCCACTTAACCCATTTCCGCAGAGTCCCTCCTTTTTACATCCCCAAGAAAAAAAGCTTTTGAAAACATTGTGAAAAATGAAGCAAACTTCTTCATTATCAACTATGTTTTCTATCCAAAAAGATGAAATAAATTTCCATCAACTTTAAAATGTCTTCTGCGGCTTCTTTGAATTTGGACCAGTCTAGAATTTTGTTGTGTAGGAATGGGTTAATGCAATATGGATGAGTCAGAAATGATATTGTCTGCTCGTGGGTTACCTTCTTTAGCTGATTACCTAGCGACAACAATCTTTGAAATGATGATAAATTGACAAATTGCATCTCAATCAAGGAATCAATCGACCAATCAAATTATTCATTCGGCCTGGATTGGCATTGGCAGCCTTTTTTATGAAACATTTTTGTTGGTTTGGCGACTTAAAGGTTTTAACTACAGCCTATTCAAGATGAAGAAACGACGTTTAGATCGCCAACCAACCATTTTACTTTTTTGTTACATTCTAATGGCTGTATTTTTTTTTTTTTTTTAGATAAGACCGTTTAAAATCGAAAGGGACTTCCTGTTGGAGTCATTGGGCGGGGCCAAAGGACTTTGTGGGCGGAGTTAGCGATTGGTCAATTGCACGACGATATCAAAATTGTGCGTTAGATTGGAGAACATTTTGTTGAAGGGTAAATCAATAGTAAACATTGATATAGTTGTCACTTTATTCGTGAAAATTCTGCTGACTGTCTCTATTAAGAAAATAATTTTTGGTTAGTTTCGGAAAATAAAATGTGGGAAATGGAGAAATTGCTCACATGACAAGCATTTTCTCGATTTCTAACAATATTTTCTATCCTATTTGACACGCATTAATATATTCGACTTTCTTTGAATTGTCGTCTACAACCTATTTTCGGCAATATGGACTCACGGTCTAAATTTGGGCTCACTACGATAATGGGTTAAGGATTACAAAGTGACCACAATAAAATCAGCCTTACCATGTCAGTATTCATGGGCCAATCGTAGGACTGTTGGAAAATTTGGTTAGAATTGGCGCACCAATTTAGATCAAAGTACTGAAACTACTGTAAGCTAACAAAGCATGGTTGAATGTAGAAAATCTTTCCTTTGTTGGGAAGAAAAACATTGTGGACTTTGAAGAAATTGCTTGTCACAAGCAATTTCTTCATTGTCCACAATGTTTTCCAAAGCTTTTTTTTTTTGGAGATGCTTAAAAAACGGAATTGTGTGGGAATTGGTTAAATAGCATGCTTTTCAGAGAGTTCTATACGAGTTGAATAGAGTTTGCAATATTCCTGAAATAAATAAGAACTATTTTTTATGGCGTAGGCATTAACGGATTTAGTCGTTAAGCCTCCAGTGGCAGTTTGCACTCGTTGAACTTTTAGACGACCTCAAAATTCTGTCTGTTAAATTAAGCTATCAAAGCTGACGCTTTGTTAGCTAAAAATAAAAAAAAAAAAAAAACGCGGCCCTTCCACGTCCATATATACGGGTCAGTCAAACTCCATTATTCATTCGGGAAGAGGGTTTTATCAGTTAATCTCTTCACCATTTTCCCGTGCAGCCTGCCACAAGCAATTTCTTCTTTCGTCATGATATTTTCTACCGGCCACAGAGGATGGTTTTGTTTCAAATTACATTCACATCATCATCTGCGTCGTCTTTCAGATTGGACTGCTCTAAGATTTCGAAAAAAATGGGAAAGGGTTAAGTGTGTTGTCAGATATGAGTAAAATTCTTGGAAAATTTAAGAATTTCAAAATAAATTTTAAACACGGAATCCTATTTAGACTGGTCCAACACAATTTACTTAACGAAGATATGACTCTCTGCTCATTGCCCTAGAATTTAATCGCGCCATTATTGGCAGAACAGAATAGCGAGGAATGATACATTCTGCGTATTTTATTTCCTGTGTGAATTGAATGAAGTAAAAGATATGTGTCATTTCATTTGTGTGTGTCAGATTACGATTTTTTTTTAATAAGAGTCTATACGTGTGTCCATCTATGTTTAAATTACTTCAAGGAGAAACAAACATTTACACTGGCTCCTGGTACATTGTACCCAACATTGATTCCTTGACCAAATACAGATGTCCGAGATTTCCCTAATAATTTTCCCTTAGAATTAATTAGTAGATTACGAGTAGTAGGAAAACACAGATTTTATTATCTTATGTACAGATCTAAAATCTTACACCATTCATAAATGTAAGTTAAAAAAATACAAGCGTAAATGGTAGAAAACATTGCGGGAAATCACAATTTTGTCTTTAACAAGCAATTTAAACCGCACCCCATTACCTGATTAAATGTATAAAGGTAAGATGGTTACGAAAGAGAGAAAATAATGCTAAAATTATTTCAAAATGCGTATGAAGTCATAGTTTAAAATCTAGGGTGTTCGTATAAAAATGTCTTGCGCATTTCGCAATTGATACTTACAGTCATAAATATGCCGCCGCAAAGCTACCCGATAGTTCAACAACTTACCATTTCTAATGTCTTCTAAACTCGATGGGTCAGAGCGAAATAGTTGTAACTGCCTATAAACATATAGGCAGTTATAACTGTTTCGCACTGGCCCATCGAACTGTTTTGCCGCTGCCCTGGCGCAATTGGTTGAACGTCGGACTCTCAATCTAAAGGTCAAGGGTTCGATCCCCGATCGCGGTAAATATCCTTTCCAACAACTGTCTTCCACCAATAGGTTGATAATCGTAAACCTTGGTGGCCAAGACAGGATGTGGTGATAGTACTGGTGTGAGAAATACCAGGAATCCATGGTTAGTTGCACCAGCCCTCACGATTTGACTAATATACTGCTAAAAGTGGCGCTTAACCCAATTCAAACAAACAAACAATCCTGTTTTGTTTGTATTATTAGCATTATTATTATTATATTTATTATTATCACCATTATATTTTTTTAGCCGCGGCCATAGCACAGTGGTAGCGCGTAGGACTCGGCCGTGGCGAATATCCTTTCCGACATTTGTCTCCCATCAATGGTTAGATAATCGTAAACCTAAGTGGGATGAGCAGGAGGAGGGCTCAGAAAGGATATAGTTGTAGTACTGGTGTGATCCACGATCACGTGCGCCAGCCGCCGCGATATGACTGAAATACTGTCAAAAGTAGTGTTTAACACCATTCAATCAATCATTATTATTGTTAATCTATTACTGGAGGACACAATTTTGACCGGTCTAAAAGGAAGCTGCGACGAAAAATTTAAGTTTGCGATGTTACAAAATTCTTATTTCTTATGGTGGTAAACATTGCGAACAATGAAGAAATTGTTTGTTTCCACAGTGATTTCTATATTTTTTTTTTCTTTGGCTGAGTAAAGAATTGTATGAGAATGGGTTAAACAAATATTTCTTGTGCCTAAGCTTGTTTTTTTTTAATTGTACGAGACTATTCGCAACAATGTATGGGAAATGGTTGTAATCTGTAGGCGGTAATGTTAGCCAATGAACATCCGGGATTTTAAAAAATGGGAAGGGTGCGTGTATTATTTTGAAATTCTTCTCCTGTCTGTATTTCTAAAGACCTTTGCCGATCTCCACATCTACTCAGATCAGAATCAGTAACAGGATTTCGAGGTGAGTAATTATCATTCCTTTATAAACTTTTTATTAATTAGTTTGTCAGTGAATATTAACTTATTTTGTTCATCTATAGTCATGCGCCTGCGTGACCTTTCTCGTAACATTCCTAAATTTTAGCGAGGTACAGGGTACTTTACAAATGCTGAAAATCACTTCAATTGCAATAGTATTTTATTGATAACAAAGAATGTTTTCATGAAAATGGAAAATCGTAGTCCATTACTGGCTATAAAAACAAAATCCATTATATAAACCTATTCCCACCCAATGACGCTTTCAGACGCCCCAAGACATAAAGCTTTAGAAAACATTGTGGAAAATGAAGAAATTGCTTGTTACAAGCAATTTCTTCATTTTCCACAATATTTTCTAACCAGAAAGTTGAAAAAATCAAAATTTCATCCAGTTTGTACTGTCGTCTGCAACTTCTTTCAATTTGAGCCAGTCTAAAATTTTTGCCGACTGGTAATGGGTTTTGGCAGGAAAACCCATGTTCAGATAGCCAACATGTGCTACATGGTTAATGAGCCTCTTTTTCGATTTTCGGACAAGTAAGCTTGTTGATCATTTACCAACTATATGCGACCCGTTTTGCGACAAAAGATTCTCCCCTTTGTTCCGTAAAGTATTTTAACAATCATAAGTCTATCACGGATAACGCTTAGAAAAATCCTATGGTAGGGGAGAATGACCACTTTAGATTCAGAAAATCTGCCATGAGCGAAGTATCGACCCTGATTGACTTCTGGGTCTTGGGACCCTTTTCACCCGACGAGTCAAACGTTATTTATTACGTCATAATGTTTTCATATGAATAATTGACGGATCGCTTGTAAAGCCCACTGACTCCAATAGTAGTTTCAACTTCGATATCAAACGGCGTTATTTTGCAAAATTTATGGCCAGTATCATGCAGCAAAAAAAGTTAAATGTTGGTAGTCAACCTAAACGTCGCTTATTCAAGCTATATTTATGACGTTTAAGTCATCAAAACCACTAAAATGCTTCACAGAAATATGAGCCAATGTTGGAGTTCAGAGTTCACTTCCGGTCTAAATGAATGATTTGATTGGTCATTTGATTCTTTGATTTACATCCTCAATCGGTCAGTTAAGCTATGTTTATGCTGAACCCGGAATATTTCTGTCTTTCTCTGTATTCCTGGCCAACAACAGGTTCTTGCAGCCCCATGATGATAAACAATAATAGATAATAATAAATAACTTTATTTATAGAGAGTGACGTGATAGGAAAACAAGGCTCATTTTCAAAACAGACTTCTACGTGTTAACTAATCACTCACACATACATACAAACATTCACATGTATTCTAGCATGATACAATCTTAAAATTTCCCATTTACTCAGATCGAATGAGTAGATATATGAATTCAAACAGATACATAAGTAACACACCCTACTGACAGATACCAAAAGTGATATAAATGCTTTTCCAAATTGGGTTTTATTTATCATGACAAGGGTTAACCCATTCCCAAACGCTAAAATCTTATACTCATCCAAATAGAAATAGGTTGCAGACCACAAAACAAAAAACTGGTTTGAATTGAAAATTAAGGTCATATGAGGTGGAAAACATTGTGAAAAAAGAAGGAATTGCTTATTACAATATTTTCCGAAGCTTTGATTCTTTGGTGCGCAAAATGCGGGATTGTGTGATAATGGGTTAAATGAAAAGATGGTGAAAACAAGTAAATGAAAAAAATGATTGATTGATTGATTGATTGGGGTTTTACGCCGCTTTTAAAAGTATTTCAGTCATGTCGCGGCGGCTGGAGCACCTAACAATGGATTCCTGGTATTTCTCACACCAGTACTACCATTACATCCTTTCCTAGCCTCCAGATGAAAAAATGAACTAACGATCGAATTCTTTTCTTCCCGGTTGTCTTCGTTTTTTATACAACTATGACCAGATTGACATAAACTAGTTTTAACGGCGTTCAATAATGCGCTGACTCTTTTTGTCCAGTTTTAACTTGATTACAATGTGTGCTGTTCTTCCCCCCCCCCCCCCCACACACACCCTCTATCTCTCTCTTGTCATTAAAATTTATAACCATTTTGATTCTATATCTCTTCATCAATAGTATGTATTTTTCGGAATCTTTGTAAGTCTGTATACATTTTAGTGTTTCTTTTGCTTTTAGACCTGTCTAAATTCAAAGTTTATGCAGACGAAAATTTAAAGAGGATTTAATTTGAATAATATTCATTCAGTAGGGTAGAAAATATTGGGAAAAAGAAGAAATTGCTTGTTTCTTCTTTTCTATAATATTGTCTCAATTATAAAGTCACGGGGATCTAAAAACTAGGGATTGAACAGGAAAGGGTTAAAACTAATATCCATTCTTATTCATTATTCCTTCGATATGGGGGTATTTTCCCTGTATTATTGAAAATTCATACGCGGACATACGCATGGCTGAAATAAGTAAGCATCTACTCTGTTCCGTTATTTATTAAAAGATAATAAATATGGATTAATTACTAGAGGGCAAATATTAAAAAAATCCGAATCTTTAGAGAACGAACCTAGAAAATAAGATAAGATGTGTTAAGCGTTTTTATCCTCAGATATGCAAAGCCATTAGAATTTTTAAAGATAAACTTTCCTTTATTTTTTTAATGAATTTTTATAGATGATAATTTATTAACACTTTTCTGTTCAATCACTAGTTTTTACGCCCCTCTGTTTTCATACTTGAGAAAACATTGTGAAAAAAGTAGAAATTGCTTGTAACAAGCAATTTCTACCTTTTCCGCAATATTTTCTATCCTACGGAATGACAATTTTTCAAATAAAATCAACTTGAATTGTTGTTTGCAAAACCATTGAATTTGGACAAGTAAAGGTTTAAGGTTTACATCAACAAAAAACAGAAAGAAAAAAAAAATATGTTCGTCTTTCAAGATTCAGGCATTTTGATCGGCTTACTTTTTGATCGTGCTTTCATGAACAAAAATTTGATAATGTGACTATATTGTATTTGAATGCTTGCGTACGAAGTAGATCCACAAAACTAAAAACTAGTAATATATTTGATTTGTTTTGCTTTATGACATTGAATTACATGTATAAGAAACGAAGAAACAACTTTTTTTGTTTCCATTGAGGTATGAACCTAAAAATTAATGACCCTATTCACAGTGTGATTAAGTTCTTAGGTTCAAACCTTAATGAAAAGATAGATATTCACTTTATTTCTTATATGAATATTTGTGTAAGAAAGTATATAATGTTCAGTAAATGTATGTTTAATCAATGTACATAAACATGGATATAATTACAAATAAATACACGAATCAATACAAATAACAAATACAAGTACATACATTATTTATTATTAAGCTTTATTAAAGTCTATTCATCTTTATTTTCAAACTTATTCATTGATATACCTAAATCATATTGAAATTCGGTTCATCAAGGAATAATAATTAAATATATTAGCGGCAATAAAGATAAAAGAAGATTTTTGTTTTCATCTTTTGCGTTTAAATGAAGGAAAAGTAAGCAACCACGCGAAAAAATAAGTAAAACAGGCAATAACAAATAAACAGAAGATGTACATAACAGAATAAAATAAATGGTTAAATAGATAACAGAAATATATCAAAATAATTGAATGAAAATAATGCACAAATAAAATGAAGTGTGAACCAAATAAGAAAGTAGATCTATCATGCAACAAATGAATGATTGAGGAAAATAAATAAATGTATAACTTAATGAATATATCAACAAAAATAAATAAATAAACAAATAAAGGAATAAATATGTTAATAAATAAATAGATAAATAAATAGATAAATAAATTAAGGTAAAAATGAATAAAGAAAGACAGAACAATGAATAAATAAGTAAGTAAGTACAGAACTAAAACGAGTTGATGAATAAATGATTTGATTTCCAAACAATTTCGATCGAGTCTTTTCTAAAGTTGTGTTTAGTTATTTTAAAGAACACGGTTTTTCTTTCTTCTTCTTCTATAAATGAGTTCAGTATCATAATTGTCGTTTTTACATACATTTATTATTTTTGGATTATATTTTATAGTTTAAAGAAAATAATAATTGTACTTTACAATATCATGAATATTGACATTAAATGAATGATTCGATTGGTTGATTGGTTCTTTGATAGACAGGTGCGATCTGTCGATTACCATCACCATCTGTAAACAACCGTAGAAGATATAAAATAAGAACATAAATGAAAAAAAAAGAGGAAAATAAAGATCCCGGAAAACATTGTGGGAAAACAAGAAATGGCTTGTAACAAGCAATTTCTCCTTTTCTCACAATGTATTCTACCCTATTTGGCACTCTTTTTCCATTTTAAGCGCGACTCGAAACGACGCCTGCATCTTTCTTCGAATTTGGACAAGTCAAACATTTTGTCGTCTGGTAATGAGTTGAATTATGATGTTTTACTCCTATATGAAACAACCCTTAAATGCAAAGTGACATTTTTTCATTTATTAATTTATGTATCAACCGTTCGTGCATTTTCATCATTCCATTACTCTCAAATTATATTTTGTAAATGGCCAATGGTAATTATGTTTGCCGACTTACCTGATAAATGAATAGAATCGTATTATTTGTTGTGCCAAATTTTAATTTTAGCATAACTGTTTCAGGCAATCGTGACTAAATCCTCTTGAGGTGGTGACATCCGCGATAACTGACATTTTTAGACGGTGTATTTCAGGTCTTTTAAATTAAGAAAGCAATGACGAACTTCAAATGAATTGATAGTTTTCTTGCAATTTTTCATTTAATGTCCAATTTAATGTCAAAGAGAGCTTATATTGTGTCCTGGTTGATACCTTAAAACAAAAGAAATAAATAAACAACAACAACAACAACAACAACAAACCCAAAACAAAACAAACAAAAAACAAACCCAACAACCCCCCCCCCCCCGAAAGCAACAACAGAAAAAACAACAACAACAAAAAAACAACACACAACAACAACAACATACAATCAAAGCCAATGCATCAACATGTATGCTCCTATAACTTATTTTAAATCAACGAAGGAAAATACTTCAGGACAACAACAGTGGACAGGAGAAATTGCTTGTCACAAGCATTTTCTTTTTTTTGTCACAATGCTTTTTTATCCTCGTGTTGATTGCTTTCCATTCAAGTAATACAGTAATTTGAAATAATGTCCTGTGCTAGTCCAAAATGTTGTCTTTTAATAGGAACATCAAACACAAAATCGGTACGAAAATTTGCATATATATGATCTGGAATACCTACCTTTTTCATATTTTATTCTTCAAATTTCAGAATAAATAATTTATTGATTGATTGAATAGGGTTTAACCCCTCTTTTAATAGTATTTCAGCCACATCGCGGCGGCTGGAGCACCTAACAATGTATTCCTGGTATTTCTCACACCAGTACTATACCACTATATCCAGCTACTATCCAACTTATGTTTACAATTATCCATCCAATGGTGAGAGACAAATGTCGGAAAAGGATATGTCCCGCCGCCGAGGATAGAAATTTCAGAATAAACTACATACTCTAACTGTTTCACAAACACACATAAAAAATTATCAATATCTTAAAACTTGAAAAGCTAAAAATGTCAAGTTTTTCTGTGGTTTTTAACCCATTACCAGACGAAGAAGTTGCAGACGATAATCTATACATGATGAAATTTTGGAAATCTTTGTCTTTTGGGTTAGAAAACATTGTGGATAATGACGAAATTGCTTGTTACAAGCAATTTCGACATTATCCACAATGTTTTCCAAAGCTGTTTTATTTAGGTACGTAAAAAAACGTTATATTTAGGGAATGGGTCAATTCAGGGTTCGCCCTTATCATATATGTTGTGCGCGATCTGCCCTCCGTTCAGGTTGACAAAACTATCACTGACGTTTATAGAAATGGTACCCTGCTTTGCACATCCGCACGTCCGATTTTTGTCAAAAGTCGATTGCAAGATCTCAACCCTGTAATAAATTACATTGCTTAGAGTGCATACAGTAACTATTGCTGCGAGTACTTTCATATGGTTCAAGTCCATTTATTCCTTTTCAGTAAAATCCATGACTTTTAAATCCTTGTGATATCATACTTGAGAAAATATTGTGGAAAAAGAAGAAATTGCTTATAGTACGGAATTTCCTCCTTTACCACAATATTTTCTATCATATAGGATGGTTACTTTTTTAATTGAACTAATTTATAATGTCGGCTGCGACCCCATTGAATATGGACAAGTCCAACATTTTGAAAAATAGTAAACGGTTAACCCATTCTAACAGAACCTCGCTTTCTTTCTAACCGCTAGAAAAGGTTCAGAAATAAATACAGGGGGGTGAAGATATTGCGTTTTACAAGATAGCAAGAGCTGTCTGAAATGCTGTCAATTTGAAGGTGGTTGTCGACAAGTTATTTGAAATTGGAACAGTCCAAGATTTAATTTTGTTGACAGATAATGGGTTAAATATCTATAGAACCATGGGCTCAGCTGTCTACACTTTGTTAACAATTTTATTTGGATCGATTTCATATGCATTTTGGAGAGAGAAAAAAAAAGGGAGTAAAAAGGTAGAGGAACAAAGCAAAAGATTTCATTATTAAGAAAAGCCACAAAAAATGAATACATGAGCTATGGGATTTCAATTTTATGCAAGGTAACATGGTGGGGAAGTAGGAAATGAAACTTTGAGTGAAACCAGAAAGTCTTTGAAACTACCAGTTTCTTTGCTAACGATGTTTTAAAACTAGGTGCAGAATCCGGAAAATCATGGGAGGGAATCGGCTGAACCAACGCGAACATATATGGAATAAATGTATAATCTCTCCAACATTAGTCAGTCGCAAGTCTGTGGCTTTTTCCCACCGCTTTTTCCCTTGTTACAAGCAATTTCTTCATTTTCCATTATGTTTTCCACCCCAAAAGACAATTAGAAAATATTATAATAATAATAATAATAATAATAAAAGAAATCAACAATAAATTGTCGTTTGCAACTTCTTTCAATTTAGACGATCTAACATTTTGCCGTCTGGGTCTGGTAAGTGGTAATTGGTTAAAGAGGAAAGGAGTTGAGAGATCGATCTTTATCATTTTATGCTCCACGTTTTATGTCCTTGAGATATATGTCTACTGTGAATACAATACAGTTCTAAGTGCATTTACATGCATTGGCACTCCGAACAGTCTGGCATTCACCAGACAATAGGGTTTGTAACTGGTCCTTTTACAGAAGTGTTGTCGAATTTCAAAACAAGACATTGAAGCCTAAGGTTACATTCTTAATTTTAGGTTAGTTACTTTATTCAAAAGCGAAATGTTTAGCCACAAGAAAGATTAAATTGTCAATGCCCTCATTTAACTCATTCCAACTCAATCCCTCCTTTTTACGCCCCTCAAGAAAATAGCTTTGGAAAACATTGTGGAAAATGAAGAAATTGCTTGGATCGGAAAAATTGCACGGAAAAATGAAGAAATTGCTTGGATCGGAAAAATTGCACGGAAAAATTTAATATTCCATCAACTTGAAATTGTTGTCTGCAGCTTCTTTGAATTTGGACCAGTCTAAAATTTTGTAGAGTGGGAATGGGTTAATGAGTCATAGATACCGCGGTATTTAGCATAAATCACTGCATGTCATGCTGATTAATCCTTGATTTCATTTTTTTCATGGTTTAATTCTCTTTCACATTCGCTTGAAGTTTTGGAACGCCAAAACAGTTGATAGTTTAGAAACGCATATTGATATAATACTAACTGAGCTCGTCAGAAGTTGAAGAAAAAGTAGAATAGAAACGACTAGGCTCGTTCATGTTTTTATTTATTTATTTATTTTTTTTGGGGGGGGGGGGACAAAAAACAGTGTTTCGAAACTAAGAGTGCACACAATGTAACAAATGTCAATATAAAAAGATTAAGTTAATTCACTATTAATAATAGTATAATGATTTTAAACCAAATCAGAACGTTAGTATTGTATTCTATTTCTTTTTATGGTGAGAGTGGGTCCTATATTTCACGGAGTATTCCGTAAAATAATGGTTCAATAAGATATCAGAAGTACTATGGAAAGACTGCTTTCAGTCTCCTCTGAATAATCTACAATCCT
The DNA here is from genome assembly GCA_946902895.1 of Fragum fragum. Classification (NCBI taxonomy): domain Eukaryota; kingdom Metazoa; phylum Mollusca; class Bivalvia; order Cardiida; family Cardiidae; genus Fragum; species Fragum fragum. The sequence continues at coordinate 17,738,504 of OX336365.1, read as the reverse complement.
GATTAAGGTTTAAGTCGCTAAACCAACAAAAATGATGACCAATGTCGGAGTTCAAACTGAATTTCCAGTCAAAATGTATGATTTCATTGGTCGATTGATTACTTGAATGACAGCTGCGATTGATCATGAAGGAGACAAAATTACTTCATTGGCACGCCCCCAATATAGCTTTGGTAAAAATACTGAAAATATGTTGCTTGTTGCAATACACAGGCTTTTGGATGTTCTTTAACTTATACTTATACTCCGCAACTTCCCTAAATTTGGACCAGTCTAAAATGTCGATGCCTGGTAGCCTAATGGGTTTATGTACAAATACAGTTGTAGCTCTACCAGTTTTTAAATGATTGGCTTTTTTTTTGTGAATCAGAAAGATAATTTATTTTATTATACACCTATAATTAATTCTAATAAAATATATTCATTGCACACAGATAAAATTGGACACGTCAGAAAATCAAAGTGCTGAAAGTACTATAAGTTAGCAAATCATTTGTAGTTGTTTTTTTTAAATAATTTCTTTGGCAAAGGCCATCATGATGAATTAATCAGGTTCACCCATTCCCACACAACCCCTCATTTTTAGGCCCGAAAGAAAAAAGCTTTGGAAAATATTGTGGAAAATGAGAAATGTGTTAGTATCAAGCAATCTCTACATAATCCACAACATTTCCTATCTAAAAAGAAAAATGATTTGAATTTTCATCAGTTTGAAATTTTCGTCTGCAGCTTCTTTTTATTTGGACCAGTCAATAAATTGTTTGGGAATGGGTTAATAAAATAGCATGCTTTTGAAGAAGTTCTCTACAATTTGAATACATTGTATATTTCGTTTATTTGACCATACCATGCAGTGATCATAGTGAAGACTCTGACCACAAGTTTCATTTTGAACATGATGTGCTCATCTGAGGTAAAATACCAATGAGGTATACTTGCAGACAGAGTTTGCAATATTCCTGAAACTCACAAGAACTAATTCCTATGGCGTATGCATTCAATGGATTTAGTGGTTAAGCCTCCAATGGCAGTTTGCACTTACTGATCTTTTGTCTCCACCTCAAACTTTTGTCTGTTTACTTAATATTTCATAGCTGAAACTTTTCTAGCTAAAATTCCGTATCTGACAGTGTCAAATACGGTCCCATACAAGGTAGTCTAAGATGACGTCATGTTGATTCTATAGATGACGTCATAATGCAAATAAGCGTATTTCAGGATGGTAAATGAGAAAGGAAAAACATGTAGAATATAGATTTTATTTATCATTTCACAAAATTGAAAATAGGTATAAAAACGGGACTTTATGTTACGAAAGCAATACATATTGTATTTGCTTCTCATTGCGGAGGAAAATTTGGATATTTCACGAGACCGAAGGTCGAGTGGAATACAAAACTTTCCCTGCAGCTCAAAGCAAATGCAAGATATTGTATCTCTATCACAACATAATATTCCCTGTAAATTCATCCTGGCTGGTTTTTCTTGGGTAGCGTATCAAATCATGAAAATACGACGTCGTGCTGAGAAAACGATTGAGAACTACGGAGTTCGAAGTCAGTAAACTATGAGTAACAAACAATTCTCATTGACCTTAAACTTTGGATGACATAGACGGGGTAAACTCCAACCGCTATCTCGTGATGTTACAAAGATTTCACAACGTCTTTCAAACGTGCTTGACGTTACTTGAAAACGGATAAAATTATTCACGATAAGGCCTTGGTTGTCTTGTGTTAAGACTGAAAGAGGCAGGGACCTACACTATAGACCGAATTGATTTTGCCAACTGAGAACTACTCAATAACGATACAAGTCGAGCGAAGGGTCATGATAAAACCTTGAGCAACTCATATTTAAATCATAATAACTAGACAGGAAGTATTTGTATTGATTCTTTTGAACCTGTCAAAATCCCGTTTTAAATAGGATTCGCTTTGAACTTTTCAACCATTACAAGGTGTTGCGTGCGTCGAGACGGTTACCCAATATGGCGGCGCGCAATGATACACCACGTGGTCCTCACGCGGAGTAATGCCTTTTGTGAATGCACCCACATGGTTGATTAGTAACGTATAGTTTAAACGGACACCTCAGGTGATTATGTGCTGATAGGATGTGTTTTAACCGGTAATTAATAATTTTTGTCTAGTTGCGGTCTGCGGTCACGAGAGTGTGCGACTTTTTGCGGTTTCTGATACGGGTAAGTCCAAAAATAGTTATTAGTAACTATATATGATTATAATTTATAGATATCACATGTATACACATTGCTTTCATGTAAATTTTTTTTTTCTAATTATCACTTTTATTAAAACCGACAGCTGACTTCTGAGATAGATAGGGAGAAATAGACAGACAGACAGAGAGAGAATGAGAGAGAGAGAGAATGAGAGAGAGAGAGAGTGAGAGAGAGAGTGAGAGAGAGAGAGAGATAGAGGGGGGAGAGAGAGGGAGAGAGAGCGAGCGAGAGAGAGAGAGACAGAGGGGGGGGGGAGAGAGAGAATAATTGGTCTTTGCACCACCATCAGCATCATCATCATCATTACCACCACCTATTCTAGGTCTCAACTTCAGAAAAGAATTGAAGATTAGGAGTCTGATGCACTACCGACTGCGCATTGACGGCGGCTTTATATATCGAGCTTAATGATTTACCAGACAGTTTTAGTTTTGTCTGTATTCCAAAGATTATGATTGGGATCGTATTCAGATAGGACGTGGGGAAAAAATCTAGTAGTATAGAAAACATCGTAAGAAAAGGATAAATTATGTTACAATCACTCCTTTTCGACACTGTCTTCTAAATACTAGTTTTGTTGTCATGAAAATTCTTGACGATGCAGACAAGAACTTAGAACAAAAATAGGCTATCCCCCACAAACTGTACCTTTTCTTCCTATAAACTCGAGCATTCTTTAATCCGAGACAAAGAATGGGGGTCATTTATGGCCCGTGAAACAAAAATAGATCCCAGGGAGCCAGGAACATATATTTGAAAAAATAGATATCGATCAATTATAAACACCGTTTTTAAAATATGTATATGATAGTTTAGAATAACCATTCTAGATTCAGAAAAAATTACAATATGTAAAAAACTTTCAACCCTGGTCAGATTGTGCAGTTCGTGCAGCCTGACCGAGGTCGACACTTTTCTCACTTTCAATACGTTCTTTTTTCACCTGACGTGTCAACTTGTCATATCATGAATAAATACGCAAAAACAATATTAAACTATCACCTGCTTTCAGATTTTTTTGTCAATATCATTTTTTTGGCGGGAAAAATATCATTATTCAGGCAGGTGAAATTAACACGCGTACTTGTCCCCGTTTGTACTTACGTTTATTTTTTTGTTTTCGAGAAAAATAAATATTTAGATAAAATTGAATGTGTGTGTATTTTCATTTATCTACCGTCGCTGCCGTAGCACTTGCCAATATGAGCGACGCCCCTAAAAGACGATTAGTTGCTACCGGGATAATGCAAGGACTGCGGGTTCTTTAACGTGCTTGATGGATATATGGCACTGTCACACGGGGCCTCGGTTTAAAATCTCATCCTAAGACAGTTACATGTAGTTTACAAGTTGGGTCATCCTGGGGATCAAACCAGCGATCTCGAAATTTGAAATCGAGTGCTCTACCAACTGAGCTTATCGGGCTTGTGACGTGACAAATTAATATGCAGGTACTTCTACATTTTTTATGCCATTTTTTACTTATTTATCTCCAATCGTATTCATAATTATATGCATAATCATCACCATAATTGAAATCTTCACCACCATCACCACAATCGCGATCACTGCCACTATACCACTACCAAAACAATCGTCTTCACCACCACCACCACCATCATCATCATCATCACGTTCACCATCAATACCAATACTCACATCATCGTCATCATCATATTCATCTTCTTCATCATCACATCTTGATGACAAAGTACATATTGGTGCCACAGAGTTAATCATTAAGAAACGGGATCTCATTTTACCAAGCATGGTTAATAACACGGGCCCCTGATAACATGAACGATATGGCGTACGATTTATCTTACGACAATTTTATGTCGTACGATGCCCTGATAACATGCATCATACGTCGTAAAATTATCTCTAAAGTCACTCCAATCTCTTTTACCTAAACTATTTAGTCAAATGTGCAATTTTGTAAGGGTCGCTTGTAAAATTTTGATTTATAGTTTGCTTTGTTCAAGTGAGCATGTAATATGTCATGGTGAAATATTTCTAGCTTCTTATAGACGATGAACAAGATAACCGTTTTACCGCATAAAACAAGATTAAACGAAAATAATAAGAAAAGATGCCATCTCGCCCGAGCGTCACCTTTTTTTCGAATCCATTACCAGACGACAAAATTTTAGATTGGTCCAAATTGAAAGGGGTTGCCTACGACAATTAAAATTGCCTTTATTTAATTGATATCCGTCATATAGGGTAGAAAACATTGTGGGAAAAAAAGAAATTGCTTGTAACAAGCAATTTCTTCTTTTCCCACACTATTTTCCCGAATATCATATCTTAAGGTCACAAAATAGCGGGATTGCGTTGGAATGGGTTAAGAGACAAATTTTACTAACCGACCACTTTCAAAAATCCGAAGCTCTTAAAAGGCGAACTGATTTGTTTAAAAAGTATCTTTACCAAATCCTGTGTTGTTTGAACTCATTAGAATCGCCTTAACAGGACGATTCTAATGAGTTCGAAGGACGAAGTGAGAATTCTGCAATATCTTTTTTTAAATAATGAAAACGGTTTTTTAGAAACCAAGTTTTTCAGTGTTAAATTTTTGGTGTCCCCTAAAGTGAGCACTTGCCACGCTCAATGAAAATATTTTTTGAAAACGTGGTTGGGGAAATAAAGCTTGTACCGAGCAATGTCTCCTTTTCCTACAGTGTTGTCTACCCCATTTTTTACCTATTCATCATGTTCAGTACACTGTGATTTGATTTTTTCATTTTTTTCTTCAATTTTTGACCAGTCTTGAATTTCCTCGTATGATGATGGGTCAGCACAGGGTTTACCGTGAAAACGCATTTCCTTGAAAGGATAAAATACGCCAATACCACACAATAACTATCTTGTCATTGAATGTCAGCGGACTAAATTTCATGACGAAACATTTAATTTGTATGACGGGGGTAATTTCACTTTGAAATAGTGTTTAACCCAACGATTGCTGTAAAAAGCAACTGTTCACGCCAAACGAACGTATAATACAATGTAAATATGCTATCTCATCGACGAATTGGGTTTCAGATATTGGTGGGATATTAATTGAAGGATCACTTGCCACGCCCACTGATCTCCAACAAATCAGATTAACCGAGCCGATATTTTATATAAAAAAAAAAAAAACATGTTCGAGGTAATTGTCGGAGGTCAAATTATTTCTCTTCCGGTCTAAAAGAATAATTTGATTGATCAATTTATATTTTGATTAAGAGAAGCGATTAGTCAATTATGATTCGTAGTTTATAACTGAAAAAAATGAAGAAGATTGAATTATCCGTTCAATATCTAGAAGCTACCTTTCCGTTGTGGTCTGTTGAGAGGGGTTGGGAGTTGAAGGGGGGGCGGAAGAGAAGAGATGAAGGGGTAATTCCTACATGCCTGTAACTATATTCTTTATTTGTGCTTTTGCCAAGGACCCTGAAGTCCTGGTCGCTTGGTAAAACGGCTTTTTACATAGAAGTAGATGATCAAATCATTTGCACAGGTTTTCTGTTGGCGATAGACAAATTCCGTAACTACAGCTTATTCAATTTATTACCAACCAGCGATTTACTTTACATATAAATGATGTTTGTAACTTTATATTAGATGAAGTCGATTAAAACACCAAGTACAGATATACTTAACAATATTCTGTTGAATTTCGTATCATAGTTCAGATTCACACGATATTCTGGTCACTTATTGACTCTGAACTAGCTCTTATAGAAATCAGGAGGATCCATTTTTCTTCATCATATTTCGTCGACGATCGACCAAAATAGTGTTACTACAGCTTTATAAAGCCGTAGTCACGACGTTTTGTTCGCAAATAACGATATGTTGAATGTGATTTTGACGAAAGTCCCAAATAGCGAGAAAGGGTGAAAAGGACAAATCAGACTTTCCTGTTCAATCCCTGTTTTTTACGGCCCTGTGATTTTATAATTGGGAAAATATTGTAGAAAAAGAAGAAATTGCTTTTAACAAGCAATTTCTTCTTTTTCCACAATATTTTCTACCCTACAGAATGGTTATGTTTCAAATTAAGTATGCTTTTATTTTTCGTCTGCAAAACTTTTGAATTTGAACAGGTCTTAATTTTGCAAAAAGGAAAGGGCTAAACCAACGAAAAGGAAAACATTTCAAAACTAGCTAAAACAACTATCAAGATTTAAAAGATTTAAGACGACTGTGGTAAAATTTATGATCATGCATGATTTCTACAAGTAAGCATGAAACATGTATACTTGTTTTTTTTTGGGGGGGGGGGGGTTAAGAAAAGGCGGGAATTTTTCAAACGAATGCTATTTTTCGTTTCATTTCATAGAAGAGGTAAAGAATAAATATGACCTTGTGTACAAAAGGGGACTTTATCAGTCTGTGGATTAATCTTCGACCCTTAATCGTTTAAGTTATTTATAATCAATCCTTCGCTACATGAGAACATTAAGACTTTTCGGCAAAATACTGGCCAGGGCTGTTTATCTAAATTTACCGAGGCCATTTTAATTGCGGAAATTGATATCAAGGAAAGTTCTAACAATTACTGTTTTAACACTAGGTTTGTTGACTTTGTTCACTGAGTATTTTTTTTCAATTTGTTCTGCGACTCTTTTTTTATTTGTTATCGTTATAAAATTATTGATACTCTACCGTACAGTCTATTACTTAACTCTTATAATGCTACATGTTTTACGTAATTCTTATTACATGCTAACTCTCCTTTCACAAAAAAGGCCCAAACCCTCAAAACAAAAACCTATTTGACGACAATTTCTGAGTGGATGAGAACTATAGTTCAACCAACTAAAATTCTCGAGATTTTCTACCAATTAGAACGATTCTTATGTACTCGTTTGTGTATACTGCCCACCACAAGTTCAGCTTTTGAAGACGGATTTCATTTTGTTCTTGTTTGTACGTGCTAGAAAAGATCCCCGTGCTAGAAAGATCCCTCAAAAATGTGTTTATCTAACCCTTAACGTTTACATGTACAAACTATACCAAACAATTTTACATGAAACACGAACAAGCTATAATATAACATTTGTTTTCGACTTATGACGATGCTGGTATAACGCTGCTGCTTTAAACATTACCACTCGACAAAATTTTAGACAGTTCCAAATGAAAGAAGTAGCAGAAAACAATTCTAAGTTGGTATAATTTTGAAGAAATTGCCTTTCTAGATGGGTCGTAAAAAGCGGGGTTTTGTGGGAAATGGTAAAAATATCAATCATACCACTGCTGGTACCATTTTTAATAATAATCATAAATATAATAACTATAGATAATTTTTTATTATTTTTTTTATTTTGAAAGAAGCGTTTTCAATGTTTACAAAACAGACACAACAAAGCGGATTAAATGTTAATCTTCCTTCCTTCTATTTTATAACCCTGGACGTTTGGATTAGACGGCCGAGATAAAACTCAAAACATTTCCCCGCCAAAATGATGATTCGTCATTTTTTCCGCCCGTCCTCCACGAAGCTTTTAAAATGGCGTGCTACATTATTTTACCCGTCGCGGGAAAAAGGACCATCTGGAACATGTAAAAAAAGTCTACACTGTCCGGGTCAGACTGTGGTGACCTAGCAGTCTGATCAGGGTCTTAAAACTTTCTCATGTAACTGACTTTTTTAGTAAAAAAATCGGTGTCCCAACAAAACCTCGAAACTACAGTTTTGAATAAGCTGTAGTTACGAGGTTTTGGAAGAACATCGACAAGGTATCATTCTACGTTACTATACTTTTGCAGAGAGAGAAAAAAAATCGATTGACTAATAAAAGTATCAATTTCGGCAGGAAGAAAATGCCAACCTCCAACTTTTACATCTTTTTCGTGTTTTAACGACTTAAAAGTCATAACTACAGCATATTGAAGCCCTAGTTATGACGTTTAGGTTTTGTTGTTTTGTCATATGTTCTAAACTATACATTTAGCAAACTAACATCGTTCGATATCTCAAGCAATGTTGGAGATCAGTGGATGGTCAGCGAGCCACCAATAATAGACAAAGGACAGGGCAGCATTCTGGCCCAGCCCGATGACTCATTTTTCCCCGCCCATCGACTCAAGCAGGATGTTTCACTGCGATTTTACTGCGTTACTTTGCAAAATTTATAGCCTGAACCACGTAACAAAAAATAATAAAGATTGGTTGGTCATCTAAAAAACGTAATTAAAGATTGAATTAGCTGTAGTTACGGGGTTTAAGTCGCCAAACTAACAACTTGAAAAAAGCTTCACAAAAACGACGGACAATGTCGGAGTTTAAAACTCATATCCGGTATAAATAATTGATTTCATTGGTCGGCTGATTCTTTGATTGACAGTCGTCTTTTTTTTTGGGGGGGGGGTACTAGTTCATAACTAACGCAGATTAGTGATATTTAACATTGTTCTTCGGACTCTTAGGTCTTTGGAGCTTAGATATAAAAAAATCAAACTCTCTGAATTTTGCCTTTTAAAACGCATGACTGTCAAAAAGTAATTTTTATTAGTGCAAGCGTTTGATTTTGACAGTTCTGTTGCACTAAACAAAATCAGATGTTAAAAAATTCTAAAATAGACAGCAATTAGTACGGGCTAATTACCGCGACAAGATTACATGTATTAGTAAATCTTTCCATGTGAAAGCACTTGAATATGTAAATATGTATCATAATCACGACTTTTTGAATCGAAAGGACAATGGGAAATAATGCTTATCCGCGTCAAAGAAATTCCTTATTCGTGTTAGCTAATTCTGAATGACTCTACTTATTTCATAGGAATCTATTACTAATGAGCTGCCTTATCTTTTAGAATGTCAGCGCGTTTCTGTCAAAGGCTTTTGGCTAATAATACTAGTTATATCTTTATTTAACGGAGGCCACTCATTAAGATAACATCATACAGTTAAAAGACAATGCAATCCTTATTTTTTACGAGGGCTTCAAACAAAACTACACGCACACTCTCTCCGCTTCTCTACCCCCCCCCCTCGCTCTCACACACACTCTATCTCTTTCTCTCTTATTTTCTTTCTTTCTCTCTTTCTTTCAATTATTTACAAATTCCCTTTCACATCCATTAATTTTTCAATATATCCCAAAGACATACACTAACAAATCAAGAGGTGGCGCCCAATCATCGTTATTACGGGATATATAAGCTATAGCTACTATACTTTGGTACCCTTTGTCAGCCCGATTAGCTCAGTTGGTAGAGCACTTGACTTCAAACCTCAAGATCACGGGTTCGAGCCCTGGGCTGACCATATCAACTAACTTACTAATTGTCTTTCGGATGAGACGTTAAACCGAGGCCCCGTGTGACGATGCTATCCATCGAGCACGTTAAAGAACCAGGCGGGACTCTCAGTAGTTTCGTCCTGTATCCTTGCACTATCCCCCGTAACAACTAACCGTCTTCTGGGGGTGTCGCTCATATGGGCATGTGCTACGGCAGCGACGATAAATAAACGGAAATACACACACACTTTGGTACCCGATCAAAGAAATACATTAATCAAAGCATAAACAAAGAAAGCATTAGCGATATCATCCACCTAGCGCATTATGGGATTTAACCCATTCCCACTTGACAAATTTTAGACTGGTCCAAATTGAAAGAAGATGCAGACGACAATTTCAAGTTGATGGAATTTAAATTTTCACCTTTTTGTATAGAAAACATTGTGGATAATGAAGAAATTGCTTGATACAAGCAATTTCTTCATTTTCCACAATGTTTTCCAAAGCTTTTTTCTTGAAGGGCGTAAAAAGGAGGGATTGAGTTGGAATGGATTAAAGTTATTAAACCCTCTGTAAGCTTGTTCATTCTTAAAGTTGCTTTTTACTGAGTTGACGGATATGCATCGCAGCCGTTTTAATGTTTTGTATTTTGTTGTTTAGTAATTAACGTTTTTGAATGTATTTAAGTAAAGAAACCAAAGTTATGTTTGCACTAAGCCATCAATTGACTTGCGACGCACAATTGACCAATCGCTGGCTGAGCCAATTCGCCACGACTCCAACAGGAAGCTCTGCTTCGATTTTTAACGGCGTTTTTTGCAAAATTCATGGCATGTAGCGTGTAACAAGAAAGTGAATCAGTTGGTTGAGCACCTAAACGTCGTAACTACAGCTTGAATAAGTTGTAGTTACGACTATTCAGTCGCCAAACCAACGAAAAAGGAAAACAAAAATGGCGGCAATGTTGGAGTTGAAAGCTCAACTCCGGACTGAATATATAATTTGATTGGTCCATTAATTCCTTGATTGACAGCCACGATTGGTCAATTATTAAAGCTTTTTGTAATTATAACGAATTTATGAAGTGTAAGCGCCCCTGCTTTGGACACTGGTCTTTAGAAGATTGGTTGGTCAAAACTAATTTAAGAATATAGACACTTACAATAGCTTTGTGCTGATCCGCAGAGTTTATAATCAAAGTACTGAAAGTACTCTAAGCTAGCAAAGCATGGTTGGCTTTAGAAAACGTTTCCTTGTTGGGTAGAAAACATTGTGGACATTGAAGAAATTGCTTATACAAGCAATTTCTTCAATGTCCACAATGTTTTCCATAGCCTTTTTCCCAAAGCGAAATTGATAGGGAATGGGTTACATAGCGTGCTTCCGAAAGAGTTCAATACAATTTGAATAGAGTTTGCAATATACCTGAAATACATGAGAACTACTTTTAATGGCGTAGGCATTTAATGGATTTAGTGGTTAAGCCTCCAATGACAGTTTGCACTCGTTGAACTTTGAGACGACCTCAAAATTTCGTCTGTTATCTTAAGCTATCAAAGCTGTCGCTTTGCTAGCTTAAAAGCAATATAGAAATACTACCCAAAGAATTGATTACTTCGATATCCCACAAGAAGCCTGTATAGAAGAATCCTTCTTGAAATTACCATCTGGGATAAAACTTACCGTCGTTAGGCGTGCAAGATGTCGTAACTACAGCTTGAATAGAGTTGCAGTTACGACATTTTGCAGTCCCCACGACGATATAATTCTGTCTTTTGTCTGTAGAAGGAATTTCAATAATTTCATTGAAGTTTGCCAAATTGATATGACTTAGTCGATCACGCTTCTTGAACGGTGTGAAATATTGACTAGCAGACAATGGGTATCGATGATCCATAGTTCATTAGTCACCACCTTAAATTCTTTCAATGGTAATTAGCATGAATGGTTTGAAGTTAAAACACTTTACTTTATGAAAATCAAAGTATTGAAATAAAAGTCATTTAACAAAAAATAACTTTGTTCTATAAATTTTCTTTGCGGAAGGATGGAGTGCAATGAAAATAAATAACTCTGTAATAGCCAGAAATATTCTAAATCTACTAAACCTTCGAAAGCTTACGTTTTCAATCGCCCCATTTTCGTATTGACGGATTACTTTCAATGCATAGCTAAGTCATTCAGTTGTAAGCCTCCAGTGTCAGTTTCCGGTCATGGATGTCTTGAAAATTCCAAAATTTTGTATGTTAATTCAAGGTAGGAACGCTGCGCTCTTTAGCTAAAAAGAAACACCCCCCCATACAACAACAACAACAACACCACCACCACCACCACCAACAACAACGTTACAGTAGCTTTATGTCAAGCCTTTGTATTTTTGTCGACAAGAATTATAATTATTTATCACCAGATGAATGTGTTTCATGGTATTTTATGTTGATTACGTTAAAAAAGCGTCGTTGCATAAGATTAATCCATTACCAGACGGACAACTTTTTGGAATAAGTCATGTAAAATCGACTATCTTGTGTCGGTCTCGTCTGACTACCACTATGTCCATCTCGCCATCAATATGTTCATTTCAAATGGGGCCGAGTCATGGAAATTCATATCAAAGTACCATTTAGTGCATTAAGCGTGGTCTAATGCACCTGTATAGCAGCGATCTTTGACGTAGATAGTATAAGCTCTGCGTTTAATCTCAAAAGGTAGAACAAACAATTAAGCATATCTTGTCTTGGAAATAACCTTATAGCTTGAACAAAATCAAAAGAAGCGAATTGGTTCCCTTTTCAAGTTTGCTTTAAACAGATTTTTGACTTGGTTTTACATATATTTTATAATAATCAAATGGTAGCTAGACATTCTTTGTTTGTTCTATCCTTTGGAAAGAGAGGCACACGTGCACAAAGGTTGTTTCTAATAGTTTAACAAATCTCTTAAACGATCGCTGCTAAATCTGTAAAATGTAACTACCTCCATTACAATTTCCCTGACATGTCTACCTCTTTCTCATTTTTTCTTCATTATTTAAAATATAGCTGATTCATCTGAAACATGTATTGAATTCAGCACTGTATGGAGTACAAAATGATATAAAATGTGGGGTTTTGACCCACATGTTATTATGAGTACAAAAGAACTAAAACCACAAACATCCTACAGTATATGTAGTGTTCATCTTCATGATTTTTTTTCAGAAACCTCTGCTTATTTTCATTACTTCGAACAAAACATCCATGTGCTAGTGCAAAAACGTCGTAAGTGTCTATTCACTGTAAAGACGCTAACGATATTTTGGCACTGGCCCATCGATATAGATGTACAAATTTGAAAAGTTTACATGGGAAAACTACAGACGGCAGAGGTTGCTCATGTCAATCACGTGTCGGTCAATGTAAAGTAACCTCCCCTTTTCGGAACTTTTAGCACAAAAACCCAAGCAATTAACAAACAAACAACAAACTACAACAACAGCTTAATTTCCATTCACGCAGTTCTTAAGGTTACATTATACTTCGGCCCCATAGAAACGAAAACATTTCGATTGAATTTTGGATAAAATATTTAAAATGGACGCGCTATCTTTTTCTTTGCAAATATCTTAATATATGTCATAATGAGTCATACCATGCTTTTCACGGAAACCAGACGATCATTCCATGAAAGGGATCGGCACGATTTATTGTTCTACTGCCATTGGTTTATTATGGCGGGAACAAAACGAAAGTAGGTCCTCAAGATATTGGGGGAAAACCCACAACGAGCTTTTGACCTTGGCTTCTCCACGTGGCTTACAAATGTTAAATTATTGAAGTAATTAATATTGGGATACACATGGAGGCATAAAAACTCAGTCAAGTTTCGTACAGGTCGATGTCTGTATTTTTTGTAATTGTTTTATTCTGCCCTTATAGTTTATTGGTGATTGCAGACTGAATATCATCGTATTTTCCTTGCAGTTGTAGAAGAATTCTAAATGACCAGATTAACAAGGAATAGATACTTATAGCAAGATGGTTGGCAAGGCTGCAGGTAAACGATTTTTGTTAGTTCACTCTAATGTCAAGACATTTCTTTGGTGGGCGACTAAAACGTCTTAACTACCGCTTTATTTTGGGTTTAATTAAACAGTTTTATTCTAGCTGAAGTTTCGAGGATTTTGAATATAAGTTCCTCGAGAATCAAACTGTGCAGTTATCGATAAAAGATTTCTTCTTTATTTTTTTCTTTACTCTACCATGTTCTCAAACTGTTATGTTTCGATCCCCGGCCGCGGTAAATATCCTTTCCGACCTTTGTCTCCCACCACTGGGTGGATTATCGTAAACCCAAATGGGATGAACAGCTAGGGCTCTAAAAGGATGTAGTGGAAGTACTAGTGTATGAATACCAGGATTTAGTGGCTAGGTGCTCCAGCCTAGCGATATGACTGAAATACTGTTAAAAGTGGCGTTAAACCTCTTTCAATCAATCAATTTGTTGATGATTTCCCCTATATTTCATTTTGTACTAGGTATTGTTTAACGAATCTTACTTATTCTTATGAGATCCTTTTATAGAAGATATATTTCTTAACTCTACTGGAGAACTTCCTTTCTCAACAATATTCAAATTTATAGAACAAGTAATGTCATTAGGTAAAGAGGGGCGGAGGGGGGACGAGGGCGTGGATTGAAGAAAGAAAGGTAGAGGAACAAATTGCAAGAACAATGCTTGCAACTAGATTTTTCTTCTTTTTACAATTTTTTTCTCGTCGATATGGCACTTACCATTTAATTTATCCTTACTCCGTATTCTCGTCTGCAGCTTTCTCCAACTTGGATCAATCTGAAATTCGGCGTTTTTTTTTCGTACAGTCTGGTGAGGGTCGATACTTGTTCCAGCACCCTTTTCGCACGGAAGGCCTTGTTTATTTTCATTGTATACATATCAGTGGTAGGGAAATACATGTCCCCGGATACGTAAGAAATGATTTTCTACTTGGCAAGAATTAGGATGAAATGGTAAGCAAAAAATGTAGGCATAAAATTCGGGAAAATTGTTGTTCATTAACTACACCGTTTTTCTACTCGTCTAATAAGGAGTTATCTTTGAGATCTATTTTGTACCTTTCCAAGATTTTCCCTGTTTTTTCCTTGTCCCTGAACAAATGACCTTGAAAAAGTTCTTTTCCGCAAGCAGAAAATCCTATATCTGACAAATCGGGTATGTGAATTCCGCATCCCTACCATATCTCACCACATAACATTGTTAGAATATACAATCCCGTTGTTCAACATTGAATCCTCTAGTATCTCGTAGAAGTACGCAATTTCGTCGTGGAGAAATACGACTTTTGTGGTGGAATTTCTCACAATACAGTGTTCAATTACTAACATAAATAAACACCAAATTACCCACAAAGATATTTGACTGCCCGTTAACAGATGGCAATTGAATGAATATGCAAATTAGATGTATTATTACACCCGTTAGATGACGTAGCCCATGTGAATTTCCCACTCCGCCATGACGACTTCATAAATAAATAAGAAATGAACATATATGTTTTTTTACGCGCCGAGTGAGATACAATATTTAGAAAAAATAGTCTGTCTACGAACATTTCGTCATAATTTTGAAATCGTTTTAGTATCTGTTAACCCATTACCAGACGACAAAATTTTGGACTGGTCCAAATTGAAAGAAAAAGCAGACGACATAAAATTTATCGAATTTTAGATTTTTTCAACTTTCTGGCTAGAAAACATTGTGTAAAATGAAGAAATTGCTTTTCACAAGCAATTTCTTCATTTTACAAAATGTTTTCCAAATTGCTTTTCTTGAGGGGCGTCAAAAGGCGTCACTGTGTGGGAGTTTTTCAACTTCTTTGTAACAATTTTTATGTCTAAACAAACACATTATATCGGCTAAGATATACGACTTATCTACTGAGATTGCTTGCCGATTGCCCATTTCTACAGAATCCCTCTTTTACGTCCAAAACAAATGTTTTAAAAATATTGTGGAAAATGAAGAAATTGCTTATGACAAGAAATTTCTTCAAAATCCACATTGTTTTCTATCTCAATAAAAGTTTTTTTTTTAAATTTTGATAATATTAGTGGTTGTTTAAATGCAATAACCATTTCCTGATTTTTCAGAATTTTAGACAAGCTCAATTCGAAAGAAGTTGCATACGACAACTAGAAGTGAATGCAATTTTTAAAGTAACCAACCTACAGAGTAGAAAACTTTGTGGAAAAAGAAGAAATTGCCTTGTTACAAGCAATTTCTTTTTTACACATACTGTTTTCTCAAGTATAGAACTACAGGGATGTAAAAACATGGATTGAACAGAAAAGGGACAAAGGTTGAACCAATGACAAAATAACCACAGCTCAACTAAAAATTATCGTCTGCAATTTCTTTGAATTTAGACCAATCTAAAAAATTGTCTTCTGACAATGGGTTAAGGTTCACCGTATATACTAACCATCAATCTGTCGAAGATCTGCGGCATGTAGCTGAAGCAGGCTAACTTTTTGTCAACTAGTAAAGGTTTAACTTGCAGTTTTTTTTTCTTGTCAAATTAATTTGACATTCCTGTCATTGCGAGGGAGTCAATTTGACGGATCGTGAGCCCCGCCCACAGACTCCGCTGGCCCCTCCCACTAACACCGCTGACCACGCCCACTGACTCTAACAGGAAGTTTCACTTCGATATCAAACACCGTTATTTTGCAAAATATATGGCTAGTAACATGTAAAAAAAAAGTAAGCTAAATTGTTGGCTGGCGACCTAAACGTCTCACCTATAGCTTGAAGAAGCTGTAGTTATGACGTTTAGGTGGTCAAACCAACAAAAATGATCCGCATACATGTCGATCAACATCTGAATTCAAAGTTCACTCCCAGTTCAAACATGAATTGGTTGATTGGTTGATTTGTTCTTTTGATTAGTTTATACTATTTATTTTAGTTCGATTGCGACAAAAGCTTAAAGCATACAGAATCATTCTCGAACACTAACAATCCAGATGTTTTCACGTCCCTGAAAGAGAGGCAGTGGCTTAAACACACGGCTACCAAATTTTACAGCTGGGTAGACTGGGGCTGGCTTTTAAGTGTCTTGCCTATGAACACACTCCGGTGACAGTGGGGCTCGAACCGGTGACCCTCAGATCACGAGTCAAACACCTATACCACTCGGCCACCGAGGCAGTCTATATTCTTTTGATTGACAGTCGCGATCGGTCATTTCTGAAAGTGGTGGTGAAATCAATTTCAAGATTATTTACATTAGCAGTATTGTATCAATTAAGTTTGTAATGTAAAGGAAAACTGTTAGAGAGAGTCGGGATAAATAATCCATTATTGACATATAAATAAAGAATTAACTAGTAATTGAAATGTACGGAAGCCCATTGGGGCCAATTTATCTAAGCCCTTACGTCTAAGCTCTTTTTGCTAAGCTCTTTTGTCTTGTCTCTAATGGCACAGCTTTTATTACTTAGCTATCGGGAAGTCTCAAGCCTGATCCTCTGGTGAGACCGTCGATCTTGGGACTTTTTGAGGTTCAAACGTTCGACGCTAGAACTGGTTTATTATCTAAGGAGATATAATCGAGAGAGATTAAAAATTGTTCCCTTTAGAAAAATACTGACTTTAGATAAAAAGCACGAAACACGAACTAAAACAATCTGATCATATAAAAGTTCGTCTTTAGGCAACCAGAATGTCGTAAATACAGCTGTATCTATGCTCTTTTTACGACATCTTGGTCGTCCACTTACGATTTATGCCTGCGTCACAGTGCTTTACATTGCAGAGAGCGATAATCTTGTTTGTGGAAACCACTAAGTGGTTACAATATACGTAATTAAGCTATAAATTTCTTTTACGAGTGTCTCAAACTGTCCTTAAGAACAAAACAATTAAGTATTTTTTTCTGTTGATAATGAAAATGATTTTATGGTTGTCTACGATCTGATAATAGGTTCAAAGGGGTTCTTTTAATCATTTCGTTCTTTCGCATTCCGTATTTCAAATTCCATTGTTTCAATTAATAAATTTTGCTCGGTAGAATGCACAATGCATGTACTGCACAGCGGGGACATTTATTCTGATTTATGGAGCCTATATTTGCGACGAGTCAAGCAAAAATGGACAGTCTAGGAAAGTACGTCAAACATAGACCTAGATCAGTCTGCACGGCGTGCGTAGACGGACCATGGAAGAAAGATTTCGGTCTTGGTAGATATTCTGAATCCAATACAATCTTACTACGGCCAACCTTCTTTGGAGATCACCTCTATTAAGCGACCACTTTCGATAATTAAGAGATGAAGAGAATATTTTTTTGTTTTCAAGGAGGTATGAACCGAAAAACCTAATCACACTTTATGAATACGCGAAAATTTTCGGTTCATACCTACATGAAAATAGAAAATATTATCTCCATTTCTTATAATCTAATAGCATTGAGCGAAAAAAAACAAAAGCTGTACAAATTTTGATACCCTGTAGTATGGGACTATTTTGTGCGGAGGCATACAAAATCGCTGCGTGCTCAAAATTATGATCATGGAGTTATGAATAATTTTTTCGACCAATCAGAACGCTTGTTTTTTTATAGACGAAACTAAATATTAAATTATACGACAATAATCAAAATTTCTCTTCCCAAAACCAATAACGTTATCTTATAAGATTTAAACCCATTACCAGACGGCAAAATTTTAGACCGGTCCAAATTGAAAGAAGTTGCAGACAACAATTTAAAGTTTATGAAATTTTGGATTTTTTCGACTTTCTGGGTAGAAAACATTATGGAAAGCGATGAAATCTTTTTTTTTTCTAAAAAATCGTATCAAACGAAGTGTTTCGGTTTACAATAGTTCTGTGAAATTTTAATCCCAATGACAGGACAGTATCTTAGGCTGGTCTAAAATGAAAGAGGTTACAGGGAACATATTTTTATATCCGATAGCTCAGGACCAAAATAGGAAAGGGGGTAAAAACTGTTACCAGCATTTTCTTCTTTCCTGACAATATTTTTTAAAGTTTTATTGACTAATCTCGTCAAACAGTTGGATAATGTGGTATTGGGTTTATATAATCTGAGTTTTCTCATGCAAATGTTAGGATACAGAAAATAAAACCTCTAATTAAACATTGTATCTTAGCCATTTATGGCATATCGTAATGACATAAAATGGGCAATTTTTACCCCAGATAATAATATGATCATCAACAACAACAACAAAAAACTCTGTCTTTTTAGTGTTTTGGTAACGTATACGTGTATATCTGTTTTGGTATCGTTAAAGTTTTTTGGGGTCTACTGTTTATGTGGAGAACTGCTTGTTTCATGATACATTTGCCTGTGTTGTCTTGCAAAACCATTTCTCTATTATATTTTTTTATGTTGTTAAAGAATTTTTTTCCATATTTTCACTTTCCTAGAACTGCGTTCCAACGAGAGCCTTTTTGTTTTTCTACCTTATTTTTGTTCTGTCTATATACCGAGGGTTAATTGCGAGACCGTTCTAAGAGTCTATACATTGTATAGACACTTAGAACGGTCTCGCGAATAACGCTAGATAAAGTTGCACGCAGAAGTTGTAACTGATGACCCTCTAGCTGGTTCTTTCTATCAAAGTAACATGGTATCGTGCAAACACACTATATCGTCCTGAAATTACAGTTGTCGTTACAGTTCACAGGGAGTGGTTTTAAGTTTTTAGCTAGCAAAGCACCAGCTTTGATAGCTTAAGTTAACAGACAAAATTTGAAGTCGTCTCAAAGTTCAACGAGTACAAACCGCCACTGGAGGCTTAACCACTAAATCAACTGAATGCCTACGCCAAAAAATAGTTCTTGTGTATATTCGAGCATATTGTGTTCAAAATGACAGGCCACATGAATTAACTTTATTCAAATAGTAGAGAACACCTTCAAAAAGCATGCTATACAACCCGTTCCCATTCAATCTCGTTTTTTAAAAAAAATTCCCCCATAAGGCTTTGGAAAACATTGTGGACACTGAAGAAATTGCTTGTAACAAGCAATTTCTCTAGTGTCCACAATGTTTTCTACCCTACAAAAGGCAAAGAAGATTACATAACAAAACCATGCTTTGCTAGCTTACAGTACTTTCAGTACTTTGATTTTCTCACATCAGCGGATTATCATCACACCAATCCCACTCGGAACACACTCGGTTATTCCCATAAACTCCGAAACAGATCTCGGACGTTTAAGATGCGGAGCATTTTGTAACAAATCGGTGCATTTTGTAAGCCGGAGACAGTGTTTGAAAACTCGGTATAGACTGCTGCACCTGCCGAATCTACGATTCTCTCCGATATTGTTACGTTAAATTAGGACAGGCTCGCCAGTCAAAATCTAGGTAAAGAAGGATGGTCGGGAAGTCTCAAAATGGCTGAAAATCTTAAATTTCATTTTTTTGTTTGTTTTATTTTTGTCACTGTTTTATTCTGCCACCACGTTTCCTTTGGAGATCAAAAGGAGTTCTTACAGAAGCGTTATGGGATGAAATTTACCATAACGGATAGCGCAATTTCTGACGATTGTCACGTGAAGTTTTAAAAAAAAGTCCTACGATTTGATTGGTAGAATTGAACGAGGAGTTCCGACTGACACCAACGCGTATTTATGTTTTATTCACAACAACACAATTCTGGGTCCGCCTAGCTTAACAATGGTCGATACTTTTGGAACTTTCCAGAAGGTTCCTTTTAGCAGGGCGGGTCACATATGCTTATGATTTAATCAATTACCAGAAGGCAGGATTTTAGACTAGCCCAAATTGAAAGAAGTTGCAGACGACGATTTATAAGTTTATGAAATTTCAGATTTTTTCAACTTTTCGAGTAGAAAATATTGTGCTAAATTAAGAAATTGCTTGTGACAAGCAATTTCATCATTTTACACAATGTTTTCCCAATCGTTTATCTCGAGGGGCATCCAAAAGCGTCATTGTGTGGGAATGAGGTAATCCACTACCAGACGACATGATTTTAGACTAGACTAAATTGAAAGATGCTGTAGACAACAATTTAAAGTTTATATGAAATTTTAGAATTTTTCAACCAACTTGGTTGAAATTTTTGTGGAAAATGGAGAAATTGCTTGTCACAAGCAATTTCTTCATTTTACACAATGTTTTCCCAATTTTTTCTTTCTTTTGGTGCTTCAAAAACCGTCATTGTGTAGGAATGGGTCAAAAAGTGGTATTGTTACGACACTTATTTTGCACTTGGATTATATTGCTAGACAGTGACAGGTATTTCTATATGAGCATGGTGGTACAAGGCTGTTAGCTGACAAAAGGAATAAAGTTGAAGGAATGAGAAGTTTGTTCGAAAATAGTCCGTACATATAGTTTCGAAGTAAAATTGCATTCCAATGGCTATGAATGACACGGCGTGAATTGAATCTCAAATTGAGTACGTGCTTATGCCAAAACTTTTAAGTGCTCTTTTAAAAATTTTACTCGGACACAAATGCATTCATTTCAAATGCAAAAATATGTATATTCCTGTTCAAAAATGTTTTAGATACAACTTTAACGAGGTAATCAAGTTTATTTATTACATTGATATAGTCAAGATGTTGTATTTGTTTTTGTTTTGGTTTGCCGAGCTCGGTTAGTCTGATCAGTAAAGTCATTCGGTCATTTGGTCGCGCGTTCGAACCCCGACTCGGAAAAAAATGCATCCGATATTTCTATAGGTCGTCGCGAAAGTTAGCTACGGGAGAAAGATGACAGGCTGAATAGCTGGTTAACTTTGACTGAATGTCGTGCATGGTAGGTCTTGTGTGAGAAATGACAGGAAGCCATGGTAGGGTGGACCATCCTCCGAGATCTATCCGAAATACTGTTCAAATTGCGTGAAACCCGTTACAATATCTTTGAGTCGTTCAAGATTGTCCAAGAGGTCCCGATGTTAGAAACGTGACTTGAAAGGCGTTTAAGCTAACAGATTCGAGCCCCGACCAATTCTGCTGATCAATCGGGTTTATTTTTGGACAAGCTATTTCAAAGCGGGGACTAATTCTCGTGATCTAGTAAACTTTTGGATAAGCAAAGGCTGTTTCGATATAATTGACGGAAACTAACACCAAACCTTAAAATATTTTCCTGATGCTTTCAATTTTATTTTGAAAAGGGATGGGCCAGGAAGAATAAACTTATCACTTTCGAATGCTAGGCAACGTGAATGTGAGTGTTGTCTCAAACTATGCGCTGACTAGGTTGAATGTATGTATCGTATTAGATCGACCAAAACCTCGTGAATCAAGCTTATTCAAGCCGTAGTTACGCAGTTTTTGTCGCTCACCGGCGGTACATGACTTTTCAAGCGAATTGGGAAATCTTGTAAGGACCTCTTTGGAAATGCGTAAAGTATCGACCCCGATAAATTAATCAATCTATCAGGTTATTTATTTATTTTCAAAATGCGAGCTCTGGTTGACCTCTTCAAATTGTAACCTCTTTTTTAACCCTTTCCTGTTTTTTGAAACTTTAGACTGGTCCAAATTCAAAGGTTTTGCAGACGACAATTAAAAGGTGAATTTATTTTAAAAATGATCATTCAGTAGGGTAGAGAATATTGTTGAAAAAGAAGAAATTGCTTGTTACAAGCAATTTCTTCTTTTTCCACAATGTTTTCTCAAGTATAAAAACACAGGCACGTAAAAACCAGTGATTATACAGGAAAGGGTTAATATATTTCTTCTACAGAGTTCCAAATGGGGCCACTTGACGGGTCATATTTGATAAAGAGATCGGAACCACTCGGGTCTGTCAGGACTGGTATTTCAACAGAAAGAAAGCGGTGTCAATTTTGAATCGTCGTCTGCATCTTTTTTTCAATTAAGACCATTCTAAAAAAAAGGTTACGGCTTAAAATTGAATTTCTAGAGAGAGCATCATCTGTCATTTTATTCAGAAGAGTGAAGCAAGCAATCTCCTTTTATCACTAGCCTGTATTTTACGACGTCGAATCGTGAAGAAACTTTTTGAAATGAATTATAATTCTTTTGTTCCGTTCTTTCGTTTTTATGTTCTATTAACACGTGTCATGCTGAACCCGGAATATTTCTTCTTTGGAAGGATGTATAGATAAATGTTTAATGTCTGATCTTAGTCTACACCTTCTGCTTGTCCCTTTAAAATCAGAACTGTTTATGAAACAAATTTTCTGAAGAAATCTAACCTATTAACTAATAGACAAAACTTTTTAACTAATTGGTGCTTCCAGTGCTTTCAGCACTTTGATTTGAAGGAAAATGTATGGGATTTATCATTCAGCATGGCAAGGTATTATAAAAGTATTTACTCTACATTTATTTGGTTTTGGTAGAAAGCTTTTTTAAATATAGACCACTCCAAAATTTCGTCGTTAGGCAATGAATTAATCCTTTGAATGCTTAACCTGGAACATTCCTGTTTTTTACAGAAGGTTTTAAAAATCAACTTATACATATGCAGTCTTATCTGAATCGATACCGCCTGCTTACCCCTTTCAAACCAGAGCCCAATGGGTGGATAGCGCAGTCGGTAGCGCGTCTGACTCCTAATCTTCAATCATGAGAGTCATTGATTCGATCCCCGGCGGCGGCACATATCCTTTCCGACATTTGTCTCTCACCAATTGGTGGATAATCGTTAACCTGAGTTGGATAGCTGCTAGAGGCTAGGAAAGGTAGTACTGGTAGTACTGGTGTCAGAAAAACCAGGAATCCGCTGTAAGGTGCTCCAGCCGCCGCGATATGAATGTAATACCGTTAAAAGTGGCGTTAAACCCCATTCAACCAACCAATCAATCACTTCAAACCAGAGCTGTTATTTTTCGAAAGAAGTGTAGACTCACAACTAGTGCTTTAAGTGTTTTCAGTCCTTTGATTTTAATTCTGTAAATGGTTTTCAGCCCGACAAGGGTTAAACCTTTCTATTTCAATCTCTGGTTTCTACGTCCCGCTGAATTTATAACTGACGAAACTTTGTAGAACAAGAAGTTGCCTGTCACAATCAATTTCTTCTTTTACTACAGTATTTTCTACGCTTCTGACTGCTTATTGTTCAAATTTAATGCACTTTACATTTTCAACAACAAAACGTTTGAATTTTGACAGCTCTAAAATTTTGCAAAACAAGAAAGGGTTAGTATAATTAATTCTTATTTCTAGACTGAAGTTGATAAAAACAATGTAGCCATATTCAACGCAATTTGCGCAGTTGTCTCATTTCTCGGGCATGTGAGATGTTTGAATTATTTTTCTCCTTTTTTTGCTAGTTTTTTTAATCCATCACCACTCAATAACACCTTTTGACACTCCTGTGAAATAGTACTATGAAAAATGCTGGTAAGGGAGAACTAGTACATAAGAATCCATTTTTTCCTTCCCACAATGTTTTCTACCATTTCCAGTCATTTTTTTTTGCTGTTACACACACTTTGAATTATCGTCTGAAATTTCTTTCAGTCTGGAATGGTCTAAAATTTCACCCCATAGAATTGGGTTTAAATGTGGTAAGGGTGTTTAGATATCCCTTATTTTTTAAAATAGATTTCGGGCGGGAAAACATATTGCATAGAGACTTATCTAAATATAAAGTGGCCTGTTTACAATCTTAGTCATTAATTCATGATTTTCTTTCCTGGCTGTCATGATCGAATGATATAATACAGTGCGTGGCAAAAACTCGGACTAAAAACCCGTCGTCTGAATAGCTTAAAATACCGTCTGCTTTTTCTTAACCCGTCCATATATGGACTTTATGTAAGGAGTAATTTTCGTTTTTACTGTTCTCGATTATTTATGATGTTGACATGTGAAAGTAACACGTGAAATTGAAATAAATGTCTATTTGGAGAGAATTCGTTGATTTTTTTTCGGTAATTGTAAAAATAATCTAACGGAATAATTTTCTTTTGTTTTATTTATAAAAATATTGGATATATACGTCTGTATAAAGAGTATGGTTTAATATACTAAGGTAAGACCCTTTACGTATTATTCACCGAAACGATGTAACACTTGCTTTTTTTCATTGATGTTTGAAAAAGGTTTGACTGGTCCGTTATCCTGGTAAACCTGCCTAGAGAAAATACAATTATAGAAAACATTGTTAAAAATGAAATAAATAAATAAATGAAATGCTGTGAACAAACAGTTTCTTTATCATCCGCATTGTTTTTCACTCCCCACTCCCTCCAAGAAAAAAAAAAAGACATTGATTTTTAAAATTTCATCAGAAAGGGCGAAAATAGATACATCAGCAATTTCTCCTCCTTTCACGATGGTTTTTTGTGTACAAGAGATCTTGTATAAAGACACTGCTCATGGGATGACCATAAATCCCTCGCTTCAGAAAGTGGTCGCTTACAACTCACTTTTGTGAAATATATGAAGGATTGATTCGATTTCATACATTATATAACTCGTTATAAATCCTTTGTTGTTTGGGGCTCTTTACAATCGTCTCACCGAGACGATTCAAATGAGCACCAACAACATAGGATTTGGGCATGATATGCTTTTAACGAATACGGGCACTTCTTTATGAGAGCATTTGATTTGGAAAAGCGCCGGGATTTCTACTGTGGTCTCTTTTTTTAACCCTTTCCTGTTCAAATACGGGATTTGACGATCCTTTGATTTCATACTAGAGAAAACATTGTGGAAAAAGAAGAAATTGCTTGTAACAAGCATTTTCTCCCTTTTCCACAATATTTTCTACCACATAGGATGGTTTCATTTAAAATGGCATCAAGTTTTCATTGTCGTCTGCAAACTCTTTCAATTTGGACTAATCTAAAATTTCCAAAAACGGGAAAGGGTTAAAATGGTAGCTTAATAGAGGTGGTCGCTCGGGCAAGATCGACAATTATTCCCACCAGAGCTACTGTGCGGGTTGTAGAACATATTTCTGATGTCTGATTGCAATGCCATTGTTTGGCAGGTCGCATCCTAATAAAAAAATGTGACGTCCAAATATTTAATTGTGTGAAAAAGAATTATTTCAATTATTCTCGAAAACTATTTCAGACGACATTTCAAAGTCGGCGAAAACAAAACAACCAAATAAACATAACAAAATATGCCGCATAGGGTAGAAAATATTGAGAGAAAAAAAAGGAAAGACTTGTTATAATTTTGTTGTACGGGAATGGGTTTAAACATTATGAAATCTCGAATAATTTCCTGAAATACGAAGTTAAAGGTCCCTCGGTTTGATATCGTCGCATTTCGTTTAAGTTGAAAGTGTTTGGCCAACTAACGTTAATTATTGTTAAAGATTTTCTTTCGTGAATGTGAGCCTTGGTTCGACAAAGTCTATAACATATTTGGCCCGTCAGGCGAAAGGGGACTTACGGGTGTTCCGTAAAACAAATAGTTGATAAAGAGATCTGATCCAGAACTGGTCAATTCGGGGGTTTTGAAAATATGCATTTTTAGGTACATTAATTATACTAACATTTGTCGATTCTGGTCAGGCTGCACAATTCGCGCAGTCTGAACAGGATGAATACTTTTAAAACTTCGCGTAAGGACCTATTTAGCCGAACGGGTCACAATTTGTTATGCAATAGATTCTTATTATTTCGACTTCACAGATCTCGAACACATTTTTGTGTCGAAGTGAAATACAGTCAAACCTGTGTTAGCGGCTACCTGTATTCAGCAAGCAACCTGTCTTAAGCAAGCGGCCAACGAGTTCCCAAATGAACCAATTGCACTTAAACTGACCTGTATTAAGCAAGCACCTGTCTTAAGCAAGTGCCTTTTGAATGTCCCTTGTGTGCTTGCTTAAGACAGGTTGGACTGTACAGTCAACCTGTTTGGAATGAATAATCTCCCTCATGTGTTAAAACCATGTTTTCAAAAATTAGGCTTCATTCTTCTTCTGATAAGTCGAGATACGGGTATCTCGAAGTTTTTCAAGGTCCTAAATTTGAATTTCAATGGAATCCACTGACTTGTGAACGAAATAGTAAATATATGAACAGAAGAAAACGTCTCAACTATAACATTTTCGACCTTTCAAAATGTCTTTTATATAAACGATTTTTATAATTCATAGTTATGTTGATATAAATGTATTTGAAAATATTTTGTTATACAAGTTGTTTATTTCATTATTTAATTGATAGATCGATTAACGAATTCATACATTACATCTACGTTTCCTATTGGTTAATTACTTCTATTTATAGAGATGACTGCTCGTTCAGTCGCCAGTGTGTCAACTTTTAGAAGCATGCTCATGCATTTTCATGAATTCTGTTTAAAAAATGCTAACATTTATCTATAATTATGTCGTATTGCGTTGTAATTTTCCCCCTTTAATTTTTACGTTGAAATGCGTCATCTTTCGTGAAATATGCGGGGAACTTTTGTTTATTAGATGAGTTTAACAAAGTCTAACGAAATGGAAGACGGATTATAAAATGCGTTTTGGAAGATTTATATCTTGTTTACCGGATCGGATGAGGTGATTAAAAGTAAGTGATTAAACCCATTTCCAAACGACAATATTTTAGACTGGTTCAAATTGAAAGAAGCTGCAAACAACAATTTGATGGAATTTTTAATTTTTTCGTCTTTTTAGATAGAAAACATTGTGCTAATGAAGAAATTGCCTGTAACAAGAATTTTTTTTCATTATCCACAATGTTTTCAAAAGTTTTTTCTTTCTAAAGGGGTGAAATGGTGCGATTGATTGATTTATTGTGGGCATTTATTAAGTACCATTCTTACACTATCCCACTTGGAAGATTGGGAACACATTGTTGAAAATGAAGAAATTGCTTGATATAAGAACTTTTTCATTATCCACAATGTTTGGATTTTCCCTGAAAAAGGAGAGAACTTCTTAAAATTTCTAGAAATTGTCCTTGGTGTCTCCTTTGAATTTGGACCATCTAAGTCCCATTTATTTTGTCTTTTGCTCACGTGACCACGGATTATGCAAACTAACGTCTTTTTACATGTAAGTCAGGCTGTCTTTTCGGAGGTCACTAGGCGTGGTCAGCGATCCGACGGTTTATCAGATATCTGATTCACAATCACAGATCAACCAAGGTGTAGATGTACTGCATGGTAGTGTGACCCTTCTATATCGTAAACTTTTTCTGCACAATCCATCGGGTTTACGTCTCAGACTCTGTAAATTCATACTTCAGAAAACATGATGGAAAAAGGAGACATTGCTTCTAACAAGCAAGTTATCCTTTTCTCACGATATTTTCTAGCCTGTAGATTGGTTACTTTTCAAATTGCACTAACTTTCAATTGCCGCCTGCAATTTCTTTCGAACTGGACTGGTCTAAAATTCTGTAAAAACGGGAAATGGTTAAACAGGTTCTCAAGGCGCAATGCAAAATTGGCCGGTGGTTTACCTGGAACATTTCAAGATGGGGTGGGGGTGGGAGAATAACTAGAAGGATTTTCTTACTGAGTATATACAAATCAGTACAGCAGAACATGTCGTATTCCATTCTTGTCATAATTAGAAGAAGGGACGGGGGGGGGCGGGAGAGGGAAATAAATTTTGCAAAATGACTCCATTTAACCCTTTCCTGTTTAGTCCCTAGTTTTTACGTCCCTCTGGTTTTATACTTGAGAAAACATTGTGGAATAAGAAGAAATTGCTTGTAAAAAGCAATTTCTTCTTTTTCCACATTTTTTTTCTACTCTAATACATGATTATTTTTCAAATAAAATAATCTTCAAATTGTCGTCTGCAAAACCTTTAAATTTGGACAGGTCTAAATCTTTGAAAAACGCGAAAGGGTTATGCGGAACTTTCTGTCGGAGCTCAGTGGTCGGGGGTCAGTGGTTCGTCAATTTTCTGCCAATTTGTTTTATTTAAGCAGGAAAAAATGAACAAGCTCTGTAAAAAGAACCGTATGGATACGGGACTACCGATCTACTGTTTAACCAATTCCAACACGATGGGATTTTGAGCCAGTCTTAATTCAAAGAAGTTGCAAACGAAAATTTAAGTTGATTAGTTGTCTTTTAGGGTAGAAAACTTTGTGGAGAATGAAGAAATTGCTTGTAACAAGCAATTTCTTCACTCTCCACAATGTTTGTCAAAGCTTTCATATTTAGGGTCACTGTGTGGGAATCGGTTAAAAAACGAATAGTTATCTAACATGGTCAGAGCGCAGTTACCAACTTGGTCCTAATTTTTATGCTGTTTAACCCTTTTCTGTACAATCCCTTGTTTTGCGTCCCTGTGCGTTTAAACTCGAAAAAAATATTGTGGAAAAAGGAGAAGTTGCTTGTTACAAGCAATTTCTTCTTTTTCCATAATATTTTCTGCCCTATTGAATGGTAATTTTCAAATAAAAATCAGCTTTAAATTGTTGTCTGCAAAAGCTATGGAATTTATGCGAGTCAAAATTTTTGAAAAACAGTAAAACTCTTGTCGGAATTGTATTAAAATCAAAGGAATGACAGCACTGGAAGTTCTATTTACAGTTAATTTTTTTATATTGAAATTAATATTACAAACAACTCTGACTTGAATGGGACAAACAGGCGGTGTAGACTGTATATCAGCACATATGTGTTGGCTTATCTTTGTCTATACCTCCTGCAAAAACCAGGAATATGTCGGGTTCGTGTGACAAGGGTTAACATCACCAAAGTTGACCGGCGATGGGTTACAAAAGAGCTTAGATTAAGCTTTAGTTACGACATTTTGGTACCAACGAAGAAATGTAAAATGTTTACAACTGAGACCAATGGGTCTGTAGGTAAACTATATAATACATCAATTTAGCTGCAAATTATGCTATTATAAATGCAAGTTTAGTGCAATATAATTTTCAAAATGACGATCAAAGTGTTGTAGTTTCTTTTTTTTTTTTTCGAGAAAACTTATTATTTATGTAAAAGCTTAATGTGTGAACATTAACTTAAACATCCTACAAAAGTTTTGTTTGATAATAGGATGCCCCCCCCCCCCCCAGTAATTAGACTGCATGAAGACAACACATATTTTAAAATCCTCGAAAAAGGAAGATGATTGAAAAAAGATTTAAATCAACATTTTCTCATATTTCGTCTATTAGAACTCGAAAATGAATCTTTCAAAATGTCTGAACAATAATTTGATTATTGTGAAATACCCGTTATAAAACTACGTTCTTATTTACGTGATGAGTCAGTGATAAAAGGCATTTTATCGTTGCTTAGTTACGTGTCATGTGGTATAGGTATACATCCTGGTTTCTTCACCCATTACCAGACGGCAAAATTTTAGACTGGTCCAAATTGAAAGGAGCTGAAGACAACAATTTAAAAATTGGTGATTTATTTTATCTTTCTTACTAGGTAGAAAACATTGTGTAAAATGAAGAAATTTCTTCATTTACACAACGTTTTCTCAGATGTTTTTCTTGAGGGGCGTCTAAAAGCGTCACTCTAGGGGAGCAACAAAACCCAACAACACGGTTTCAGATGGACTGAAACTTACAGGGAATTGATACCTAGGCGAGCATTATCAATTTATTGAAATTGTAGAAAACATTGCTGGAAAAGAAGAAAATGCAACTATGTTTTCCACCAGAATTATGCTTTAATTTAGTAATTTGACTTGTCACTTTCATAAACTAATCGTATTAACACATTATGTATTTCTGTCTTTAAATCTTTCTTCTTCGTCTCTTTCTTTCGGCAACTTTCTTCATTTTTTTCTTCCTTTCCGAATGCAAGTCGTTCCTTTCTTGTTCGATTGTTGTTTATTCGTTTCATTATTTCTTTCCTAAAACATGACGAAACACGGGCTCCAAGGCTTCACTCTGGATACGCCCCCTCCTCTCCCCCCGGTAAAGAGGAAATTGCCCTGAACCTTTTAGCAATTTAGAACGTTGCTTTCTACAATATAAAATACTTAATGTATTAAAACACTTTAGAAATAAAAATGAAAATCACTTTGGAAAGTCATCATGACATGCAATTCATCTAATTTTTGCGAGTCCATAATGTTGCCGTTTGGATGACTGAAGCTTAACCCCCCTTTTTACGTCCATTTGGGAAAAAGTTTTGGAAAAATGTGGGAAATGAGGAAATTCCTTCTTACAAGCAATTTCGTAAATATCCACAATTTTTTATTACAAAAAAAAAAAAAAAAAAAAAAAAAGACAAGGATTTTTTTTTTAAATTCCATCAACTAAAAATTGTTGTCAGCAACTTCTTTGACTTGGACCAGTCTAAAATGGTTTAAGCTACCCTTTTCCTCACGTACCCGAGTGATTTATTCCATAGTAGTGGTAGTGGTGTCGGATTTATAAGATCGGGGGAGTGTGTGTGTGTGTGTGTGTGTGTGTGCGGGGGGGGGAATAGGGAAACCACACATTTGATTTTCTGTTGCACTTTTATAAACAATGGCTTATAGTTTGGCATGGTAATAAAGAGCTTTAGACAATGTTTAAGGCATACTTTAGCATAATCAATTGGTTTTATACACCATTGTCATGCTGAATATAATCCTTATATAAATGTACATTAAAATCAAAGGCCTGAAAGCATGTGAAGTACTAGTTCAGGGACAAAAATCATTTTTAAAAATTGAATTTATGAACACCTCTGTGATGAAAGAGTCTATCAGGAGGTGTAGACTAAGATCAGACTGCACTTAGGTGCAGTCTGATCTTTGTCTATACCTCCTGCCAAAGCGGGAATATTCCGGGTTCAGCAAGACAATGGTTAATTAATCACCGAGGTCTACAGAGAGAAGTGTTTCTGAACGATATCCCTTGTTATATGATAAAGATTTCGTGCAGACGCTGTTGCTGCTGTTGTTTTTTGTACAGATATCTCTGATAGTTGTAATATTGTATCGCGCAGACGCGCTTTTGAAACGTTTGTTGTTTGTTAGAAATATTCTGTTCTCATAACTCTATCGGTGTATTGCTTGGTTCAGTGATATATTATAAATGAGCGCATGCGTGACATTTCCAACCATTACACATGTGCGCCAAGTAAAGACTAAGATCAGCCTGTGCATCCGCAGAGTCAGAGTCTTCAATCTGCACTCTGTAGATAGATACTGACCCAAAGCTTCTTTAAACAATCAGCGAATATTCTAATTTCCCCGAACGGCTGTCCATGGTGCTCAATGTGTGTGAGTCACGCACATGCGAAATGGTTGGAAATGTCACGCATAGGCTCAAATGTTAATAAAAAGTTAAATTCAAAGATTTTGCAGTTTTAATATTAAAGTATTAAAAATAATCTATCCGTATGGTAGCTATTATAATGGAAAAAGACGAAATTGCTTGTTATAAGCAATTTTCTTCTTTTTCCACAATGTTTTCTGGACTATAGACCTAAAAATCAGGTATTGAACAGAAAACGGGAGAGAAGTCTATATTTGCGGGTTCAAATCCCGGTCTCGCCACTGGTCATATGGGTGTGTCCTTGGGCAAGCCTATTGGAGCACTAGTCTTATACTGATGATACCAGGAAGCAGATGAATAACTGAACTCCGCCGTTATATAACCGAAAGAGTGTTCAAAACGACGTTAAACCATTCCAACACAAGAAAATTCTAGACTGGTCCAAATTGAAAGAAGCTGCAGACGACAATTTCAAGTTGATGGAATTTTATTTTTTTTTCGTCTTTTGGGATAGAAAACATTGTGGATAATGAAGAAATTGCTTGATACAAGCAATTTCTTCATTTTCCACAATGTTTTCCAGAGATTTTTTCTGAGGGGCGTAAAAAGGAGGGATTGTGTGGGAATGGGTTAAACCATTCAAACAAATAAACAAGCAAAATAACTGTATCCAAGAGTTTCAAAATTAAGGAGATCGTAAATAGTAAATACTATATACGTAAATGATAATAATAAGTGGTGTTGTCACGTGTTTACTCGGGCTTCAATTGCAAACATATCATATATAACATCTTTTGATCTTTATCACTCTATACAAAGAAATCAATTGTGGCTGTACAAATTTGTTGGAATTTTTTCCCCCCGAAATGATATAATATATGTTACACGAGATCATAGGAAGTGGCACTTTCCAACTGTAAACAAAATATAAATGAGTATTTCGTTGGTGTTCTATCAAAACCTAGTAACTACAGCTTGAAATAAGCTGTAGTTACAAGGTTTTGATAGAACGTTGTCGATTTATATATGTAAGTATCTCCCATATATTTAGCAAAAAATTGGAAATATTGTGTTATACAAGTGGATTAAAACCTTGGATTTGATACGAGGACGTAAGAAAATTTTTATATTTCACGAAATCATTTTTTCCATATGGTACTATAATTTAATGTATTAGTTTGATTTAATGGTTATTTTGCTGACAAAAGGTTTCTATAAGTTTAATCTGTCACAAGACGCGTCTTTTTACAGGCAGAGGTTATTTGTCAAGTATATTTACTAGAAAACATAGTTGATACTGAAGGAAATGCTTGGTTCAAGTATTTAATTCATTAACAATATTTTCTTACCTTCAATAAAACATTAGGATGATAAAACGTTTTGAGATCTGCGTTGTACCATTCCAAAATTTGTCCTGATATTTACTTGTTCCTTGACAGGTGATCTTAAAGAATGTACTTGTCCGCAAGTAGAAAAGCCCTTGTCGGACATGTCGGGCAAGGGAATGCCATACCCCTTAATTATAACCTTATAATGATTTAGTGCGCGTAACTGGCCCGAGAAACTACAAGAAGAAGTAGCAAGGAGCAACAGCTGCCTATACGTATGTCTGAATAAGTATTTGAAGTGCCCTAACCCCGTATAACCATGTCTCAAAATTCCAATCAATAATAGTAATACTAAAAATAGATATATTTGTTTGTATACAAACGCAGAAGAGAAAATTTAGCCCGTCTTTTCCTTAAAAGTACTTCAAATTTAATAAGAGAAAACTTATGTTTTTAAGGGAAAACCTCGGAGTTCACACAGAATTCTTTAACTTGTCTGATGACCGAACTTCTCCGGATGTGAATCAAACTTTTCCGAATGGGAAAGTTAACCAGTCTTGACGAAGGAACCCTCTCCCCCCGCAAATAAAACGGTTCATACGGGATTTATTTGTTGATTACGAAATTTTAAATACATGGAATAATGCAAATTGGAAGTTGTCAACGGCTGTAGTCGGCCTGGAGCAATTTTTGTGGTTAACCACAAGAAGGAGAACGCCTTCACGATATGTCATATATGATAACTTTGTTTTTTTGAAATCAATTTACCGGTGTCTATTTTGTAAACAAACACGCTGAGCTCAGCGTGTTGGAAATAAACCGAGCGAAAGCCGCGCCCACTTCAAAGGCGGGTCGCAAGAACCCCCCCCCCCCCCAAAATAGCAGTCTATATTAGGTTAATGAAAGGTAAAAAAAGTAATTCGTTGATGGGCTAATTCGTTGAATAATCTGTAGTTAAAACGTTATGTTCCCCGCCAATGCTTTTAAATAAATGCTGGAGAAGGTGATAATAGCTTCGGAGTGAAGGAAAGATTTGATTGGTCGATCGACTTTTATTTACAGCGCACTATGTGTCAATACCGCCTGTATACTCGTAGACCCGCGCTCTTTCAAATTTTGTTTTCTGAAAAAAGGTTCGACCAGCGAGGTAGAAACAATATCTAGAATCTTATATAACGCAGGTATTTTAAGCAAGTGTAGGAATGAAATTTTAACTCGACCATAGTTCAGGAATAGCAATATTATTTTGTGAAATCATCGATTTAGTCAAGTTTTTCCCATGGTGAGTGCCTATTGTTTAATGCTTATATCAGCACATTATTCTAAATTTAAAACTCATCTTGTTGTTAGACGGAAAGCTTTCTTCACGAAAAGACAGAAAACATCAAGATGTACCAGGTTTCTAAAGGTATAGTCCAATTTCTTGATTTTGTGGTCATGAGTTAAAGCAGCCTTGCCTACGTAACGGTGATGTTAAACTACTGCCTCTTTTAACCCATGCCCACATAATCCCTCCTTTTTACGCCCCCAAGAAAATAGTTCTGGAAAATAATGTGAAAAATGCAGAAATTGCTGGTTAAAAGCAATTTCTGTATTTCCCACATTGTTTTCTCCCGGGAAAGAAAAAGGTTTTAAAAAATTCAACATTTTGAAGTTGTTGTCTCTAACTCCTTTCAATTTTGGACCGGTCTAAAATATCACTGTGTTAAAATGAATTAAATTTGTATGTAAAAGATAGGAACATGAGTTTGATATGTTTGTTTGTTTGACAGGGGTTTAACACCACTTTTATTTTCAGTCATATCACGGAGGCTGGATCACCTAATCAGGGATTCCTGGTATTTCTCACAACAGTACTACCACTACATCCTTTCCGAGCCTCCAGCTGCTCATCCCCTAAGTTTACGATTATCTGGCCCGATGGTGGGAGATAAATGTCGGAAAGGATATGTGCCGCGACGAGCAATCGAACCCGGGACCACATGATCAGGAGTCCGATGCGCTACCAACTGCGCTATGACCGCGGCCTAAATATGATTTGAGGAGGATTTTTTTAGCTCGGCTCTTTTCGGAGAAAACCAGAGGTATTGCGATGGCTTTGATGTCGTCGTCGTTGTCGTCGTGCGAAAACTTTGACATTTTGTGATATCTCTGGTTCTACTGAAGGCATTCACTTGAAACTTGACACACTTGTTCACTATCAAAAGAGCAACCTATTCTATCAATTGGGATAACTCTAGGTGCATTTTGTCCACTATCCAGTACCTAACAGCCGAGCGTAGGTACCCGTAGGCGGTGCTCTTGTTCACAAACCTTATGCTTCAATAGTTAATTGGGTTCTTAATCAAAATTTCTTTGAGTCTTGTAATTGTTACTGTTCCTACATTACTGCACCCTTTCAACCTATTACCAAATGACAAAAATCTAGACTGGCCCAAAATCAAAGATGTTGCAGACGACAATTTCAAGTTGATAGACTTTGAAACATCTCTGTCTTTCTAGCTTGAAAACAACATGGAAATGCAGAAATTGCTTGTAACAAGCAATTTCTACATTTTCCATATTGTTTTTCTAAAATTTTCCTTGAAGCATATCAAAAAAGTGGAATTGTGTGGGAATGGGTTAAAGTCATATACCACCACATAAAAACAACAAAACTTGTTGATGTTTATAATGTCTCGACGATAAATCACATCTCAATTATCTAGTTGTCATTTCGGTTGTAAAGCGACAATTATATAACTTATTTCATTTCCAACATGTATCTTGCATGAATGTTTATTTGTTTGTTTGAATGGGGTTTAACGCCACTTTTGATAGTATTTCAGTCATATCGCGGCGGCTGCAACTGATTGTACGGGGAAAAAACCCACAAGAAAACAAAAGAAAACAAAAAGGAAAAAAAAAAAAAAAAAAAAAAAAAACACACACACACACACACACAAAAAAAAACCACACACACAAAAAAAAAAACAACAACTAAACAAACAACAACAACGGCAAATCACCTCACACCTGTGGGTGTTTAACGGGATACCTTAAAAAATTCTGCAAGCATTAACAAGAAATGACGAAAAAGGATATTTTGGAATCAGAACTGACTAAAATCTGGAAATATTGACAATGGCATTCAATGAGAGTTATACCAAAACGTCAATTGGCGGGTAAAATGTCGTAACTACAGCTTTATTCAAGCTGTGGTTAGGACATTTTCCACGCATAACGACAATAAATACATGTATAAAGTTTTAAAATGTCGGCGTTTCATACGTAAATTTTTCAATTTTAGTTTCGTGTTTTAAGATTCAAGCGTTTTTATTGGCTGATACATATACTTCCATGAATAAATTTCTTAGCGCTCAACATTTTTGTATCAATTAATTCTAAGTTTCATCTATCAAAAACGGGTATTCTGAATGGTCGAAAAAAATCATACCTCCATGAACAAATTTTGAGTACGCAGTCATTTCGCCTGCTTCTGCACGA
The DNA here is from genome assembly GCA_946902895.1 of Fragum fragum. NCBI lineage: Eukaryota > Metazoa > Mollusca > Bivalvia > Cardiida > Cardiidae > Fragum > Fragum fragum. The sequence goes on along the minus strand of OX336365.1, from coordinate 17,702,050 downwards.
AATGGTTTCATAAAAAAAGTATCAAAATTTGTAAAGTTTTTGCTTTTTCGCTCGATGTTATTGAGTTATAAGAAATGAAGAGAATATTTTTTTGTTTTCTTAGAGGTATGAACCGAAAAATCTAATAACACTTATGTATGAATTCGCGAAGCGGATTCATACACAAGTGTGATTAGGTTTTTTCGCGAATTCATACATAAGTGTTATTAGTTTTTTTTCGGTTCATACCTCCACGAAAACAAAATAATATTCTCTTCATCGTTGAAATAATTGCACAGAAATTATATCCAAAATACTCTAAAAAAAAAAAAACCCCAAAAACCTTGTAAAATATGTGCTTCGGTTTGCTTGATGTCATTAGTCTATAAGAAATGATGGGAATGTGTGTTTTTTTCCATAGAGCTATGAACCTAAAAACTTAATCACGCTAATATTTGAATCGGCTTCATGTTTTCATGCAGGACATGTGATCAAGTTTTTAGGTACATGCCTCAACGAAAACAAAGGAATATTCTTTTTTCTCTTCATTTCTTAAATGTATGTACACGTATAAAATTTTTTAAAAAAAAATCGGCGTTTTATGCGTAAGCCAAAATACGGGCCCATGTCTGTGGTATTTCAAAGCTGTGGTAAGCCGTCTTTTGAACAATGGCTCCTTTTATAGAACCTTTCGTATGCTGTCTATCAGTGTCTGCGAATGAGGGAGCTTTTCTTTGTTAGAAGAATGACAGTTCAATTTCTCACAAGACATTATCAACGTAACAATCTAAACAAAGACCTTCAACTTTACAATAATCAACATGTACACAAGAGAAATCCAGCAAGACAAAGAGTCTTACCTGTTAAAAGGTGTTTAACACATTCCCATACAATGACGCTTTTAAACGCCCCTCTAAATAAGCTTTCTAAAACATTGCGGATAATGAAGAAATTGCTTGTCACAAGCAATTTCTTCATCATCACCAATGTTTTCTACCCCAAAAGACAAAGACTTAAAATTGTCGTCTGCAACTTCTTTGAATGTGGACCAGTGTAAAATTTTGTCGTTTGGGAAAGAGTTAAGTAGGGTTAAGTGGAGGTTTAGACCAGATTATTATTGTTTAAGGGTTAACCTGGCCACAGCAATGACCGCTGTAGGAAGACAGTTGTGAATGTCGTGAAATTACGGGGGCATATTGAAGTTTCGATTTTAGTATTTCTTAAAATGTTTTTATATATTTAGAAAACTAGATCTGATTTTATTTTTTCATTTTTCAAATCTAACAAATAAGATGATATATTTTCTTTGTCGTAAAACTTACAAGGAAAACATAGTGAAAAAGGAAGAAATTGCTTGTTTCAACTGAAACCTGTACGTGACTGAAAAGTTTGGGGAAATAAAAAATGAATATTTTAAGAAAGGTGTTTGAACGTCTTGAACATACTGCATGTTTTTATCTGGTAAAACTTAACATGTGTGTAAAGTTTGGAAAAATAGGTTTGTTTGAAATTTGCAAAACAAAAGTACATCTTTGAACAGTTGGATAAAAGATACACTTCTAAAGTACATGTATTTGAAAATATATATTAAAATGGTTAGCATCTTTCACCTTGCTTATGTTGCTTATGCATTAAATCTATCTTCGGACCTCTACAAAAACTATATATCCCCCTCTCCTAGCTTTATCATGATTCAAGAGCTTAGAACTTAGAACTTTGTTGGTAACAATTATTTCGTCGCTGGGCGACCAAAAAGTTGTAACTATTTAACCCATTCCCACTCAATCCCTCCTTTTTACGCCCCTCAAGGAAAAAACTTTGGAAAACATTGTTGAAAATAAAGAAATTGCTTTTATCAAGCAATTTCTTCATTATCCACAATGTTTTCTATCCAAAAAGATCAACAAAATTTTAAACTCCATCAACTTGGAATTATCGTCTGTAGCTTCCTTCAATTTGGACCAGTCTAAAATTTTGTTGTGTGGGAATGGGTTAAGGAGAAATTACGGCATTTTGGTCGCCGACCGACGATTTGAGATATGTAATTTATACAAGTATATGCTTGGAAAACAACCTAAGAATTTTTAATTTCGGATTGGATCTTAGTTTACGTCTTCGTCTCTGCTTCCAATGCGTTCAGAACTTTGATTTTGGAAATTGTGTCAAATATGTATACACTAGTTTGATTGTGAACTGGTGACTCGGGTCAGACCAACCTTTCTTAATTCAAACATTTCTTTTGATATTATTTCGTTTATAAAACATTGAGTATTTAGACAGAATCGATAGTTTTGGTTAGGTTTCAGGAGAGTCACTTGAAAATGAACAGTCTTTAGAGCATGAAAAGTTTCAACTCTGGTCAGACCACTCAGGCTGACTGGGGTTGAAACTGTGCAATTTGAGTTGATTTTTTGAGTTTATACAGGTTACATTTACATTTTGTTTTGGATTGCAAAGTCCGACTATGTCGGTAACGCTTGTTATTCTACTGGTGTGAGAAATGGCAGTAAACTATGGTTCAATCAATCAATCAATCAATCAATCAATCAATCAATCAATCAATCAATCAATCAATCAATCAATCAATCAATCAATCAATCAATCAATCAATCAATCAATCAACTAACCAATCAATCAATCAATCAATCAATCAATCAATCAATCAATCAATCAATCAATCAGTCAATCAATCAATCAATCAATCAATCAATATATCAATATATCAATCAATCAATCAATCAATCAATCAATCAATCAATCAACCAATCAGTTCTGGTTGACATTTTCTTGTGGATTATTTGTGCAACGAAATTAAAGGTTCGAAAAGTCTGTTTACAAGAGGAAAATGTTGTAAATAATTGAATATTCGGTGACAATTAGCTATTTTAAATGATTTACGTATTTTTGTATCAATATAATTAATGTATATATACATTCGAATATATATATATTTGGTTAAATTTCCAAATTACCGCCTGTAACGTTTTAACGTCATGCTTCTTTCATTTAACCCTTTCCTGTTTTGCAAAATTTTAGACCTGTCCAAATTCAAAGGTTAAGCAGACAAAAATTTAATGTGGATTAAATTTGAAAAGTAACCATTCAGTAGAGTAGAAAATATTGTGGAAAATGAAGAAATTGCTTGTTACAAAATCACTGTGACGTAAAATGAAAATCTGCAAATAGTTTGTCGTTTATTTCAGTGAAAGATCGGACCCAATAGAGAGATAGATAGATATAGATAGATAGAGAGATAGATAGAAAGATATAGCTATAGATGGATAGATAGATGGATAGATAGATAGATAGATAGATAGATAGATAGATAGATAGATATTGGATGAAAAAAGTAAAAAAAACTCGCTATCAACACATTTTTGTTATAAGCCTAAACATTTTTTCCTGTACAATTTTCGTCTGAATTTACGCCATAGAGCGAAAACTTTAAAATTCAGGCGATGAAGTGTCATGCAATGATATTATGTCCGTCATCTTTATCTCTGTTCAGGGTCTTTTAAGGTCACGATCGAGTTTACAACCTTTAACACCGAGGACAAGTTATTAAGGGCTTGATTGTGAGACTTTTCTGTATGAATTTACCGCGTATCGTCATCTATAAAAAGTCTCAGTTTAAACATTTTTTCGTCCTCTTCCCAAGTTGTTTATACATTTTTAACAACTTTGGGCTGAAATAGCTTTTACACCTCGTCATGCGCCGAACCTGGAATATTCTTGTTTAGGCAGAAGGTATAGACATAGATCAGCTTGCACATCAGTGCAGTCTGATCTTTGTCTACACATTCTGTTTGTTCCTTTCAAGCCAGACCTGTTTATGAAATTAATTTCCAAAGCAATATTGACCCAGAATATCGATGGCTTGGAGGAAAAACATAGTATGGCTCTATACATTGTATAGAGCCAAACTATGTTTTTGCTTTAAGCCATCGATATGTGCTTCCAGTGCTTTCAGCCCTTTGATTTTAATTTATTTCATTAGACATGACAAGGGTTGAATATATAGAGAAAAGCGTTATTTGGAAAGACCGAATGAAGGCCGATACATTTATAGTAGCTAAAAGATAGACAACTAAGAGCTAGCGGGAATCGACTAAGTTCATCTTCTTCTGTGTAGTTTCTGAAATACACGGTTAGATGCGTCAACAGTAGAATACAAATAGACCTAAAGCCTGGATTTGTACAAGGTTAATCTTACAAAGACGATTCAGTAACTTTCAAAATTAAAAAAAATCTTTTACAATGAGTTAAAGGTTTTACATTTGTGAAGTTTCCCCCGTGACCACAAGTTACCCAAATGTTTTTAATGTGTGGGCGTGATATCGGGTAACCAAGCGTTATGAATAGGAAGGCGGGAAAAACGATCTGATAGGGTAACACGTGGCCTAAATGTACTTATACACTAAGTCATCTTAGACAGTCCTGGATTTTTGCCGCAACAGTAGGCTTTGCAATCAAAGACCAGGGCCCGAGATTATAGAAAAGTTTTTCGTACTCAATTGAGAATTTACTCAAAATTCGTTTCAGATGTTTTCGTACTCAGTTGAGAATTTACTCAAAATTCGATTCGAAATTCAAGATGTATTTTAGCTTTATTTCTTCGGTAAGTGCGTGAAATTCAAACACTTTAATGGCAAATTATAATTCATAACAAAAATTCTACAGTTAACATTAAACCGCATTGAAACACAACTTGAAGTTTGAGTAAATTTTCAACTGGGTAAGTAAAAAAAGTTTTATAATCTCGGACCCAGATGCCAATTGTTTGATGTCTTAAATTGAACGTGGAAAAGTCAATAACTGGATAATGAACATAACGAACGAATATACATCTGAGTCAGTACGTGACACTTTCAACCATTACATATAATCGCCAAGTAAAGACCCAGATCAGCCCTTGCATCCGCACAGGCTGATCAGAGTCTTCACTTTGCACCCGAAAAATAGAAAATAGGCACTGACTAACAGTTTCTTTACGCGATCACCGAATACTGACACCCCCCCCCCTCCCTAATCAAGGCGCTTTTTTAAAATCTAGGTCAAGGCCACCAAACAAGGTCAGGATCAGACTCTTAACACTTTTTGTGTGTGTTTCGCCAGCATATATTTTGTATCTCAATGTGACCCTTCGAATTGCTTTAAAAAACGTGTTTTTTTTAAAATTGTTTGGAAGCACACTCGAAAATGAAGAGAATATTTTTCGTTTCATTGCGGTATGTTATAAAAATATGTTCTCTTCAATATTATCATATTATCATATATTATCATCAGCAAAAAAGCAAATGTTTTACTAGTTTTTAGTAGATTTTATGGATACACTTTGTGCGCAAGAATACATAATTGTTGTGTGCTCAAGACTTTGTTCATTGAAGTATGAAAAGAAAAATTCAGCCATTCAGCTGAAACTAAAATTGAACTGTAAAAATACATATTTCAAAGACAAAATTTGCAGCAAAGATAATTCTTATAAAAATTCCATTTCCATTCGTAGACATTGAGTTATACGTTGAAGAACCCGTTACCACACAATCTTGTTTTTTACGCCCTGAATAAATAATGTTCCTGAAAACATGGCGAAGAGTGGAGAAATTACTTGCGGCGAACAATTTCTCCATTTCTCACAATGTTTTCTACCTTATTATTGAGACTTAAATTCAAATTTTAACACGCTGTGAAATATCGTCTGCAACACATTTCAACTTGGACAAGTCTAAAATTCTGTTGTCTGGTAATGGGTTAAAGAAGTTTAACTATATAGTTTCAACTAGTTTTAGGATATTTCGATGGTTCAGCGGGCAAACGTTGTAACTGCCTATATGTTTATATAGGCAGTTACAACTGTTTCGCGCTGAACCATCGATGTGCAAACTCACGATGTAGGTCTTAAATATTTTCCCTAATGTTTTAGAGCACATTCATTGCGCTTTGCGATAAAAGGTGACACCATCTTTATGGCTTTTTCAATAATGGTTACCCTAAATGACTTAAAATACGTCGAAGATTTCAACATGTGATTTCGCTATTTTATGGGAAATTAAAAAGTTTTTTACGATCGCAGAAGAGTCGCACTCTAGTTGTTTTTATATCTCCTTTTTGATACTTCGACGTGGGTTTCCTTTCTTCTTTACCCGTTACCAGACGGCAAAATTTTAGACAGGTCCCAAAATGAAACGAATTGCAGACGATCATTTAAAGTTTGTAGAATTTTAGAACTTTTTAACTCTCCGAGTAGAAAACATCGTGTAAAATGAAGAAATTGCTTGTCACAAGCAATTTCTTCATTTTACACAATGATTTTCAATTGTTTTCCATGAGGGGCGTCAAAATGCGTCACTGTGTGGGAACGGGTGAATATACCCCAGCTTATCAGTAGAGGGGCTAAACTCTGTATACCGTGTCTGAATGGCTTGTCTATCCACCCGGTCGTGCGTCCGTAACCTATTCCGCTCTCTAACTCTAAAACTATTAGACTTAGAACCATGAAACTTTTTACAAATATTGCCGTTGATTCGAAGAGGTACCAAATTCTTTTAGGTCCCAAAGGTCAAGGGTTAAGGTCACAATTAAGCTGGTTTCCATCATCAAAATTGGAACTTTTCTGACATCTAGGAATACTATTATACATATGTTGCTTTTAACCTATATTATCAGACGACAAAATTCTAGACTGGTCCAAATTGACAGGAGTTGCAGACGATACTTTAAAGTTTTTTAAATATTAAAATGTTTCAATTTTCTGGGTAGAAATCATTGTGAAAAATGAAGAAATTGCTTGTAGCAATTTCTTCATTTAACACAATGTTTTCCCAACCGTTTTTTTGAGGGGCGTCCAAAAGCGTATTTGTGTGAGAATGGTTAAAACCAAGGATTCTGGGTAACAGGTGATCTACTGACCTACATACCCGCTTTTTCACGACCCAAAGAAAGGGTTTTCTCGAAAACATTATGGGAAATACACGAATTGTTAGTAACAAGCAGTTTCTGTATTTCTCAAGGTTATTTTTTCATTCGATAAAATGGTTGTCTGCATCTTCTTTGAACTTAGGATAGTCCATTTTTTTCGTCTAGTAATGGTTTATTTTTATATAAGAAATAGTCCCTTTTCTTCAAAAGCCTTTAAGGTGACAATACGCAGGTTTGCTTTCGATAGTTCTAGTTCCACACAGCTTTCTTTCTCAAAATATGCCGAGCTTTGAGGTAGCTTGGAATAGACACTCTCAAAAAAAAAAAAAAAAAAAGAAAACCATAATTTTTTCTAGTACCTATGGAAAATGTCGTAGACAACAATATATAGTTTGATAATACATGTATAAATAAATTAGCAGTAATTATTGTTAAAAAAAGCTATAAAAGAGAAGAACGAATTGTGAAAAATAAAGAAACTGGTTGTAACTGTAAACATATATCTTTACAGTTAACCTGGCTGAAGCGACCACCATTACTAAGCGACCATTTCCTCAAGTGTCCACAATCAAAATTCACATTCAAAAAAGCATAAGCTTTTGATATGTTGACGAAAGGTAATAAAAACAAAACAAAACAAAACAAACAAACAAACAAAAAAAAAAACCCAACAATTAATACAGTAACTTAATCCTATGTTAATTGAACTCATTAGAATCGTCTCAATGAGACGATTCTAATGAGATCAAATAACATAGGATTGGTTGAGAATTCTACAAAAATTTATGCATGCAAGCAAAAAGATCCATTATAATTATGCCACATAATTGCATTAAGCGGCCACTCTCTTCAGCGACCACTCTTTGGCCGCCCTTGAGTGGTCGCTTAGTACAAGTTTTACTGCATTACATGTTGCTATCAACTCTCGCGTGTATTGTTAAACATTTCCCTTCGTTATCAGTATTTTAAGCTGCATGTGAGAAAATTGGATGTGCCTTTTTGAAATTACAATGTCTCCATTTTCACTTTAACACTAAATACAAATCATTCTGCCATAAAACCCCCACGCATCGATTGAACATTACAAAACTCTCGTAAAACTACTCAACTGTTGGTTTTGATTATGTTGGTTACCACAAAAGAGGTTTTATTCGATACTCACAGCTGTTGTGATATCACCGTATTTACTCATAATCACATGATCAAGCAATATGGCACACTTTTGTAAAACATTGTGAGAAAAGGAGGAATTACTTGTTAAAACCAACATTTTCTTTTCACACAATGTTATAACCAAATTTACCCATTACCACATGATCAAGCAATGTGACACACAATTGTAAAACATTGTGAGAAAAAGGAGGAATTACTTGTTAAAACCAACATCTTATTTTCTCACAATGCTAATACAAATTTACCCATTATCACATGATCAACGAATATGACACACTTTTGTAAAAAATTGTGAGGAAAAGGAGAAATTAATTTTACTTATTAATATCAACAGTTATTTTTCTTGCAGTGCTAATTCATTTCTAATTGATTTGATATTACATTTTAGTTTTGATACGGTTTTAATTGTCGTCTGCAGCCTCTCTGAATTTGGACCAGTTTATCATTTTATGGCGTCTAGTAATTGGTTAACCCATTCCCACACAGTGACGCTTTTGGACACCCCTCAAGAAAAACAATTTGGAAAACATTGTGAGAAATGAAGAAATTGCTTGCCACAAGCAATTTCTTCATTTTCCACAAAGTTTTCTACCCAGAAAGTTGAAAAAATCTAAAATTTCATCAACTTTAAATTGTCGTCTGCAATCCCTTTGAATTTGGACCAGTCTAAAATTTTGTCATGTGGGAATGGGTTAACAGAGAGCCCTTTCTTGCTTAGAAGGAACAGTATACTATTTGATAAATAATGATATAACACAGCTATACTTTTGATTATTTTGATCTTAGATTCATCAAAAACATAGCTGAATCTTCGTTACCCATTCCCACATGAAAATATTTTAGAACGGTCCAAATTCAAAGAAGTTGCAGACGACATATTAAGTTGATGAAATTTTGTGTGTGTTTTTTTTTTTGTTTTTTTTTTCTTGACTTTTGGGGTAGAAAACGTTGTGGATATTGAAGAAATTGCTTATTACAAGCAATTTATTCATTTTCCATATTTTTTTCAAAAGCTTTTTTTCTTAGGTGCATCTAAAAGGGCCATTGAGTAGGAATCGGTCACAACGTTAGAAAGATAAGTGTATATGATTTTGAACAGAACAGAAGAGAACATATTTTTTATTTTGTCAAGCTACAATAAGGACAATATGCAAATTGATACAAACAAAAACAAACAAACAAATAAACAAACAAACAAACAAACAAAGATTTAAACACGTCAGGTAAAACAAACAGTTGAAATTAGTTAGTTAACTAGGACAATATGTTATACTTTTCGAGGGATAGATGCGCTCTTAAGATGGTGCAAAAGAGGATAGATGCGCTTCAATTGAAATATGACGCGAAATTGGGTAAAATGGCAATATGCCTTTAATATATTAGTGGGTGACTGAAAAACAGCTATCACAGCTTTCATAAGCTGTAGTTACAATTTCTTGATCGCCCGTGAGTGCACAAGCCATTTGAACTATTGTGTATAGGTTTGTAAATACAAGACAGATGATATTTACAACTAGGTTGTACCGAATAGATACAGGCTTACAGACAGGATAATCTATGTTGATCTCACAGCCAGGAATAATGGCACGTTTTGGTTTTATCCAAGCTGTAGCTACGACGTTTAGGTCGCCAACCAACCATTCCGCTTTATGGTTATATGTTACCGGCCGTAAAAAGCAAAATAACGCCGTTAAAAAATCGAAGCAGAACTATCTATCGGAGTCAATGGGCTGGGCCAAAGGAGTCCTTGGGTGGGGCCAGCGATTGGTCAATTGCTGTACATCCACTTGACATCACAGGGTTGGATTTTTTGCCTTTTGTATACCGAATCATCGTAAAACATACATACTGGATCATCTTAAAATAATATGCAAGCTTGATCATCGGAAATATGCACACCGGATCATCGGATAAATGCATACTGGACACCGGAAATATGCAAGCTTGATCACCGGAAATATGCACATCGGATTATCGGAAATATGCACACTGGATCATCGAAAATTTGCAAGCTTGATCACCGGAAATATGCACATCGGATAATCAGAAAAATGCATACTGGACACCGGAAATATGCAAGCTTGATCATCGGAAATATGCAGACCGGATCATCGGATAAATGCACACTGGATCATCGGAATTATGCACACCGGATCATCGAAAATATAATGGAGTCTTACAGACAAGCATCCCTAATCACTCGGGAATTTACTGGACAGCCATGTTGTAATAGTATCATACTGGCCTGTAAAATCCCAAATGACGGGTGTTTTCAGCGAACGTCATTAGACTCTAAATGATGGATACTTTCAACGAGCATCTTGTGATTACAAATGAAGGATCCTGGTTATCAACGAATTAGATTTCATATTTAATCTATAGCAATCCTGAATTGGAAAGTCAAAATTTTAAAACATTCTGACTTTTTGCTGCCTTCACAGATTCATCGACTGACAAAGAACAGGAAAATAACAGAGGAATATGTATATAATTTTCAGGGAAGATTACGGGTTAACAGAGGACTGCCAGATATTTCAAAGATTCTTAAGTGTAAAACGAACTAATTAAAAGTGCAGAAAGGGAACCCCCAAAATCTATTAAAATAAAAAAAAAAAAAAAAAAAAAAAACAAACACCACCACTAACAACAAACAACAACATCGTCGTTATCATCATCATAATAGCCAACATCAGCATCATCATAAACGACAACCACAACAACAGCAAGCAGCAGATGGAAAACTGATTTCATATCATTTGAGAATGCCAGGGACAATAGTTTTTTTTCAAAAAGCTCGCTCCCAGGCTCACTTATACTTATCAGTTAGACATGTACAGTTATAGTTAATCAGTTTGTGAGACATGGGGGAGGTAATTTCAAGGAATGAAATGTATTTTCATGATTGACGTACCTTATTTTCAAATCTACACTTACTGACAGCCTGTCTCCCATTGGAAAATATTGTGGACAAATATGAAGATTAAGAAATTTTAGATTATCCAACTCTCTGGGAAGAAAACATTGTGGGAAATGAAGAAATTGCTTGTTGCAGGCAATTCCTTCATTTCGCACGATTTTTTTTCCAAGTTGTTTTCCTTTTTGAGGGGTTTGGGATGGGGTGTGTTCAAAAAGCGTTAAGTGTGGAAATGGGTTAAAATGTTATTTTTTAAAACAAAACTTTATGTTGTTGGTACTCGTCTTACCATACGACAGAATCTGACATCGGTCAAAATTGAAAGAAGTTAGAGACAACAATTTCAATTTGGTATGATTTAGAAAATATTAGCCGTTTAGGTTAGAAAACATTATGGACATGGAAGAAATTGCTTGTTACAAGAAATTTCTTCACTGTCCACAATGTTTTACAAACTTTTTTTTCTAGTGGTACGTAGAAAAGCCGGATTGTGTGGGAATGGTTCAAATCAGTTTTCACAGCATTGAGTTTCGGGCAGTATAGTTTAAATGTTTAAATATATTTTGCAAAGGAAATGGATAAGTAAGCTTTGTAACCCATTACCAGACGACAGAATTTTAGACTGGTCCATAGTGAGAGAGGTTGCAGACGAAATTTTTTAGCTTGTATGGAATTTTAAAAATCTTTATCTTTCTAGGTAGAAACGTTTTGAGAAATGAAGATATTGCTTGTTAAAAAGACTCTAAATTCAGAGATTGGTTGTCGATTCTGCTGAATAGTGACCTGTAGTTTATGCACGTGATATTGTTAAAAACGTCAAGCAAGTGTTCGAATTGACCAACCGCGCTTGCCGACAATAGCGGGCGTCTATGTGAAGCATTTTAGTTGTTTCTGTCACCTGCTCAAGCTGTAGTTACGACGTTAAAGAGGCGAACCAACCATTTGCCTTTTTGTTACATGTTACTGGCCATGAAATTTGCAAAATAACACCGTTTAATATCGAAGTGGACTTCGCGGGGCCGGGGCAACGGTGTCAGTGGGTTGGACCGGCGGAGTGAGTGGGTGGGGGCAGCGTAGTCAGTGGGAGCGACCGGCTGAGTCAGTGGTTGGGGGCAGCGGAGTCAGTGGGCTTGGCCGGCGGAGTGAGTGGGTGGGGGCAGCGGAGTCAGTGGGTGGGACCGGCGCAGTAAGTGGGTGGGCGGGGGCAGCGGAGTCAGTGGGTGGGACTGGCGGAGTGAGTGGGTGGGTGGGGGCAGCGGAGTCAGTGGGTGGGACCGGTGGAGTGAGTGGGTTGGGGCAGTGGAGTCAGGGGGCTTGGCCGAAGGAGTGAGTGTGCGGGGGCAGCGGAGTCACTTGGCGGGACCTGCGGAGTGAGTGGGCGGGGACAGCGGAGTCAGTGGGCTTGGCCGGCGGATTGAGTGGGTGGGGGCAGCGGACTCAGTTGGTGGGACCGATGGAATGAGTGGATGGGGGCAGTGGAGAGCGGGCTTGGGCAGGATAGTCAGTTGGCGGGGCCGACGGATGTAATGAGTACGACCGGCGGAGTGAGTTGGCGGGGGCAGCGGAGTCAGTGGGCTTGGCTGACGGAGTGAGTGGGTGTTTGCAGCGGAGTCAGTGGGTGGGACTGGCGGAGTGAGTGTGTGGGTGGTGGGGGTAGCGGAGTCAGTGGGTGGGACCGTCGGAGTGAGTGGGTGGGGGCAGTGGAGTCAGGGGGCTTGGCCGAAGAAGTGAGTGTACGGGGGGAGCGGAGTCACTGGGCAGGGTCAGCGGAGTGAGTGGGCGAGGGCAGCGGAGTCAGTTAGCGGGACCGGCGGAGTGAGTGGGCGGGGGCAGCGGAGTCAGTGGGTGGGGGCAGCGGAGTCAGTGGGTGGGACCGGTGGAGTGAGTGGGTTGGGGCAGTGGAGTCAGGGGGCTGGCGGAGTGAGTGGGTGGGTGGGGGCAGCGGAGTCAGTGGATGGGACCGGTGGAGTGAGTGGGTTGGGGCAGTGGAGTCAGGGGGCTTGGCCGAAGGAGTGAGTGTGCGGGGGCAGCGGAGTCACTTGGCGGGACCTGCGGAGTGAGTGGGCGGGGACAGCGGAGTCAGTGGGCTTGGCCGGCGGATTGAGTGGGTGGGGGCAGCGGACTCAGTTGGTGGGACCGATGGAATGAGTGGATGGGGGCAGTGGAGAGCGGGCTTGGGCAGGATAGTCAGTTGGCGGGGCCGACGGATGTAATAAGTACGACCGGCGGAGTGAGTTGGCGGGTGCAGCGGAGTCAGTGGGCTTGGCTGACGGAGTGAGTGGGTGTGGGCAGCGGAGTCAGTGGGTGGGACTGGCGGAGTGAGTGTGTGTGTGGGGGGGGGGTAGCGGAGTCAGTGGGTGGGACCGTCGGAGTGAGTGGGTGGGGGCAGTGGAGTCAGGGGATTGGCCGAAGAAGTGAGTGTGCGGGGGGAGCGGAGTCACTGGGCAGGGTCAGCGGAGTGAGTGGGCGAGGGCAGCGGAGTCAGTTAGCGGGACCGGCGGAGTGAGTGGGCGGGGGCAGCGGAGTCAGTGGGTGGGACCGGCGGAGTGAGTGTTCGGGGGCAGCGGAGTCAGTGAGCTTGGCCGGCGTAGTGAGTGGGTGGGACCGGCGGAGTGAGTGGGTTGGGGAGGCGGAGTCAGTTGGTTGGACCGGCGGAATGAGTGGGTGGGGGCAGCGGAGTCAGTTTGATGGACCGACAGAGTAAGTTGGCGGGGGCAGTGGAGTCAGTGGGTGGGACCGGCGGAGTGAGTTGGAGGGGGCAGTGGAGAGAGTGGGTGGGACCGGAGGAGTCAGTATTCGGGGCTGGCAATCATTCATTTGCAATTTCTTCATTTTTCGCAATGTTTTTTACCCAAAAAGTTGAGTAAATACAGTTTAAGTTTCTCATAAGGTTTTTCTCACAAGATCTGTATTATAGATGCATATATGTGTACTCCCATTTCCTCAATTGCTCGGATGTTTTTTCTCGCATTAGGCTTGTTCGAATGCCATTTTCATTGACGGATCCCTTCCCCCCCCCCCCTGCAACATGGCAGTTTGACTTATTTTATAAACGACATTACTTGAATTTTATAGAATTCAGGTAAAAAAAATTCGAACTTGTTAATCTCCCACCTTACCTACGCTACTTATTCGAAAAGAGGAATAAGCTGTTGTAACGGCGCATAAATCTCCATCCGAGCAAAAAGCGCTTCAAAAAGTCGCTTCCGGTCTAATTGAATGTTACGTTGGTTAATCGATTACATATATTTGTTTTTCATTTTCGATCCGTGTATTGCCAACAAGATTAAGAAATTGATCGGCGTTTTATTAATTTCCCTTAATGCATTTCACTGCATATTCGATATTTTCTTTATACAAGGGAAGTAAGTCCAAGTTCAGTTAATTCAGCGGTAATTTTATTTTCCTCCCTTGTAGATTAACAAAAGCCGACGACACTGTAGGGATATAAAGCTTACGTTTTTGTTTCATTAAGTAAAAAAAAAAAAAAAATCGTTTCATACTTTAATGACACACTATTTCTTATAATTTGGTATAATCAATACTTATATCGTAAAAACACCAAAACTCGTACACCCCCCCCAACAAACAAACAAACATTAAAAAAAAAAAAAAAAAAAAAAAAAAAATGACAGATCGCGTGTCAATCAAATTATTCATTTAGACCTGAAGTGAACTGGGTACCCCAACGTTGGCGGATATTCATTTGAATCATTTTTCTTGGTTCGGCGACCTAAACGTTGCAACTACAGCTTTTTAAAGCTGTAGTTACAACGTTTAGGTCGCCAACCAACCACTTTTCGTCACATGTTATCAACCATAAACTATGCAAGATAACAAATATAGTTTGATATCGAAGTGGAACTTTCTGTTTGAGCTTATTGTGCATGGCCATTGATCCGTCAATTTGAAACACGAAATAACAGAAATAGTCCCTTACTTATTTTTTTCATTGAATAAAGAAACAAATCGTTGCAGGTATATTAAATTCAATTACAGATCCTTGTCCGCGTAACTATTTTTCGTCATAATGAACTCTCTCCTCCTACATTAACCCTTTCCTGTTCAATTCCTGTTTTTTACGTCCCTGTGTTTTCATGCTTAAGAAAACATTGTGGAAAAAGAAGAAATTGCTTGTTACAAGCAATTTCTTCTTTTTCCACAATATTTTCTACCCGACTGAATGATTATTTTTCAAATTAAAAATAGACTTTAAATTGTCGTCTGCAAAACCTTTGAATCTCTACAGGTCAAAAATTTCTAAAACAGGAAAGGATTAACCAAGAGATTTCAACCAAACTTTGCAGAATGGTCCTAAAAGTGATGTACTTTCAATCAAAATATTTCACAGAAGTCTATTACCTGTCATGAGAGCTTGTGGGGACAGCGTAAGTTATTGTTTCTGATCAGACTGCCCGGGAATTTTTAAATTGCATTTTTATCCTATCTAGTCAAGTTATTTCCACGAGAAACAATGCGAAGGAGAATCAAAGACAGGATAAAAGGCAAGTTTTTGAAAAGGGTTACTCCCCATTTTCCGACAATATTTTCCGTCTCAATGCAAAATTCGGTGCTTCGTTGCTGAAAAAAAAACATTTTCCATACCGCGAAAAGATACTTATTGCGAGTGTCGTCTTTTAGTCTGTCCGTCCGTCAATTCATAATCTTGAAATGAAATCAAAATATATACCATCTAACCAACGCAATCAATCATGTATGTATTTTTATTTCGGTTTTTCTTCTCTTTCTATTTCTTTCTCCTTCTCTCTCTTTCTGTCTGCCTCTGTGCGTCTGTCTCACTTTCTTTCTCTCTCTAGCAAGTAAACAATTTCCGGTGCCAATTCCGATGTCATTGATGCATCAATATTTTCTTGTTAGAAGCAATAGCTTCATTATCCACTATGTTTTCTACCTAAAGAGGCAAATATCTTTTCTATTCTATGTACTAGAATGTCGTCTGCATTTTCTTCAAATATGAACCAGTCTAACATTTTGTTTACTTGTCGTTTGTTCTTGTGATTTGGTCAACACTACTTTCAGTATAATGTTAGCCAGTGCACGAGATTCCCAAATATTACACACGTGCGCAAAGTAAGGCCTCAGAGTCTATAGATAGGCAATAACATAGCCCATTCCCGCTAATGACGCCCCTCCAGAAAAAAAGACCTTTAAAAACAATGTGGAAAATGAAGAAACTGCTTGTGACAAGTTCAAAATATACTTCCGGTCACAATGAATGATATCATTGGTCGACTGCCTCTTCGATTGACACAGCGATTGGTCAACATCTGGTACGTATATGAAGCTACTTGATAATGCATATCCGAAAGACCTTGTGCGAAATTTGCAGATTTTAGATGACATAAAATTTTCGTTATCCTCCAATGTTAAGACGACGAATATATTTTGGTGCAACTTGAAAAGTAACCGACCTACTGGGTAGAAAATATTGTGGGAAAAGAAGAGATTGCTTGTTACAAGCAATTTCTTCTTTTCCCACGATTTTTCCTCGTGTACAACCCACAGGGACTGAAAATACAAGGGATTGTACGGGAAAGGGTACTGCACTTTTACACAATAGCATTGGTTGTAGCTCTAGGTCAATATAAAGCCGCCGTCATAGCGCAGTTGGTAGCGCGTCGGACTGTCAATCTAGTGGTCCCGGTCTCGATCCCCGACGGCGGCACTCATCCTTTCCGACTATTCGTCTCCTACCAATGGGTCGATAATCGTAGACCTATGTGGGATAGCAGCTGGAAGTGATGGCGGTACTGGTGTAAGAAATACCAGGAATCCATTGTTAGGTGCTTCAGCCGCCGAGATATAACTGAAATATTGTTGAAAGCGGCGTAAAACCCCATTCAAACAAACAAACTATGTCAATATCATTATTCGATCAAAGAGACAGAACTCTTAATATTTGTCTTACTATAATTTTCAAATAGATTATCTCCCTTACACATGGTCTTAAAAAAGTAGACTCGGTTTCAGATCATAGATCCAGAGAAAAGTATGATACTTTTGGTATAAAATCACCCGAAGATGGAATCGTTAGCATCTTACTATCACGTAATATAAAGTTTGTTTCAAATCATATCGTCATGTGGTTACAAGAACGTTATCCATACATTAAACCCTACTCCACACAATCCCGTTTTTTTACCCCCCCCCCACGAGCCAAGAGTAACATATTAAAAAAAAAATGAAAAAAAAAATGCTTTTAACAATTGAATTTAACAAACAATATCTTCATTATTTCTCATGTTTCCTACCCTAAACAAAACAAGTATTAGAATTCAACCACTTAAAAATTGTTGTCTGAAACTTCTTTCAATTTCGATAAGTCTAATTTTTTCCGCGTGGTAATAGACTAACTCTCATGGCTACAATTTCAAATGACTACTTGAGAGATGAAGAGAATTTTATTTGTTTTTCATGAAAGTATGAACCGAAAACCTAATCACACTATATAAATACGCGAAGCGGATTCAGACATTGTGTAATTAGGTTTTACGGTGCTTACCTCCATGAAAACAAAAAATTCTCTTCATTTCATATAATTTAATAGCATCGAGCGGAAATAAAACTTTACAAATTGTGATACCTTTTTGTATGGGACTATTTTGTGCGGAAGCATACAAAATCGCTGCGTGCTCAAAATTTTGTTCATGGAGTTATGAATATTTTTTTCGACCAATCAGAACGCCCGTTTTTGATAGACAAAACTAAAAATTAAATCATATTACAATAAGAATCAATCAACAAATTAAGTAGGTGTTGCAGTCAATTCCAACATTTCCTGTATTTTCATTATGATATGCAATATTACAAAAAAAACCCCCTAGTTTGACATTATAGCCAATAGCAATCAAATACGATTTCATCCGACTCTTTAAACAATGCAAGAGATGTTGAGTTAACCCATTCCAACACAATGGCGCTTTAATTGCTGGTTCTTTCAAGTCATTACCATCGTATGGTCGTCAACATCTTATCATCGTTCTTTCGCGTATCTACCAACGTATTGACGTTCTTTCGCGTCACCACCATCGTTCGCCGATCTTTCGCGTGAACAGCATTGTATTGGCGTTATTTCACGCCGACACCAGCGTATTGTCCTTCTTTCGAGTAGCCACCAACGTATTGTCGTTCTTTCTCATCACCACTATCTTAATGTCGTTCTTTTGGGTCATCTTTATCTTATTGTCGTTCTTTCGCGTCACCAAAATCGTAACAATGTTCTTTAAAGCCGCAACAATCGAATTGAAGTTCCTTCATCAATGTCGTATTGACGATTTTTCACGTCACAGCCATCGTATTGATGATCTTTCATGTCATCACAATCGTTTTTAATTTCTTTAACGTCACCATCGTCGTATTGACGTTCTTTCAGGTCACCATAATCGTATTGACATTCCTTCACGTCATCATCGTCGAATTGACGTTTTCCAAAGTCACTACCTTTTGTTAAGTAATCGCCATTGTATTGACGTTCTGTCACCTTATATATTATATTGTCGTTAATTTACGTTATAACCATCGTTTTGACGTTCTTTCACGCAAGCACAATCGGATTGATGTTTTCTCAAGTCATCATCGTCGGAATGACTTTTTCACGTCACAACCTACATTTTGTCGTTCTTTCGTGTCACCGTTCTCTCGCGTCAACACTATCGTATTGACTTTTTTCTTCATAACCATCGTATTTTCATTCTTTCGCGTCATTACCATCGTATTGACGTCCTTCGCGTCATCTATATCTTGTTATCGTTCTTTCGCGCCAAAATCATCCAATTGTTGTTCTTTCATGTCATCAGCATCTTTTTGTCGTTCTTCGTGTCATCAAAATCTTATTATCGTTCTTTCAGATTCGGTCTCCTGCTGCAACGAATATTCATTCTTTGTCTTCCACCAATGGGTGGATAATTGTAAACGGAAATGGGATTAGGAGCTGGAGGCTCGGAAAGGATTTAGTAGTAGTACTAGTGTTAGAAATACCACGAATTAGACGTTAGTTGCCTAATAATTGAAATACTATCAAAAGTAGCGTTTAACCCATTTCAATCATTCAAACAATCTTTCGCATCATAACTAATGAATTGACGGTCTTTCACGCCATCATCATAGTATTGTCGATCCCCGTCATCATAATCGAAACTCCGTTTTTTTACCTCATCACCACCGTATTGTCGTTCTTTCAAGTCACCATAATCGTCTTCTTTTTGACGTTCTTTAAATCCATCATCATCGTATCGTTCAATTCCGTCATCACCATCGTATTGTCGTTCCTTCACGTCATCATCATCATATTATCATTCTTTCCCGACATCGCCGTCGTATTGTCGTTCTTTCGTGTCATCACCACAATTGTATTGGCGTTCTTTCACGTAATCATCACAATTGTATTGGCGTTCTTTCACGTAATCACCACAATTGTATTGGCGTTCTTTCACGTAATCATCACAATTGTATTGGCGTTCTTTCACGTAATCACCACAATTGTATTGGCGTACTTTTACGTCATCACAATCATATTTACGTTATTTCGCGTCATCACCATCATATTATAGTTCTTTCGCGTCCTTACCATCGTATTGACCTTCTGTTAGGAAATGGTTCCTTTCCCACTTATTTTTACCTATTTATTCCCGCCCTTTGTAACCGTACTAACTGCCATCGCATTTTTACAATAGTATGTGTAAGTAGGGCTTAATCAAGAGTTTAAGTCCTTTTCCTGTGAACAGACTGGTCTGTTTAACCCTTTCCTGTTTTTTAAAATGTTAGAACGGTCTAATTTGAAAGAAGCTGCAGACAAAGTTTAAAAGTGGGTGCAATTCAAAAAGTAAGCAACCTATAGATTACAAAATTTTTGTGGGAAAAGAAGAAATAACTTGTAACAAGCAATTTCTTCTTTTCCCGCAATATTTTCTCCAGTATAAAATCATGGAGACGTAAAAACAAAGGATTGTTCAGTAAAGGGTTAAAGTAGTTAGCATAAGGAATCTAATCATTTTGCTCTTTGTAGATTAAATATTTAGAAGGTTGGAGTGGTTATCTCCCTTGACTACAAACCGCTTATTCCTAGGTCAATATAAGATCACTGCATTTTGTCATCTGCCGAACCTTACAGTTCATTATTTTAAGAACTATTTGGGTTAAAAAAGGGCTCTGACCTTCAAGTTTGGGAAAAGGGACAATTTGAATTCCTGGTCACGTTATATTTTCAATGTTCAATTTCTAACTAATCAGATTTATTTTCTGGCCTTGTATGATATTGATGTTTAGGTCTTGTTGTACTTTACCCATTAATAATCATTATTGATTGATATTGTTCTCATGTTTGTAGTAATTGCACCTGAAAGTATTTGCTCCTTGAAATACAGCTGTAGTTGCCGAAATTGTTCTTTAACCTGCCAGGAGTTCTTGAAACCTGGATTGATTTGATTGATTTAATTGGCAAGATGAGACATTCCACGGCCTCTGATTGGTTTTCAAAGTTGTCACTATGGTGATCAAAAGCTTATATAGGGATAAATTCTTGCAGACGATCAGTTTTAGTATCAGATTATTCTATGTCGGTGTCTTTAAAACAATGTTGTAGGAGTCTAAATTACTTAAAGTAATACACCAACATCATCATGATGAAGCTGACTTGTCCGTCTTCAAAATATTTTAGTTAATTAACAAGATAAAACATGTTTGAAGAAATATTGGCATATTCTTCACGTCACCATCATCGTATTGACGTTCATTAAAGGCACCACCAGCGTATCAACGTTCTTTAGGTCATCACCTCCGTATTGACGTTAATTAACGTCACCAACTTCGTACTGACATTCTTTCGCGTGATCACCATCGTATTGACATTCAATCCCGTCATCACCGTCGTATTGACGTTCTTTCGCGCCACCACAATCGTATTGACGTTTTTACGCGTCATCTACAACGTATTGTCTTTATTTATCATCATCGCCATCGTATAACGTTTTATCACATCACAACCATCGTATAGACGTTCTTACACGTCATCGCCATTATATTGTCGTTCTTTCACGTCACCGTCATCGTATTGTCATTCGTTCACGTCACAACCATCGTACTTACGTTCTTTCGCGTCATCAATATCGTTTTTTCGTCATCATTATCGTATTGATGTTCTCTCGCGCAATTACTGTCGTATTGTCGTGCAAAAATATCATCGCCTTAGTATTTTTTTCACATTATTGTTGTTTTTTCACGTTATCACCATCGAATTGTTTTTCTTTGACGTCCTTGCCGTCGTATTGTCGTATTTTCACGTCGTTATGATGTTGTTCTTTCTTTCACTTGATCATTATTTCATTGTCCTTTTACGTCATGACGATTGTATTATTGTTCTTTTACTTCATCAACATCATATTATTGTTCCTTCACGTCATTACCATTGTATTGTTCTTTCACTTCATCAACATCGTAGTGTCTTTTTTTCATTTTTCATTTCCCACAATCGCTCTTTGTCATTGCTTCATGTCATCATAATCATCATCGTTTTGATTTTACTTTCACGTTTCAATATTGCCGTCTACTTTTCTTGCGTCATTATAGTTGTAGAGGCGTTCTTTTGGACCATCATAATCGTAGAGTCGTTAAGTTACACCATCGGTATCTTCCTGGCGTTCTTTTACATCTTCATTCCCGTTTTTTCACGTTGTCATAATTGTAGTGCTCCTCTTTCTCGTCATTACTATCATTTTTCTATGCTTGTAATCACCATCGTAGAGATGACTCGTCATGGTTAAAAATCGATATGACATTCATTCACTTCATCACGTGTTTTCGTTCTTTCACCATCATTTGGTCATTATTTCAAGTCAAGGCCGTCGTTTGGTCATTATTTCACACCAACACATCGTTTTAACGTAATTTTCCGTTTTAATTTCCGCTCTTTCATCATAACCATCGTTGTTAATTCTGCGTTGTAACAGTTTTCGAGTTTGTTATTTCTTGTCATCAAAATCGTTGTGTCGTTTGTTGGCCCGTCATTATCGTAGTGCCGTTTTTTAACATCGTCAGTGTTTTAACTCGCGTCATAATCATCGAAGTGACGTTCTCTTACCTTCTCGTCATTTCTTCTCGTCATGAAAAATAACTGATAAATGTATTTTAAGATAGAAAAAATATTTTCAGCTCTAAACTTTGAATTACATGTATATAGCTGAACTTAAAACAAGCTAGTGCGAAGAAAAAGTCCAAGTAAAATAATGATAAGGACTAATATATTTCTAGAGCGTATTCAAGAGAGAAATCCCAAGAAGGGCTCTCATTTAAAGAAATCTTGATCAACAGTTGTTATCCAGCTGGTCTTTGTTTTCTAAAAATTCTATTGGCTAACATTCAAACAAAATGTTTAGTTCAACATGCATACGAGATCCACCCCTGACGTAGCAATGTTCATCATTCTGGTATCGCACTAATTATATTTTCGCTAGTCCTGAGTTTGTTCGCCAAGGTTCGGTTCTCATTATTTCGGTGGGCTCGGCAACTTTAATTACAAGAATCAAGTCTTTTGGTGTCATTCCTCGGTAGTTTCTTAACTTTTAAATTTGATAATACTCTAACTAATGCCTAATCGTCACCACTCAGTGTGACGATCACAGTTCATAACTCTTATTGTCACTGTGACGGTTGTCCAACATAAGCTTTTATTAAATGACAAATCTACAAATAGCATCAGGGAGAGTGGCGATAAACAGGCTCTCGCCCAAGGCTTTTTATAGATGGGTTACAAGTACAGGGTAGCTGTCTATTAAAAACAATAACAAAACAATCGACCAATAATAAATCATTCAATTAGAATGGAAATGAAATTTAAACCCCGACATTGACCGACAATTATGTGAAGCAATTTTTGTTGGTTTGGCGACTTATTCAAGCTGTAGTTACGTTTAATTATTCCCTATTCCCTTTTGCTTCTAAGCGCTGAGAATGCTGTAGGAGGACGTTACTGATTACATTTGTACCTCAATGGAATGCAATGTGGACGCCAAACATTAAAACGAATCTAGCATATAGTTGTACGTCTCACAATTAAACGTGTGTTAGTATCTCTAATTTATATTTTTTGCAAGAGAAAACAGTGGGGGGGTAACGTCAGCAAAGCCCAAGTACTTTAAATTAGAGCGGCTCTTTCACAGATTTCCATGAAAACTTGATATAGGAGAATTATCTGCTTTTACAATAGTTATCAATACAATTTTCACGATAAATGATCTTTCTTTGGTTAAATCTATTAAATTCAATTTTAATCAATATAATTTGATATATTTCCTATGCCCTATCATGAAACATCGACATTTATCGAATGAGTTCGTCAGTCTTTAACGGAAGCCGATAACATAAATGATACGTCATAGTAACCACAAATAAGGTAATTTTCGCTGCAATCGACAGATTAATCATTTATCCGAAGAATCCCGGTTCCATTCGGGTTGTACTCTATTGACTTTCTTGTAGTTTGGTATCGCGAAATATTTTTGCTTCTTTCAAGTTATGGCCGCCGTCATAGCGCAGTTGGTAGCGCGTCGGACTGTCAATCTAGAGGTCCCGGGTTCGATCCCCGACGGCGGCACTCATCCTTTCCGACTATTTGTCTCTCACCAATGGGTCGATAATCGTAGACCTATGTGGGATAGCAGCTGGAGGCTAGGAAAGGATGTAATGGTAGTACTGGTGTGGGAAATACCAGGATTCCATTGTTAGGTGCTCCAGCCGCCGCAATATAACTGAAAGATTGTTGAAAGCGGCGTAAAACCCCATTCAAACAAATCTTTCAAGTTATGAGTAGCAATTTTCATTTACAAATCAGCTTAATCACCTTCTTTCAAATGGCCGAGATGAAAATTGAGAGCCATTTTTTTCTTTCATAATCTATGCATCAGCCGCTTTAAAGCAAACTTAGTTAAATACTTTTGTTTTGTAGTTCAACCCATTTCCCCACAGTGACACTTTTTAACTCACCCGAAGAAAACAAATTAGATAAACATTCTGCAAAATGAAGAAATTGCTTGTCACAAGCAATTTCTTCCTTTCCGAAATGTTTTCTATCCAGAAAGTTGAAAAAAATATAAATTTTCATATACGTTAAGTTGTCGTTTGCAACTCCTTTCAATTTTGAACAGTCTAAAATTTTGTCGTCTGGTAATGGGTTAAGGCAGTCTGGTCTCACACGGTCATGATAATGTGTATATGCCGCTCGAGGTGGACGTATGTTGGTAATAACTCCGTCTGTATGTACATCTGTTCGTCTATTTCTTGTTGACATATCTCATCGAAATCTTATAGACAGATTTCGATAAAGATTCTCATGATGTGAAATTTACTTTATTGTTATGATTTTGCCATATCATTCTATGTTGAAAAAAAATGCTTGATGAAAAAATCCCAATACAACTCCAACTACAATTGACAAATCGCTACCCTGCCCACTTACTACAATGGGCCCCGCCCCTTGACTCCAACCGGAAGTTAAACGGCATTATTTGGCAAAATTTATGGCCAGAAGAATGTAACATTGTATTATTCTTTCACGGCATAACACTTGTAATGTTCTTTAACGTCATCATCATCGTATTTTTGTTAATTTACGTCATCACCATTGTATTGTTGTTATTTCACGTTATCACCATTGTATTATTCTTCCACGTCATAACCATTGTAATCTTCTTTAACGTCATAACCATTGTAACGTTCTCTTTCGTCATCACCATTGTATTATTGTTATTTCACGTTTTTACCATTGTTTTATTCTTTCACGTCATAATCATCGTTATTGTTCTTTCACGTCATAACCATTCTATTGTTATTATTTCACATCATCACCATTGTATTATTCTTTCAAGTCATAACTATTGTAATGTTCTTTCACGTCATCATAATCGTAGTGCTTCTCTTTCTCGTCATTAACATTATTTCAAGTTTACATCATCGTTTGGTCATTTTTTTCACGCCAACACACCGTTTAAACGTAATGTTCCGTTTTGTTTGCTGCTCTTTCACGTCATCATCAACGTTGTTAATTTCTCTTGTGTCATAACAGTTGTCAAGTTTGTTCTTTATTTCATCGTCATCGCTGTGTCGTTTCTTTGTCCCGTCTCCCTCGCAGTGTCGTGCTTTAACATCGCCGCTATCATAGTGTTGTCCCTCGCGTCATAATCGTCGTAGTGTCGATTGCCTTCTCATAATTTCTTCTCGTCGCATGAAGATAGCATTTTCACAACCAATTCATCGTGATTAACCTTCATACGATGGTAATAACGTTCCAAACTTCATCAACAATGCTCAACAAATTGACCAATCGTGACTGTCGATCAAATAATCAATCGACCAGTGAAATCATTCATTTAGACTGACCGCCATTTTGGTGAATCATTTCTTTTTGTTTGGCTATTAAAACGTTAAGGTCACCAACCGACCGTTCTACTGTTTTGTAACATGCTACTGGCCATTCATTCTGCAAAATAACACCATTAAAAAATCGAAGCGGAGTAACGTGTTGGAGTCAATGGGTGGGGTCAAAGAAGTCAGTGGGGATGGCCAGCGATTGGTTTAGTAACCCATTCCGAAACAAACCCTCCTTTTTACGCCCCTCAAGAAAAAGGCTTTGGAAAACATTGTGTCCACAACGTTTTCTACCCCAAAAGAAAAAGAATTTTAGAATTACAACAACCTAAAACTGTCGTCTGCATCTTCTTTCAATTTGGACCAGCCTAAAATTTTCTCGTGTTGGAATGGGTAGATATCCAGAAAATGTACGATAATTATGACAGCAAATGATCTACCAAATTTGACTACTGAAGGGTAGGGGGTGTATTTATTCTTTATACAATAAACTACAAATGAAGTTTTTAAATCCACATCAATTTGTCTCTCACCAATAATAATCGTAAACCTATGTGGGGTGAGCAGTTGGGGGCTCGAAAAGGATGTTGTGGTCCTACTGATGCGAGAAGTACCAAGAATTAGTGGTTGAGTGCTCCAGCCGCCACGATATGACTGAAATGCTATTGAAAGTGGCGTTAAACCACATTCAAACAAAACAAAATCCAAACCAAGATTTCCTGGTGGAATCCTGGTTCAGTAAACCATCAGTTACCAAAATATCGTAACTGCAGCTCGACTCCATATATTTTGATCTTCAAACGACGATGTATCCTGTCCGTCATAAGCGATTCTTTGAAACAAGCTGATCTTAACTTTTCTATTCTGGACGAGGATTGGATCAGTCTGTCTCAAAAATAATGAGTTACAGGGCTGCTTTCTTTACCAATGCCATTTTACGACAAATTGACCTATCGCTGGCCTCCCCCTCTGACTCCGTTTGCCCCGCCCATTCACCCCGACAAAAAGTTTCTATTCGATTGAGAGAGAGAGAGAAAGAAAGAGAGAGAGAGAGAGAGAGAGAGAGAGAGAGAGAGAGGAGAGAGAGAGAGAGAGAGAGAGAGAGAGAGAGAGACGAACGGTTACAGGCCTGGCAGCACTTTGATTATCTGTACGAAAAACACTTGCACCCTTTTACCATTTAGCATACGGGGACTAAGAAAAACAATTTTGAAAACATTGTGTAAAATGAAGAAATTGCTAATGAAAAGCACATTCTTCATTTTACATAATGTTTTCGATCCAGAAATAAAAAACAATTTCATAAACACCAAAGAGACGTCTGCGACTCCTTTCAATTTGGACCGGTCTAAAATTTTACCGTCTGGTAATGGGTTAAAGTTACAGGAACGTAGAAGGTACCCCGAACCACCCACCCCAAGAATTTGAATGTCTGGAATTCGATGTGGATTTTGGTCACAGTAACGTTCGGAAAAAAAGGGACAAAGATGGAAATTGTGTAATAGATCCTCAAATTCATACAATGATATAATAGTAATTTGGCTTTTTGTCCTTCCCTGTCCTAACATATAAGTCTCTCGAGGGCAAGAAGAAAATCTTTGCCATCTCTTTGTCTCGCTGTCATTATAAGAAAAGGATGGTGCAATAATACATTAAAGCCTAAAATATTCTTTTACCTAAAGTTTTGTAACCCAGGTCCTCATTCGATTACCGGTGGAATTTACAAGTTCAATAAATAATTTCGTAACAAGGGTTGTGATTGGCCCGCAGACATATTTTGATTGGCATTGACTTATATCTCGGCTAATCAGAGTCCGCGTAATGAAATTTAAAGATAAATCGTTAGTTCAGATTGGTTGAATATGGACCTCATTACGATAATACTTTCCGAATACATTGTATAATATAAAATACGAAGATTTACGTTTTATTTTATTTCGTTGTTCGCAGGACAGGGATTAGTACAGTTTAGTTTCATACGAATAACATAACGAAAGTTCCGGTAAGTTCATATTTTAACCCTTTCCTGTACATACCAGAATTTATATCTCTGTGACTTAATACTTGAGAAAACAGTGGGGAAAAAGAAGAATTTGCTTGTAGGAAGCAACTTTTCCTTTTCCACAATATTTTCTACCACATAGGAAGGTTTCATTTCAAATTATATCAAATGTTCATTGACGTTTGCAACTTCCTTGAATTTGGAGCAGTCTAAAATTAATAATAAAAACAACAACAAAACAAAACAAAATAACAAAAACAAAACGTGAAAGGGTTAGAAAGATTTTAAAGCTGCTTTTCTATAGATTATCATACAATTCTACAAAATAAGCTTATCATCTTCTCAAAGCCTCCCGCTTTAGCTGGCCTCAATATATAAATATTGTCTATAAATCGGTAGAATATCAGCCAAGTATCTAATACAAGATACCCCGGTCTTATATTTTTCGAAAACGGTTATTTTAGTCAGTTAATAACCGAAAACCGGACGCAATCAAATGAGCCTGTGCGTGACATTTCCAACAATTTTGCATGTGCGTGACTTGCACACATTGAGCACCCTGGACAGCCATTTGGGGCAATTAGAATATTCGCTGATTGTTTAAAGAAGCTTTGGGTCAGTATCTTTCTACAGAGCGCAGAGTGAAGACTCTGATCAGACTGTGCGGATGCACAGACTGATCTGAGTCTTTACTTGGCGCACATGTGTAATGGTTGGAAATGTCACGCACGTGCTCAAATGCATGATCTTCTGCACCAGCGCCGTTTTATTAGAAAAATTTACGACAAAATGTCTCGTGGCAGTACAATTGTGATAATGCGAGAGTACGAAAGTACGATGATAATATAACGATGCTATGATGATACTATCCGGTGTTACATCATTTTTTTGGAAATCGTACTCTTGTTGTCTTGTATTATGATCACATTTGACATTTAACAATACGAAAATATCCGGTGGACCTAATAGTATTCCGCACTAAAATGCTAACCATAAAGCTACTCCTATTTCACATGATATATATCTGATCAAAATTCTTTACGGGGATCTGATCAAGGGTCACCACAGGATCATTCCTCACAAAAAGACCGATCCTGTGGAATTTTGTTGAAATCTATCTACTGGTTATTGAGACGATTTAAAATTTTTCACCACGTTTGGAAATTAGCAGCGCACACAAACCCCATGTTTTCCGATCTTTGTAGGAATCCGAAAAAAGGTCTTCCCTGTGAAAGTTGATTGAATTCTGTTCAGTTTTCCCCGAGAAGATGATTTTTAAAGCAAAAGGTTACGGACGGACGCATACACGTACGGACGGACGTAAGACGAGCACAACGTCATGAAAATAGCTCGCCAGTTTTGTGCCAGTGAAGCCAAGAATCGTCTTTTTTAACCAAGCATTAAAAGCGCATCTAATAAAAGTTTTAACTAAATCAAACATATAGTATAGAATACACATGTAATTCTGAATTCAACAAAGCCCCTGTACTTTCAAATAAAGCAAAAAATGTTAAAAACTTAAGTTTTGTATTTCAAGACAGTATGGTCTCCCACGGTCATTACAATTTTATATGCTGCCCGAGGTGGACGTCTGTTTGTATAAACTCCCTCTGTACGTACACCTGTCCGTCTATTTCTTGTTGACATAATCTTATTGGCAGATTTCGATGAAACCTTAACGCTATGATTCTCAGGATCTGAATTTTAATGTTTTGTCACTGTTTTGCCATATCATGCTGTGTTACAAAAAGAAGATTGATTGATTGGATGGGGTTTAACGCCTCTTATAACAGTATTTAAGCCATATCGCGTCATACGGAGCACCTTACAATGGATTCCGCGAAAAGAAGAGAGCTTCGCGTATTCATACAGAAAGATTAGTTTTTTCGGTTCATACCTCCATGAAAACAAACAAATATTCTCTTCATTTCTTAAGTGTCTCGGAAAAGGGAAGGGACACAGTTAAAAAAAAAACAACAAAAAAAAACAAAAAAACAAAAAAAAAACAAAAAAAAAAAACAAAAAAAAAACCAAAACAAATCAAACAAACAAACAAAAAAACAAAAAAAACAAACACAATAAAAACAACTGTGTTTAATGAAATCTTGACACAATCTTTAATGGCTTGTCGCCTTTTGTATATTCTGATTTTTTTCTCGACTTTTAGGAGTGACACAGGAAAAGGAGGCTTCATCTGTGGTTTTGGTTTACTAAATTTTCTCATGTTTTTCTTTGTCGATTTGTACGGAATTTGAAAGATTATTATTAGTCCTAATATCATATATATATTCATTTTCTGATTATAGCCGATACTTTCAGTCATGTAGAATCTGTGATAGAGATACCCTGTTAAAGGCGCGCTTTAACGCTAGAAAACGTATCGTGCAGTTGTAGCACAGCGGAGGCCGTAACGTAGTTATCAGAAAGCGAGGCCGTTATTTAAGAAATTTGGAATAGGAAAACACGTAACATATAAGTCAATTGCCCTGCCCACTTACTTAGTTGGCCATGCCAATCGACTCCAACAGGAAGTACCACTTCGGTTTTTTACGGCGTTATTTTGCAAAGTTTATGGTCGGTAGCATGTAAAAAAAGTAAAATGGCTGGTTGGCGACCTACACGTCATAACTACAGCTCGAATAAGATGCAGTTACCGAGTTTAAGTCGCCAAACTAACAGAAAAGGTTAACAAAAATGTCGGCCAATGTCGGGGTTAAAAGCTAAGGTCCAAGCTGAATAAATTTTTTGATTGGTCGGTTGATTCCCTGTTTGACAGCCACTATTGGTTAAATGAGCAAACCTAGTGCTGTCGTAAGTACCCATATCTATAAATTAAACTAAAAGATTCGATTTACTTAACCCGTTACCAAGCGAAAAAAATTTAAAGATTTGTCGAAATTGAAAGAAGATACAGGCAGCATTTTTAGATGCTGAAATTTTAAAAATCTCGGTTTTATGGAGAGAAAAACTTTGAGGACAATGAAGAAATTGCTTGATAAAAGCAAATTCTTCATTGTCCTCAATGTTTTCTCAATTTATTTACCCGAGGAATTGTATTGGAATGGATTTAACACGTATAAAAGATTGAGAATTTACAATGATAATAAGAAACACAAACATATACTTAAAAACTTAAAAAAATATCCTTTTCAATCAGTTTATTTATTAATTGATTGAATCAGGTTTAACGCCACTTTAAGCAATATTACAGTCATATCGCGGCGGCAGGAGCACCTTACAATGGAGTCCTGGTAGCCTTTAGCTGCTATCCCACTTAGGTTTACGATTATCCACCCATTGGTGAGAGACAAATGTCGGAAAGGATGTATGCCGCCGCCGGGGATCGAACCCATGAGCTCCCTTGATTGAAGATTAGGAGTCTGTCGCGCTACCGACTGCTCTATGACGGCGGCTTCAACCAGTTTAAGGAATTTAGTACTGTACACCACGGTTTCGCTTCGTTAGCAAGGTATATCATGCGCAAATGAGCCTTGATAAATGCTGAGATCCATGAAGATTTTCATAGTACCTTTAACATTATTTCAACTTTTGATTTAGAGCATTATTTAACAATTTCCTTTAATTTCAGCGCAGCAACGAATTAGTACAGTAAGTTTTTAAATTGGAATGCGGAGCAATTCCAACTAAGATTTAACAAAACCGCAAAATGAACACAATACAATTCATGATAACACATATCACGTGATCTCTTAGCTATGAGGTTCGGGCTACTTCTTATTTCAACTTGCCACGGACAATCAGTTAGTTGTAGCCGAAGACAATAATACGGCACATGTAAAGGATGATATAAAGATTCGTTTAGCGACTTTTAAACATGCTTTAGTTTGCTTTAAATTATTGAAAAAATAAGGTAATAATCAGCGCAGTAATTTGTTTTTTTGTGATTCGCCGTCCCGTGTTCGGTAATCATGTGATCTCAAGTGACATGTGGTAGTACCGTGACCATAGATAGGAAATGTTTACAAATATGGCTCAGGTCGCAAATGCATTTTTACAATAATCACGCCGCCCAGTGCTTAAAAAAATTCTAGAGCGATTAAGGGGTATCGTAGGTATCAAGCAAACGCGATAATTGTGGGATTTAAAGCTTTTACTCATTAAAAATCAAACAGTGCAAAACGATAGTAGAATATTTTGAAAATTAGAATGTAAACACACCAACTTCCTGTTTCTACTTATTTACTAAATAATTACGCTTTTATTACGTCGTTATTTACAAGTTTAAATCAATAATAACACATCAAATCTTTAACAAGTGTCATCTAGCTTTCAGCTTGGTCCTTTTTACTTAAGATTTTTACGGTTCTAAAGCCGAATAACGAATAAGGAAATCGCGCGACTACAGGGCGCCGAAGATAATTTGATACTATCTTCATCATATTATAGGAAAGGACAAAACTACCATGTGCAAACAATAACGTTACAATATCGTTAACGTCTTTTTTTTTCTTTCGAATTTTACTCACAACGCTTTAAATATTCTTTTTTCCTAAGTCTAAACCGGTATTTCAAATCGATCACCCTGAAACAAGTTTCGGCGCATTTCCGCAAATTTCCACGTATACTCATAAACTTGAAGTGAAAATCTACGTGAGTTTAGTATGATCGTTACAGAATTGGCCGAGATGAGGGTCAAATAATCACGAATGTCATTGATTTCTTACTGTAGAAGCTGTTATTCTCTGTTTTCAAGATTCTAAAAGGAGTTCACGTATTACAGTTGATCAAAAGGAGAATGCTATACTTGAAAATTCTAATTTTGCTGTGCGTGACATGAGCTTATTACCCATTCCAACACGATAAAATTTTAGATCAGTCCAAATTCAAAGAAGTAGCAGACGACAATTGTAAGTTGACAAAATCTTTAAAATACTGGTCTTTTTGGACAAGCAATTTCTTCATTTTCCACAATGTTTTCCAAAGCTTTCATAATGAGGGTCATTTAAAAGCGTCACTGTCTGGGAATGGGTTAAGACAATGCTAGTTTTTTATATTTGTATGTGGATTTATGTTTTTGAGCGTTATTCACGCACATATGTACACGAATGGGAATGCTGGTTTAAGTTTAAAGGAGCGAGGCTTATTACTCGGAAATGGATTTGAACCGAATTCCACAGCTTTGACCGTTTCAGCGCATTCCAACTTCTCAGTACTTTCAGTTCTTTGATTATTTATCTTGGTTATTGTATTGAGAACACCGTTGTTCCTCAACTATATTTAGGACAGTGTCTCAGTATATAATTTTACCTATTATAAGGCTGTAACAATAAACAAATATATCAAATCTCATTTCACGGCTTCATACCTTTCTTACATCAATGAGAATATTTCAAGAAAAATCAAGTTAAACCCAACTTCTTTTTTTTATTTTACAGCCATGAGCGGTAGGGAACACGAAGTAAGAGCTCTTTTGACTGAATACCAAGGTAAGAAATTAATATTTCCTTCGGTTTCTTTGAAACAAAACAAAACAAACAACAAAATTAAGCCAACGTAAGATAAGTATGGAGTCTTGCGTAGGTTGCTATTTTCGCATAAATTTTCTGGTTGATCCTTCGATATCAATCCGTGAGGTCAATCATGACATTCGCATTGAACGTAAAAAAGAGTTTGGGATTCAAACATTTATACGAATAATTTTCAATCGTAATCATCAGATTGTTTTTCTTAATATGTATGGTATAAACTGGGAAAATTATGTTACGACAGCGGTTCAATATCTTGTATTTGCTGTGAACTACGGAGGAAAATTTCGATGTTTCACGAGACCGCTATCGTAATGTAGCATTCCATTCATTATATATAGCTATTTTTTATTAAATGATTTCGAGGAAATAATAATAATAATAAAAAAATGTGTTTCTCCTTACCAGTCTGGCCACCTTTACTCGCATTATGACGTCTTATACAGCCATCGAAGAGTATCTTATCTTTTATTACATACCTATAAAAGATATGGAGTAAAACCTGGCTGTCAAATACAACTCGACAGAAAAAAATCAATATTCGGCGTGTAGCAAAAAACGTATTCGTCGAGTACCGTCAAACCGACAATAAATTTCTCCATTACCAACAATGTTTTCTGCCCCAAAAGACAAAGATCTTTAAAATCCCCGGTAAATTGTCGTGTGCAACTTCTAAGATTTGGACCAGTCTATAATTTCCTTATAAGGTCATGCGTTAACTGCCAAAACAACTTGTTTTCTTTTGCTTTTTCGAGACAGCTCAAATTTACCAATCGCGTCTGTCAGTCAAATAACCAGTCGACCAACGAAATTGTTCGTTTAGACCAGAAATGAGTTT
The DNA here is from genome assembly GCA_946902895.1 of Fragum fragum. Taxonomy (NCBI): domain Eukaryota; kingdom Metazoa; phylum Mollusca; class Bivalvia; order Cardiida; family Cardiidae; genus Fragum; species Fragum fragum. The sequence goes on along the minus strand of OX336365.1, from coordinate 17,668,364 downwards.
TGAACTACGACATTGACCGCCATTTTTAGCTTCGTTCTTAGTTTGGCGTACAGCTGTAGTTACGAAGTTTAAGTCGCCAACCAACTATTCTACTTTTTTGTTACATGCTACTTTCCATTAAATTTTAAGAAAATAACGCCGTTTAGATTCGAAGCGGAGCTTCCTGTTGGAGCCAAAGGGCGGAGCTAAATCGGTCAGTGGGCGGGGGGACAGCGATTGGTTAATTGTTCACGATGGATTGCCGAGATTTATCGACAGGTTACTCCTGAATAATTTCAACGACCAATCAGAGAAATCATCAACGTGTTTTGGTAGGTTTCACCCTATACTGTATAATCACTGGTTTTTACGTCCTTGTGATTTTATACTTGAGAAAACATTGTTGGAAAAGAAGACATTGCTTGTAACAAGCAATGTCTTCTTTTTTTTACAATATTTTCTACCCTACTGAATGGTCATTTTTCAAATTAAATCCACTATAAACTGTCGTCTGCAAAACCTTTGAAATTGGACAGGTCTAAAATAATTTAAAACAGGAAAGGGTTAACCCTGCTTTTGATTATTTCACGCTTGTGGGCGTCATCTCAGCCGGACCCAAAGACACAGATGACCTCAGCGAAACTATTGTTGATAAAACAATTAACCCATACAAACACAATCCACCTATCTTTATGCCTCTATAGAAATAAAAGCTTTAGAAAAGATTGTGAGAACTGAAGAGATTGCTTGTATCAAGCAATTTCTGCATTATCCACAATGTTTTCTCTCGAGAAAAAGACTAAGAAATATTTAAATTCTATCAACATAAAATACGCGTCTTCAGCTTTTTTTTTTTTTCAATTTGGACAGTTGAAAAAAGAACGTGTTCGAATGGGTGAGATATAAATCTAGATATAAATATTAGCCTGCTTCTTTCGGACGGACAGTCCAGGTTTAATAATATCCATTCTTCAAGGAGATTCTCTTTCCGCTAATGCGATAAGTTTATATTTCTTACCAGAAATTAGATCGTTTTTGCATTAGTACATCCCCATAGGCCAGTTGATTTTTGCTTTTGGTAGATTTGCGAAAATTGTAGAATGGTCATTCTACCTTAAATGATTTTTAGGTTGAAGTTCTAATGATATTTGACCTCTAACATTTCTATACATGATCTCGGTTTCCAAAAAAGCAATGGTGGGTTTCAAATATGGTCACATTTGCATACCGAATTCACCAATCGCAGCTAACAGTCATATAATCAGTTGACCAATGAAATCATTCAATCAGACTGGACATTGGTCGACATTTGTATCTCACCAATGGGTAGATAATCGTAAACCTATGTAGGATAGAAGCTGGAGGCTAGGAAAGGATGTAATGGTAGTATACTGGTGCGAGAAATAGCAGGATTCCATAAATAGGTGCTCCAGCCGCCGCGGTATGACTGAAATACGGTTGCAAGTGCCGTTAAACTCCATTCAATCAAACATTCATTTCTTTACTACCATTTTTAGTTAATCATTAAAGTGAAAAAAATACGTGTATAAGGGCTGACATCGACCAGTATAGGTGGCACAGTAAGTGCAACCCCATATTGTTCAGTGCCATCCTATTGTCAAGCTTCGAATATTTAACCTATTTATGCACGTAATCCTTTAATGGTCCTTTATATTATTCAGGTTACATAAGAAATATAAGCATAAACGGTTATATACTCGTGGCACTAGGTATGCATCTTATGACAGCTCATTTTGTTTGTCCATTTGATAGATATTGTCAAATGTATAAACATTTTAGAGATGAAGAGAATAATTTTTGTATTGTTTTGTTTTTGAGGAGGTATGAAACGTAAAAACTAACCACACTGTATAAATACGCGAATCGTATTTTGAGTTGATAGATTTTAGATGTTATGAATTGGTACAAAAAATGCGAAAAATCTAACCTATGCAAGAAAAATTTTGAGAATAGGAATTCCCGTTCGAAAATGAAATGTATTCAGCTCTCAATTCAAACTCCTCTGGAGTAAAGCATCGCTGTGTTATAACCCATTAATAGTCGGTACCTTGGTACTCTTGTTCTTTATAACCCCTAGCTATGTATCAATACAGAAAATGTGGATACACCGGTTTAGTTACTTTTCTACCTTTTTCATCATAGACGGTGTTATAACCAGTCAGTACCTGCATTTTAGTTCAGCTGAGCACAGCCCTGTTATTCTGGTCTATTTAGAGCCTTTAGAAAAAAATGTGAGGAAAGGGGTTTTTGCTTGTAACTAGTAAATGTCCTTTTTCACACAGTGATTTCAAAATATAAATAGCTATTTCTTTTTTCCAAACACTAGTCCTTGTCACATGTTTTTTAAATGAGCAGGTTGAAACAGCTTGTTTGGAAATGGGTTTTGTCATGCAGGTCTTCACATGGCTATTTTACTTAATCTTGTCTGTAAATTCGAATAATTTAATTGTTAGTTTCGTCTATCAAAAACGAGCGATCTGATCGGTCGAAAAATTTAATTCATACCTCCATGAACAAAATTCTGAGTACGCAGCCATTTTGAATGCTTCCGTACAAAATAGTTCACTACAAAAAGGTATCAAAATCTGTTAAGTTGGTGCATTTTTCGCTCGATGCTATTAAATTATAAGAAATGAAGATAATATTTTTTGTTTTCATGGAGGTATGAACCGGAAAACCTAATCACACAATGTATGAATCCGCTTCGCGGATTCATACAGTGTGATAAGTTTTTCGGTTCATACCTCCATGAAAACAAAAAATATTCTCTTCATCTCTTAAATAAAAAATAGTTCTTATATTTTTTTCCTATCTAATTTGTTTTGTTGAAAATTTGATTACCTGTTATTACCAATTTTGCATCATGCGGCGTCAACAACTCATAAATCATGGAGACAAAGTCATTGAAAATTTACAAGAATGATCATTTGGTACTGATAAAAAGTGTTCAAAGAACTAATTTCTAACAAGAACTCTTGTAACGATGTCAAAAGAAAGAAAGAAAGAAAGATAGAAAGAAAGAAAGCATTCAAAATGTTTGGCCCCAACCTGTTAGCCTTAGAGCTTTAATACCAACTTTATTCGAATGATGATAAGCCCCTTGCAATCAGCACTTTCAGTGCTGAGATTAACTTTTTTGTTCGAAGTTCTGTGCGATGTTTTAAATCTGATTATACTCGTTCGTTGAAGTTGATCGTTTGAAGGAATTAGTTCCGTTTTAAAGTAGTATTGACTATTTACACTAACATTAGACGATGCTCGAGTTTCAGCACACCAGTTCTTCTTTTCCTTTCAGATCCCCTTTCAATTCTTCTATTATCTTTCTTATTCGTGTGGCCTTTTCGCTATCTTTCGAAAGACTCTGTGCAGAATCGACAATTAGCCATATGTTTAGTGGAATAGCAATAACTTCGAGTGCTGGGCCAGCTATTTTGGCGACTTTACCAGCTGTAGCGACTACTCTCCACAGCGGTGCTCTTGTCAGAAGTGAAATAAATTTAGCCACGTTATGCCCAATTTTAACTGTAAAAGCAACTCCTGACGAGACAGCAACGGCCATATAATGCAAAAATAGTGCAGGGATAGCTATTTTGGCGACTTTACCAGCTGTAGCGACTACCCTCCTCAGCGGTCTTGTCAGTAGTGAAATAAATTTAGCCACGTCGCGCCCAATTTTAACTGTAAAAGCAACTATTGGCGAGACAGCAACGGCCATATTATGTCTAAATAGTGCAGGGCCAGCTATTTTGGCGACTTTTCCAGCTGTCGGTACTCCTCTCCTCAGCGATACTCCTGTCAGTAGTAAAATAAATTTAGCCACGAAGTGCCAAATTCTAACTTTAGTAGCAACTTGTACCAAGACAGCATCGACCATATCAAGCCCTTTCACTACCTCCTTTTGATTGACCGATATCTTTTTGCTAAGCTGGTTGACTCGTTTAGAAGCCTCGTCATCATCCGTCCGTATTTTATTTGATTCATCAATAAGCCGTTCCTCGAGAACATGTACAGTTACACCTGCTCCGATTCCTGTAACTGCACCCCCAAGCGCAAGTGCAGTTCCAACGGCAACAAGGCCCAGACCTCCCGTAAATAGGGCAGCAAGAATAGCAGTAGAACCAACAATGCCAACGCCAGCTCCAGTTATCTCAGCTATGTTACCAGTTTTACTGTGGCAGTTTAAAGCCTCGTATATCTTTTGAAGTAGTTCGATTGTCTTTTTCCTTTTTGGAATAAAACTCTTAAGACAGCCTGAAACGAACACAAACAAAGTTACACAAAAACACATCCTCAAAAATTGAAATCGCCAAAATATAGTTCTTTTTTCCCTTTCATAACATATATAGATACACAATAAAAAGCATAACATGGCGTATTAAATCATGACTCCGTATCGTGGTAATAACGTGCCGACTGGGATTACTTTGTCCTTTTCTAACAGGGCTTGAAGTGGTATGTAAGGAAGTTAAAGGTTAAATGAGAAAATATTTATGTCTGGTGGCTTATTCCTTACTATCAACCAACGTTTTATGATGGTATAACACCATACCGCTAGTACTGCAAATTTGACTATATTCTGAAGTCAGTTAATTGACCAATCGCTGGCCCCGCAAAATTACCCCATTGGCCCCGCCCATTGACCCTGGCAGGTAGTTTCGCTTCAATTTTAAACGGTGTTATGCATATTTTATAGCCAGTGGCATGTAACAAAAAAATGAAATGGTATAGTTACGGCATTCGAATGAATTGTGGTTATGATGTTTAAGTCGTCAACTATCAAAATCTTTCACCCAAATGGCAGCCTATGTCAGAGGTCAAAGCTCAATTCCGGGCTGAAGGGAGATTTGATTGGTCCATTGATTCCTTAATTGACAGCCGCTATTGGTCAATTATCAATTATTATTGAATTATGGCTAAAACTCAACTCGAAGCAAGAAACAGGGGGGTCCAAAATCTTTCTGATACAATACACATTATTAGGGACCCAATCGTTGCCCAAATCGCAATATCCTGTAACGTAATCGTATGGCACATTTTGAATTCAATCATACCCTGTCACATCAGATCCTGTCAAATCATGGTGAACTTATAAGAATGCGTCTGAACTTGCTCAATTGTTCCAAATCGGACACCCCGATTCTGTCAGGTCGAGGTCCCGTCGTTGATTCGGTTGGGATAAGTGATCGTACCTAAACGGGGGTGATGTCAGAAGTATGGTCGTAAAAAAAGGTGAACGGATCGAATAATGTCAATCGCAAAAGAATGTGCGGGCTCTTACAGCGTCTTATCCGAGTCTAGAATTTTACAAACATGCGAACATATGGTCAATCAATAGGAACGTGGTATAACAGATCGCATTTGTGCTATATACATGTATTTTATTGGTATGTAATACCGTGAACAACGGGGAAATATACTTCTTATTCAAAAGGGTCTGCGTATGCAGAAGTGTTTTGACCATTTTTATGAATATTTCAAAATGAAAATTTTGTTTCGCCAATTTGCAAGCTCACAATCTGAATGAAGCACGCACCGCATCTGATCTCATCAGTATAAGCGGTTAAAATGTTTCAGGGAGAAGTCTGTAAGACGGTAGCCTTCGACCTTTTTCTTGGTCCACGTTTGTTGTCGATAAATTTTGCCCGTCCCATTAAGCGACAATTTAACAGATTATGGATGAAAAGGTTCTCTAAATACTTGAAATAATCGATTGTAATGAAATAACTTAAAAATGAAAGGGAAAAAAGAACTATATTTTGGCGATTTCAATTTTTGAGGATGTGTTTTTGTGTAACTTTGTTTGTGTTCGTTTCAGGCTGTCTTAAGAGTTTTATTCCAAAAAGGAAAAAGACAATCGAACTACTTCAAAAGATATACGAGGCTTTAAACTGCCACAGTAAAACTGGTAACATAGCTGAGATAACTGGAGCTGGCGTTGGCATTGTTGGTTCTACTGCTATTCTTGCTGCCCTATTTACGGGAGGTCTGGGCCTTGTTGCCGTTGGAACTGCACTTGCGCTTGGGGGTGCAGTTACAGGAATCGGAGCAGGTGTAACTGTACATGTTCTCGAGGAACGGCTTATTGATGAATCAAATAAAATACGGACGGATGATGACGAGGCTTCTAAACGAGTCAACCAGCTTAGCAAAAAGATATCGGTCAATCAAAAGGAGGTAGTGAAAGGGCTTGATATGGTCGATGCTGTCTTGGTACAAGTTGCTACTAAAGTTAGAATTTGGCACTTCGTGGCTAAATTTATTTTACTACTGACAGGAGTATCGCTGAGGAGAGGAGTACCGACAGCTGGAAAAGTCGCCAAAATAGCTGGCCCTGCACTATTTAGACATAATATGGCCGTTGCTGTCTCGCCAATAGTTGCTTTTACAGTTAAAATTGGGCGCGACGTGGCTAAATTTATTTCACTACTGACAAGACCGCTGAGGAGGGTAGTCGCTACAGCTGGTAAAGTCGCCAAAATAGCTATCCCTGCACTATTTTTGCATTATATGGCCGTTGCTGTCTCGTCAGGAGTTGCTTTTACAGTTAAAATTGGGCATAACGTGGCTAAATTTATTTCACTTCTGACAAGAGCACCGCTGTGGAGAGTAGTCGCTACAGCTGGTAAAGTCGCCAAAATAGCTGGCCCAGCACTCGAAGTTATTGCTATTCCACTAAACATATGGCTAATTGTCGATTCTGCACAGAGTCTTTCGAAAGATAGCGAAAAGGCCACACGAATAAGAAAGATAATAGAAGAATTGAAAGGGGATCTGAAAGGAAAAGAAGAACTGGTGTGCTGAAACTCGAGCATCGTCTAATGTTAGTGTAAATAGTCAATACTACTTTAAAACGGAACTAATTCCTTCAAACGATCAACTTCAACGAACGAGTATAATCAGATTTAAAACATCGCACAGAACTTCGAACAAAAAAGTTAATCTCAGCACTGAAAGTGCTGATTGCAAGGGGCTTATCATCATTCGAATAAAGTTGGTATTAAAGCTCTAAGGCTAACAGGTTGGGGCCAAACATTTTGAATGCTTTCTTTCTTTCTATCTTTCTTTCTTTCTTTCTTTTGACATCGTTACAAGAGTTCTTGTTAGAAATTAGTTCTTTGAACACTTTTTATCAGTACCAAATGATCATTCTTGTAAATTTTCAATGACTTTGTCTCCATGATTTATGAGTTGTTGACGCCGCATGATGCAAAATTGGTAATAACAGGTAATCAAATTTTCAACAAAACAAATTAGATAGGAAAAAAATATAAGAACTATTTTTTATTTAAGAGATGAAGAGAATATTTTTTGTTTTCATGGAGGTATGAACCGAAAAACTTATCACACTGTATGAATCCGCGAAGCGGATTCATACATTGTGTGATTAGGTTTTCCGGTTCATACCTCCATGAAAACAAAAAATATTATCTTCATTTCTTATAATTTAATAGCATCGAGCGAAAAATGCACCAACTTAACAGATTTTGATACCTTTTTGTAGTGAACTATTTTGTACGGAAGCATTCAAAATGGCTGCGTACTCAGAATTTTGTTCATGGAGGTATGAATTAAATTTTTCGACCGATCAGATCGCTCGTTTTTGATAGACGAAACTAACAATTAAATTATTCGAATTTACAGACAAGATTAAGTAAAATAGCCATGTGAAGACCTGCATGACAAAACCCATTTCCAAACAAGCTGTTTCAACCTGCTCATTTAAAAAACATGTGACAAGGACTAGTGTTTGGAAAAAAGAAATAGCTATTTATATTTTGAAATCACTGTGTGAAAAAGGACATTTACTAGTTACAAGCAAAAACCCCTTTCCTCACATTTTTTTCTAAAGGCTCTAAATAGACCAGAATAACAGGGCTGTGCTCAGCTGAACTAAAATGCAGGTACTGACTGGTTATAACACCATCTATGATGAAAAAGGTAGAAAAGTAACTAAACCGGTGTATCCACATTTTCTGTATTGATACATAGCTAGGGGTTATAAAGAACAAGAGTACCAAGGTACCGACTATTAATGGGTTATAACACAGCGATGCTTTACTCCAGAGGAGTTTGAATTGAGAGCTGAATACATTTCATTTTCGAACGGGAATTCCTATTCTCAAAATTTTTCTTGCATAGGTTAGATTTTTCGCATTTTTTGTACCAATTCATAACATCTAAAATCTATCAACTCAAAATACGATTCGCGTATTTATACAGTGTGGTTAGTTTTTACGTTTCATACCTCCTCAAAAACAAAACAATACAAAAATTATTCTCTTCATCTCTAAAATGTTTATACATTTGACAATATCTATCAAATGGACAAACAAAATGAGCTGTCATAAGATGCATACCTAGTGCCACGAGTATATAACCGTTTATGCTTATATTTCTTATGTAACCTGAATAATATAAAGGACCATTAAAGGATTACGTGCATAAATAGGTTAAATATTCGAAGCTTGACAATAGGATGGCACTGAACAATATGGGGTTGCACTTACTGTGCCACCTATACTGGTCGATGTCAGCCCTTATACACGTATTTTTTTCACTTTAATGATTAACTAAAAATGGTAGTAAAGAAATGAATGTTTGATTGAATGGAGTTTAACGGCACTTGCAACCGTATTTCAGTCATACCGCGGCGGCTGGAGCACCTATTTATGGAATCCTGCTATTTCTCGCACCAGTATACTACCATTACATCCTTTCCTAGCCTCCAGCTTCTATCCTACATAGGTTTACGATTATCTACCCATTGGTGAGATACAAATGTCGACCAATGTCCAGTCTGATTGAATGATTTCATTGGTCAACTGATTATATGACTGTTAGCTGCGATTGGTGAATTCGGTATGCAAATGTGACCATATTTGAAACCCACCATTGCTTTTTTGGAAACCGAGATCATGTATAGAAATGTTAGAGGTCAAATATCATTAGAACTTCAACCTAAAAATCATTTAAGGTAGAATGACCATTCTACAATTTTCGCAAATCTACCAAAAGCAAAAATCAACTGGCCTATGGGGATGTACTAATGCAAAAACGATCTAATTTCTGGTAAGAAATATAAACTTATCGCATTAGCGGAAAGAGAATCTCCTTGAAGAATGGATATTATTAAACCTGGACTGTCCGTCCGAAAGAAGCAGGCTAATATTTATATCTAGATTTATATCTCACCCATTCGAACACGTTCTTTTTTCAACTGTCCAAATTGAAAAAAAAAAAAGCTGAAGACGCGTATTTTATGTTGATAGAATTTAAATATTTCTTAGTCTTTTTCTCGAGAGAAAACATTGTGGATAATGCAGAAATTGCTTGATACAAGCAATCTCTTCAGTTCTCACAATCTTTTCTAAAGCTTTTTTTTCTATAGAGGCATAAAGATAGGTGGATTGTGTTTGTATGAGTTAATTGTATGATCAACAATAGTTTCGCTGAGGTCATCTGTGTCTTTGGGTACTGCTGAGATGACACCAAGAAGCGTGAAATGATCAAAAGCAGGGTTAACCCTTTTCTGTTTTAAATTTTTATAGACCTGTCCAATTTCAAAGGTTTTGCAGACGACAGATTATAGTGGATTTAATTTGAAAAATGACCATTCAGAAGGGTAGAAAATATTGTGGAAAAAGAAGACATTGCTTGTTACAAGCAATGTCTTCTTTTCCAACAATGTTTTCTCAAGTATAAAATCACAAGGACGTAAAAACCAGTGATTATATAGTATAGGGCTTAACCTACCAAAACACGTTGAGAATTTCTCTGATTGGTCGTTGAAATCATTCAGGAATAACCTGTCGATAAATCTCGACAATCCATCGTAAACAATTGACCAATCGCTGTCCCCCAGCCCACTGACCGATTTAGCTCCGCTCTTTGACTCCAACAGGAAGCTCCTCTTCGTATCTAAACGGCGTTATTTTTAAAGATTAATGGCTAGTAGCATGTAACAAAAAAGTAGAATAGTTGGTTGGCGACTTAAACTTCGTAACTACAGCTGTAGTTACGACGTTTAAAATGCCAAACTAAGAACGAAGCTAAAATGGCGGTCAATGTCGTAGTTCAAAACTCATTTCTGGTCTAAATGAACGATTTCGTTGGTCGACTGGTTATTTAACTGACAGACGCAATTGGTAAATTTGAGCTGTCTCGGAAAAGCAAAACAAAACAAGTTGTTTTGGCAGTTAACCCATTACTTTATAAGGAAATTTTAGACCGGTCCAAATCTAAGAAATTGCAGACGACAATTTACCTGGGATTTTAAAGATCTTGTGGATAATGAAGAAATTTCTTGTTACAAGCTATTTCTTCATTTTCAACGGTGTTTTCGGTGTTTCTAAAGTGTTTTTTTCTTGAGAGACGTCTAAAAGCTTCATTATAAGGTAATGTGTTAAGGATTAAGATACTGTTTAAATGGGAAGAAACTCTCAACCGAAGTCTGAAATGAGACCCGTACTTGTCTCCCTTATCATTATTAAACATCCCCTCGCCTCAGATATAATTTTTGTGTGCTTCGATCATACTACATAGTTTAACGCTTTATAAATCACCATTCAATCTTTATTTTTGACGCATCTGAGGAATTATATTAACCATTTCCAGTACAAATCCTGTAGTTTACGTCACTGTGATTTTATACTTGCGATTACATTTCTGCAAAAGAAGAAAATGCTTGTAACAAGCAACTTCTCCTTTTCTCAAAATATTTTTACCACATAAGCAGGTTTAAATTCAAATTGCATCCAATTCTCATTGACGTCTGCAATCTCTTTCAATTGGGACCAGCCTATTTTTTTTTTACAAACAGGAAAGGGTAATGAGAATCGGTATTGTGAGATACTTTATAGTACTTTCTTCGGTAAAATTGTTTTTTATCGACCAGTCAAAGGACGGCCATAAAGTGGTCGCCTAAGAAAATATGCGTTGATACACTAGTTGTGACGTATATGAAAGATCGATTTCAGAATTTTCAAACCGACTTAAATGAGTGTATGTGGACTTTGTGCCAATACATCACCATTTAAAGAAAAAATTCTTTGAATGGAAATTTGAATATGGTCTCTCAATAGAGATAATGGCTGAAGCAGGATTGGCTGTATATTTTCCAATTCACCGACATTTTAGAGTATCAACACTTCTGTCATCAAGTAAATAATCTATACCAAAATCTTTTACTTGAGATTTTTAGCCGTTCTCTAAACATTGACTTATTAAGTTGATTTAACCCATTCAACCACGAGCCCTTCTTTTTACACTCCTCAGTACGATCGATTTCTTCCTCATCAACAATATTTTCTAAAATAAAAATCAATCAACTAGAAAATATCGTCTGTAGCATTTTTAGCGGTTTTGTAGTACAAAACCGGTATTTCACATATTAACCTTTTACCACACAACCAAAAATTTTCACGCACTGATGAAATAAAATTAAAGAAAACGTTGTGATTGAATCGAAATAGCGATTTCGGTATACAGTGAAAGGGTCATGATTAATTGATATGGGTTTTAACGCAACTTCACACTGTATTTCAGTTATATCATGGATTCCTGGTAGTTCTCACACCAGTATTACCACTTCATCCTTATCGAGCATCCAGCTACTCGTCCCACTTAGTTGTACGATTTATTTTCTCATCTTGGTGATACATGTTGGCATTATTGAGCGCGGTTACTGATAAGCCAGCAACACCGCCCTCGGAACTTTCAGTCCTTTGATTTCAATTTGGATCAGTCTAAAATTTTGACTTTTCGGAAAGTTCCCTTTCGCACGAAAATAAACGAAAACTAATTTCCAACAATTGACGGATCGCTTGCCACGCCCACTGGACTCCGAAAATTTAGGTCGTCTAATGTAATAAATGAAATTATTTTGTAAAATACGTTGTCAGGGGTATAAAATAAAGGCTGTCGAAGCTGTCATTAAAAACTGGATCGACAAATCAAATTGTTCAATCAATCGACCGGTAGTGAACTTCGACATTTATATTAATCATATATGTTTGTCTGGCGACTTTTAAAAATGTCTTAACTGTAGCTAATTCAAACTGTTGTTTCAAACTGCCAATTAACTATTTGTCCTTTATTTGGTCTTTGGTTTCAATTTAAAGAAATGCGCGAGAGCAAACATATACTTAAAATAAAGATAATTGCAACTTGTATTTATTTTCTTGTGAAAATCTGATGAAAAGCACCATATACTCGGTCAAAAAAAAATCAAAATATTTCGGGAAAGGATTTTGTAATTTCATCCAGAAAAAGAGCAAGAGACGTCTAAGCCAGATTCCTATCAATGTATTAGACTTGCAGACTGTTTGACATTTTGTCACATTTTTGTTCCAGTCTTTTTAAAATGAGATCTTCCTGTCAGATTATACGAGATTTGCATAATTAAAACCTTTATTCATAAATTATGATATTCATTCAATGAAATACCGAAGTCTTTAAACTCGCGAAGTTTAAAAAAAGCTCGTTAAATTGAAATATTGCATCTTCAGTTTATCAGATAATCTCGAATTCTATTTTTATTACAAAGCTGGCAGGTTTATCGTGACGTCAGATAATTTAGTTTCGTAAAGGTGTCATAAAAGAGAATCAACATGGGCGTTTTAAATATTGTGAAGGTGCCCTTTAACAGATTTTCGTGAAAATATGATAAGGGAAAATGATCCATTTTTAAATAAACGATAAAATTTTAAAGTATTTGGTTTATAGTCTTTTTCTTCGCCTTTCGTAATCAAACGACCTTACACCTAAACCCCCGATCATTGAATTGCAAGTCGGCTGTTAACATACGGCGCCCATGGTAGCCAAAGCACATTGGCTTACAACCCTCAAAGGTACCCATTTATACACCAGGGTGGAGAGGAGCAATGTGGAGTATGTTTTTTGTTCAGAAAAAAATATTTTTCAAATACTTAAGAAATGAAGAGAATATTTATTTGTTTTCATGGAGGTATGAACCGAAAAAACTAATCACACTGTATGAATACGCGAAGCGGATTCAAACATTGTGTGATTCGGTTTTTCGGTTCATACCTCCATGAAAACAGAAAATATTCTCTTCTTTTCTTATAATTTAATAGCAACGAGCGGAGCGAAAAAACCAAAAAGTTTTACAAATTTTGATACCTTTTTGCATGGGACTATTTTGTGCGGAAGCATACAAAAACGCTGCGTGCTCAAATTTTTATTCATGGAGTTATGAATAAATTTCTTAAACCAATCACAACGCTCGTTTTTGATAGACGAAACTAAAGATTAAATTACTTAGGTATTAATGCCATTTTTACGATAAATGATCTTTCTTCGTATTAAATGCGTTGGCCCCAAAGTATCTTAATAAACTATGTATCTTGTTAAAATAAATAAAAAAAAAAAAAAAAAAAAAAAAAGAAAATCATTACAAATAACATTTTAATGCCCTACTTTGAATATTCGGAATTTATCGGGTGATGTCGTTATTCTTATAGGGTGAATGCAATAACGACTAAATTACTAGCGGAGGCTAATGACGTAATTGATGAGTCACGGAAACCACGAATAAGGCAATGTTCGGTAAAGTCGAATGATAATATACCAGTCTTGTGAATTCCGGTTCCAATGAACAGTCATTTCATTACAAAATCAGCTAAAATTCATTCTATCAAATGTCTCAAAGCATAAAAGATAGAAAGTTTGGAAATTGAGAGTCCGAAGCTTTCACCCAATATCAGTTTAAGCCATTCCCACACTACAAAATTTTAGACTTGTCCAAATTGAAAGAAGCTGCAGACAGCGATTTCAAGTTGATGTAATCAATTTTTTTTTTTTTTGGAAAGAAAACATTGTGGTTAATGAAGAAATTGCTTGATACAAGCAATTTCTTCATTTTCCAGAATGTTTTCCAAAGCTATTTTGTTAAGGAGTTAAAATGGGAGGGATTGTGGTTGGGAATGGGTTAGGATCGCTTTAACACAAATAAACCTTTGATAAATTAACGTTAACCACGCTGGTATTTATTTTTTTTACCAATCGCGGCTGTCAATCAAAGAAAATAACGGCCAATCAAATTATTCATTTTGGACGGAAGAGAACATGAAACTCCCAACATTTTTATGAATAATTTTAGTTGGTTTGGCGACTTAAATGTCCTAACTACAGCTTGAATTTCGATGCAAGTTACTAGCCAAAGCTTTTGCAAAAAAACGCCGTTAAATAACGAAGTTGAACTTCCTGTAGGAGTTAGTGGTCGTGACAAGTGGAGTCTGTGGGCGGCGCCAGCGATCGGTCTATATCGAGGGGGAATATAAACAGACGCAATAATAATAATCATAATAATAAACCAACGAAAATATTCTGGGTGATACATAGATTATTTAACAATTAATTTTAGAGAACAAGCCTTTTTTAACATAATCTTTAACCCATTCTGAAATGACGCTGATAATTTGTTACCTGACCAAGACCGATTGGCGTACGCGAAGCGTATTCATACATTGTGTGATTAAGTTTTTCGGTTCATACCTCCATGAAAACAAAAATATATTTTCTTCATTTCTTATTATTTAATAGCATCGAGCGAAAAGAAAAAAAAAAAAAAAAAAAACAATTAAAAAAACCCAAAGCTCTACAAATTTTGATACCTTTTTGTATGGAACTATTTTGTGCGGATGTATACAAAATCGCTGCCTGCTCAAAATTTTTTCATGGAGTTATGAATATTTTTTTCGACCAATCAGAACGCTCGTATTTGACAGACGTAACTAAAAATTAAATTATTAGCTGGTAAAACGAGAACACTTTATAAGTGACCTTATAACGCAAGTCGAAACAGCCGCCAAAGTTATAATCTAAAAGTTTTTTGTTTGTAAAACAAGTGACTTTCTATCTAAGTATATCTATTCGCTAGTGATACCATCAGTTTGACATGCGAGCCTGTCCAAATCTGACGATACAAGCAATATCGGAAAGCAGCGCAGATGGGACAGGTTCGCCAGTCTATCCGTTAATTTACAAGCTGTCCAAACAACCGAAACACCGAGCGTCTATTATTGTTAGTGTAATACATACTGTATACGACTTGCTAAAGCAGCCAGCTACCTCTGTTTTCTAAAGAAAAATCAAATTAATGACTAGAGATTCGGTTTTATCTAAAAAACCATGTAGCCAATTATGGCTTAATTTGTTTACCAACAAAAGTGGCGCATTAAATACGAATAAATCACATAATTTTTGATACCGCTCTCTGTGGTTTTTGGTTGATTTCTCTGATTACTCGGGATTATAATCAAGGAATGAAAAATGAAGCAATTTAAGCAAGGTTGAACCTTAGAACTGCAATTTGTAAGCATAAAGATATGGTTGCCAGATTTTCCGCAGACGTTTTTATCCTATAACCCATTTCCATACATTCCTTCACTTTCACGATCTTCAAGAGAAAACTTCGAAAAACATTGCGGATAATGAAGAAATTGCTTGTGTGGAGCAAATTCTTCATTATCCACAATGTTTTCTATCCAAAATCATGAAACTAATTAAATTTCCATAAACTTGAAATTGTCGTTTGCAGCTTCTCTCAATTTGGACCCGGCAGTCTAAAATTTTATTGCGTTGGAATGGTTTAAGCGATTTTGGACCACGTAGAAACTCGGTCAAACAAATGTTTGAAAAAGTCATGGATCCGGGAGAGATCAATTTGACGTCGAACTTAAAAAGATCAATTGACCAATGATAAAAATCGTTCTTTCAGGCTAATGTTAACTCATTCTCACAAAAGTTCCCTCTTTACACTCTTCGTGCAGAATAGATCTAGTATCTTTCGTTAGCCGTCACGTTTGTTTTAGGCGTCTTGGCAAGGGCCGGGTGACACTTTCCGTGAAGTGAAACCGAGACGGATTAATCTAAGTTGGAAGGTCGACGTTGAATTGCGAACAACGTTCGACACCATCTAAACTTATGTTCTGGACTTGTCCCACTGCTGGATTGCTCGATAAAGTCATACCGAACCAGGGGACCAGTTTAGGGCATAAGCAAACCCATCACCAGCCGACAAAACTTGACACTCGTCCAAATTCAGAGAAGTTGCAGGGGACAAATTTTAGTCGATGAAATCTTTATTTTATGTCTTTTGGGGGAAGAAAGGATTGTGGATAATGAAGAAATTGCTTGTTAACAAGCAATTTCTACATTTTACACAATGCTCCCCAAAGCCTTTTTTACTTTTGGGCGTTAAAAAGAGTGATTATATGGGAATGGGTTAAAATGAGGCAGGCAAAACAAGTACAGCAGAAAAGTTAATGTCCGGATTATTATGTCTAACCGATACTTCTATTACTATCATATCATCGTTATTCAAGCCCGTTTTCACAGAGCCGGGAAAAATCTTCTCAATAAATTACACTCGGTGCATAAGCAATCTCTTACACCTTTCCGAATCATCCCGATTGAATATTCGGATCATAACCGATGCATAAATTATGTACGGAAATCACCGAAGCGTAGCTACGGGTAACATTTGGTAGGTACGGAGAGACTCATGATAAAATCATGAACAGAATAATGTGTCGGGGTCCGTTGGGAGATTTCCCCTACACTTTCCAATACCGTTATAAAGAGATTTTTTGGGCCGCAGTGACATTGTAAAAAGGGGGTATTTCGCCGAACTGCGAATAGTATCGTATTACAGTAATATTGTGCAATCTGCAAAGGCTGAAAAGTATTTCTTTCACAAAGTCGTCGCACGAAAAGGAACTCTGAACATCTAACGAAACTTATAAACTATCTGTATATTCCTATCAAAGAAAAATGTTGATAAGACATGTCTTCGAACATTCGATATTCAATATTCAGCTTGGATGATAACATTTAAAACTCTTGCCAATACAACTGACCTTTCGCTGGCCCCGCCCACTTACTTCGTTAGAAACACCTATGTACTCCGACAGGAAGTCACGCTTCGACTTTAACCGACGACAATTTGCAAAATTCATAGCGAGTAACATATAACAAAAAATGTTAAATGCTTGGTTGGCGACATAAACGTCGTTACTACAGCTTGAATAAGCTGTTGTTGCGACGTTTAAGTCGTCAAACCAACTATAAGGTTAACAAAAATGGCGATCAATGTTGGAGATGAAATAAACAGACCCGGGCTGAATAGATGATTTAATTGCCCCGTTGCTTTCTTGATATGAAAAGATGTATATTACTTAAAGGAGCCGCCGTCATAGCGCAGTTGGTAGCGCGTCGGTCTGTCAATCTAGAGGTCCCGGGTTCGATCCCCGACGGCGGCACTCATCCTTTCCGACTATTTGTCTCTCACCAATGGGTCGATAATCGTAGACCTATGTGAGAGAGCAGCTGGAAGCTAGGAAAGGATGTAATGGTAGTACTGGTGTGAGAAATACCGCAATTCCATTGTTAGGTGCTCCAGCCTCCGCGATATAACTGGAAGATTGTTGAAGGCGGCGTAAAACCCCAATCAAAAGCTTGCTTGATTGACATGCACGAATGGTCAATTCTTTGGGGATATTTTTGTAACACCTATGAAATTCTTTGATAAGTAAGACTTGGCCCTCTTTAAGTTTTTTTGGTCTTTTAATTATCTTTTGCACAGGCCTTTTTTTTCTTTCTTTTTTTTTTATTCTTCCAAAAGCAAATAGGTAACATAACCAACCAACCTTCAAATGAACCGAACAACTAAACAACCGACTAACAAACCAACCATCTAAACAGCCAACCAACCAACCAACCAGTTAACCAATCAACCAACAAACAATCCAATCAACCAACCAAAAAACAAACAAACTAATAACAACGCGTGAAAATATATACAAATGTACATGTATGGCTTTTTCGCGACTGTAGTACTGAAAAGAAGAGCATGCGTTTTCTTTACTTTCTTGCTCACCTCTCTTTGAGACAATCCGATTTCACACATTGTAATAATTCGACTATCATATAGTTATGAGCGAGCGTCTATACATTGGCAATAAACGCAGTAGACAATTCTCAAAAGGTAGCAAAACCTTGGCTTGGAAATAGCTTGAGCTGGGACATAATCAAAACAAGCGGATTGCTTCCCTGTTCAACTCGGTTTTAAATGGATTTTTGACTTGAGTTTTCACATCTTCATATTGTAGGACATTCTTTTTTTGTCCTAATTTTTGGAAAGCGAGGCACGCACCGTGCAGAGGTTGTTTCTAATATTAACAACACATCTATAAACATTTTCCCATATAATGACGCTTTTAAACGCCCCTCAATATGAGAGCTTTGGAAAAAATTATGGAAAATGAAGAAATTGCTTGTTACAAGCAATTTCTTCATTGTCCATCTACCCCAAATGTCAGATTTCACCGACTTGAAATTGTTTTCTGCAACCTCTTTCAGTTTGGACCGGTCCAAAATTTTGTTATGTGGAACGATCGCTCCTATTATCGATCTGTATTTGATATTTGGAAAAGATTTGAAATCTGCGTAATAAGTGTATCATAACGCACTCTTTTAACTTAAGCCATTAGCCAGACGACAACATTTCGACCGGTAAAGTTGGAAAGAAGTTGCAGACAACATTTCAAAATGCTTTAAAGTTAGAAAATAAGTGCCAAATGAGGTTGAAAAGTTTTAGAAAAACAAGCAATTTCATCTTTTCCCACAAAGTTTTTCTCTGTGATTATATTTCTTCAGGGCGTCAAAGAAGCGTCACTATGTGGTAATGTGTTATTGGAAAAATGTTCGATCCAGGCAACAAACAAACAAAAAGTAGAAGACGAAAACCAACAAACAAAGAACAAAGAACAAACAACAACAAACTCATCAACTTTGGAGAACATTGTCGGAAATGAAGGGACTGTTCGTCATAAGCAATTTCTTCAATATCTACACATTTTCTACCATCGAAAAACAAGAATTTTACAATTTTATCGATTTGAAATAATTGTCTATAAAATCTTCAAAGTAGGACCAGTCTAAAATTTAATCGTCCGGTAATCGGTTAATCGCGAATGCTTGGCCGATATCGTAGTATAAGATTCAAACACAGCCTATATTTGCCAAAGTTCCCCACCATCGTTTTAGGTTCATGGTCCAGGTCCCCGTTTTACTAAGTATCTTGCGACTACGAACGACTCCTGATTGTTCTGGACCAGCCCTGTATTCAGAATTATAAAACGCTAATATTTCTTAAAAACCCGCTTTGCAAGAGAACTTTTAACAAAATGCAATTCCGGTGGGGGGGGGGCTTTCGCTTGTGTTTCTCTTTGGTAATTCTGAACGCCTGTCCTGATCACATGCACCGATATCGTCGTTGGATGAGCAAAATGTTGTAGCTACAGCTTTATTCAAGCTGTAGTTACGATATTTGCTCCCCCACTGACGATATGTTGTACATTTTATCTTACGGCAATCTTGAGATTATGTCGTAAGAAGCTAGCTAAAGGGGACACCTGTGGCTTTATTTATCCACAGGCGCCTGGATTCAGGAACTTTGTAACAACTTTCAAAATTGACCTATCGTTGACTCCAACAGGAAGTTCTGCGTCGATATCAAACAGCTTTATTCTGCAAAACTCATACCAAGAACCACGAAACAAAATGTTTAAATGTTGGTTCGCGACCTAAACGTTGTAACTACAGCTTGGTCAAACCAACGAAAATGCTTCACATAAATGTCGGCCAACGTTGGAGTTCGAAGTTCATATCGGGTTCAAATAAATGATTAGATTGGATGATTTACTCTTTAATTGACAGCCGCGATTTGTGAATTAAGTCACCGTACAGCAAAATACACAAGGTTTTGCATCAGCAATATTATAACAGGAATGTTTTTACCGTGATTGTCGCTGATTCCGTATTTTTGCAAGAAAACGTCTCCTTTTTACCTGTTGATGGAAACCAAGGCCTTGACAAGCAGGAACACGGTCCCTTAAAAGGGTTCAACGATAAAACGCTGTACAATTATATTAATAATAAAATCTTTATCCTTTGAATGCTTCTCATTACGAAAGACAACAATATGTTTTAAGCTCAATTCATTCTCCCACAATGACGATTTTGGCGCCCCATATGGAAATGCTTTGAAAACATAGTGGAAAATGAAGAAATTGCTTGTAACAAGCAATTTCTTCATTTTCCACAATGTTTTCTATCCCAATGGACAAAGATTTTTGAAATTTCATCAACTGTCATCTGCAATTTCCTTCGAGTTCGACCCGTCCAAAATTTTGCCATCTGGTAATGGGTTAATACTTACTTTCAATGAGGCCTTCAATCGAAATTAAGATACAAAACTATACACACACACACACATACACACATACACACACATACACACTCTCACAGTACATATTATAATATTTTTTTTGTAGGCTGTTAAACGTTCCTGAATCCAAGTGCCTGTGGGTTTAGCGTGGGCGATTTAATATGATGTATTGGTCAACACTTACACTTTTGAATGGTAACGACAGATTTTTATCTCTGCTAGTTTATGATTATTTCATTTTTACCCATCCTTGAACGAGGCACGTGGCCAAGATTGGATTAACCCATTAACCCAAAATGACTAAATTGTAGAATAGTCCAATTAGAAAGACGTTGCAGACCACAATTTCAAATTGGCGGTTTGTAGGTAGAAGATATTGTGGAAAATGAAGCAATTGCTTATGATAAGCAATATTTACATTCTTCATAATGTTTTCCGAAGCTGTTTCTTTGAAGGGCGTCAAAAAGAGGAATTTTTATGGGAATGGGTTAAATACAGTGTTTGACATATCAGACCAGGCAGACGAGAAAGCCTCATCCGGGATCTATGTGAAACCCAATCAGAAAAGTTATTTTTAAAATTAAACACCCTATATTTTTTTCGTCTGCAAAACCTTTTGAATTTAGACAGGTCTAAAATTTTGCATAACAGGAAAGGGTTAGGTGACTTGTGCCATGAATTTGAATAAGTTACTCCACCTTGCATGTTTGGATAAACATATTTAATCTGTTTATCGTAGGAAAAGACTTAGTGAAAACAATGTAAAAATCTAGATATTGCTTGTTACAAGTCATTCCTTCATTTTACACATTGCTTTTCAGCCGAAAAATGCAAAGATATTTAATTTTCTATCAACCCGATGTGGTCGTCAGCAAATTCTTTGAATTCGGACCAGTCCAAAATTTCGGCGTGTGGTTATGGGTTAAGAACAGTTGGAGCACGGATGAAGTACGAAAATGGGCATTTAGATTTTTATCTTTTCTTTAGTAATTTGATACACGGTAAACATCAAACAAGTACCAGTTTTTCGCTGACCATCATCAAAAACTATATTTATTTTGAATAACACTTCCATTCAGGCCCGCATTTGGTCCTAAAGTCTTGGGGTCGTGAGTACAGACCCCGCCTCGGCCGACATTTCTTCCGACATTTGACAAAATCGCAAAATGCGTCAATTTGAAAACGATATGTAGTTCACCTAAGCTGGGTGTGCAGCTGGTCGCTCTGATCGAATCTTGTGGTTGTTCATGTGTGAGAAACGACAGAAAGTCATAATTATGTGCACATGCCTCAGCAATATAGCTTAAATATTGTTGAAAGTTGCTTTGAACCAATTCAATCAATCAAACACCTCAATGGCTTAAACGTTCTCTCTACGGTAGGTAAGCAAATAATACGTTCGTCCAAAACTAATTTCTTTCGATTTTAATGTATAATATCAAAATTTCCATCCGCACCTCAAAGTAAATACAAGATGGTGTATCTTTATCGTAACTTAACCCATTCCCACACAGCAAAGTTTTAGACTGGTCCAAATAGAAAGAAGCTGCAGACGACAATTTCAAGTTGATGGAATTTTGATTTTTTTTTCATTTTTTGGATAGAAAACATTGTGGATAATGAAGAAATTGCTTGATACAGGCAATTTTTTCATTTTCCACAATGTTTTCCAAAGCTTTTTTCTCGAGGGGCGTAAAAAGGAGGGATTAAGTTGGAATGGGTTAATATTCCCTATCTATCAACCGTCATAAGAAATAATTCACGGATCGTTGGCACCGCTCACTAACTCAGCTGGCCACACCCACTTACTCAAACACGAAGTTCCGCTTCGATAATTAAAGCCGCTATTTTGCAAAATTTATGGCCAGTAAAACGTAACAAAAATGGAAAATGGTTGGTTGGAGACCTAAGCGTCGTAACTACAGCAAACTAACAAAATGATTGACAAAATTATCGGCAAATGCCGAAGTTCAAATTTCGATTCCGGCCAAAATGAATGATTTGATTGGCCGTTTTTTCTTTGATTGACAGTCGTGATTGGTCAACAATAATACTGTATGAGCTCGTCGTTCATAAACTGGGCGGATTTTGACAAGGCATAATCGTGTCGCGAAGCTAAGGTAGGCGACATGTTATTTTTTTTTTTTTTTTGCACGCCAACAATTGACTCAATGGCTGACTCCGCCCACTTGCTGCGTTGGTCACGCCCTTTGACTCTTATAGGAAGTCCCGCTTCGAAATTCAAAGGCGTTATTTTGCAAAAATGGATGGTAGCATGTACAAAGAAGACGAATAGTTGGTTGGCGACTTAAAAGTCATAACTAAAGCTTGAATAAGTAAAAAGTAAGTTTGCGCTCTCTAAATCGAGCATGCAAGCGTAATTAAACGCGCTCGAGATTTATCTTTGATTGATTGATTGATTGAATGGAGTTTTACGCCGCTTTCAACAATCTTTCAAATATATTGCGGCGGTTGGAGCACCTAAAAATAAAATCCTGGTATTTCTCACACCAGTTCTACCATTACATCCTTTCCTAGCCTCCAGCTGCTTTCCCACATAGGTCTACGATTATCGACCCATTGCTGAGAGACAAATAGTCGGAAAGGATCAGTGCCGCCGTCGGGGATCGAGTGCGCATGCTTAAAACAACCCAACCATTTTCATTTCGTGGGACACACGTAATTCCATGCATCCCCAGTCTTTTTACGCTCACATACTCAGATTCAGACGGCTCAAGCCTGAATTATGTTGGTGCACCTGAATTATTTACTTCTGCACTCGTACTCAACTCAAACGTGACTTTTGGCCCGTTCAGTGCGCCATATCAGAAGAATAGAGAGAGGGGGATAGGTTCGGTGGGATCACTGTCTCTGGCAGCTGAATACGGATCTTGTGGTAATCTGAGGCAATATTAATCCAAACCGCTATATAAACTTTCTGAAATTCTCCGTTTTGCATTTTTTTTCCGAATTAATGCATCTGCAGTTTTTCAGCAGTGCTTTGATAGTCCACAATCTATATTATACGGGAGTTCCTCGTACAGAAAATTGTTAATACTTGCCCTAGCCCACTGTGTCGCCCGATCGAAACCCGTTAGAAATAATCTAGTACTTTCCTGTTCAATCCTTGGTTTTTACGCCCCTGTGATGTAATTACTTTAGAAAACATTATGTAAACAAGCCATTTCCCCTTTTCCCACAATATTTTCTACCACATGGAGTGGTTTCGTTTCGAATTGCTTCCAATTTTCGTTGTCGTCTGCAACTTCTTAACAAATTCGACCAGTCTAGAAGTTCAAAAGACAGAGCGGGGTAAAATAACCAGTGCTATAGCGGTAAAGTGCTCATTCATAGTACTAAGGGCCGAGGCCTTTAATGCCTTTAATACCAACATGTCTAAAGTAGCGCGGTCAGTTATCGTTCGTTATTGATTCTCCAATATACCCGTTTAGGTCACAAACCAACCATTTTCGTTTTAATTGTTTCATTTTTCTGGCCGTAAAATTTGCAAAATGAACTTTCCATAGGCCATGTAAAATCTAAGTGAAACTCCTTGTCGAATCTCATTGGGTTAAGCCAGCGATCCTTTAATTGACAAATCGTTGGCCCCGCCTCCTGATTCCCTAGATCCATCCCATTATATCCGACATGACGTTCTGCTTCAATTTTTATCGGCATTATTTTGCAAAATTCATGGCCAGTGGCATGTAACTGAAAAGCAACATTGTTGGGTGGTGACCTAAACGTCGTAACTACAGCTTGAATAAGCTGTAGTTACGACGTTTAAGTCGCCAAACCAACAAAAAGGTCGATAAAAATGGCAGCAAATGTCAGAGATGATAGTGCTCAGGTCCGGGCTGAATGAATTATTTGATTGGACGTTTTTATCCTTGATTGACAGCTGCGATTGGTCAATTATTTTCGAATTAGTAATAATAGAATTATTAAAATATTTTTCTAGTAAGCATCAATATTTCTGTATTATCAGAAAACATTTCAGTTGAAAATTTGTAACTCTTTTTCGTCTTAAGAAATCAGGAGAATCCGTTTGGAGACATGAATCTTTCATAGAGTTACTTCAAAACAAACAGATCTAGTTTTCTAAACGAACTAATCGATCAATATTTTAGATGGGTCGAACTTGGTTCGTTTAATTCGCTCAGCACCTGTTTGAAGAAGAACCCCATTTTCGTAGCGTATATTCCATATGCCGTTTCATCCTTAACACATTACCACATGAGAAAATTTTAGACTGATCTAAGTTGAAAGATACTGCAGACGACAATTCGAAATTTATTTACTTATTTATTTAATCCGGGGTAGAAATTATTGTGGACATTGAAGAAATTTCTTCTTACAATCGACTTCTTTACTCAATACCAGATGTCAAAGATAAGCACTGGTCAAAATTGAAAAGGAGTTGCAGACAACAATTGTAATTTTATAACATCTTTGATTTTTTCTACTTTCGGTGTAAACAAACTTTGTGTAAAAGGAAGAAATTGCTTGTTACAAGCAATTTCTTCATTTAACTCAATGTTTTCCCAAACGTTTATCTTCGAGAACGTCAAAAAGTGTCATTGTGTGGGAATGGGTTAATGGTCAACAATGTTTTCAAAAGCCACTTTTATTGTTAAGGGGCTTAAAAATGTGGGGTTTTGTGGGAATGGACTAACTGGGTAGTGCCCATTTCTTAAATTTTAATTAATTAATCAAATATCCGAATGTTAGTTGAGGAAAATATCAATAGGCGGACGAATGAAACTTGTAAATTCCTTCGTCATTTTTGGTACAAGACCACTGTCGGGTCGCCGGCCTGGCCCTCCGAGCTTCGACAGTTTCATTTCGATAGCTCCGAAAGACGTCAATTTCAAGGCTTATGGTCAGCAACGTGTACCAAAGAAGTAAAATGACTGGTTCGAGACCTAGCCGTCGTAATTACAGCTTAAATAATTGCGTGATTATGTGGGAATGGCTTAAGATTTTTTTCTTAAAGTATGAACCTGGACACTTAATCACTTTTTTACAATACGCAAAAGGGGTTAATAACGCGTGATTAGCTTTTAAGTTCATACCCAATTGAAATAATAATAATAATAAAAAAAAGATGACTCTCTTTATTTCTTATGACTTGATGTCACTAAGTTAAACAAAGCAACTAACGTTGTTTGACTAGTTTGAGTATTTTTTTAATATACTTGGTGCGTAAGTATATAAAATAGTTGCAAGCTCAAAATTTATAAGAGAATGAAAAATCAACGAGTCAAAACCCTTGAATCTTATTAGACCAAATTAAAATTGAATTAATTCTCTTAAACGAACTTGAACTAAAAATAAATTCTACTTGTGCCACCACAAAGACTTTTCGTTTGAATTTATTAAGTGGTTTTCTTAACTTATTACCAGACGAAAAATTTTAAGACAGGTCCTGAATCTAAAGAAGTTGCAGAGGGTAATTGAAGTTGACGATATTATAAGAACACTTAATCTTTTTGGGTACCACACATTGTGGCTAATTGTTTGTCCAACGCAATTCACTTCAATTTTCATACAGTCTTCTTAAGCCTTTTATCCGAGAAGAGTAAAAAACGGGATGATCAAAGTATATTGATAAATATTAAGAGAAGACTTTTTTTTGTTTTCATAGAAGTATGAAACGAAAAACTAATCACACTTTGAAAACAAAACAAAACAAAAAAAATCTCTTTATTTCTTATGATTAAATGACATCAAGCGTGGAAAAAACAACAACAAATTTTTTGGTAGATTTTTGTGGAACTATTTTGTGCGAAGGCATACAAAATAGCTCTGTGGTCAAGTTTTTGTCCATGGTAGCATGAACAATTGTTTCGGCCAATCAGAACGCTCGTTTTTGATAGCGGAAACTAACTTATTACATTATTTATTCAACGAACAGAATCTTTGTTTAATTAACGCGTTATCTTGACTTGATATGTCCATAAATCTGTTTGGAATTTATTTCGTTAATAAAACTTTTTTCTATTATTTAAATCACCCGTGAAAAAAAACTACTGTGTTATAAGCTTGCTTGCGAATTGAACAAATTGTTTATCGTGTAAGGAATCATTGTTTGATGCCAGTTTGTCAGTCAGTTATGACCTAATAAATTACGTGATCAGATTGCTTGATACACGAGCCGACCTGTTTAGCAAAGGCGGAGAAGTATTTAGTTGTTAATTTTTATGTTTTGACCTTCCCTGAGCTTATACAGGTGTTTGATATCTCATTTCTACATTGCAATTGTAGTGATTATTTGTCTCCGGTATAATTTCGTCTAGTTTACAAAGTTAAGGAATAATAATTGTATTTCTAGTTTCGTCTATCATAAACGAGCATTCTGACGAACACCTTAAACAACAACAACAACAACAACTAGTCACACTTAGTATTCGATTCGCGGATCTAAACAGTGTGATTAGTTTGTACGTTCCATACCTCCATGAAAACAACAACAACAACAACAAAACAAACAAACCAACAAAAAACAAATAATCCCCATAATCAACAATTAGAATAATCAAATTAGAACAGCAGCAACAACAAAAATAGCAACAATATCAATAACAAGATAATAAGCAACGACATGCTCATTATTTGATAAAGGCAGGAATGAAAATTAAGATATCAACGTTTCTTGTAAGATGAGACATTATAAGGAAAGGTAAAACATGATTGAATGAGAAAAATACAGATAAAAATTTAACAAAATCATTAAAAATCGCCTTCAATATTTTTTTTGTAAATGGTGTGCTAAGCAACAAAAAAAAAAAAAAAAAAAAGAAAAACAGAGCTTGTTGCGTTAAAGAAAAACGTCTAAATTCTGTTTCAAGGTGGTAGGCAGGGGTCAAGCAAACAGCTTTAACCAATTCCCACTCAGTGACGCGTTAAGAAGCCCCCAAGGAAAAAAGCTTTGGAAAACATTGTTGAAAATGAAGAAATTGCTTATATCAAGCAATTTCTTCATTTTCCACAATGTTTTTTTTTTACCAAGAAAGTTGAAAAAATCCAAAATTTCATTAACTTTAGATTGTCATCTGCAACTTCTTTCAATTTAGGTCAGTCTAGAATTTTGCCATCTTGTAATGGGTTAAAACGGGATTCGGTATAGATCGCGAGTTTCGTATCCAGTCCGAGAACTAGACGAAATTTTTAAAAGCCGACTGGATTTTCATTTGGGGACACAAAAAGGGTCAAAAGTCCACAATAAGTAGTTCATCGTGAATATAACGCGTACACACGTAAATAATGGGGCATTAAAGCGTGCGCTCCCAATACAGAAGAGGTACGTGTATAAAAAGAATGCGTACACATTAAATTACATGTGCTTAAAATTACGCGTGCTCTAAATAATGCGTACAGTAAAAGTTTTTGAGTGCGTAATTTACTGGGACATCTGATATATTTACGCAAGCGCGCATTCTTCTATGTTTATACGACTTAAACTAGATTTTTGGCCCAAATGGGACACCATAGTATTAGGTGTTCTCTCTGTAGTCAACGGCGATATCGAAAAGCGGATGTAAACGTTTTTTTTAAAACGTTGACCCACTAAGCCTCAAATGGGACCTCCCAAGAAGTTAGAACAATAACGAACTCTGTCAGCCTGCACAGTCTGCCGGCGCGTACTTTGCAGGCTGATCAAAGTCAGAATTTTTCACTCTTTACAAATTGTATTAATCTAGAATGGTCGTTCTACATAACTATGTATTTACCGTATTTTCAATCCTTTCCTGTACAGACACGAGATATCACGTCGCCGTAATTTAAAAAAAAAAAAAAAAAAAAAAAACATTGTGGAAAAAAAGAAGAAATACCTTGTAAGAAGCAATTTCTTTTTTTCCCGCAATGTTTTCTACCACACAGGATTGTTTAATTTCAAATTGTATCCAATTTTCATAGTCGACTGCATCTTCTCTCAATTTGGGTCAGTCTAAAATTTCCAAAACAAAAAACGGGAAAGGGTTAAAAAAGTTTCTCTTATTGACTTGCATCACGGGCTGCTGGGTATTTTTCTAATATTGACCAATCGCCGGCCCCGTTTTTTTTTCTTTTTTTTTCTCTTCAAAATTTAATGACATATAAGGGTACAATGCCTTTTGCTAGAAACAGAACGCGAAGATTTTTTATTATAAATTTAGAAAGCATTAATTCCAAATCGTTTTTTTTTTCATTTAAGAGATGAAGAGAATATTTTGTTTTCATGGAGGTATGAACCGAAAAAACTAATCACACCGTATGAATACGCGAAACATGAGTGTGATTAGGTATTGCGGCTCATACCTCCATGAAAACAAAAAATAATTCTATTCATTTCTTATAATTCAATAGCATCGAGCTAAAAAAGAAAAAACTTTACAAATTTTGATACTTTTTTTTGTATGGAACTATTTTGTTCGGAAGCATACAATAGACTGCGTACTCAAAATTTTGTTCATGGAGGTATGAATAATTTTTTTCGACCAAACAGAACAGAAGAAACTAAAAATTAAATTATGCAACCATATTTTCCAGACATGTCCGAGCACAGACAGAACTAAAGAATCGACTTTTGAGAGTATGTTGGCGAATTTTGTGTTTGTGTGTGTTGACCGATTGTCGGTGTCAATCAAATAACTATTCGACCAATGAAATCCAACTTTTCGACCAAAAAAAGAGTTCTGAACACCAACATTGGCTGCCACATTTTTGTTGGATTGGCTACTTAAACGACGTAACAACAGCATATTCAAGCTACAGTATTCAAGCTGTAGTTACGACGTTTAGGCACCCAACCAACAATTCTAATTTTCTGTGACTTGCCATTTTGCAACAAAACGGAGTTTTAAATCGAAGCGGAACTTCCTGACGGAGTCAATAGGCGTGACAATCGAAGTTGGTGGGCGGGGCCAGGGATTAGTCCATTTTGGGCGTGATATACGTACATATAAAGAATAAAGATAACTTGGGTTTCCCTTGATTCAAATTTAAGTTATGTTTATTGCGCCTGGAACATTAATGCTAAGATTTACAAAGATCTTGATTTTTTTCTTCATTTTTTTTCTACTTTAAATCAATGTATCAAAGGCGTTTGTTTCTCAAACAAAAAGTCCATGTTGTTAAAAATTTACAATTTGCATTATAAGAAATTAACGTAGGCGATAAGTTGACCCCAACGCAACGCTCGGTCACTGGGAATTTCTCCGAATAGTTGAGCTAGTTAGCCTGAATCAAACGTGGGAAGGTTAGTTTACTCGTTTCTTTATATACCTATGAATAATTTTAGTAATTTATATACATTCCACACTTTTAAAATCGGAAACGTCAGAAGAAAAAAAAACGTATCTGATACTGTCAAATTCGGTTCCATATAAGGCAGTCTAAGATGATGTCATTTTCATTCTGTAGAAGATATTATAATGCGAATGAACGTAATCAAAATGTAAAGGAGAAGGGGAATACTTACAGAAATAAAGGGTTTTTTTGGTCATTTCATCGAATTTTTGTAATGAAAAAAATATGTATTTGATTGTATTTGCTTCTCGCTGCTGAGGAAAATTTGATTTTCCACTCGACCTTCGTTCGCGTTAAGAAGAAGAAGAAAAAAAATCCTCCCAAGCTCAAAGCAAATGCACGATGTTTTAATGCTATCGAGACGATATTCATTTATTTATTCAGAATTCAAAATTCCCTAAAACGCGACAGGGTCGTGCCCTTGATATCTAATGGATTGAAAAATAATTGGCCAAACAGCGCCATGCAACATTAAACGACCATTGGTGAACGAAAGTGCATCGTAATGCTCATTCTAGCGGACATCGCTCCATTTATGGTCATTTACGTATGATTACACGTGTTTTAGGAAATAGACATGATGCGCTGTATTTCAATTAACAAGGATAATTAAAAAATAATTGAAAGGCCATTTACGGGCAGCCGGCATATTGTGATGTTTTAATCTTTGTCAGGTTTTGAAAGCAGATTCTTTTCGATTGGAAAAGGACATTTTTAGAAAAAAGGGGATGGTATTGATTAAGTGAGCTCCGCGAGAGAAAATATATCTTTTTTATAGTCATCACAGAAACGTCTGCGATTTTGTTTTTAAACTGATTTGCCCTTTTGTACGTTAAGTTTATATTTTAACCTATCCAAAAGGCTAACAAGGGGCAATTCAAAGAGCATTTTTCCGTTCAAAATAAAGAGCTCCGAAATTTTATGCAATATTTGTCCTCATTTTACCTACATGAATTGACTGATATCTGGCCCCGCCCATTTACCTCCGACATGATTGGAGAGAATTGTCGAAGGAGATTAGTTTGCGCACATTATGGCCAGGGACGTCAAAAGAATGAATAAATCAAACATTTAATTTTCAGTTTCGTCTATCAAAATTTGGCATATTGATTGGTCGAATTCGCGTATTCATACAGCGTGATTAGTTTTTTCGGTTCATACCTCCATGAAAACAAATAAATATTCTCTTCATCTCTTAAAAGAAAAAAATATCAGTTGGCGACCGAAAAATCGTATCTATAGCTTAAATTATATGCAGTGACGACGTTTCGGTCTTAAAACTAATACAGTTCGCGATTTCCTACCGCTCTAAATGAATTATTTGATTGGTCAACCCTTTTTCAATCGATCCATTGATTTTTGTTGATTGATAAAATTATGAAATACCCAAGTATGATTTGGCATCTTGGCCTTTAGTTAGCCCATTTAGACCACACTGTTTTACCAGTTAAAATGAAAAAAAAAAAAAGAAAAGAAAAAAAATCATTTGACAGTTTCAAGTTGATGATATTTGAAATTCGTTGTCTTTGAAGATAGAAAACATTGAGGAAAATAAAGAAATTGCTTGTTACAAGCAATTTCTTCATTTCCTACAATGTTTTCAAAAGTTGCTTTCTTGAGGGTGTCAAAAAGCGGGATTTTGTGGAAAATGGATTAACTAAGTCAAAGATTTCATGAATTAGACAAAAGTGAAATTGATCATACGTCTTGAAGAATGCATATAGTTTTGTCTCTTTTTGTGGTTTGGAAAATAGAACTTAGGTTTACCAATTACAACATGACAAAATTGTAGACTTGTCCAATTTGAAAGAAGTTGCAGACACCAATTTCAAGTTGATGAAATTGTATTTATTTATTTTCTTTTTCTCCCGTCTTCTTGGACAGAAAAAAATGTAGAAAAATGTAGATAATGAAGAAATTGTTTGATACAGTCAATTTCTTCATTTCCATATTGTTTACCAGGAGGGACTGTGTTGGATTGGGTTAAGATATAGACCCCTTAGTTCTGAATTTCAATTTTCTATAATTTCTCTCGGCCGAGAAGGTATTGTACTTACGTGTCGTAAACACACTGGAGAATTTACGCGCTAAAGAAAAATGCCCCACCTGTCGTGTCGTCTAATCCGAAACACGCCAAATAAAAGTACACAGAACCTTAAAAAAAGACGGAAGATAGTATGGGCAGTTAACTCTTGTCACAGTTGTGCAGACTGATCTTTGTCTCGAACTCCTGCTTGTCCCTTTTAAGCCAGAGATAGTTGTTATATAATTCTTAAAAATAATAATGAATCCAAAATTATGACTTTACCAGCTTTCAGCCCTTAGGCTTTAATGCAATTTTGTAAAGGATTTTGTCCAGCGAGACAAGGGTTAAACTACTCAACAAGACGACAACTATGATGACGAAATGATTGAAACCATTCTAAAAGGGCTCTAATTTCTGTTTTTGATACTTCAGCCTCTATCCGAGCGATGCATTTCAGAACGCGCTGCACATTGGAGGAAGTTGCAGACGACAAGGCAGTGTGAGATTAACCCATTACCATTCTACACGAAACCAAGACTCGTCCAAATTGAAAGAAGTAGGCGTTGTCTCATTTCCCCACAGTATTTTTCATCGTTTTAATTCTCCAGAAGAGGAATAAAAGAGGGGCTGTTTGATAATTGGTTAATATTAGGGAGCAGGTAAATCAATGAATAAAGTAAAGAGTGGATTAAAAACATAAAAAAGAAAATAAAATAAAAAATAGATAAAAATGCTTACTTCAAGTTATTTCTCATTTTCTCACAATGTTGTTCAAAAATAATTTACTCCATTGCGCCAAAATGCTGATTATTTGAAAAAATGAGTAAACCTAAACTATGAAAAAGTAGCTTTCTCATGATTTAAAAAGTAAGCTTATGCCATATTTTTTTTATACATTTGACATACTGGTTTGTTATAGTCTGTGGGCTATTACAACATCGTAACTACAGCTTCAATAAGGTGTAGTTACGAGGTTTAGACATCCTTCTGACCATATAGTACTCCACACGTTCTGGTGAGCTCAGTAGACGTACATTGTGGTTGGTTGACGAAAACGTCGTAACGTGCTTAGTCCAGCTGTAGTTATGTGTTTTCGGTCGCCTAGAAGCAACATGCTCGTTAAAACTTTTTTCTTTTCCCATCGTCGGTTCTCCCTCTTTTGAAACAAGCATAAACTCTTGTCCAAATTCCAAAATTGTTGAAATAGGACGGCTCCATTGTATTGACGCCTTACAATTATTTGTAATGGGAATAATTAATCGGATTAAATACTTCAATGAATTACCTCGTGTGGAGCGAAAACCAAGAAGTTTGAAGTCCTATAATGGACTGTAGGTTGAAACAGACCAATCTCGGCGGAATTGATAGATTCGACAATAAATAGAGAATATTACAACAGTGTGTTTTTCTATTTGTTGTTATCATGTTCGAGAACCGTGTGTAGCTAATTTTTATTGGATGAGACCGAATGTCTCATCCAATAAAAAATACCTACACACGTTTCGAGAACACGATAACAACAACTAGAAAAGACACACTATTGTAATTATATTTTATTATATACCATTAGGACATGACATTAAGAAAATCTTCATAAATGATTAAGAAATAACCAACTCTCCTAAAAAAAATCCGAACGTCAATACACAAAAAAGGAGCCCGTGTTTAACGGTACTCGACGAATACTGTTTTTTGGTACACGCCGAATATTATTATTTTTTTATCTGTCGAGTTCTATTAGATAGCCAGATTTTAATTCATATTATTTATAGGTATATAATAAAACTTTGTATCGGTCCGTCTTCGTGTATGCCTGATTCTATAATACTTAGGCAACCGTTGGATAATTAAGACTTCTCTGTAGATTATCATTTGCCAATTCCACGGTGGAACCAGTGAAATTATCAAAATAGTAAATTCATTTATTTGATGGGTTTAAGCATGCTTTCGTTGTTTTCGGGATACTGAATGCCTTCTCAGCGGAACAAGAGACGCTAATGACGTCATTTACGTGACACGTACTATAAAAAACAACAACACATTTTTGCATCTTTGTTGTGTTAAAGAAATAGGATTGCCGTCCGTTTCTCGTGTAAGATCTATGTAAACGTCTCTTTCAATGTAGCTATTGCTCCGCCACGATCTTGTGCATTATCGTTTTAAAGTTTTACACATGCGCACCAAGTAAAGACTCTGATTGCACAGTCTGATCAAAGTCTTCACCATGCGCTCTATGGAAAGATGCTGATCAAAAACCCTTTACCAGACGGCGAAATTTTAGACTGGTCTAAAATTGAATAGAGTTGCAGACGACAATTTAAAGTTTATCAAATTTTAGAATTTTTCATCTCTCTGGTTAGAAGACATTGTGTAAAATGAAGAAATTGCTTTGTTAAAGCAATTTTTTCATTTTCCACAAAGTTTTCCCAATCGGTTTTCTTGTGGGGCATCCAGAATCATTACTGTGTTAAGACGATCGGCGATTATTCTAAATGTCCTAAGTGGCTGTTCAGGCTGCTCGGAGTTTAGACTTCATGAAATGGTTAAAATGCCACCCACGAAGATCAATCCGGTCTTACATCGAAACAAATAATTTGCCTATAAAGATACTTATTGACCAATCAAAATCTTCCATTTATACCGGAAGTGAACTCAATCATTCCAATTAAGCAGGTTCGTTGGTTTGGAGACTTTGAATTTTAACTGCAGTTTGATCAAACTGATTTTTAGACGTTTAGGTTGCCTACTAGAGATAAACCTTGTATTTCATGTTTCTGGCCACAGACTTTATATCAAAGTACTGAAAGTACTGTACGCAAGCAAAGCACTGTTTTGTTCTGTAATCTTCTTTGTCAAACGTAATCACGATAAAGAATCGAGGTTAAAGAAAACAAGGAGTTAACCCCTTTCCCATAACATCCCTTCTTTTTACGCCCCTCAATAAAATACATGTAGTTGTAGAAAACAATGAGGAAAATGAAAAAAAAAAATGCTTGTTACAAGCATTTTCTTCACTTTCCACATTGTTTTCTACATAAAGAGATAAACATTTTAGAATTTTCAATAATTTGAAATCGTCGTCTGCAACTTCTTCGAAGGCTCTGATCAGAGTCATTTTGAACACGATGTGCTCAAGTAAGCTACAAGTCCCTAGATGATGAACTTGCATTGCAGAGTTTGCAATATTCCTGAAATACATAAGAAATACTTTTTACGGCGTAGGCATTTAACGGATTTAGTGGTTAAGGCTCCAGTGGCGGTTTGCACTCGTTAAACTTTGAAACTACTTCAAAATTTTGTCTGTTAACTAAAGCTATCAAAGCTGACGCTTTGCTAGCTAAAAATGATATATAACCCGTATCGAAATACCATGCCGGAGTCTGCAGGGCGTGGCCAGTTAATCGTTAAATATCCTCTATAAATTGACGGATCGCTGGCCCCGCCAACTGACTCCGACAGGATGTTCCACTTATATAATAGACGGCGATATTTTACAAATTTTGGTCCAGTTAGATGCAACAAAAATAAAAAACAACAACAAAAAAAATCGTTGGTTGGCGACTACTGCTTGAAACAGCTGCAGTAACGACGTTTAAGTGGCCAAAACAACAAAAAATATTCCTCATTAATGTCGGCAGATGTTGGAATTCAAAGTTCACTTCCGGTCTAAACGAATGATTTGACTGGTATAAAGATATAGATAAATTGACCTTTGATCACTCACTATAACTTGTACATCTATAAAGTATAACCTATCAGCTTCTATCTGTCACTTATTAGGTGCTCTCGATTTAAAGCTTAAGAATCTTAACTTTTTAACCTGTCACTGATTAAGCAAGTGTAGTTGTAATTCGGTCTACGCTTGGTGACACAGTATCGCCGTACATAAGGAATATTACCACAGTGTCTTTTTCTATGCGTTGTTATCGTGTTCGAGAATCGTGTGGAGGTATTTTTCTATTGGATGAGACCGAAGGTCGAATCCAATAAAAATACCTACACACGATTCGAGAACACGATAACAACAAATAGAAAAACACACTGCTGTAATATTCCTTTTATTATATACCTTTTAGGAAATGACATTAAGAAAATTCTCTTAAATGGCTAAGAAATAACCAACTTTCCGAAAAACCCGGAACGTCAATACACATGTTTAACGGTACTCGACGAATACGGTTTTTTGCTACACGCCGAATATTGATTTTTTTTCTGTCGAGTTGTATTTGACAGCCAGGTTTTACTCCATATCTTTAATAGGTATATAATAAAGTGATATATAGTTTACAACGACTCTACATTATCATTCACCTATAGCAGCGACCGTCTATGATGCGCGCAATATATGCATTTAAGAGATGAAGAGAATATTTTTTGTTTTCATGGAGGTATGAACCGAAAAACCGAAAAACCTAATCACACTGTATGAATTATGAGCACGCAGCGATTTTGTATGCTTCCTCACAGAATAGTCCCATACAAAAAGGTATCAAAATTTGTAAAGCTTTGTACGCTTCGGGTATTCATACAGTGTGATTAGGTTTTTCGGTTCATTCCTCCATGAAAACAAAAAATATTCTCTTCATTTCTTATAATTTAATAGCATCGAACGAAAAAAAAAAGCTTTACAAATTTTGATACCTTTTTGTATGGGACTATTTTGTGAGGAAGCATACAAAATAGCTGCGCGCTCAAAATTTTGTTCATGGAGTTATGAATATTTTTTTCGATCAATCAGAACGCTCGTTTTTGATAGACGAAACTAAAAATTAGATTATTGTAGCATAAAACACAGTACAAAAATCTCAAAAGGTAGGACAAACAAGTCAGCATATCTTGTCTAGAAAATAACTTAAGCTTAGAAGCAAATTTATTTCCATTCCAATCGGTTTTGAATATATGTTTGACTTGAGTCTCAATATCTGCTATAATAATCATATAATATGATATTCTTTATTGGTCCTACCTTTTGGAAAGCGAGGCGCGCATAAGCAAAGGTTGTTTCTAATATTAGTAACAAATCTTTTAAACAATAGATTCTATTTGGGAGAGACAATGGTCCCATGTTTCGATGACTTTTATCGAAGGATAGTAAGAATGTTAGCGGCTGCAGCCGTTATTTGAACACACGACCACGTGACTGACTGTAAATGCAGACTCGTTCCTTCGCAGCTATGCAAATACATGCCGAACGTGTCCGTCATGAAGAGGGGGTAGGCATAGAGGTAGAGCACTCGGTGAGAGCTGGTGTATTCACATGGGAGCAGAATCGAGAGAGACTAATCTTAGTTGGACTTCAATCCTATTCGTTGTGATAAATAGGTTTGATCATGGAAATTGACAGCCTTAACAGCGGCTTATGTCTTACTTTTTGCAACAGAGTATATGCATATTTGCTGTTAAATGTACGTCATTTGACCAAATGTTGTCATAGGAAGCAAACAAACAAGCAAACAAACAAAAAACACAAAACAAAAACAAACAAACAACTAAAAACAAACAAACAACAAAAAACAAAACAAAACAAAAAAAACAACAACAAAAAAAACCCCCCAGACAAACAAAAAAGAATTAAGGAAATGAGACATATATAATGACATACAATAACGTTTTTCATGAAATAATGAATAAACGAAACCGAGTACCTCCATTTTAAGGTAAGGGTAATAACGCCACGCAGGGAAACTGTTCAGACTGTCGATGTCGTCTGCTTTAAAGGAGTTATTCAACAGAATAATTGGAAATAACGATGCTGTGCCCTTTTATGAAAAAAGGTTGTCCGCGCTCGCGAGACAAATTAATTACCTTCGTTTGAATCTTTTTACAAGCAATCATTGGGGTAAAACGAACATTTGATTAATAGTTAGGACTTAAATTCGTTCATTAATCCGTTCGTACCCAGCCAGTATGGATTTCAATGAGAAACTTGTGAAAACTACTGTTTTAAAGAGTTCTAAAGAAATTTGACAAATTGTCGATAGAGAACCAAAAGTTTGTAACTACAGCTGATTAAGATTTTATACAAAATATAGCCTATAAAAAAGTATAAATCTCAGAGCTAGAGATATCCGAAACATATCATGGGTGGACGAGCAATAATATGTACTGATTTTTTTTTCAGTAGATAAGACAAATTCACATGGCATAAAGCGTTTAAAGTCAGGGTTTTTATTTTATTGTGGACTTTTCAGGCTGGTAATTACGTGTATCGAATTTGTCCCAGTTGAAAGAGAGATTTTGTGTACACTCCTCCTTCTAGTGAATGTCTATGACACTCAACATTGTTTAATTGACGGATCGCTGGTCACGCCTACTGATCTCCGATAAGAAACCCGACCAAGATTTAAAACGGAGATATTTTTGAACATTTATGATCAGAAACAGCTAACATAAAATAAACTGGTTGATTGGTGATAATGATATCGCAACTACAGTTTAAATGAGCTGTAGTTAGAACATTTAACCCATTACCACACGTCAACAGTGTGGACTGGTCCAATTTTAAGTTTGTTCAAACGACAATTCTGAAATTGTGAAATCAAAAAAAAAAAAAAAAAAAAAACACCCTTGTTTTATTTAGTTAGAACACATTGTTGACAATGAAGATATTGTTTGTAACTAACGATCTCTTTATTTTCAACACTGTTTTCCAAAGCGTTCCTCTGGAGTTAAGAGTAAAAGAGAGTTTGTGTGGGAATGGGTTTGGTCGCCAATCCAACATAAATGCTTGAAATGAATGTCGGAATTCAAAGATCATTTCCAGTTCAAAATATTGCTATGATTGGTTAATCAATTTTTCCTCTGACATCGGCGATTCGTCAATTTAAACTTCAGAATCACAAGCTACACGGGACTTGGTTTTACCGTAATAGTGCTAAGATATTGCCTGTATTTGATCGACAAATGTAATAAGATACAGTAAAGCGTGTGTTAAGCGACAACTCAAGAGGAAAAAAGTGGTCGTAACCGTTATGACGTCACATTTGCAGGACATATTAGTTGCGTTTCAAATAAAAGCACTACAATCACACAACAAACGCCTGGGCCCACGACCAACTGATTTTTTTTATCTGAAGGACGGCAATCATTTCGAGATCAGATAGTAAAAAGACTTACTTCCCATCAGCAAGCCTTTTACCTTTTTAAAAAGTTACGGACCTGTCCAAATATAAAACCTTTGCAGACAAAAAATTAAAGTCAATTTTACTTGAAAATAAAATGATAATAATAAAAATAAATAAATAATAATAATAAATAACAACAACAACAACAAAAACCACACACAAAAAAGATTTAATAGGGTGGAAAAAAGTGTTGAAAAAGAAGTAATTGCTTGTGACAATAATGTTTTCTCAATGAATAAGAAAACAGGTACGTAAAAGCCAGGTATTGAACAGGAAAGAGCTAACCACATTGGTACCACAGTAATAACTTCTCAACAAGATCCCGCCAGAT
Source organism: Fragum fragum (assembly GCA_946902895.1). Classification (NCBI taxonomy): domain Eukaryota; kingdom Metazoa; phylum Mollusca; class Bivalvia; order Cardiida; family Cardiidae; genus Fragum; species Fragum fragum. The sequence goes on along the minus strand of OX336365.1, from coordinate 17,629,341 downwards.
GACCGGGTTGACCTTCAATTTTTATCCGCATGACGTCTGGAATGCTGCTGCTTTTCTTATCCTTATCCTCTGTAAGAACGTTGTTGGAAACGAAACAAATGACAATAGTTTACATTTTTTGTCATGTTTTTGTCCTATTTTTTTTACTCATTTTTCAACTTTAGTACATTTGAATTATTGTCTGCAATCTCTTTGATCTTGTTCTACTCAATAATTGTGTCGTCTGATAAAAGGCTGATCTATTCCCGCAAAACCCCTCTTTTGGAACACGCCTATAAAAAATCCCATGAAAATGTTCTGAAAAATGAATAAATTGTTTGTTACAAGTATTCCCTTCAGTTTCAACAATATGTCTAAAAAATATTTTAAAAATTTCAACACTTCGCATTTGTCTTCATTAACTTCTTTCAATTTGGACCAGTCTTAAAAGTTGTCTTCTGGTAAATAGTTAATGTTAACATTCAGGCAGTTTGACATAACTAAGGATTTCTTTGGACCAGTCTTAAAAGTTGTCTTCTGGTAAATAGTTAATGTTAACATTCAGGCAGTTTGACATAACTAAGGATTTCTTTGGACCAGTCTTAAAAGTTGTCTTCTGGTAAATAGTTATTGTTAACATTCAGGCAATTTGACATAACAAAGGATTTCAACCGTTTTCGTGTCCGCATTTTGGAGCACTCTCAAAATTAGAGTGTTTTGGAAACAATGTGGCAAAAGAAGAAATTGCTTGTTACAAGCAATTTCTTCATTTTCTACAATGTTTTCTACTCCAAACGACAAAGAATTATTAATTTTCACGAACTAAATGTCGTCTACAATTTCTTTCAATTTGGACCAGACTAAAATTGTGTTGTCTGGTAATAGATTAATGATTACATTCAGGCAATTTGACATAACTTAGAATTTTACTCATTTTCGTATCAAAAGGACATGATAATGAAATAGCCACCATGACTAGATCAGATACCAGAAACAGATTAACATCACAACAGAAAGTCGTTGCAGCATTAGTACCGCAGTAATTACTTCTCAACAAGATCCCGCATATTGACAGGATTGAAGTTTAATCTCTAACTACGTGACAGTAGGAAGGCTAAAGACTGTTTGTCCTTTCCCCAATGTAATTCTTTTCTAGCTCTATTTGACATTATTTAAACATCCAGCCGTTTCAGTGTCACGATGACAGAGTGAATTACCAGTCTTGGTGTCACTCTATATAAAAGGCCGAGGGTCACATGTTTACCAATATATTGGAGAAGAACTTGGCTTCAAATCTCAAGATCAAGGGTTCGAGCCCTTGGCCGACCATACCTATTAACAAACTAATTATCTTTCGGATGAAACGTTAAATCGAGACCCCGTGTGACAGTGCTGTATATACATCGAGTACGTTAAAGAACCAGGCGGGGCTGTAACAATTAAGTCCTGTATCCTTACACTATCCCCTGTACAACTAACCGACTTCTAGGGCCGTCGCTTATATGGGCAAGTGCTACGGTAGGGATGATGAATAATTGGAAAATACATATGGAATATTACAACAGTCTTTCTTTCTATCAGGCCGTATCTGTCGAGTAGCTTGTGAAGATACTATTTGACGAGACCGAAGGTATTCAAATATTCCATGACCCTCATTCAATGACGCTTTTTGACTCCCCTCAAGAGAAACCATTGAAAAACATTGTGTAAAATGAAGAAATTGGAACAAACAATTTCTTCATTTAATACATTTTTTTACTACACAAAAAGATGAAAAACTCTAAATTTTCACGAACTTTCGATCCTCGTCTACAGCTTCTTTCAATTTGGATCAGTCTAAAATTTGTTGAGAGAGAATGGTTTAAGAGTGAAATGTCCATAATTATGAATAAAATTAAAATTAAAATTGAGCACTTGTAAAACCAAGTAATTTCATGAGTATTAATTGCCGAGTTCGGTTAGCTTAGTCTTTAACGAGCTGTACTCTCAATCCTGAGGTCGTAAGTTCGAGCCTCGGATCGGCCGCAAACATTCTTTCCATTATTTGACAAAAGTCATCGCGACAAACGTCATATAATTGGCGAATAAGTAGTGCGCCTAAGTGGGATGAGCAGATCGTGGCTCGGATCGACTGGTGTGGTTGTACTGGTGTTCCAACTGGAAGCCATGCATGGTTAGGTGCACCAGTCGCCATGATATAAAAAAAAAAAAAAAAAAAAAAAAAAAAAAAAAAACACTGCTTAGAAAACAATATCTAATGGAGGAGAATTATGCTTACCAAAAAAGTGTAGAGGGACTGGTGTATTCTTTTAAGACATGGAGAGAATATAATTTGTTTTCGTGGAGGTATGAACCGAAAAAACTAATCACACTGAATGAATACGCGAACTTTATTTCATATAGTATAATAGCATCGAGCGAAAAAAGCGAAAACTTTACAAATTTTGATAATAATCGGTATGGAACTAATTTTTGGCGGAAGCATACAAAATGGCTGCGTGCTCAAAATTTTGCTCATGGAGGTATGGATATATTTTTTTCGATCGCCCATTTTGACAGACGAAACTGAAAATTAGATTACTACTATCTGGTTACTCAATCAATTCCTCTGTAAACGATTGAAGGTGAAATTGCCGAAGAAGACAACCAAAATATTTGCGGGGAGGCGATTAAAGATTCATCAAGATGAATGTTACGGTCCCCCGTAACGACGGCGCGTGCCAGCGCGAGTCAGCGCGTGACCAACTTCACTGGTGAGAGATAGGGATCTATTGTGATTAAATGTTCCGTGGGGGAAATCAATCACTCGTTATTATACACCCGCTCATCTTTTTGTCAAAGATTTAACCTTTTATGTTCGACAGATCTTACACTTTGCTACCAGAGAATATGAAACATCGTTTTTAGCTCGTTTTGAGATTCGGCTGTGTCGGGGTTTAACACATTACCAAACAGCGAAATTTTAGACTGGTCCAAATTGACATCAGTTGCAGACGACAATTTAAAGTTTAGGAAATTTTGGATTAATTCTTTAAAATTTTGGGGTAGAAAAACATTGTGTATAATGAAGAAATTGCTTGTAACAAGCAATTTCTTCATTTTCCACAATGTTTTCCAAAGTTTTTTTCTTGGGGGCGTCTAAAAACGTCATTGCGTGGGAATGGGTTAAAGCCGCTTTTGAAAATCTTTCGGTGGTCACTTTTATATGTGTTTTCTATGTATCACCAGTGATATGTGGGTCTCTGATGTCTTGCCCAAGGATATAGCAATGTGAACAGGGGGGGGGGGGGGGGGGGATAGGGATTTAACTCACTCCAAAACAATCCCGCTTTTTCGCGCACCCCAAGAATAAAACTGGAAAACTATGTGGAATATGAACCTCAATGTCTTCTGGCGTAAAAAATAAAGATTTTTAAATTTCCATCAACTTGAAGTTGTTGCCTGCATGAATAGTACTTGCCATTTTTCATGGCATCCGTTGACAGATTTTTTTTTGGGGCAAATGCAAAGACATTTATAACATTTCAATATCAAACAATTTTAAATAAGTCGATCTGTAATTCATATAGCAAAAGACCACACACATAAAGCACCCCTGTGTAGTAGCCAGTTGCTGCATGTGGCATAATTAGAAGACTGTTTATTAGTTATCTTTAGTCACGTATATCGCAATATGCGTGTGAACATCACGCGTTGTGACAAAACCGATCAAAATTGAAATTTGCTGAAATCCTATTGATAATGTAATCAAGCCATTTGCATTGGCCCAGTTATAGGTTCGAGGTCTGTTGTTTTGGCCCAAGACTGAAGACTCACTTGGTTAATGAGATTATTTTATTCAATACTTGACCTGATGGTTTACTTATCCGCCCTTAAATAGATAAATGAACAGATAAACATAAATATACCCATATTAACGCAATGTGAAAATTACGTCATGATGTCATTTTCAAATGGCGTTATAATGTTTCGCGTCATTATTTGGAGTTATTAAAGGAACGTGCTGTCACATGGCCCAGTTTGTGACCAATCAAATTAATTGGTTTCTGTATTAATCGAAGGTCAACTATATTGAGGCCGGAGCACCTGGCCATGGATTCCTAGTTTTTCTCATAATAGTGCTACCACTATATCCTTTCCGAGCCTCAAGCTGCCCATCTCACCTAGGTTTACGATAATCCACCAGTTGGTGGGAGACAAATGTCTGAAAGAATATTTGCCGTGATAGGGATTCGAGCCCATCGACCCCCGAGGCTCGTGATTGAGAGTCCGACGCGCTACAGACCGACACACTGGCCTGTATAATAACATTTGTGCCTGGGTGAAGCATAATAGCACCTTAGGACTGTTATTTAACCCTTTCCTGTTTTTGGACATTTTAGACTGGTCCAAATTGAAAGAGGTTGCAAATGACAATGAAAATTTGATGCATTTGAAATGAAACCACCCTATGTGGTAGAAAATATTGTGGAAATAGAAGAAATTGCTTGTAACAAGCAATTTCTTCTTTTTCCACAATGTTTTCTCAGACATAAAAATCACAGCCACGTAAAATCCCGTATTTATACGGGAAAGGGTTAAACATATCTTGTTGATGGGCATACCACATGCATTATACATCACCTATTGGTTTGTCGAGAAAGGATTTCTTTTCTTGTTTCTGTTTAAAGTAATACGTGACTAGGTTGAGGCTAAGTGTGACCCAATGGACATTTTTCTAAATACTCTAATAGATGGCAACAAGGTGATTCCATGGCAAAATATAAAATCTTCATACCTAAGCATTTGTCAGGATTTTTTTTAAAGATTTCATTCGTTGTTTTTATATAGAAGAGGATTTATCTTGATGGATCCCAAATAGGACCAAGAGGGCACTCTTTTTGTAGAAGGCCACAAGGTCATTCCATGTGCAAAATATCAAACCTCTATGCCTTGTTGGTGGTCAGGAAATATTATTGTAATAAATACTATCGTTTTTGACGATTTCTTTCTTCATTTCTATGTAACAAGGGTATACTATGGTTTTGTCCGAATGAGTCCCAAAGGGCATTCTATAAACAATTTTGAAGAGTATCTACAGCTGAGGCTACAGGTAAAGTATCGAACTGTTTTACCCTCCGGCTCATCCGGAGAACATAATTAAGTTTCGTTTTTTGCTCTATACAAAATAGGATGTGCCCGGGCGGTGCTCAATGAGACCCCAGGAGCATTATTTTAACAGCTTTTGAGGGGTCATCAGATGATGTCTCTTGCAAAATATCAAACATCCATGCCTCGTTGTTGGTTAGGAGAATATCTCAAATACCCCATTCTTTATTTCTGTGTAAAATAGGTTACACCCGGGCAAAGCACAAATGGCAACGAAGGGACATAACTTCAATTGCTTTTGAAAGGGGAATATCAGATGATACCACATGTCAAATATCTAACCTATATGTCTTATTGGTGCTCAGGGGAAGAGTTTTAAAGGTTTCTTTCTTTATTTCCATGCAAATAGGTTGTGTTTTGGCAAAGCCTATATCAAAACCCAAGGGACATTCTTTAATAACCTTTTTGGGGACCATCAGGTGATGCTATACGAGCAAAAATATCAGATTTCGGTGTCTTGTTGATTGTCTGGAGAAGAATTTTAAAGATTTCCCCATCGTCTATATAAAATGGCTTCAAACTTCTGTTGCCATGACGATCAGGGTTTTGATAGAATTCAATTTTTTTCAACAGATTTAGAAGAGCATCTCTCAAGGAGCGTCCCTGCCAAGTTTCATCCTTAGTAGCGAAGTAGTTTAAGACAAGAAGATTTTTTTAAAAGAAATTGTGGACAGACGGACGATGGACAACGGACGACAGAGGGACGGATGGCGGACGCAAAAGCTCACCTTGAGCACATAGTGAGCTAACAAAAGGTAAAGAGAGTAAGTGTTTGTTTCGGCGTTTTCATTGAGTTAAAACAACAACAATAACAACAACAACAACAAAAAAAAAAAAACAGAACAAGATGTAATCAAGATGGCGACTTGAACATGTAAGACCCAATTCTAAACACAGCAAAAAGGTTGTTAAACTTTGACCAATGGCGGAGGTCATAGTTCACTTTTGGTCTACATGAATGATTTGATTCATCAATAGATTCTTTGATTGACACGCGATACGTCAGTTAATACTATAGCAAACATCGGACTTTCAAACATTGGCAAGCTTGACGAAATTGTACTAAAAGCCCATTCAAATACAGTCTCGAATTTTTACGCACTCCAAGAAAAGCTTTGGAAAACATTGTGGACGATGAAGAAACTGTTTTGGAGTTGCGTTTTCTGATTTTGGATGATTTTCGGTATCTAGGATCGCCAACCCACATAAACCCATTATTCATTTTGAAAAACATACTGTACTTGAATTGTACTCTTTGTGCATCCCCCCCCCCCCCGAGATCAGATGTTTTACAAATTACCTTAAGAGATTCTGTTCGTTTTCTAGCTTTTATAATTCTTTATAATTCGACAGAAGTATTGAAAGAAACAACGGTAGACATTAGATATACAAGTTTGTTTGAAATCTCTATCGGAAAAAAAATATATAAAGGAAGTTGTTATAATTTAACTTAATTTCATAGAAATCTGTGTATGTTTAAATACTCAATTCCAATTATTTAACCCCATTAACGAATCTCTGGTCACAACCTAGCGCCGTCATAGCGCAGTTGGTAGCGCGTCGGACTGTCAATCTAGAGGTCCCGGGTTCGATCCCCGACGGCGGCACTCATCCTTTCCGACTATTTGTCTCTCATCAATGGGTCGATAATCGTAGACCTATGTGGGATAGGAGCTAGGAAAGCTGGAGGCTAGGAAAGGGTGTAATGGTAGTACTGGTGTGAGAAATACCAGGATTCCATTGTAAGTGCTCCAGCCGCCGCGATATAACTGAAAGATTGTTGAAGCGGCATAAAACCCCATTCAAACAAACAAAAACTTATCAAACAGGACGTTCCATCTAGATATCCAACACCATTCTTTTACAAAATGTATGGCCAGTTACATGCAACTAAAAAGAAAAATGCTTGGTTGGCAACCTAAAGGTCGTAATAACGGCGATGGAGCATTCGGAATAATCTTTCGGCCGATCTACGGGAATGACCGAGAGTGTTCCGATTGGGCGATGGAGTTAAAGTGTCTCTTCCGGTCTAATCGAAAGATTTGATTTGCTGATTTTTTTATTGACTGTCGCGATCCGTTAATTAAGATATTCAGGTAGTCAATTTGGGCTCTTCGAAAAATATACCCCCCCCCCCCCTCTTCCTATAAAAGAATTAAAAATGTTATTCTTCTATTTTCGATTGTTCTGTAATAACTACATTTTAGGAAAAAAAACAACAACATTCTTTCAACAACTCCGACCTCCAGGAAAACGTTTGGAAAACGAAGAAAATACTTGCTACAAACCATTTCTTTACTTCCATATTTTTTAACCAAGAAATGCAGAGATATTCATTTGCAAAAAAAAAAAAAAAAAAAATTGTCTGCAACTTTTTTTGCAAAGCAAGGTAAAAAACACGTAGTCTTATAATGTGTTAAATAAAATTCAAAACAACAAATAGTTAAAAAACAAACAAAAATGAAAAGAAAAAAACACAACGAAAGAAAAAAAAAAATCGTCACGAAGCGCGCGTTGGTTTGTTAAAAAAAGGTAAAGGGTGTTTTATAGTAAAATTATTATTCATTGCAGTTTTCTTTTCACGCTGGAGTAAACACATAGCGTCTTAAATCTGGTGGCTTTTCGCCAAAATTTTATGTCACAACTTTCATTTAAAAAGAAAAGCAACAAAACAAATACAAAAAATCCAATAGCTTAAAAACGCATCGGTTAATAGCAAAGGGCATGACTACCTTATATTCGCTTTACATACTTGAAGTGTAAAATGGAATAAATAGAAAGAGTAAATAAATGAAGGAAGAAATAAATAAATGAATGAAAAACAGAAAGATTAATAAATACATAACTAAATAAAATAAAAATAACGTTTGCATAATATTCAGTATAAGATATTAAGATGGGCAGATTTTGATTCAAAAATTTGCCCTTTGTTGCGGATACTTATTTGAATCGTCTAATAGAGGTATAAGGTTTCAATAAGAGAGGGGAGAGACAGGTGGGAGATTGATGGATAGATAGTTAGATAGATGGATAGATAGATAGATAGAAAGATAGATACATAGATAGATAGATAGATAGATAGAGAGAGAGAGAGAGAGAAAGAAAGAGAGAGAGAGGGGGAGGAGGGGGGAGAGAGGGAAAGAGAGAAAGAGAGAGAAAAAAGAGAGAAAGAGAGAGATAGAGTGGGAGACAGAAAGATAGACAGAGAGAGAAAGAGACACAGAGACAAAGTGACAAAGGAAGAAGGAGAAAGAAAGAAGTAAAGGGTTCGTAAAGGGAAAAGTGTTAGTTTACCCCCCTGTTTTCGGGTGTCAATAATTCGGCAATTTGCGTGGCGTCGATGATAGCCGATGATAGCCGATAATCTTTACTGCCAAAGATCTCACGGTTCAGTATTTGTGATTTTCTGGCAACATCAACAATAAATAATCATCAGGATTAATTAAGTACTTGTTTTTCGGAGTTAATTGTTTGGTCAATATTTTGTCAATTACGGTTCTCTAAATAGTTTCAAAACGTCCAATGATTGCAATGCGACCTTTTATCCCGAAGGTGGTTATCCAGAAAACACGAAAAGTTTCACCCTGGTCAGACCACGCGGTTTTTAAAAGCCGAAATAATTCGCTTTCGGGAGATTTGTGAATATTTATTGGTCATTCTACCTCACTTTATACTTATTTTTGACATGCAGGTCCTAATTGACCTGAATTTTCTGGATCGAGTTTTTCTCCCTCTCGAATTCTTTAGTCCAGAAAAAAAATCCCGGTTGACTCTTTGCATGTGACAGGTAAATAAATCTTAAGCATTAATTTGCTGATTTTTAACCTACTACCAGACGACAACAATTTAGATTGGTCCAAATTGAAAAGAGTTGCAGACGAATATTTTAAGTTTATGTGAATTTTTTTCAATTTCCTGTGTAAAAAGCATTGCGTAAATGAAGAAATTTGCATGTTACAAGCATTTTCTGTCATTTTACACTATGCTTTCCCTACTGCTTATCCTTAGGGACATTCAAAATTGTCTTTTTGTGAGAATGGGTTTACGAAAACACGAAACAAGTGTTAAATACTTCTAGTATTTTTTCAAGATTTTACCCTTGTCTTCAAGGGTTTAGACTAAGATCAGACTGCTTATATATGTGCAAAAGCAGGAACATTCCAGGTTCAGTATAATAAGGATTGATTAGCCATAAGTTGCAATTTGATCCATTTGTCATGCTATGACAAAGCAATTGTGTACCGAATGAACATTCATCGATTTGTCGACTTCGCCAGAATATTTGATAAACAATTGAATAAAGAATCGTTTATTTATTAATAAACGAATTGTTCAACATTATTAATAAATAACAAAATGTCATCAACTTGGAGAAAATCATTGTTTCCCTTTTATTTATTATCAAAATTATTTATCGATTGCTATGCTAGTATTTCGTGTGACTAATAGCTTTTCATACCTGAAATTTAATTCGCCGAAATTATATTGCCCTGTGAGATAAAGTTTTTTACACTATACTTATAAATACCATTACTATTGTCATGAGAATTACTTTATTATCATCAACAGCAACAGGTTATATACAAAATTGTATTGGATTCGAGCCGCATAGGAAAATTCGGATATTTCATAACGGTTTGGTGAAATTCAAAATTTTCCTGCGCGAAAAGACTTCAATGCATGGTTTTGTATTATATTATGTATTACATATCAACGAATTTTAGAAGCTTATATGTTATTCTCCGTGCGAGATCAATTAACCGGGGGAAACGACGTCATATAACAATTTCTTTACCAATTCAGAACATATCCGATACGATTTTTTTACTTTACCATACGATAGCGAAACTTGATTGAGCTGGGGAAGAAACTTTCCACATTTCAAGAAACGGAATGTCGAGGGGAATATCAAATATCTCAGCGAGAATTCAATACATGTTTTTATCTCTAACGTAACTACACATTGCATTTATTATTTACCTATACTTTATATATATATATAAAAGACCAACAGTATTTCTACCTGTATTTTTAATCTTCTGTACCATTCTGATTACATTCTGACGTCATCCACAGAATCCGTCATCTTAGACTACATTTTATGTAACAGATTTTATCGTACTCGTACGATTTTGCCTATGGTTTGCCTATGTAGAATTTATATACCTTATTAGAAATATCGATAGGTATATAATAAAAAAACATAACTTGCTCTAGACCTATAGGTATAAAATTTACTGCAAAATGATAAGTGGATAGACAAGAAGAGGCTGTAAAACAGAGGTTATTATCTACTCCAAACATTTGGTTTAACCCATTCCCACTCAATCCCTCCTTTTTACACCCCTCAACGAAAAAGCTTTGGAAAACATTGTGGAAAATGAAGAAATTGCTTGGATCAAGCAATTTCTTCATTATCCACAATGTTTTCTATCCAAAAATACGAAAAATTTAAAATTCCATCAACTTGAAATTGTCGTCTGCAGCTCCTGTCAATTTGGACCGGTCTAAAATTCCACTGTGTTGGAATGGGTCAATTTATTCCTACACGTTCTCACCTTTTTAAGCCCCACAATATGAAAGCTTTGGAAAAAAAAGATGAAATTGCTTGTAAATAGCAATATCATCTTTTCCCACAATGTTCTCTACCCTAAAAGATAAAATTATTCAATACTTATAATTGCCGTATTCAAATTCTTAGAATTGAGACCAGTCTGTTTTTTTTATTAAAATTATTTATTTATGTATTTATTTTTTCGTCTGGTAATTTGTTAAAGTTTTAGAGAATTTCAACCATGGTGGGGTGTAGAAAGGGTAAACTAATTTCGCTGTTCGATCACGGGTGACGAGACGAGCTGCTGACTTCTGATTGGATAAACGGGCTGCTGGGTAAAGTCGGTTATACCCTATTGGTTAACGTAAAAATCACCCACCCATGAATATTAGTGATATTATTATAACGGTGCTAACTTTCAGTTGCAATATTTCAAATGTCATTTATGAAAGGAGAAGGTGTTTTAAGGGGATTTGCACGATGCAGAAAGAAGATAAAATTCCACGGGTAGTTTAACAGAGTTTCGTTTTTCAAGCCGTGAATAACTCCATGTATTAAATTCACGCTGGGAAGACTTGGCAGTTTTCTTGCCTTTTCAGAAAGAAATATCAATGTAACATAATATGGATTTGAATAAGTTTCTGTGAAACATAAAAAGAGAGTGTTTTAACTTTTGTCGAGGGGATTAAATTCATTTGCGGTTACAGTATAATGGAATGTGGTACAAACATCTGCTCTTTGGCGTTTAGCGCGGAAAACATACTGCCGGTGCCTGAAGTACCGCGGGAACCCCAGGTGACGGTGCGACGACCTCGATGTCTTTCCAGCATCAGTGACTATGACGACACCGAATCTCTGTGCTCTTTTTCACTTTCTGACAGTGATAATAAATCTGTGTTCACTCCGGACACGCCCATTACACCAGGCTCGAAGGACACGTCTCATTTTACCTTCACAGACATTGAAAAGTTATATAGAGCGTCATCTGTGACGTCAAAATCGGCGCGTGACGTCGCGTTACAGAAAAGAACTTTACCGTCACGACGACGTCGCCAGGATCCACCGAGTAAAGATACGTTAAAGAAGAGACGAATAGCGGCGAATGCACGCGAAAGACGCCGGATGGAGAGTTTGAACGTTGCCTTTGATAAACTAAGAGCCGTGATACCGTCATTTGGTGACGACACAAAATTGTCAAAGTACGAAACTCTTCAGATGGCACAGACTTATATATCTGCCTTACGAGATCTTCTCTAGTGTTAAGTTTGATCATTTGTCCGGAATCCGATAATCCGGAAATCTCTTCATCTTCATCTCTTTCCAACACAATTGTTTTTTTTTTTTTTTGTTTTTTGTTTTTTGTTTGTTTTTGGCGCCCCCAAGAAACAATGGCATTGGAAAACACTGTGGAAAATGAAGAAATTGCTTGTGACAAGCAATTATGTTGTATACCCCAAGAGTTAATGATAAAATGAAAGAAAGAAATATATCCCAAATACCATCAACTAAAATTTGTCGTCTGAAACATCTTTGAATTTGTACCACTCTAAAATTATGTCGTCTGGGTTATGACAGATAACATTCCGCACAATCGAGATGAAGAATATAACTCGGAATAAGGCCTGCAAGTGTGCTTTCTATTTTCTTTTTTTTTTGTTGTTGATCTTTTGACCTATTAATCCCTACCTAAATTTCCCTCATCTAAGAAAAAATGTCACAGAAAACATTGTAGAAAAATGAGAAATTGATAGTTCCATGGCATTTCTTCTTTTTGCATAATATTTTCTAGTCCACTCAGCATTTCACTTTTAATACACTTTGAACTGTCATCTGCAACTCCTTTCAAATTGAATCAGTCCTAATTTTGTCGTCTACTGATGGGTTAATTTATTCTAAACTCAATTATACATAAAAAGGCAATCAATGAAAGGCGAACTTCGACGAGTATCAATCAAGGTAATCGTGCGAGAAATGTACAGGCTGGTCTGACAAAAACTATTTTATGTGATCCCTCATATCGCGCTGTGTTTCGGCGTCCTAAAACACGTAATAAAAGCTGTTAAGTTTTAGTTACGAGTTTTTGGTCACCGAATTCGCGATATACAAGTTTGATGAAAATCTAGCTTTTAACGCAATAATTTTTTCTCATTGATTGTATGTTTGACTCTAATGTTTGTCTCAGATTTGACTGACTGTAAATTTTCACGTTGTTATAATTTAATTGTTAGTTTCGTCTATCAAAAACGAGCGATCTGATTGGTCGAAAAATTTAATTCATACCTCCATGAACAAAGTTTGGGTACGCAGCCATTTTGAATGCTTCCGCACAAAATAGTTCACTTCAAAAAGGTATCAAAATTTGTTAAGTTGTTGCATTTTTCGCTCGATGCTATTAAATTATAAGAAATGAAGAGAATAGTTTTTTGTTTTCATGGAGGTATGAACCGAAAAACCTAATCACAAAATGTATGAATCCGCTTCGCGTATTCATACAGTGTGATTAGTTTTTTCGGTTCATACCTCCATGAAAACAAAAAATATTCTCTTCATCTCTTAAAACAATTATAAAAACGGTCACGTCAGTTTTACGTTTGCATTAAGCCTTTCTCGTTTAATTCCTAGTTTTTACATCCCTGTGATTTTATAATTGAGAAAACATTGTAGAAAAAAAGGAATTGCTTGTAACAAGCAATTTCTTCTTTACTACAATATATTCTTCCCTACTGAATGATTATTTTTCAAATTAAATCCACTTTTAATTGTTGTCTGCAAAACCTATTAATTTGGACGGGTCATAACTTTGTTAAATGAACGAACTAACGTTACTATCACAGATTCTAAGACATTATGTAGGCTGCAAATTACTTTTTTTACCTCATTCCCAGACGGCAAAATTTTAGACTGGTCTAAATTGTAAGGAGTTGCAGACGGCAATTTAAAGATTATGAATTTTTAGATTTTTTTTAACTCGCTGGGTTTAAATCATTGTGGAAATTTATGTACAAAATAAGTTGTAACTTTGTCATCTTTTTAGAGCATGATCCTTTTTTTTGTGAATCGGAATTTGAAAAAATGAAATGATAATGATAATATTAATGATGATTTCTAATCAGTCGGGCAGTTGTTTTTACTACCAAAAAGACATCATCTTGTTCAGCTTACACAAAATTTGAAATGTACTCTGATACTCCTTTGAAATCGGACCAGTTCAATATTTTGTCAGGGTGTCACAGTTCTGAATCAAGAATCGTAAGGTATAATATCTTTTTTCGTTTTACTCTTTCATGAATATTCTTTCCCTCCTACTATTTATTCTCTCTTGATCGATTCCGCCTTCTTTTGTTCTCTTCTATAAATGTATTTCTTTGGGCGACGGAAACTCTAGAAGAAGGATTGCAGCTGTCAATCGAAGAACCAATCAACCAATCAAATCATTCATTTAGATCGGAAGTGAACTTTGAACTCCAACATTGGCTGACATTTATGCGAAACATTTTTTGTTTGTTTTTGGACTTAAACATCGTAACTACAGCTCTTTGAAGCTGTAGTAACAAAGTTTAGGTCGACAACCATTCATTTCATTTTCGTTTCATATTATTAGCGATAAATTAGACAATATAACGGTATAAATTACATCGAAGTGGGCGTGGCCGGTGAACCGTCAATTAAGATGTAGTTAAGATATTTTGGTCGCCTCCAAGCGTTTCTTCCTCGCTCTTTTCCGCCCGTCTGTCTGAAAGTCTGAGTGTAGCTATCTAAATTATATTTTCGTCTTTGAAGGAAGAAAATTCAAGTAATTTCTTCATTTTCGAAAGTTTTTTTTCTTTGGGGTCGTAATGGGCAGGATTTTGTGGGGATGGATTAACAATTTAATTTTTGTCATTCTCGATGTGTCTATTTTTACGTTTGCCACTTGTGTTCAGTTATTTGCAAATTACGAATGGCCACCCTCTTCAAAGGTCCCATTCGTATAATAGTTTATGACAAAATGTGTTCTTCTGTTGGAACTATTTACCGTGTTCCAATAACCATTCAAGACATACGAGATCAATCATGCGAAAAGGAACCATACAGAAAACAGTTAGTTGAAAAAGAAACAACCTCAATAGCCATATGGTAAAAGTACTTGACTCTTGATCTAAGGTCACAGGTTCGATTTCTAACCGGGTATGATCATGGGCGAGACACTTAGTAACAATCCCCAGTCTACCCAAATTAGGTAACAGTGGGTTTAAGCCACTGTCTCTCTTTCATAGACGTGGAAATTTCTGGATTGTGAGCCTTCGAGAGCGACACTATAAACTTAAAGCTTTCGTCGCCATCGAAGTTTAAATAAAAAGGTATAAAGTAAACTTAAAACAATCAAGGTATAACACATTGAGGGCAAACGATACAATTAGAACTGCCAAAAATGGCGGAAGTTTCGACCCTGGTCAGTCTGGTGTGCCCATGCAGTCTTATCAGGAACTACTTTATTCTCATTTCCAAGATGATTCCTTTTCAAATGGGGGGGGGGGGGTTAAAAATGTTTATTCAAAGAATTGGTATTAACCCATTACCAGACTGCAAAATTTTAGACTTGTCCAAATTGAAAGAATTTACAGAAGACAATTTGAAATTGAATGATTTTTAAAAAAATCAATTTTATGGATAGAAAACATCGTGGAAAATGAAGAAATTGCTTGTTCCAAGCAATTTCTTCATTTTACACAATGTTTTCCGAATTAGTGTTTCTCTAGGGGCGTCAAAAAGTGTCATTATGTGGGAATGGGTTAAGACGCCAGTTTTACAATGTGCTAATTTTGCTCAACATTTTATACTGATTATGTGTACATATATTTTATACAACAAATTACAATAGAATCATGAAATAGATAAATTTTTGTGTTCATCAAGATAATTCTAGGGTTCCTGCAGAGTTGCTATCCCAATGTCGGATCGTTGGCTCCGCCCATTGAGCTCCAACAGGAAGTTACACTTCGAAATTGATCGATGTTGTTTTGTTTGATGTCGGTAGCATGTAACTGGCTACCTAAATTTCGTAACCACGGCTTAAATAAGCTGTAGTTATGCAGTTTAAGTCACCAAACCACTCACATAAACGCCTCGCATAAATGTTGACCAATGCGCGAGTTCAAAGGTCACTTCCGATCTATACGAATGATTCCATTGGGCGATCGATTCTTTGTTTTAGAAAATAAACATTAGACCGGAATTGAAATTTGAACTCAGACATTGCCTTTAGTCAAGCTTTTTTGTTGGTATCAAACTGGAGTTATCAAGTTTAGCTTGTTTGTTTGAATGGGGTTTTACGCCGCTTTCAACAATCTTTCAGTTATATCGCGGCGGCTGGAGCACCTAACAATGGAATCATGGTATTTCATTCACCAGTACTACCATTACGTCCTTTCCTAGCCTCCAGCTGCTTTCCCACATAGGTCTACGATTAACGACCCATTGGTGAGAGACAAATAGTCGGAAAGGATGAGTGCCGCCGTCGGGGATCGAACCCGGGACCTGTAGATTGACAGTCTGACGCGCTACCAACTGCGCTATGACGGCGGCTACGAAGTTTAGGCCGTCCATCAAAGATATACTTTTGATCTTAGTCCCCATTCGTAAAAGTCATTTGATATTTTAGTCGAACTGACTCGCAGGAGGTCTGTGGACTAGGCTATCGTAAGTTAACCCAGTACAAGACGACAAAATTCTAGACCGGTCCATATTGAAAGGAGTTGCAGACGACAATTTAGGGTTTATATAATTTTAGATTTTTTTTCAACTTTCTTGGTAGAAAACATTGTGTAAAATGAGGAAATTGCTTGTTACAAGCAATTTCTTCATTTTACACAAAATTTTCCAAATTGTTTTTCTTGAGGGGCGTCCAAAAGCGTCATTGTGTGGGAATGGGTTAAAACATATGTAACGACATAGACAAGCTATCTTGTCTGGGATTGTTGTAATTGTCTCCCCCAGCGATCAGTCGACCAATTGACCAATTGCGTCCGTCAATCAGGGAATCAAGCGACCAATCAAATAATTCATTCAGCCCGGACCTGAGTTTTCAACTCCAAACATTGGCCGCCATTTTTGTTAACCTCTTTTGTTGGTTTTGAGACTTAAACGTCGAAACTACAGCTTGAATAAGCTGTAGTTACGACGTTTTAGTGGCCAACCAACTATTTTACCTTTTTGTTACATGCTGCTGTCAATATTTTTTGATAAATAACGCCGTTAAAAATCGAAGCGGCAATTCCTGTCGGAGAAGATGGGCGTGGCCAACGAAGTAAGTGGGCGGGGCCAAGAGATTGGTCAATTCATATCCACCGCCAGCGTTGACTGCCCTTTGAGGGGATCCGGCGATGCAATAGAAAGTATTGATGTGTTTTCTCCCCTTTTCTGGTGCGGATAAAAACAATGGTGTACGGGAACGGAGATGCACTTTAAACATTTTTTTAGTATTGCGACTCAAACGCTTTAACTACGACTTATTTAACTGTAGTTACGACGTTTAGGTTGCAAACTAAATATTTTCTTCCCTGAAAACATATTTTACAAAATATTTGTTACCTCAGTCGAAATGAAATGTCGGGGGTCAGTGACTGCGGCCAGTTTTATCTTCGACCCATTCCAAATCTCCGCTTTTGACAACCTCCTTACAGAAAAAAAGGATGGGAAGTAATTCTGAAAGTAAAGAAATTGCTTGTTATAAGCAATTTAGTCATTTTCCACAATGTTTTATACTCAAATGCTAATTTTAAAATCTCATCAACTTAAAGTTGTTGACTGTTATTTCTTTAAATATAACCAAATCTAAAGTTTCGTTTTATGGTAATGGGTTAAGACAAAATGTCGTAAAGAGTAAGTGACAAAGCCTGACTACAAACCATATAGCGTCAACGCCAGACTTCGTGAAATGCACACAGCTTTAAAATTTATTACAAGCCACCAAGCGTCAGCGTCAGACTATGCGTCAAGGCTAGACTTTATGAAATTCATTTGAAACCATATAGCGCTAAGGCCAAAATTTATGAAATACAGCTTTAGAATTTACTACAAGCCATATAGCGTCAAAGTCAGACTTCGTTTATTACATACATCTTAAAATTTCATTACAAGCCATATAGTGCCAACGCAAGACTTTATGAAATTCCGCTTTGAAAATTACTTCAAGCCATAAAGCGTCCACGTCAGACTTCGTGAAATTTAGATTTTATATTTACTACGAGCAATAAAGCCTTGTTAATACCCGTTTTGTATTAAAAATCGTTTTATAATAATTTAATACGAAATGAGTCGGGAGAACATTATAACATTTCGGGTAGATAGATACAACCCGAAATGAAATAAAGCCTAAATTGTAATAAACCCCTTTTTTTTGTTGCACTTAAAAACAAAAGTCTATCGATCTTCACATGCATGGTCATGTTCAAAGCCTATGGATTGTTCTTCACAGTTATAAAATTAGTCATCCCCGAACATGGAAATTTATTGTTCAAATGAACTGATCATGTTATTTAAGTAGAACAAATGATTTTTTTTTTATAAAAGCAAGCAAGTCGAAATGACTTATCAAAATCTAGATTGTCAGTTATAACTCTTTTTTTACTAATGAATTATTACAAAACGATTTGGGAAAACTTCATTACAGTTCGGGTAAGCCGATAAAACCCATTTTGTAGTAAAATCCCGAACCAGAAATATTCTGTGTGAAATAAAAAGAGAAACATTGTTAATAGTTCAATGATTGGTCAAGCTCGACGCCCGAATTACATACACCAAACTTTCAAAAGCTCTATAGTTGATTTTAAAGTTTTTGCCTCCCTAAATATGACATTGAAAAATACCTTTGACCTTGGCAGGCGACCTTGAACTTTAAAAACCCAATACAAGGAATACACGAATGAAACAGGAAGCCAAACATACATTAACCCTTAACAAAACTCTAGACTTGTCCATATTGAAAGAGGTTGCAGACGACAAATCAAATTGCGATTTAACAGACAGCCCCGGCAGCGGCATATATTCTTTCCGACCTTTGTCTCTCACCAATGAATGGATAATCGTAAACCTAAGTGGGGTAGCAGCTGGAGGCTAGGAAAGGATGTAGTGGTAGTACTGGTGTGAGAAATACCAGGAATCACTTGTTAGGTGCTCCAGCCGCCACGATATGACTGAAATACTGCTAAAAGCGGCCTTAATCCCTATTCAATCAATCAATCTAACAGACAAATGGCCAGCTTGTAGGGAAGATAACATTGTGAAATTTGAAGAAATTGCTTGCGACAAGTAATTTCTTCTTTTCCAACAATGTATTCCCCTTCATAAAGTTTCCATAAGTGATGGCTAATTTTACAGTATTTTTAACAGGAAAACAAACAAGACGAAACTACAAACCCAAATAATTCGATGTTGGATTCGGGAGGGGAAAAAAAAGGACCAAGGATGACGTTTCAAAATTTTCTTTCTATACTGAAATTCGAATAGCGGTGCATTCTGCATATTTAACAACTGTTCGAAAATTACGTAATTTGATGCTAATTTGTTTCACCTAACCCCGTTTAGGAGACCATATAATGGAAGCGTTATTATTCGCTTTCTCATATTTCGAATTTATGGTGCTTTATTCTTGCAATTCCTTTTCTAATCTTAATCTTTTTTTCGAACTAATCCCGAAAAAATTTACTCTGGAATGTCGCTTATATGAAAATCAGATTGAAAGAACAGTAGCATTTTGATTATAATTCACTATCTTTATTGATTCCTGTTATGTTAGTGATTTTAGACAAAATCATGTTTTTCGCTAAAATCAATCGTATTTTAATTTCGATTCAAATCCATTTGGAGAGTGTATACTCTTTTAACTTTTGAATTTCGTAGCTAAAATAAGAGAAAGCTGAAATCGGTTTGACAGTCGCACAATCTGGCCTTTTATAATATTAATTGTTACGAGTTAAGGATCAAGGCCTATTTTAATTAAAATCACGCATCGTTATGGGCATTATCGTGATTACATCAATGTCAGGTTGCAATTGCACATGTATGACGTCAATGTGACTGGCGAAATCACGTGATTGCGCAATAATTGCTTTTTCTAGTTATTGTTAGGACTAATTTTTATGCAAATTTATTTAGCTGCTGCACTGCCTTGCAAAAATTGTTGTTGAACTCGACCTTTGTGCCATAAATCAGTGATATATAATTTAATTTTTAGTTTCGTCTATCAGGAACGGGCGATCTAATTGGTCGAAAAAAAAAATATTCATAACTCCATGAACAAAATTTTGAGCACACGGCGATTTTGAAAGCTTCCGCGCAAAATAGTTCCATACAAAAAGGTATCAAAAATTGTAAAGTTTTTGCTTTTTTCGCTCGATACTATTAAATTATAAGAAATGGAGAGAATCTATTTGTTTTCATGGAGTTATGAACCGAAAAACCTAATCACACTTATGTATGAATCTGCTTCGCGTCTTCATACAGTGTGATTAGGTTTTTCGGTTCATACCTCCATGAAAACAAAAAAATATTCTCTTCATCTCTTAAATATTCAACCCATCTCCAGACGTTTTATTGACAAACTTGCGGAGGGCTATTCAAAGAGTTTTTAAATGGAAAAATTGGTTCTAGGTAGGGGTAGAAAACATTGTTAGAAAAGAAGAAATCGGATCACTTTGATCATATCAATGGCAGGTTGCACTTGCGCATGCATGACGTCAGTGAAACTGGTGAAATCACGTGATGGCGCAATAATTGCTCTTGTTAACGGTTAGAACTATTTTATGCAAATATCTTTCGCTACTGCACTACTTTGCAGATTGTTGAACTCGATCTTCGTACCATAAATCAATGAAAGATCCAACCCATTACCAGAAAACAGTATCTTAGACTAGTCCGAATTGCCAAACCTGCAGACAGGGAGTCAAAGAGTTTTTAAATGGAAAAATTGGTACAGCGTAGGGTAAACATTGTTAGAAAAGAAGAAAATACTTGTGACAAGCAATTTCTCCTTTTCTCACACTGTTTCCTCCAAATTCATTTCATTAGCGAGTATGAACGCTCGCTTGTGTAGAATTGGGTTAGAAATAGTTTTTATATTACTTATCATAAGAGATCACTTAAGAGATGAAGAGAATATTTTTTTTTGTTTTCATGGAGGTATGAACCGAAAAACCTAATCGAAAAACCTAATCACACTGTATGAATACGCGAAGCGGATTCATACATTGTTTGATTAGGTTTTTCGGTTCTTACCCCTATCAAAACAAAAAATATTATCTTCAATTTTTATAATTTGATAGCATCGAGCGAAAAAAACCAAAAGCTTTACAAATTTTGATACCTTGTTGTAGAGGTCTATTTTGTGCGGAAGCATACAAAATCGCTGAGTGCTCACATTCTTGTTCATGGAGTTATGAATCATTTTTTCAACCAATCAAAACGCTCGTTTTCGATAGACGAAACTAAAAATTCAATTATTAGAATATGAATGGAAAGATAGAAAAATGAAAATGAATGAATAGAGTGATTAATAGATAAAAACAATATATGAATAGATTAATGACTCAATAATAGATAGTTAAATAAATAAAGAAAAAATGAATAAGAGGATAAATATACAAAAGAATGAATATTTGATTTTATAATTGTCGTTCATTTCCTTTTTTGTATCGGCAATATGCGTCATTTGTTCAATAAAACAAAACATCGTCTGTCTGTCTGTCTGTCTGTCCTATAAGACAGATACACAGATGGTTTATAGAATTGAATTTTGGTGGCTGTGTTGTTACATGATTAGCCATTATCATGCCAAATAAAATCCTTTTCGAAACAGCATGAAAATCAGAGGGCTTCAATCACTATGTGAACGAGTTGTAGGTCTCTATATATTTAGAACATTAAATTTCATATTCAACCCTGGCTTAAAGGGGACAAGCAGGTGGTGTAGACAAAGATCAGACTGCACTTATGTGCAGGCTGATCGTTGTCTATACCTCCTGCCAATACAGGAATATTCCGGGCTCAGCATGACTAGGGTTAAGCCTCATCTTGATCGCCTGCTTCGGTTTTTTTTGTGAAAAGACTTTGTCATTTTGTTATTTCTCTGTTATTTCTAAGGCAATTTACTTTAAACATGGATTAAATGTTCACTATGCAATTGGCAGTATGTATTCTATCAAGAGAAACGAGTACACATGTATGAAACGAAAAGTTTGGACACTGGTCAGACTGCGTGAATTTCGCAGGCTGACAACACTCGATACTTTTTTCGCTCTTTGTCGATTTTCTGAGACTAGAATGGACATTCTACCTTACTATAGGTTTATTTTCGAAATACTATCTCTGATTGACCTCTGTTAGATCGTATCCCCTTTTAAAGTATTTTTTACGCAGCATCAGAAAGGCCCATAAAATGACCCCTCAGGTTTTCCGTGGAACATATAAAGTTAAACTTGTATTAAGTGACCATTCAAAGGACTGTCGAAAGTGGTCGTTTAAGTGAATGGTCGCTTTATACACTCTTTTGTGACATATATGGGGGCTCGGTTCGAATGCACACATCCTTTATGCAGCAATCTCACTAAATCCTATGTGGATAGAACTCATTAGAATCGTCTTATTGGAGCGATTCTAATGAGGTCAACCAACATAGGATTCAGTTCAGATAATTTTAGAAGCAAAACGTCGTACGATGAAGTTTCCTTGTTTATGTATAGAGAATTACAATTCTAGTAGCTTAGTGAAAGTGGCCGCTACTAGGGGTGGTCGCTTGGTCAAGAATGGCCGTATTTGAAATGGGATTGGATCAAGCACTGATTAAACAGATGTTGTATTCCAAAATACTTACAAGGTAAGGTAGAATGGTCATTCTAGATACAGAAAAATCGACAAAGAGTGTGATGCATTGTCTTTGGTCAGACTGCGCGAGATTTCTTCTTGGCTGACGGATATCAAATTGTTAACACATCCGGATAAGATAGTTGGAAACGGAACAACAAATGTTTCTTTACCCTTTCCTCTTTTTAAAATTTAAGACCTGTCCAAATTCAAAGGTTTTGCTGACAACAATTTAAAGTCGATTCTATTTAAAAAAAAAAGGATCATTTAGATAGGTAGAAAATATTGTGGAAAAAGAAGAAATTGCTTGTTACAAGCAATTTCTTCATTTTCCACAATGTTTTCCAAAGTTTTTTTCTTTGTTGCGTCTAAAAGCATTACTGGGTTGGAATAGGTTAAATCTCCTCTTGCATTTACTATAGGGTGTCCTGTGTGGCTCCATTGTTGGGGCTTCGGCCACGTAATCTGAGACAAGTCGAGGATTGCTGGTTCGAATCCTTGCTCCACCGCCGACCACTAGTTTAAATCTATAGGCAGGACATTTCAGAGCCTAATACGCGTGATACCCAGGAAGCACATCAATAACCCCTGATATAACTGAAAGATCGTTCAAAGCGGCGTTATAACCGAGAGATCGTTCAAAGGGGCGTAATAACTGAAAGATCGTTCAAAGCGGCGTGATAACCGAAACATCGTTTAAAGCGGCGTAAAAACTGAAAGATCGTTCAAAACGGCATAATTACTGAAAGATCGTTCAAGGCGGCGTTTTACTGAAAGATCGTTCAAAGCGGCGTTATAACTGAATGATCGTTCAAAACGGCGTAATGACTGAAAGGTCGTTCGAATCGGCGTTATTACTGAAAGATCGTTTAAAACGGCGATATAACTGAAAGATCGTCTAATGCGGCGTTATTACTGAAAGATCGTTCAAAGCGGCGCTTTAACTGAAAGATCGTTCAAAGCGGTGTTATAACTGAAAAATCGTTCAAAATGACGTTAAACAGCATACAAATCCATAGTAAGGTCTTCAGCCGCCGCGATATGACTAAAATACTGTCAAAGGTGGCGTTAAAACCCGTTCAAACAAACTCATCAGCTATGATATGCCATTACTAAATATAGCGGTACACTCTTGGACCAATGTAAAATATTCACCACAATAAGTATTTATTGTTAAAATAATCATAAACGAAACTAAAGATATGAATAGATAATAGCTGACACGGGCCCATAACTGCCCATAAAATGATGACATTATGCAAATTAGTATATCAATTTGTGGGGAATTACGCCCTAAATCAACCCAGTCGTAAACAAAATAGTCATAGTTTTATTACGCTTGATTTACGCCGTAACTACGATAATCTGTCTCGATTTCATTTGTGACCCGTCACGAGAAAGGGGATCTCTTCGGGAGTACGAAAAATACCGACTCCAGTCAAGATGCACAGGATGATTTTTTTGTTTGAATGGAGTCTAACACTACGCTTACGAGTATTTTAGCCATGTCGCGGCGGATGGAGCACCTAGCCATAGATTCCTGTAGTTTCTCACACCATCCATCCCGAGCTTCAAGCGCCTCATCCCACTTAGAATTACGATTATACACCCGTTGGTGGAAGACAAATGTCGGAAAGGATATTTGCCGCCGCCGGGTATCAAACTCGGGACCGACTGCGCAGACTGACAGGGGGGGGGTCGAACATTTTCGTCATTTGAAGATATTCTCAATCTATAATTGCCAATACACCTAACTCTATATCTATTCTTGAAAAGGGGACCCTTTGTTGACCTTTGTTAGATCCCCTCTATTTTTCAAATACTTGTTGAATGGAATATCCGGGCGGTCCCTGTTCGCCGGGCGAATCTTACTTAAAAAAAAAAAAAAAAAAAAATCAACATACGCCTCAAATGTGAAGTTAGATGTTTTTTCACACTTCGGGTTTAAACACCGCTTTCTTGGTTTCACCATTAAAAGACTCTTATTCTTATTTGCCCTACAATACACCCGAGTCACCATCGGGTAGGTAAGGGTTCAAATTCAAGGATTTCGACGACTCATCAAGGATGCAACACCACAACCCTGGCCTGAAAACCACACAGACCACAACAATTGTTAAGACAGAAGTGCTAAAATTCTTAAATTCCAAGTAGAACTTTATCTCTGTCAGAATAATTCAACATGTATATAAGGCTTTAAAACGTCATATTTCAAAGTCTTATTGACACCATTTACTTAAAATGAATTATAATAATGATAATGAAATGAAAATAAATAAATAAATAGAAATTTAGAAACAATAAAAAGGATAAAAATAATAATGAGATCTATTCGCCAAAATAACAAATAGGCCAAACGTTTTCGGGTTAAGCTCCTAATAAGGAGGTAAAAATGAATTCAAACCAAAAGACGCACGACACTCAAAAAAATCATCATATCGCCGATCGGCGTGGACAATATAGTAAATGCAGCTTTTAATTCGAGCTGAAATTACGACATTTAGCATGATCAACGACGATATGAGACTACATTTATCGTTTTGTTACATTTTTCGAAGTGGGACTTTTAACTAAGAACCAATAACATGCATGATCATATTTAGTTGAGAACGACGTTCATCTGTTCATCAGTTGCCACAAAAAAGAATACAAGATGCATTTTGAATGAATAGATGGAAATAATGGCGTCAAAAAACAAAACAAAACGAAACAAAAAAAAAAAACAACAAAACAACAACAACAAAAAAACCCCACTTGATTTAAGACATTAGCACTGTAATTAACAATAGCAACATTTGTCTCACGTCATGCAAAAAAGGACCCCATTGACAGGTGCTAAAAGCATTAAACCAGATAGAACTGGGACGAGTACTCGAGTAGGTGGATATCGGGTAGGGTAGCTCGGAAAAGAAACCATTGCCCGTTATCTAATACTGAACAATCGCTGGCCCAAACCCATTTACTCCATTTGCCACGCCCATTGACTCCAACAGGCAGTCCCGCTTCGATTTTAAACCGCGTTATTTTGAAAAATATATAGCAAGTAGCATATAACAAACAAGTAGAATAGTTGGTTGGCGACCTTAACGTCGAAAAGCTTAAAAAGCTGTACTTACGACGTTTAAGTCGCCAGATCAACAAAATTGGTTTACAAAAATGGCGGTCAATGTCAGAGCTAAAAGATCATTTCTGGTCTCAATAAATGATTTCATTGGTCAACTGGTTATTTGATTGACAATCGCGATTCATCACTTATACAGTAACTAAGGTGGCGACCTCGCCATGACACATTTCAAAATTTACAAACATTACATATAATCTTCTCTTTTTCTCGTAGAAGTCTCGATAATTGCCAAACTTCTCTTTATGAAGAAAGCTTAGGCGAAAAGTCGCCGTTTGAAACAATTTTTATCCACAGAAATAGAATTGTGGGGAAATCGAGTAACCACTGGTAATACGACTAAGGGTACACGATAACTATTTCGGAATGCACACCCCCGGTTGACCTCTACTGGATTTAACCTTTTTTTTTCAAATATAACACAAAGTTAGGTCTGAGTGAAATGAGGTTTAATCTTTCCCTGTTCAAACCCTGGTTTTTACGTCCCTGTGAATTTATAATCTAAAAAAAATTGTAAAAAATGAGGAAATTGCTGCTTGTGAGAAACAATTTCTTCCTTTCTACAATATTTTCTACCCCACTATTTTTTTCAAATTAAATCAACTTTATGGTTTTGTCTGCAAAACCTTTGAAATTGGACAGGGCTAAAATTTTGCGAAATAGGAAAGGGTTATAGGTATTGGATGTGCACTTATTCTGCACCATTAATTTCGCAGGACCAGGTGACAGTTGGAAATGCGATCTT
Organism: Fragum fragum; assembly: GCA_946902895.1. NCBI lineage: Eukaryota > Metazoa > Mollusca > Bivalvia > Cardiida > Cardiidae > Fragum > Fragum fragum. The sequence continues at coordinate 17,602,956 of OX336365.1, read as the reverse complement.
TAACGTAATTTTAAGTTGTTTAAATGTGACCTGTTCTAAATAAACTATTTTTTCCCTCTACTATCACTTTTCTTTCACCAAATTTTATTTGCGTATTTAAATCCGCGTCCATCATATTAAACATTTTAAATGTGGGCTAGTTACCGTCCAAAATAAACTAAATTCTAAAATAATTTCCATCTCAGCAAAGGGATAAAGGTTGTGCATATCAATTCACCTCAGACGATGGTCTCCGAACTTTATCCATTCCCACAAAGTTCTGCTTTTTTCCGGCCTTTAAGAAAAAAACAAGCCAGCAAACAAACAAAAAACAAACAAACAAAAAAAAAAACTTTGCAAAACAATATGAAAAATTTATAAATTGCTTGTCACAAGCAATTTCTACATTTTTCGTATTGATTTCTACCCTGAAAGGCAGAGATATTTGAACTTTTATTATTTTTAATTTGCCGTCTACAACTTCTTCGATTTATGACTGCTCTATATTTATGTCGTCTGTTAATGGGTTAAGAGACGGGCTGCGGAAGAACTTGACGCTCTCCTTCCATATTTAGCCTATGCGAGACTTTTCCAGCAGTTACAATGATTGATTGATTGGGGTTTAACGCCGCTTTTAACAGTATTTCAGTCATATCGCGGCGGCTGGAGCACCTAGCAGTGGATTCCTGGTATTTCTCACCCCAGTCCTACCACTACAACCTTTCCTAGCCTCCAGCTGCTATCCAACTTAGGCTTACGATTATCCTCCAATTGGTGAGAGATAAATGTCGGAAGGGATATGTGCCGCCGCCAGGGATTCAACCCATGACTCTTATGATTGAAGATTAGGAGTCTGACGCGCTACCGACTGCGCTATGACGGCGGCACCAACAGTTACAAGTGCGCGCACAATTTTGCCTAAGATCAGCCTGCGTGTTAGCGCAGTCTGGTCTGAAACGTCAAACTGGAAATGTCACAGATAAGCTCATTGGTCAAAAGCAACCACCCACAGCTTACTTCCAATATGGGATATCACCTTTCATCGTTTTGTCTTTTTTGTTTGAATGGGGTTTAACATCCTATTATTGACAGGATTTCGTTTATGTGGCGGTGGCTGTAGCACCTAACGATGGATTTCTGGAATTTCTCACACCAGTACTACCACTACATCCTCTCAGAGCCCCCAGCTGCTCATCCAACTTAGGTTTACGATTATCGACCGATTGGTGGAAGACAAATTTCGGAAAGGATATTCGCCGCCCAGGAATTTTCGATTGAGTGTCCGACGCGCTACCATTCTTCGTTTTGTAAAAGGACTGATTTTTATTCATAGAAAATTTGAATTGAAAAATTAGGATGGGATGTATTGCGAGAAAAGGGACAATTGCTTGTAACAAGCGATTTCTCCTTTATTCAAGAACTTCTTTTTCATTTGGAGAGCGTACAAATGTAGGACTATGTGTTAATGAGTTTAGGTTTAGAATAGCAATTTGATGGGTCGCCACGGAGCTCGCGCCCCAGGAAGTTGGCATAACTAATTATATTGTTATTATTTTTTGTCCATTCATATTTCGCGTCCAATTGATATTATATAGCCCAAATTAATGACCCGAAGAATAATTTTATTTACGCTACCGCTAATACCATATATGTCCTTGTACGATTGGACAAATTAGGATGAAAAGGGCCGGTGACAAAACCCAAACCTAAAAACAAACAAACAGACAAAAGAAGTACAACAACAACAAAAAAGGGCCCACTATCAGGAAAACATTGTGGACAATGAATAAATTTGCTTGTAACATGCAGTTTCTACATTGTCTACAATGTTTTCTTCTATAAAAATCAGAGATATTTTTTATGAATGCAACGTATTTCAATTTGGAAAAAAAGTTGGTTGGCAATGGGCTAATTTTGTTGTATTTCGTGTTGTTTTCTTTTACCTTGTTTCGCTCTGGCCAACGTTTTTTAAGACATTTTGATAAAAATAAAAGGGGCCGGCGTCATTTGTCTTTCGCAAATAGGAGAATGATAAATATAGAGCAAAAGTGAAATGAAACTTGTTCCTCGGGTCGAATTTTGTGGCTGTACTGGTTAGAATAATGACAGGAAGACACGGTTAGGTGCATGAGTCGCCAGTATGTAGCTGAAACACTTTTGTAAGTGCGTTTATATCGTATAAAACAGAGACCAGAGATGCAACGTATGATTTACTTTATCAGCGAGTCCGATTTTTTTTTTGTTTGTTTGTTATGGGATCAAAAGTAGTATGACAAATATTCGCCAAACGCTTTTTTGTGACTAGGGGAAAAAGTACAAAAAGAATTCACGATTATATTTTTTGCAGTTTTGTATAAACCAGCACCACTACCAACAATAAAAAAGAACCATTATTATCATTAGTCATAGTTTTATTTTATTTTCATTTTTCAAAGAACGTGTTTTCAGGCTGATATTCATTTTGATGTAATCGTTCTATTTTGAACCATTTATACTCGTAGGCACTATCATAAAATCATATCCATTTTAAGGGGGGGGGTGTCCATTTTCTCCGAAATGAACTAGGTACGTTATGCTATTTTTTCATATAATGCCATTGATATACACAAAAGATATATTGATTGCATTAAGGTTGCAACAAGCGGATCATGGTGGTCAGTCTAAGAATCAATCGACCAATATAGACTGGAATTGAACTTTGAACCCGCTTTTTTACGCACTTGAAGAAAAAAGCTTTGGAAAACATTATGAAAATGAAGAAATTGCTTATTACAATAAATTTCTTCATTATATAAACTTTTTTTTTTACCTCAACGGATAAAGAATTCTAAAATTTCAACAACTTAAAATTGTAATCTTCGAGTTCTTCTAATTTTGCTCAGTCAAAATGATGTTTCATGGTAATGGGTTTAGTCCCTAACAGATGATAGTGGTCTTGGCTTTTTGTTAAATAACACCGTTTGATATCCAAGTGGAACTTCCTGTCGGAGCTCAGTGGGCGTGACCAGCGTTCCATCATTTATATCAGACCACCATGAGTTATTAAAAAAAGAAAAAAAAAAAGCATTGTCGCAACAAGTTAAATCTTCCCACAATGTATTATTAATGACCTGTAGTTTGGGAAAAAAGCAAACGTTCCTATCAAAAAACCAATCAGCGAGAGACAGTGATTATTCAGAGTGTCTCGAAAATATCCACGCATGAACGAGAACTTAATCTAAAATCGAATAACTGTCATTTAACTATTCTATAATTTTCTCAATACGGGCTGTCATGCAGCACACTTTAACGCTTTCCCCCAAATTTTAGACTAGACTAAATTCAAAGGGGTAGAAGACCACATGATAAAGTAAGTACTATTAAAAAAGTAAGCATTCTACACGATAGAAAATATTGTAGAAAAGAAGAAATTGCTTGTTAACAATCAATTTCTTCTTTTCCACAAAGTTTTCTTAGGTATAATATCACAGGGACGTAAAACTCAGAAATTGAACAGGAAAGGGTTTAACTGATAAATATGCGTTAAGAGAACCTTTAACGATAACCTTTCGCTTTCTGGCAAATAACAACAACAATAAAAGGTATATATGGAGATATATAGAAATATTACAATAACTGACAAATAGATCGATAAATTAATAAACAATTGTACTTTATCCCTACAAATTTTCCGTGTAAAGTACATAAATTGTACACCGACAAATTGAACTTGCCAGAAAAGAAATAATGATAATAATAATTATAATAAAAAAAGTGCTGGGATAAATGACGTTATTTCCGGTAAAATAACGTCGTACTGAAATTTAAGTCATTAGGAGCGTAACGTTATTAGTATTATAGAAATACATTTTTTTGCAAAATATTATAACTGATCAGGTAGAATGACCATTTTTGATACAGAAAATTCACAAAGGACGAAATATTCGATTCTGGTCAGCCTGCGCAATTCGCGCAGGATGACCAGGATCGATATTTTTCGTACTTCTTAGGAGGCCCTCTTTCGCGCGACGAGCCAAAAATGATACGAACAGTTGGGTTTCGGATGAGAAAAGCCGTCGCAGTAAGACAAGTAGACAGATAGCGTGTAACAAAGATGCGATAAAGCAGAAATACATTTAAACAAAAAAGCCATTACTTCGATGAAAAATCGATACTTCCAAATTTGGATCCGACACGGGAAAAACATCCTCGACACTCACGTGTAGTCATTCCTGACATAACGTAATCAAAGTACCGTGGGTAACCGACTATACCGGGAAAGAGGACCACCGGGACAATTCCGTTAAAAAAAAGGCCAAAACGTTTTATCCATTACCCTACGGCAAAGTTTTAGACTGGTCCAATTGAAAAGAAGTTGTGGACGACTACTTCAAGTACAAATTTCAACTTTCATGGTAAGAAATCATTGTGTAAAATAGAGAAATTGATTGTCACATTGAGTAAGAATGGGTCCATAAATTCGTCAGACCCAGCACAGAATCAACCAGAATTTGTCGTTTAAGCATCGTGAAAAGTAAGAGAGAATGTCAATTGACAGGTTTATCGGTGATATAGAAAAATATCTTGACCAGTCAAATTATTCATATTGATAGGAAGTGAACTTTGAAGTCTCATTTTATGTTTAACATTTTTGTCTGGAAACTTGGAGCACTGGAGCACCTAACCATGGTTTCCTGGTATTTCTCATACCAGTTCTACCACTACGTCCTTTCCGAGTCTCCAGCTGCTCATCCCACATAGGTTTAACCCATTCCCACTCAATCCCTCCTTTTTACGCCCCTCAATGAAAAAGCTTTGGAAAACATTGTGGAAAATGAAGAAATTGCTTGGATAAAGCAATTTCTTCATTATCCACAATGTTTTCTACCTAAAAAGGCGAAAAAAAAAAAAATAAAATTCCATCAACTTGAAATTGTCGTCTGCAACTTCTTTCAATTTGGACCAGTCTAAAAATGTGTTGTGTGGGAATAGGTTTAATATTGGTGAACAAAAATGTCGGAAAGGATATTTGCCGCGACCGGGACCGAAATGCGTCTGTAGGATACCTATTACAGCGATTAAATGTCACTATCAGAGGGGGATTCTAAGAATTAGGATATCCATCAGAAACACCTCAAGGTGTAACGTTGTTCTCGAGTGTGATACTAAATGGCCTCTGCAGTTATCGCAGCCTGGTCAGAGTCGATAATTTCTCAATAAGTCATGTAGATTAATCATTCTTCATCCTGGGGGGGGGGGTCGTTAGCCTATTCCCATACAATTCCGATTTTTAACGCCCCTCAAGTAAAAAGATATTGCAAAAATATTGTGGGAAATGAAGCAATTGCCGTTTTTGTTATTTTATTTGGTTTCTATTTACCAATAAATGACAAAAAATTTTAGAATTTGGTCAATTTAAAATTTTCACCTGAAACTTCTTTAAGATTGGACGAGTCTAAAATTATGTCGCCTGGTAATGGGTTTAGAGCGGAAAGTTTCTCACAGACCGACTTATGTGATTGATTTCGGGATTGGTCTTTGTGGTGAGATGAATAAAAATAAGTTAACCCAATACAAGGCCACAAAAATTAGGCTATTCCAAATTCAAAGACGTTTCAGGCTACAATTTTAGTTGATGAAATTTTAGAATTCTTTGTCTTTTGGGGTAGAAAACATTGTGGATAATGAAGAATATGCTTGTGACAAGCAATTTCTTCATTTTCTACAATGCTTGCCGAAAGTTTTGATTTTTAGGGACGTCATTGTGTGGGAATGTTTAAATGGTTTAATGGAAGGAAAATCAATAATTAAAAAACGAAAAAAAAAAGAGAGAAAAGAAAAACACATGCACAGGTGCGAAATAGATGGGAAATCGATGATTGACTTTCTTCCCGATAACTCGTCAAAAATGCCAATACATTTCACTGGTTCCCCCCACCTGGAACATGATGACATGCAATCATTGCAATCGACAGGTCGAAGTCGAAATTGAGAAATAAATACATGCAATTATTGTTTATACTGACGCTTTTTGACTAATCGATATGCGTTCTCGTATTTTGATAGACCGCTCGCTTGACTGGTGAACCTGTCCCATCTCTATACTTCTCTCCGATAGTGGCTTGTACCGTCAGATTAGGACAGGTTAGCCAGTCTAACCGCTCACCTGAAAAACAACAACAACAACAACAACTCTTATTCGAAACAAACCCATGACCAGACAAGAATTAAGACTGTCAAAATTCAAATAAGTCACAGTCGATGTTTTTTTTTGTTGTTGTTGTTTTGTTTTAAATATAAGTTTTTTTTCTTTTGGGTTAGAAAAAATTGTGCATAATGAAGAAATTCTTCATTTCCCACAATGTTTTCCAATTTCTTTTATTCTATTGAGTCATTAAAAAAACAGGATCGTGTGGGAATGGGCCAAATGACAGAAAATGCAGACAACGTATACGGATACTGGTATGATATTCCAAGAAATTCAGTGGTTTAGGCGCGACTGTCCTGCACATCATGCGAAGGTTGTAAGTTTGAGGTTCGAGACGAGATTGGTTTTTATTTATTAGTATTAGTGTCGGCTAAATTGATTTTTGATGGACTGATTGCCGAAAAGCTGTTGGCAGAAAGTTGGGAAAAGAAATTACATAATATAGATATCTAAATGATAAATGGATTATAACTTTGAAAAAAACATAATGTAGATATCTAAGTGATAATTGGATTATAACTTTAAAAAACATAATGTAGATATCTAAATGATAAATGGATTATAACTTAAAAAAACATAATGTAGATATCTAAGTGATAATTGGATTATAACTTTAAAAAACATAATGTAGATATCTAAATGATAAATGGATTATAACTTTAAAAAACATAATGTAGATATCTAAATGATAAATGGATTATAACTTTAAAAACATAATGTAGATATCTAAATGATAAATGGATTATAACTTTAAAAACATAATGTAGATATCTAAATGATAAATGGATTATAACTTTAAAAAACATAATGTAGATATCTAAGTGATAAATGGATTATAACTTTAAAAAACATAATGTAGATATCTAAATGATAAATGGATTAATGATATGAATAAATAAATGAAAATAAATAAATTGAGAAAGATGTGTTTCGGTAACAAAAAGATAAATGAGTAAACGAATAAACGTTATTAACCCTTTCCTGTACAAACACGGGATTTTACGTTCCTGTGATTTTATACTTGAGAAAACATTGTGGAAAAAGAAGAAATTGCTTGTAACAAGCAATTTCTCCTTTTTCCACAATATTTTCTACTACATAGGATGGTTTCATTTCCAATTGCATCCAGTTGTCCAGGTCGTCTGCAACCTCTTTCAATTTGGACTAGTCTAAAATTTCCAAAAAACAGGAAAGGGTTAAAGGGAGATAACTAATCGAACAACCAATCAACTGATCTGGAAAAACAGGACTTGTTTACAAAACAGTCAACGTTAGCGAATGATAATTCTGTCTCAATATGACATTCAGATATTCCACTTTAACCCATTACCAGACGTAACAGTTCTAGACTAGTCAAAATTCAAAGAAGTTGCAGACGGCAATTTAAAGCTCATCAAATTTAAGATCTTATTCGCAACTTTCTGGGTTCGGAGAGCTTGGTGGTAAATAAAGAAATTGCTTGAAACAAGCACTTGTTGGGAAATGAAGAGAATCTTTTTGCTTGAGGGGCGTCAAAATAGGGTTTATGTAAACCTGTCAATGGATAGTATTCGAACAACAGATCTGTAAGTCCGCAATCGTTTTCGTAAAACCATTAAGCGATTTCAAGGGGGAAAGGGATGCCGTGCAAGATGTAGAAAGCGAGAGGGTGTATTTTTGATTGATTATCTGACATTAATTTTGACATCTTCAGAAATGCGGGTACCGTTTGATTATTGATTTTGTATCAAAATTTAATCGATTAACAAGTGACGGTTAAAATGTATGGTCGACGCCGAATCACTAATACACCATCATTTAAGGGCCATTAAATGAAGCGACTGCAGCTTATTTAGACTGAGTACCTTTTCGCTATAAACGCTTAAAACCCTTATAAGAGAACAGTTATGCCTTGGCTGTCGTTATATTTTGTTTCATTAACATACATAAACGAATTTCAAATTTATTATTGAATATCATATGTAAGATAACAGTTGTCTTATAGATAAAGTCATAATAATTGTATGACAAAAACTAATATTCATTCAATCTTTAGAGAAGGAGAGGGAATCAGAGAGAGAGGAGTGAGAGTGAGAGAGAGAGAGAGGGGGGGGAGAGAAAGAAAGAAAGAGAGAGAGAGAGAGAGAGAGAGAGAGAGAGAGAGAGGGAGGGAGAGAGAGAGAGAGAGAGAGAGAGAGAGAGAGAGAGAGAGAGAGAGAGAGAGAGAGAGAGAGAGAGAGAGAGAGAGAGAGAGAGAGAGAGAGAGAGAGGGGGGTTCTTCAGTTGTTTATATGTTGATTATAAGGTTATGCTGAAAATGAGATTTGTGTGTATATGTCTTAACATGTTACTTTCTTTTACACTTTCCTTTTCAATCCCTGGTTTTAAAGTCCATATGTTATCCCACAATATTTTCTATCCCGTAGGTTGTATACTTTTCAAATTGCAACCACATTTAGTTGTCGTCTGTAACTGCTTTTAAATTTTAAAAAACAGGAAAAGGGTTAAATAATGGGTTTACTACTGTTATCATAATTACTATTATTTTCAAGATACGGCGACCCCCCCCCCTCAAAACAAAAAAAAACAAAAAAAACCCCACACACAAAACAAAAAACAAAATAAAAAACAAAACAAAAAAACCCCATAAAAAACCCAAACACATACACGAGGAGCAAAAATTTGATAAATGATTAAGATCTAGCAGAAGTCAATTAAATACACTATTTACAAAAAAATAAGACAAGATAAGGTAGATTAACCAATTAAAACTAATGGAATTTACAAGAAGATGGAAAAGCGTCGATGACAAAGAAGATTACTCAATAAAATCATGCTTTGCTAGCTTACAGTACTTTCAGTGCTTTGATTGAATCCTTTCGTGTGACGAGAACTTCTTTGACTACAAATCCTAAAGTTATCAGATTGTATGAATACGAAAAGCGGATTCATTTATACGTTTCATGAAGTTTTAAGGTTCTTATCTCGATGAAAAAAAAATATCCTCGTTTCTTGTAATTTAAAGCCACCAAGCAAAATAAAGCAAACACTTTCACTAGTTTTTATTCAAAGTGTTTGGATCTACTCTGTGCGTAAGCATACAAAACAGTTGCGTGATCAGAATTTTGTTCGCGGAAGCATGAAAAAATCGCCCTCTCAAACCGCTTGAATCTTGAAAGACAAAACTAAAAGTAAATTTCACCATTTATTTTTTTTTCGTTTTATCATTCTAAAATCCAAAATATTTACGCCAGACCATATATTCATTAAAAAGATATTAACCCTTGTCATGCTGAACCCGGATTATTCCGGTTTTGGCAGGAGGTGTAGACTAAGATCAGACTGCACTTATGTGCAGGCTGATCTTAGTCTACACCTCCTGCTTTTACTTTTCCCGTCAGAGTTGTTAATGAAGTTGATTTCTAAAAGAAATATTGATTTTTTAACAACAAGTTCTATCAGTGCTTTCAGCCCTTTGACTTGACAGAAATTCAGCAAGGTAATTTATACAGCATGACAAGGGTTAATCCATCATAGGCGGAACCAGGAAAGACTTTGATAAAAGTGGCTGTGGAAGGGCGAGACAGTTTTTGTCTGAGTTCTTTGGCATTTTCCTGTTCAATCTCGGCTTTTTACGTCCCTGTGATTTTATAATTGAGAAAATATTGTAGAAAAAGATGAAATTGATTGTAACAATAGTTTTTTTTCTACCCTCCTGCATAGTTATTTTTCAAGTGCAGTCCTCTTTAAATTTTCATCTGCAAAACCTTTGGATTTAGACAGACCTAAACTTTGCAAAACAGGAATAATTCATTTAAACCGGAAGTGCACTTTTAACTCCAACAATGGCCGATATATATTTAAGCGTCGTAAATACAGCTTATTCAATCTGTCGTTACGATGTTAAGGTCGCAAACCAATAATTTAACCTTTTTTGATGCATGTTAGTGTCAATAAACTTTGCAAAATTACGCCTTTTAATATCGGAGCGGCCCCTCCCTGAAGGAGTCAGTTGGCGTGACCAGCAGATTTAGTGTGTGGGGCCATCGTAAACCGAAAACTTAGGATCTGATTGTTGATTGATTGAGTTGGGTTTAACGCCATTTTTAACAATATTTCAGTCATACCGCGGCAGCTAACAATAAATTCCTGGTATTTCTTTCACCAGTACTACCAATACAGCCTCAAGCTGCTATCCCCTTAGGTTTACGATCCACCCATTTATCAGAGACAGATGTCGGAAAGGAGATGTACCTCCACCGGGGATCGAACCCATGACATCCCATGATTGAAGATTGGGAGTCTTATGTGCTACCAACTGCGCTCTGACGGCGACACACTTTGAACCTGAAATAACTATCAAATTTTAGATCTAAAAGCACTTTCAGTCATCATGTTTAAAATCTAAGCTTTTTAAAAAGAACCCAAGAATCGCACACAACATGAAGTCATGCGATTCATCCGTTTCAGCTTTGTTTAATAGTAAATAATTACACCAATAATCTAAAAGCCACAAACACAATACCGCGACAATTGGGGGACATTATGAGCATTTAAAGTCAACAAACGGAATTAGAAATTTGCAACATTCCTGATTTTAGGGCCCCTCTCCCATTGTTCTCCGAGCAATAAAGCAAAAATGAATGTCAGTTATTATTAGAAACTGTTAAATCTAAAATCAATATTTTCGTATGTTGTTGTTTTTTTACGACATAAATATTGCTATTACAATTCGTCCAATGATTTTACTCACGTGACTAAGAGATCCCGAACTTTGTCAATCATTCGAAAGAGAGCCAGTTTTGCGCTTTTAACCATTTTCATGCTTAACTCGGAATACTCCGATTTGGGCAGAAGGTATAGACCAAGATCACCCTGCACATAAGTGCATTCTGCTCTTAATTTACTCCTCCTGATTGTACTTTCCCTGTCAGAGTTGTTTATGAAATTGATTTCTAAAAGAAATATTAGTTTTTCAACAAGTTCTATCAGTGCTTTCAGTCCTTTGAATTTACAGCAATTCAGTAAGGTAGTTTATATAGCATGACAAGGGTTAGTCTGGCTCGTTGGTCGAGTGGTTAGCGTGCTCGACTCGTATCTGGTGGTTGCGGGTTCGAGCCCCACCGGAGGCGGGTAGTGTATTTGGGCAGGACACTTTACAGACAGAGCCCTAGTCCACTCAGCTGTAAAATTGGGTAGCATTGGTTAGGAGCCATTGCCGCTCTCTATATGTGCATGATAAGATCTTGAATGAGTTAGGACCACGATGGAAATAAGAGTCTTTCGACCCTTTATCGTGTTATCCTCGTGAAAAAAAAGAAAGAAAAATGAAGTAACCACAGCGACCAGCATCAAAATTTCCTATCCAAAATCAAAGAAGCTTCATTATTGGACGTTTTTACTAAATCCCATGTTTGTGGATCTCATTAGGATCGTCTCAATGAGGCCATTCTTATGAGTTCCATCAACATAGCAGGAAGGGAGAATAATTTATGTATGCAGTCGAACCGATCCTTCGGTCTAAAAATGTACTATGCGGCCATTCTCTTAAAACGACCACATTTTGGCTGTCCCTTGAGCGGTCGCTTAATACAAGTTTAACTATAGATGCAATTTTCAAATAGGGACTTTTGAAGATCTTATTCTTATAGGAAAACGAGAAAATGTAAACGAAAAGAAAATCAAAATTTTGAAAAAGTCCCATATGAATTACACGTACTTGTTTTATTTGAACGTATACTGTTAAAAGCGGCGTTAAACCCCATTCAATCAATCAATTTATTTGAACGTATAGTCTACTGAGAGTCATAAATCGGAATAAGATTATGAGAGAGAAATCAAAGAACTGATAAGTACTGTAAGCTAGCAAAGTATTGTGCTTTATTGTCAGTAATCTTCTTTGCCAAATGTCATCATGATAAAGAAACGAAGTTAATATAACCAAGAAGTTAATTCATTCCCACACAATTCCTCTTTATTACGCTCCTAACGAAAATAGTTCTGAAAAACAATGTGGAAAATGAAGAAATTGCTTGTAACAAGCAATTTCTTCATTTTCCACATTGTTGTCTTCCTAGAGATAAAATATTTTAGAATTTTCAACAATTTGAATTGTCGTCTTCAATTTCTTTTGAAGAATCTTATCAGCGCCATTTTCAACACGATATGCTCAAGTGAGCTAAAGCACCTAAGGGATGATCTGCAGAGTTTGCAATATTCCTAAAATACATAAGATCTACTTTGTATGGCGTAGGCATTTAACGGATTTAGTGGTTAAGCCTCCAGTGGCGGTTTGCACTCGATGAACTCTGACACGACCTCAAAATTTTGTCTGTTAACTTGAGCTATCAAAGCTGAAGCTTTGCTAGCTAAAAATGTGTTTTATAGACAACGGTCAATGCACAGTATAATGTGGTAAAAATAGCGTGGATGTTCAATAACCGATTAATGAATAATGATAAAAAATGGATCAACTGCTTAAAATATTCATTTGGGACGAAAATGATACGGTGTACAGAGACATCTATGACTAGCCATTTTGTCTGCACGGCGACTTTAACCTTTCCTGTTAAATTCCTGGGTTTACGTCCTTGTGATTTTATAACTGAGAAAACATTGTACAAAAGGAAGAAATTGCTTGTAACAAACAATTTCTTTTCCGCAATATATTCTACCTTACTTAATGGTTATTTTTTTTCAAAATTAAATCCAGTCTAAATTTTCATCTGCAAAGCCATTCAATTTGGACAAGTCTAACATTTTCCAAAATAGGAAAGGGTTAAACTTCCGTGCCTTTTTTAAATGCCCTGACCATAAATCAATTGATATTTCGATCGGACTGACATGGCGGAGGTCAGTTGGCCGGACCAGCGATCCGCCTAATACTGCTAGTATTGCATCTGAGAAAAAGTTGAAACTGCTAAGTCATATGCAAGTCAGTCGAAGTGGCTGACAGTTAACCAGTATAAAGGAAAAACTATCGAAGACAAAAGGTGCAACCCTGCACTTTGAAATTTCATACGGACAATTCAGCACCGCGTATTTTCCGAATGAAAAATTGCATCCCTCATATGCAATTAGAATATGCCGGTACTTTGAGCACTAGCTCTGTAAAGAAACCTATCCAATAAATTAACTAAAATAGGCTCCTAATGTCTTAATGAATTTTAAATGTTCTATTTTTTTGTAATAACCTTCACTAAGCAGATGCTTTCTGTGTTTCACCGTAAAATTTCTGTTTGGCGATGATTTTTAAATCAAAAGGGGGGGGGAAGCAGCTTGTGAAGACATTTGAGGGATCGCTAGCCACGCCCACTCAGCTCCGACAGGACGTTCCACAGTAAATGGCGTTTTTTTACTTAAAAATTTAACCCATTACCAGATGACAAAATTATAGACCGGTCCAAATAGAAAAAGAGTTGCAGACGACCATTTGAAGTTTATGGAATTTTATATTGTTTTAATTTTCTGGGTTGAAAACATTGTGAAAAATGAAGAAATTGCTTTCCCAATTGCCTTTCTTGAGGTGTGTCCAAAAGCGTCATAGTGTGTGGTTAAATCATGTAACCAAAAAGTAAAATGGTTGATTGGTGACCCAAACGTCGTAAATATAGCTTGAACAAGCAATTTCTTCATTACCAACAATGTTTTCTACCACAAAAGTGGACAAATTTCCATAATTTCATCAACTAACGTTACAATTTGTCATCTGCAACATCTTTGAGTATGAACTAATTTAACCCATTTACACGCAATGACCTTTTTGACGTCCCCAAGGAAATACCATTGGGAAAACATTGTGTTAAATGAAGAAATTGCTTGTAACAAGCATTTTCTTCATTTAACACGATGTTTTCTACCAAGGAAGATGAAAAAATCTAAAATTTTATAAACTTTAAATTGTCGTCTGCAATTCCTCTCAATTTGGACCAGTCTAAAATTCTATCGTGTTGGAATGGATTAATTGGATACTTGAAATAATCGATTAAGAAAGATAGACTGTATCAAATCATTTATTAAACTAATCTAGAGTACGTGGTTCTAGTACAAACGCAAGAACTCGGCCTGTTATCGCACAAGAATAATAACACTTTGTATGCCGTAAGCAAATGGACCCTTCATTGGGACATTCGATGAAGAGCAACATTTAATAGCATTTCAGTCCTATCGCGGCGGCTTGAGCACCTTACCATGGATTCCTAGTATTTCTCATACTAGTATTACCCCTACATTCTTTCAGAGCCCCCATCTACTCATCCCACTAAGGTTTACGATTGTCCACCCATTGGTGGGAGACAACTGGCGGAAGGGATATTCGCCACAGCCGGGGATCGAACCCTGGACCGCCTGACTAGGAGTATTACGCGCTACCACTGCGCTTTGGGCGCGGTCTAGTATCATAATTGTTCTTCCTTGTTTGTACCCAATGGGTCCGTGGCTTTCAGGTTTTTAAAACAAAATCTACCAATTTAAGAATTATAATGTTTTCAAATCAAATCAGCCTGTCTAAAGCGTTTATCTTGCTTTCGTATTCCAGATATCGTCGTTGAACGTGCAAAATGTCGTAACTACAGATTGAATAAAGCTGTAATTACAATATTTTGGGCGCCCAAACACAATTTGGTCTTTTCGAGTGTCACTTCATATGGAAATCTACCTCAGAATAAATCCAAAAGTATCTTCTGTACTCAAATGCTCGTACAAACCTGTTCTTATTAAATAATTACGTATTTTGGGTTTATTTTCGTTTATTTATCGTCCCTACCGTAGCAAATGCCGATACGAGCGACGTCCCCAGAAGACGACTAGTTGTAACGGGAAATAGTGTAAGGATACAGTACGAAGCTGCTTAGAGCTCCGCCTGGTTCTTTAACGCGCTCGATGTAAAGCACAACCACATGGCGCCTCGGTTTAACGTCTTATCCGAAAGACAATGAGTTTGTTAGTTTGGTCACCGCTGGGCTTGATCCCGTGATCTTGAGGTTTGAAGTCAAGTGCTCTACCAACTGAGCTTATCGGGCAGACAATAAATGCGAAGAGTCACAAGCCCCTATAAACAAAATGTTACGGCAGTAACACGGATGTTTGCTAAACGCTGCTAATTTGCATTCTTCATTGCTCGGGGTGCAAAAAAATGCAACACAATTATGAGTCCATGAATAATCAAAGACTTCAAAATAACAACCATTCCTTTCATCAAAAAGCACCTTGTTCAAAGCTAGTGTGTTAACCATTGAGTACTGGGCTATATTGTGCGGCTGTAAAGTGTCTTCAGCTTCAGTTACGACGTTTAAGTCGCCAAACCAAAAAAAATGTTCATATTGATGTCCGCTGACGAAATCATTCAAAATGAACGTAAACCCATTCATGTTTTGCAAAATTTTAGACCCGCCCAATTTCAAAGGTTTTGCAGACGACAATTAAAGTGGATTTAATTTACAAAATAACCATTGGGTAGAGTAGAAAATATTGTGGAAAAAAAAAAAGAAATTGCTTGTGAAAAGCAATTTCTTCTTTTTCCACAAAGTTTTCACAATTATAGAATCGTAGGGACGTAAGAACCAGGGATTAACCAGGAAAAGGTTAAAGGTCAACATTTATGGCCGGTAACGTGTAACAAAACTGGCGACCGAAACTGGCGAAGGGCTTGAGTAAGCAATAGTTATGGCACTTCAGCCGCCAATTAAACAGTTTGTTTGTTTGATTGGGGTTTTTACGCCGCTTTCAACAATCTTCCAGTTATATCGCGGCGGCTGGAGCACCTAACAATGGATTCCTGGTATTTCTCACACCAGTACCGCCATAACATCCTCTCCTAGCCTCCAGCTGCTATCCCACATAGGTCTACAATTATCGATCCATTGGTGGGAGACAAATAGTCGGAAAGGATGAGTGCCGCCGTCGGGGATCGAACCCGGGACCTCTAGAATGACAGTCCGACGCGCTACCAACTGCGCTATGACGGCGGCCCCCAAACAAACAGGAATGCTTTACACAAAACTTGGCCAATGTCAAAGTTCAAAGTTCACTTTCAATCTCAATAAATGAGTTAATTGGTCGAATGATTCTTTTATTGGCATGCGTGATCCGTCAATTCCCCCTTTTCATGACACCGAGAAAAAATGTTCATTAACCACAATGTTTCCAGCCCCAAAATACAGATTTTTTTTCAAAAAATTGACAAACTTGAAAAAGCTGTGAAACGAAACCTTCCGATTTTTACCAGTTTAAAATTTGTCCGCTGATATTCGCTTGATGGTGTAAAGGGGAAAACTTAGATGTATTAGATGCATTACGCAATCTTTTTTAGGTAGCAAAGCGTCAGCTTTGATAGCTTAGGTTAACAGACAAAGTACAACGAGAGCAAACTGTCACTGGAGGCTTAACCACTATATCCATTGAATGTCTACGCCATAAAAAGTAGTTCTCGTGCATTTTAGGAATATTGCAAACTTTATCTAAAATGTAGAGAACTCTTTTAAAAGTATGCTATTTAACCCATCCCCTTCAATTACGCCTTTTAAGCATCTCTAGAAAAAAGGCCTTGGAAAACATTGTGGACAATGAAGAAATTGCTTGTTACAAGCAATTTCTTCATAGTCTACAATGCTTTCTACCAAACAAGGGAAATATTTCTAAATTCAACCAACATGAAATTGTCGCCTGCAACTTCTTTTAATTTGAACCAGTCTTAGATTTTGTCGTGTTGTAATGGGTTAACACCTGCATGGGTTACTTTGACCTCCTTTATTTATCATGATAACTTTTAGCAAAAAAGAATACTTAAAAAACTATGCTTTGCTATCTTACAGTACAATCAGTACTTTGATTTCAATCTAGAAAACATTCCAGGGAAGTAACTGATAAGCAACATAATCGGTTAGTCCAGCAGAATGGACTGCCCCATCCCATACCCCCCCATACCCCCCCCCCCCCCAACTTCACAAATATTATAGATTAAGGTCGATTTTGTCCATGGTTTTCAACCAATCATTTTTATTTATTTATTTATTTTTCGTTCAAAAAGTCTTATCAAAGGTCACCAAAGGAACAGTCATGTGAAATGTGGTTGCTATCCAGTAGATACTCTCTGGGGAAAACATTTTAAATAATCACTATACATGTATATCACTTATCAAATAAACCCCTACAATAATTCTCATAATGTCATTTGATCATTTTTTTCACTTTGAATTAGTCAACGCGTCACTCAAGAACTATTCCAGTGAAATTCAGTTGTAATCCAGTGAATATTTCCCTGGGAGATTTTAAAAGTTTTCACTTTATAACTTAAATGGAAATAAGCAACACCCGTAAAACCAATGTTTTTATCTGATAAAATATCTCCCAAGGATCATTCTAGTGATATTTGGTGTAGTTGCAGCCACTATCTAAGGTAATCTATGAATAAAAAGAATGCACACGTGACGGACGTACACACACGTGACGGACATAACGCCATGGCAATAGTCACATTGCCTATGGCCAGTGGATAAAAAACTCAACCAAACTTCTTTATTAACTGGTCCGTTTCTTGTACATATTTGCCATCGACAAAGGTGTAATGATATATCAAACTCGACAACTAAGAAAGTCCCCGATAGTTTCGAAAGAGGTGATTATCTTTAAAATCCAGTAGTCATTTTTGAAATTAAACAGTCTTTAAAGTTCAGTAATTATATTTAATTTTCTCAGAAGTCACTGCATAGTTCTTTCTGTTAACCCATCCAATGCAACGGAAACTACAATATATTCTAAAATTATTTGCTCTTGAAAAGCGTTTTAACCATTGTCATGGTGTATGAATTACCTTACTGAATTGCTGTCAAGTCAAAGGGCTGAAAGCACTGATAGAACTTGTTGTTCAAAAATCAATATTTTCTTTAAAAATCAACTTCATAAACAACTCTGGCAGGAAAAGTACAAGCAGGAGGTATAGACTAAGATCAGCCTGCACATAAGTGCAGTCTGATCTTAGTCTACACCTCCTGCCAAAACCGGAATATTCCGGGTTCAGCATGACAAGGGTTAAATTCTATGGCTTTTAGAAAAGATATCTCCTTGTGCAGTTCCAAAAGCGAATACAATTGAGCAATTCAAATATACCAGTTGTCTAATTTCTGCCATTACATAATGACAATATAATAGCATACTGGCATATTAATTACAAATCTGACAAGATACTCGTTTTACTTCAAATATGTAAAGCACTATTGCTTGTTGCTAATATTAAATGTTTTTAACATCTTAAGAGTTTTAAGGCTTGTTTCATTTTTAATATCAAATGGGATGCCGTTCCAAACATTGGTATTGTTATAATTAAAACTGTGTTTTGTATATATTTATTCTCGGTATTCTGTTCAGAGTAAGACTGGTTTGAGGTTCATATCAAAGCATGCAGTTATCATTTTTAGAATTTCTATATAGATTAAATCAAGCATGCAATCTGGAACATAGTGACATAGTGTGGTTAAGAGCAGAAATGCCCCCGGTTTGCGAGCAAAATATCGTAACTACAGATATATTAAAGCTGTAGCCACGACATTTTGCTCGCTCACCGACAATATGATAATAACAACGGTTTGAAAAAGATAACAAAGTTCATTGAATATTTCCCGGGACGTAGTCTTGACTGACCAAAAATCAATTCAGCAATTCTTTTTTGAAGAGTATATATTTCAATGGTTAAAACTTTGTCGATTATGTCCCATATCATAAACATGTAATAATAATCCAAAATGGGTAAAATATATGAGTTGTAGAGGAGTGCGCTCATATCATTTGTTGAGTAATACAATAATCAATTTATTAAACTATGTTTATTAGAAAATATTTTGAAATCCTTTAAATCGAGAAATTTAAACATAACGGCTTCCCTTTTTTTAAAATATGATACAACTAATATCAAATCACTCTGCAAACATTTCTTTTTGTTCTCAGAATTTGTTCTCTTGAAAATGAGGGTGGGCATCATTGAAAGATCACCATATGGCCAATCGACTTCGATAGGAATTCCAAAATATTAAACAGCGTTATTTTGCAATATTCATGACCAGTAGCTTATACATGTAACACAAAAGTGAAATGGTTATTTGGCGATGTAAATGCTGTGACTAATGCATGAATAAGCCGTTTAACCCATTACCACACATGAAAATTTTAGACTGGTCCAAATTAAAAGTAGTTGCAGAAGATAATATAAACTTAATGAAATTTTAGATTTCTTCATCTTTCTGGATAGAAAACATTGTGTTAAAATGAAGAAATTGCTTGTGACAAGCAATTTCTACATTTTACACAATGTTTCCTAATTATTTTTCTTGGGGGGCCCAAAAGCGTTACTGTGTGGGAATGGGTTAAGACGCCAAGCTAACAAAACTGCTACACAAAAAAGTAGACCAATGTCGGATTTTAAATTTCTCTTCAGGTCTGAATGCATGATTGAATTAGACTATAGGTTTCTATTTAATATCACCCGCGATCTGTAAATTACGGGTTCTCCAAAGTGGCATTCAATTCTTTTTGCAACTTACAATATATTATTTCCCAAATGGACATGATTAATCAATCGCTGACCCCGCCCAGAAGCACACAAGGCCCCGCCCATTAACTCCAACAGGAAGTTCCGCTTCGATTTTAACGGCGTTATTTTGAAAAATTTATGGCTAGTAGCATGAAACAAAAACAAAAATAAAATAGTTGGTTGGCGACCTAAAAGTCGTAACTACAGCTTAAACAGGCTGTAGTTACGACGTTTAAGTCGCCAAACCAACAAAAAAATGTTTACGAAAATTGCGGCCAGTGTCGGAGGTAAAAGCTCAGGTCTGGGCTGAATAAATGATTTGATATGTCGACTTATTCTTTGATTAGCCCTCGCGATTGGTCAATTCAAATACATAAAAGTAGCCTGGAATTTGTTTGCGTTCCTTTCATAATTTCTAAATCCTTTTTGTTTCATTTTTGTTCTTTAAGGCAAATTCTATGATATAGATACCACATTTAAGTAAACTATACTCAGATCGTATAGAAAGTGAATACTCATTTGAGATAACTATACTCAGTTCCAAAAGAAATATGGTTAACTATATTCAGCTCCAAAAGAAACGTGGATACTCAAACTCAGTTCCCAAAGAAATGTGGACACTCGTTTAATATAACAATACAAAGTTCCAAAAGAAATGCGGATACTCATCTGAATAACCATATTCGGTTCCCAAGGAAATTTGGATACTCTACCATTTTAATTCCCAAAGAGATGTGGATACTCATTTAACATTTCTATACTCAGTTCGCAAAGAAATGTGGATACTTATTTTATTTTTCTACACTCTGTTCCAAAAGAAATGTGTATAAAAATTTTACATAGCTATTCTCAGTTCCTAAAAAATGCTGATACTCTTTTATCTTGACTATATTGAATTCTACAAGAAATTTGGATACTCATTCAACATTACTATACTCAGTCTCAAAGAAATGTGGACATTCATTTAACATAACTATACTCAGTTCCAAAAGCAATGTGGACACCCATTATTGATAACTATACTCAAATCCCAGAGTAATGTGGATATTCCTTTCAGGCAACAATACTCAGTTCCTCAAAGAAATGTTTATACTCTTTTAACATTGCTATACCCAGTTTCCAAGGAATTATGGAAACTCATTTTAAATAGCTATACTTTGTTCGATAAGAAATATCTAAACTCATTTAAAATAACTATATCCAGTTCCCAAAATGATTCGGATACTCGTTTAAGAATACAACATTCAGTTCTCGAAAAAATATGGATACTCATTTAACATAACTAAACTATGTTCAAAAAAAATGTTGACACTCATTAATCATAATTATATTCAATTCCCAAAGATATGTGGATACTCATTTAACATTACAATACTCCGTTCCAAAAGATAAGTGGACACTCATTTTACATAAATATACTGAGTTCCAAAAGCAATGTGGACACTCGTTTAAGACAACCATATTCAGTTCCCAAAGAAATGTTGATACTCATTCAACATTACTATACTTAGTTCCAAAATAAATGTTGATACTCATTTAATATAGATTTACTCTGT
Source organism: Fragum fragum (assembly GCA_946902895.1). Taxonomy (NCBI): domain Eukaryota; kingdom Metazoa; phylum Mollusca; class Bivalvia; order Cardiida; family Cardiidae; genus Fragum; species Fragum fragum. The sequence goes on along the minus strand of OX336365.1, from coordinate 17,581,733 downwards.
TCCGTAAGATCAACATTATTATTCTCATTCCCAAAGATATTTTGTTGATTGATTGAACGCCACTTTTAACAGTATTTCAGTCATATCACGGCGGCTGGAGCACCTAACAATGAATTCCTGGTATTTTTCACATCAGTACTACACCTACATCCTTTCCTAGCTTCAGCTGCTATCCCACTTAGGTTTACGATTATCCACCCATTGGTGAGAGACAAATGTCGGAAAGGATATGTGCTGTCGCCGCGGATCGAACCAATGACATACTATTATTCAAAATTAGGAGTCTGGTGTATAGTTAAACTTGTAATAAGCGATCCTATCTGAATATCACAAGGATCCTAGGACGAGTAAACAGTATCTTCGTAACTTTGAATGTTTGCATATGTCTTACCCTTCATTTGACAGCGTTCTCGACAAACAGACAGTCGAACAGGGTGACATTCACTTCATTACTGGGAATTTGAAGCATGGTAAGTTTGTTGGTTAGAGAAGCAGGCTAAATTTCTTAGTTACAAATGCAGGCTAAATAAATTGGTAAAGAAACAGGCCAAATAACTTGGTATGAGAAGCAGGTTAAATTGCTTGGGATAAGAAGACGGCTAAATCACTTGGTAGGAGAACCAGGCTAAATCACTTGGTAAGGGAAACAGGCTGAATTACTTGGTAATCGAAACAGGCTAAATAACTTGGTATGAGAAGCAGGTTAAATTACTTGGGAAGAGAAGCAAGCTAAATCACTTGGTAGGAGAACCAGGCTGAGTTGATCGGCCAAATTACTTGGTAAGAGAAACACCCAGTAGATCTCAATAAAACTCCGCTTTTTTAGAACTGCATTAAAATTAAAGGGCACTGAAAGGTCCAGTAATGGGTCTAAATTTCTATTGAAAACTAATTCAATAACCCATTACCAGACAACAAAATTTAAAAATTATCCAAATTAAAAGACCTTACAGACAAGTTATAGTTGAAGGATTTTTTGATCATTTTTTTTTGGGGGGGGGGGGGTAGAAAACATCGTGGATAATGAATAAAATCTTTGTAACAAGCAATATATTCAATTTCACAATGTTTTCTAAAGTTTTCTTTTTCTTGATGGGCGAAAAAGAAGGATTAAGTTAATTTGGGATAAACAATTCCGGCTTGAAACTGGTGTGGCATATTGAGATCAGACTGCGAGCATGTGCAGGCTGATCTTTGTCAATATCCCGTGTTCAAACAGTTCCGGGTGTAGCATGACAAGGGTAAAATATCATTCATAATGCTCATTTGACAACTGAAACATGCAATTAAAAGAGCCGATGAATGAATGCACACGTCTAATACTCAGGGGAACGAAGATTCAACTCAACCCCTCACGGTGACGATTTTCGACTGAAGAAATTGTTTGTAATAAGCAATTTCTTCATTTTAAACAATGTTGTTTTTTAATCCAGAAAGTTAAAAAATCTAAAATTTCATTAACTTTACATTGTCGTCTGCAACTCCTTTCAATTTGGACAAGTCTAAAATTTTGCCAACTGGTAATTGGTTAATAATTTACATCACAAAGGCTGGGTGACGGAGCATTTAGAATTATGCCGTGCTTTGCCTGAAATAGACGGATCTTCACAAATCTAAATATTAACCCAATTCCTATCAGTGACGATTTTTGGCGCCCCTGAAGACAAAAACAGTTAGGAAAACATTGAGTAAAATGAAGAAATTGCTTGTAACAAACAATTTCTTCATTTAACACAATGTTTTTCATCCAGAAAATTGAAAAAATCTAAAATTTCATAAATTTTAAATTCATGTCTGCAACTCCTTTTAATTCGAACCAATCTCCAAAAGTGAACGGTGTGTTTCCTTTAGACTGGTTTAAATTCGAAGAAATTGCCTATAGAAATTCTATAGTTATTCTACCATACTATGTATCAAATTTCGAGATACAAAACCTCAACTGACCTCTACTAGAGTCGATCTCTTTCCGACTGAACGTTTGTCACAGAATGAGGGACATTCTTGGGTTATCGCTCTTGAATACTCTCCATTAATACATTGGTCCCTATCAGTGTTTTACTTGGACTTGAGGTTTCTTTGCACTGCCTGGTTTAAGATCAGCTGTATAATGCGGACTTCAGAGCTGGAAAATTCGTTTCATCTTAAAATACATTTTTATGTTATTTCTTAACCATAATCTAACACCATCGAAAGACTTGTATTTTATAATAAAACTAGAAAAGGCAAATAAAAGATCGCAGCTTCCCCATACTAAACAAGGATAAAAACAAAGGTAATGAAGTGAAAGGGCCAATGTACATTTTGGCACACCTCTGATTTAATGTTCACAGGACAAAGGGAAGATAACACGGGAATGTCCCTCATTCCCTGTTTCTTTTTTTTTCCACAATATTTTCTACCGTATTGAATGGCCATTTTTCAAATCAAATCCATCTTAATTTTTCGTCTGCAAAACCTTTAATTTGGACAGGTCTAAAAGTTTTTTTAAAAATGGAAAGGCTTAAATGGGACGTAAAACCTAATAATCTTATAGCGGTCCAAATTTTGCAGATTACAATCAAAAACGAGTGAAAATTATACGAAAATATAAAATAAGTGCCAAATAGTATAGACGACAAAGTGGTAAAAGAAGAAATTGCTTTTCACAGGCAATTTCTTCTCTTTCCACGATGTTTCCAAAGCTTTTTTGAGACAGTGCGTACATAAATTCAAAATGCGTAATTGTGTGGTAATAGGTGAATAATGCTATTGGCTCAAAGAATAATGCATGATCAAGGTAACTGACGGATCGCTGACCACGCCCACTGACCTCCGAAAGAAAGTTCCATTTATGTATTAACCCTTTCCCGTTCAAATAGGGGATTTTACGTTCCTGTGATTTTATACTTGAGAAAAGTTTGTGGAAAAAGGAGAAATTTCTTGTAACAAGCAATTTCTCCTTTTTCCACAATATTTTCTACTACATAGGATGGTTTTATTTCAAATGGCATCCAGTTTCATTGTCGTCTGCAAACTCTTTCAATTTGGACTAGTCTAAAATTTCCAAAAAACGGGAAAGGGTTAAACGGCGTTATTTTGCGAAATTTATGGGCAGTAACAACAACAAAAAATAAAACACAATAAATAAAATGGTTGGTTGGCGACTCAAACGTCGCAACTACGGCATGAACAAGCTGCAGGTACGACGTTTAAGTCACCAAACGAAGAAAAACTCATCACAAAAATATCAGCAAATGTCGGAGTTCATCGCTCAACTCCGGTCTAGATGAATATTTTGATTGGTCGAATGATTCTTTGATCGACAGCCGAGATTGGTCAACTATCTAACCACAATGGGAAAGAGGTTCCTTACGGCGAATGGTTAATCCATTACCAGCCGGTAAAATTTTAGACTTGTCCAAATTGAAAGAAGTTGCAGACGACAATTTGGGGGTTTAAGAAATCTAAGATTTTTTCAACTTTCTGGGTAGATAACATCGTGAAAATGAAGAAATTGCTTGTTTCAAGCAAGTTCTTCATTTTTCACAAGGTTTTCCCGATCGTTTTTCTATGGGGGGAGGGGGCGTCAAAAAGCGTCACTGTGTGGGAATGGGTTAAGGAGTCAGACTAATGACCCCTGACTGACATTTATACCGTACGTCTTTCGGAATAGTGCATCAGAATAAAAGCCACGAACTTGCGGTACCAAATTTACATAACTCATTCTCACACAACGACGCTTTTTGGAGCCCTTGCCCAAGAAAAAAAATTAGAAAACATTGTGGAAAATGAAGAAATTTGCTTTATTACACATAGTGAAAATTCTGACTAGACTGTATTTTCTACCCAGAGAGATAAAGATTTTAAAATCGCATCAACTGAATTTTCGTCGGCAACTTCTTTCAATTTGGACCAGTGCAAAATTTTGTCCTTTGGTAATGGAATTAATTAAGGGAACAACGATTTAACATATCACATGTTAAAACTCCCGTTAAATACTAACTTGAAATGAAAGAGACTTCACAAAAAGGGTAACCATTCGACTGTTCGTATGGAATCAGATGTGAATGGCCCCTAGACACCCGATTTTATGACCAATTAAAAATAATTATGCGGCGACACCACCAAAAAATAACGATGAGCTGGGGGATTCGAAACCCTCGCATTTACAATTATAATTATTGATTGATTAATGCAAACGGATGGATTTGCAATGCTTCGTGAATTTGGAAGTTCCATGGTTTGAACTTGGTATTCCTTTTTTAAATTTCAAGTATCGTCGTTGGGCGTGAAAAATGCCGTAACTACAGCTTAATAAAGCTGTAGTTACGACATTTTTTTCGCCCAAAGATGTTATACATGTACTTCCTTAATTCGGTTTACCTACTCTAAATTGTATTGTGGTTTCCTTTGTCGCTAGCTGCCGAAATTAAAAACGGTCTCAAGTTACCACCACAACATGTTTTCTAACTAATTTTGACACAGATCGAGAAAGACTGGAATTCTTAAGTGCGAACTGAAATGTTCGACCTTTTTTTTCTAGTCGAACAGTTTTTCAAATTTATTCATGACCAATTTTTATGTTGTGCTCAAAATATTGACTCCGGCGTGCCGACATGGTTTTCCTTAGATATGAACTTTTGACCTAGTGACCTTAATTAGAACTTGTGAAATAAAAAAATCTAAACAAACAAACAAACAAATAAACAACAACAACAAAAATCTGAAAATTTGATTTAAAACAACAACACACACACAAACCGAGGCCTCTAAAGTGCCCACAAGAACTTGGCCTAATGACCTGGTTTTTGACCACAAGTGACTCAATTTCAAATTTCTACAAGATTTCCTTCCGACAAACAACTTTCTAATTTTCGAATAGATTCAGCATAAAACATGGCTGCTAGAACGCCCGATTTGAGAAACAAAGCACTCATCTTTGTCCTAATAAAAGTTATAGTGCAATTGTACGAATACACCGTTGACCCATTACCAAAATTTTAGACTGGTCCAAATTGAAAGAAGTTGCAGACATTACAAAGGTAATTAAATTTCAGATTTTTTCATCTCTCGGGGTAGAAAACATTGTGGAAAATGAAGAAATTGCTTGTTATAAGCAACTTCTTCATTTACACAATATTTCACAATTGTTTTTACTGAAGGGTGTCAAAGAACGGCATCGTGTAGGAATTGGTTAGGGCAACAAACGTCTAAGAGCCTGTACTATCAACCATTTCTATATGATAATTTTTCTAACTGGTCTAAATTGAAAGAAATTTCAAACATCCCTTCAAATATACGCCAAATTTGGTAAATAAGAGCCAACCATTTTAAGAAAAGGAGAAATTGCTTGTTACAAGCGTGTTTTTAGTTACATTTTCCAATGCTTCAGCGTATCAAGAATGCAGGTTTTTGTTGTAATCGACCAAACTGGTTTATTATAAAATAAGTCAATCTTGCTCGAATGACCACCTCCATAAAGCAACCACTTGCATTCGACGACCATAATCAAAATCCCCTATCAAAATCAAAAGCTGACTTAAGAAGTGATCGTATTTGCTAAAAGCATATTATTAACAAGAGGCTCATAGGGCATTATCACCCGAGTCCAAAGAGCACAAAAACAAATAAATGTCCATCAGGTTATGCTGCATACTAAATATCAAAGCTCTAAGCCTTTTAGTTTGGGAGAAGAAGAGTTTTAAATTTTCATTATATAAGCCATATGTAAAATTCTTGACGTCCGGGAATGGGCTAATTATGACCCTAGGGTCATAATTCATACCATATTGATAGAGATCCATCAGATGATGTTACATACCAAATATCAAAGCTCTAGGCCTATCTGTTTGAAAGAAGATTTTTAAAGTTTTCACTATATAAGCCTATGTTAAATTTGTGACATACGGGAATGGGCTGATTTTAACCCTGAGGCAATAATTTGTACAATCTTGATAGAGGTCCACAAGACGATGTTGTTTACCAAATATCAAAGTTCTAGGCCCTCCTGTTTGAGAGAAGAAGATTTTTACAAATTTCACTATATAAGCCTGTGTTAGATTTGTGACGTCCGGGAATGGGATAATCTTAATCCTGAGGCAATAATTTATACAATCTTAATAGAAATTTACAAGACGATGCTGTTAACCAAATATCAAAATTCTAGGCCCTCCTGTTTGGGAGAAGAAGAATTTTTACAAATTTCACTATATCAGCCCTTTGTGAAACTTGTGACGTCCGGGAATGGGCTAATTCTGTCTCTTGGGCCATGATTTATACAATCTTCATAGAAATTTACCAGATGATGCTACATACCAAATATAAAAACCCTAGGCCCTCTAGTTTGGGAGAAGAAGATTTTTGAAATTTTCACAATATAAGCCTATGTTAAACTTGTGACGTCCGGGAATGGGCTAATTTTGACCCCGGGGTTATGATTTATACAATATTGATAGAGGCTCACTAGATGATGCCACATACCAAGTATCAGAGCTATCAAACTTTATAGGCCTTGCCCTAAAGACTCTAAATACCAAATGTGAATCTAATCAGACAGTCGGTTCATGACAAAATGATTTTTAAAGATGTGCCCTTTTTTGCCCCTTATGGAGCCCCAAGGGGAGATAACTCCATGACAACCTTCCCATAAGGATGCTTCCTGGCAAATTTGGTTGACCTAATAAATCCAATGTTGTTGGAACCCATAAGAATCGTCTCAGCGAGACGTTTATAGGATTTAGCTAGAACTTAGCTTGTATGCAATCGAATCAAACCTTGAAATATTCCATAGAAATGTGTTTTAAGCGACCATTTTCTTAAGCGAGCAATTTTGGTCGTTTAAAAAGCCTTCTTTATTTCTAAATAGATCTGTCCACCCAACTTGGGCTCTGCCCCTGCGGACCCTAGGGTTATGCTTTAGGCCATTTTGAAAGACGTCAATTTACTGATGTTTCATGCAAACAATCAATGCTCTACCCTCTATCTCTGGAGAAGATTCTTAAATATACATTTTTATAATTTCACTTTTGTTGCCTTGACAACAAGAGTTTTAAATTCTTTTAACTATTTCTAAAGGGGACCACTAAGGAACATTTCTGCATAATTTAGTTCAAATTGGTCCGTTGGTTTGGGATGGGATGTTTTTTTAATGCCAAATTTAGTTCAAATTGCCCCGTTGGTTTGGGATGTGATTTTTTTTAAAGGAACTATTGACGGACGCCGGATGATCATGCTAGCTCGCTTGAGCACTCAGGTGAGATAAAAACAGGTAACCACTAAATATGATTAATACGCCTCCTGTCCAAACGGTTACATGTCATAGAAAAAGAGTCACTATATCAAGCCTTTTCCTACAACAAAGTACCATAACTAATTGGACCGTAATAAAAAATGATATGCACATCTTTGGTTGCATATGTGAAATTTGAGCCTATCTAGCTAGTAGTAGAAGAGAACACGATACAAGATTTTTAACAAAGAGCCATAACTCCGAGAAAACTGAATGGAACATAATTAAAATAGCATGTGCACATCGTTGTTTGATATCAGAGGTCTAGATAAGAGCGGGTCAAAGCATTATATACTCCTTACTTTTCGACGAAACCCTATGTTGTGGGTACTCATCTGAATCGTCTCGTTGAGACGATTCAAATGAGTACCTACAACATAGGCTTTATGACAGTTTTTGGTTAAATATTTAAATATAAAATACGAATTACGCCCTCTATCTGTAGCTTGGGTGACATTTTACCAAAATCCATAGAATTGGCGTGCAAAACAACCTACTGACCGACTAACATACCAAATTTAATAACGTAGCAGACAACAATTAAATGTGCCTTCAATTTAAAAAAATTGAGACAAGAGACATAGTTGTCACTAAACAAGGTCTTCAATGGCTTCATCAAAACTCACCAAGAATTGCAGTAGTTTCACGCAGCCCGCCTAGGAGACAGCCTTCCGCACATATGCCCTTATTCACTAATCTGTTAACCAGATTTTATCTTTGGAAAACCTGATTAAAAAGGAGAAATGGCTTGAAACGAGCAATTCCTCCTTTTCTCACGATTTTGTTCTAAATATAAATCGAGGGTGTACAAAGTAGGGATTGTATGGTAAAATTTTATCGGGTACTTTTCTTTACTTTCTGTTTCTTAGAGTGTTCGAGAAAATGATCCTAAATTAGAAAAGAAAATATTGAATTAAGCTAATCTAGATTAATTTCTGTTGTCAGTTTATAGAATAAGGTTATTTTCTATATTTATTTTGAAGGGGGTACATAAATAAGGAGAGGATAATTTAATAGTAAAAACAAGGTAATAGATTTTATTTTTCCACATTTGTATTTTAAAGCTGCTCTTCACAGTTCCATCTGAATACAGCTTTTTGATTTAGCTATTTGTCATTTTTCTTCTTACATATATACATGTATTTAAGAAAGCAGGAAAAGCACATAGAAATAAGATGAAACTGGTGGATTGCACTTGTCAATCAAAATATTAATTGACCAATGAAATTATTCATGGCAACTGGAAATGATTTCTGGCGTCTGGTCAAGCATTTTTGTTGTTTTATTTATTTTGTAATTTTTGTAGCAAATCAATGATTTTAATTTTCCTTACCTATTATTTTTACAAATGAAGGTTGCTTGATATCTCAGTCGTAGGCCTGATCTCCGTAAATTCAGAAAATAAATGTAAAAATTAGGTGGTTTTTATACAATATATCTGAATTGACTGGCTCTGCCAACAGCCCTACAATAGGAACTTTGACTTAGATACCAAAGGGCACTATTTGAACAATTTATGTCCAGTAACATGTCACACAAAAGTAAATTGTCTAATAGAAACATTAACATCATACCTATATCTTTAATAAGCTTAAGTTATGAGGTTTACCTGTCATAATCAAGAAAACTACTTGACATAAATGTTGGAGGTCCAAGTTTTCCACTGGTCGGAATGCCTGATTTGATTGGTCAGTTCATTTTTTGATTGACACCATAATCTCTCAATTACTATAAACTATGACCTGCCAGCGAATTTAGAAATTATTTCTTTTCAATTCATTTTGAAAGTATAATTTATTTGTCTGCATGGGGTTTAACACCACTTTCAACAGTATTTTGATGGCTGGGGCACCTACCCATGGAATCCTGGTATTTCTCACTCCTGACCTGACTGCATTGATGCCTTAACCCATTACCAGACGTAATTTTATACTGGTTCACATTGAAAGGAGTTGCAGAAGACAATTTAAAGTTTATGAAATTTTAGATTTTTTCAACTTTACGTGTGGAAAAATTTGTGTATAATGAAGAAATTGTTTGGTCAATTTTAATGTTGAATACAGAGGCTGGTGTTCATTACAGCATGAGCTTTAAACCCATTACCAGACAATCAAAGTTTTAAACTGGTCCATATTGAAAGAAGTTCAAATTGCACTAAAATTGGAAAATAAGTACCAAACAGGATGAAAACATTGTGAGAAGGAGAAAATGCTTATTACACAGAATTTCTTTTTTTCCGCACTAAGTGTTCCATGATGATATTACTTTAGGGCGTTAAAAAGCGTCACTGTTTGGGGATTAGTTAATCCATTCCCACTTAGTCCCATTTTTAATGACCCTCTAGAAAATAGTTGTTGAAAAGTATTGTGGAAAATGAACAAATTGCCAGTAAAAAGCAATTTCTTTATTCCCTACAATATTTTCTATCTCCTAAGACAAAGGTTTTAAAAAATTTATCTAATATGAATTGTAGTCTGTAACTTATTGTAACTTAGATTAGTCTGAGAATTTATTACATGTTTTTCGTAGGGTGTTAACCCTTGTCCTGCTGAATATTTTTCCTCTTTTCACTATATTAGAAAACTTTGATATAATTAGATTTATCTTGTATTGAAAGATTTCTCTCAAAACAACAATAAGCAGGTAGTGTAGGCTAAGATCAGACTGCATGTCTGTGCAGGCTGATCTTAGTCTATACACCTGCCAAATCCATTGTCAAAGCAGAAATATTCCAGAATCAGCATGACAAGGGTTAATAGAGATTTTCACATGTGGTACACGAAATTTGTGTATATTCTCATATAGAGTATTAGTAAGACTTTGACAAAAAAGTATTTCTCTAAGTTGCAAAATCTATTGCATATGAAAACCGCAAGAACTATATTACAACTTTAAAAAAATATTTGAAAACAAAAATGGAAAAATATCACAGTAGATTGATAATTGCAAAGGCAGTTAACCTCTAATACAATTGGTAAAATTGCCAATGTCAGTTTGAAAAGCAGTCACATCACCAGAATACACATCATAGAAAATATAAATGATTCACAATGCCAAAAGGAACACTACTTGAATTTATTTAAGTCATGATCAGATGACAAAATTTATGGCTGATCAAAATTCAAAGGAGTTGCAGACGGCTTTGGAAAGCATTTTGGAAAATGAAGAAATTATTTGTTACAAGCAAATTCTTCATTATCCACAATGTTATCTATCCCAAAGATAAAAAGATCAAAACTTTCATGATGCTGAAATTGTGGTCTGAAACTCTTTTAAATTTAGATGAGTGGAAAATTTTGCTGTCTGGTAATCAGCTTCAGTAATTTTTGTCAATTTCCACAATTTTTTCCGAACCTTTTTTTCTAGTGGGTTGTAAACAAGGAGGATTGTGTTGGATATGGTTATGCATGAATTTGAAGCAGAGGTCAGATCTGGACTAAGCCTGCCAACCATTAAGTATGGCAATATGATCAGTCAAATATGATCAGCTGATGATCTACTCTTATCGCTTAAAGAAACTAGAAATGTGTCACAAACACAGATGTCCTGGCTTAAGTGCTTGTCACCTGACCTTCAGCTGTAACCTTGAACTAGGGAGTATCCAGTATATTCTTACTCATGACACTAGTGATCTTCAAGGAGAATTACTGTACAAAGTTATGTTGAAATCCATCAATCTATGTAGAAAATATGCTGCAGACAGGATTTGGATACACAAACCCACCCATCCACCTTCACGCACTGACTCACTTAAGAGATGAAGAGATTATTTTTTGTTTTCATGGAGGTATGAACCGAAAAAACCTAATCACACTGTAAGAATACGGGAAGCGGATTCATACATAGTGTGATTAGGTTTTTCGGTTCATACCTCCATGAAAACAAAATATATTCTCTTCATTTCTTATAATTTAATAGCATCGAGCGAAAAAAACAAAAGTTTTACAAATTTTGATCACTTTTTGCATGGGACTATTTTGTGCGGAAGCATACAAAATCGCTGCGTGCTCAAAATTTTATTCATGGAGCTATGAATTAATTTTTCGACCAATCAGAACACTCGTTTTTGATAGACAAAACTTAAGATTAAATTATACATGGATAGAGGTAACTCTAAATGCCTGATGCCATTACATGGCAAGGCATAAAAGGATTAATTTCAAATTATTTAGACCATAGATCAGTACAAATTTAACCCATTCCAACTCAATCCCTCCTTTTTACGCCCTTCAAGAAAAAAGCTTTGGAAAACATTGTGGAAAATGAAGAAATTGCTTGTATCAAGCAATTTCTTCATTATCCACAATGTTTTTTATCCAAAAAGGTGAAAATATTTAAAATTCCATCAACTTGAAATTGCCGTCTGCATCTTCTTTCAATTTGGACCAGTCTAAAATTTTGTCAAGTGGGAATGGGTTAAAAGATTAATTTCTAATTATTGAGACAATATATCAGTACAAATTTAAGTTAATCTTCAAATCTTAATAAAGATTTAATATCTACAGAAAGGAATACCATTCATTTTAGACAAGAGCACCACATGCAGCTGCCAACGCTTGGCTGTTTAAATGCATGATGCTGGTGCTTCTAGGGGGCATAATTCATTCAAAAAAGGCATTTAGAGTTACCCCCCTTGCTGGTATAGGTTACTCTTTTGATAGTGCATATACATCCTGAGTTTCAAGTGAATGTGTTACCAAAAATGGATGACAATGACGCTGGCACAGATGAAGACTCGGATGACGACCTTGCTAAAGCAATACGTTGGTTTTTCTCTTGAAACAGCCAAACTCAAAAGCCTTGTATGCTGTAATAAGCTTTGTGCTTAAATGCCTTTAGAATATTTACCCTTGTCATGCTGAACCCGGAATATTCCTGTTTTGGCAGGAGGTATATTCTAAGATCAGCCTGCACATATGTGAAGTCTGATCTTAGTTTGAATCACCTGTTTAGAATTTCAATTTCAGAGTTTTCAATAGAATCAACTAACAAAAAATAATGACACACAATACAGGCATTCTAGTGTTTTAGCCCTTTGATTTTAATGCAATTCTGAAGAAGGATTTTATTCAGCATGACATGGCTGAAGGATAATTGCAAAAGTACATGCAATTTCTTTATTTTCAACAATGTATTTTCAAAACTTTTTACATGAGAGGCGTCAAAAAGCCCGATTGTTTTGGAAAAGGTTAAACTTTTTCTAAATTATACATCAGCATGCCCTGTCTTTAAAATCTGAGAACATATTTCAATATTTCACTGAAATCAATGTCAAAATTTGATCAATTATATACCAAAGAATGTCCTTGGAGAATGAACATGAGGTGAATAGTGTAACCCTTTCCCACACAATCACGCTTTATGACACCCTTCAAAAAAAACTTTAGAAAACATTGTGAAAAATGAAGTATTGCTTGTTACAAGCAATTTCTTCATTATCCACAATGTTCTCTATCAAAAGAACCAAAAAAATCCATTAACTAAAAATTGTCGTCTGTAACTTCTTTCCATTGGGACCAGTCTAAATTTTGTGATTCAAATTGCAAGAAGTCACACACTACAACTCAAGTACATTTAACTCTTGTCATGTGGAACCCGGAATATTCTTGTTTTAACAGGAGGTATAGACCAAGATCAGCCTGTACATAATAGGCAGTCTGCTCTTAGTCCAAGCCATCCGCTTGTCCCTTTTAAAATTTAAACCAGAGTTGTTTAAAAGATAAATAAAGAGAAATGAATATTAACCAACAATATGTGATTCCACTGTTTTCAGCCCTTGGATCTTTAAATGCAATTCTGTAGAGAATTTTATTTAGCACGACAAAGTAAGATGTAAAAGAGGGTACTAAATAATGTTAAAATCAGTGTGAGAAAAGTAAAAAAATTTGTAACAAGTAATTTCTTCTTCTCCCACAATGTTTCATAACCTATTTTTTTCAGTACATCATAAATGGACTTGTTTGATAATGGGTAGAAAACTCTCTTGAATACATAAATAAGACACATTGATGAAGCAATTACAAAACCTCTGAACCAAACCCTCAATTTCTCTTTTTCAGTCCTTTTAGCCAGATGCATCTAACTTCTTTTTCGACAGACCTTAAATGCATCGTAAATAGCAAACACTTGAGCAAATATCCGTTACAATGCAACGCTCATTTCAGAACTCCTCTGCCCAAGGGTTCTCCTCTAGATATGAATCGATGACTTCCTTCATGGCTAAATTGGGAATCAATTGCGACTGATTCAAGTCTGTTCTTGTCACCGGATCGAAATGGCCAACACGCTGTGAATAAACATTTCAGAATTATTAACGCACTACTTTATGTAATCTTGATTTAAGCTTGTTACATGAAACCCCTCTACCTTCACTGCATAGATCAAAATTAATTAAATATGGCACCTGACAACTGAATTAGCGAGAATTCTCTTTAGCTTAGTGGTTGATGTGCTTGACTCTTAATCTTTCATTTGATGTCTGTATGGGTTCGAGTCTGGTCTGCATAAGTGGTTTTTCAGGTTAAACGCCCCCTCAATATTAAACTTTGGAAAAAATTGCTTGTTACAAGCAAAACAATGTTTCTATCCAAAAAGACAAAAAAAAATCTAAGATTCATCAACTTGAAATTATTGTCTGCAGCTTCTTACATTTTGGACTTGTCTAAAATTTTGTTGTGTGGGAATGGGTTTACCCATTTCATTATAATCCTGCTTTTTATGCACTCAAGGAAAAATCTTAAGAAAACATTAAAAAAATGAAATATTGCTTGCAACAAGCTCCTTCTTCATTATCCATAATGTTTTCTACTCCAAAAGTCAAAGAGAATTAGAATTCCATAATCTTGAAACTGATGTCTGGAACTTATTCAAACCAGTCTAGAATTTTGACATTTGTACCACATAATCCTACTTTTTATGAGCTTAAGAAAAAACAAGATGGCCAGTGGCCTTCGCGCTCACCTGAGATAAGGCTTTTTTTTCCTTCAAGGCCTAATACAAACTAGGTCAGGAGAAAACCTCCTTTTTAACATTTAATTAAAATCAACAAGCCCAATTTGGTTTAAATTGAGCAAATAGTTTTGAAAGGGTTGCCTTCTTTATTTCTATTTAAGCCTAGTCATCCTCTGGCTCTAAAATTTCATCAATTTTGAAAGAGGTCAATGTACTGATGCTTCATGCCAAATTCAAGATTCTTCAACTTCTGGGTCAGGGGGCGATGTTTTTTTTTTCAATTTTTTTTGTTCAATTTTACTCTTGTTGTCATAGCAACAAGTTTTTCAACTGATTACATTCTTTGGTTGAAATCAGCCCAGTAGTTGGGAGAAGATGTTGTTTTAATAATCCTTCTTCATTTCTATAAAACAAGCTATTTCTTCATTTTACACAATGTTTTCTACCAAGAAAATTGAAAAAAAATGTAAAATTACATAAAAGTTAAGTTGTTGTCTGCAACTTCTTTGAATTTGGACTAGTCTAAAATTTTGTAGTCTGGTGAAATGTTAAAGCGAGTTGAACATTGAAAAAGTGTACCTGTAAATGCTCTAGAATATCTTTTTTATCGTATGTTATACCACTAGGTGTAATCACAGGGTCTCTCATTAATTCAAAACTGATTCTGCCACATAAACAGTCAGGGACATCTCGTTTCTGTAATGTAATTAATTGATTGAATGGGGTTTAACGCCACTTTTAACAGTATTTCAGTCATATTGTGGCGGCTGGAGCATCTAACAATGGATTCGTGGTATTTCTCACACCAGTACTACCACTACATTCTTTCCTAGCCTCCAGCTGCTATCCCACTTAGGTTTACGATTATCCACCCATTGGTGAGAGACAAATGTTGGAAAGAATAATTGCTGCAGCCGGGGATCAAACCCATTTCTGTAATGTAAAAAAATGTTGATGTTTATATCAGAGTTCAGGTGTGTGGAAATACTGTTTTTTCCAACAGTCCCAGAGCAAGTGCGAGAAGATTTTCTACTTGTCCTGAATCTAAATGAGCTTGTCTGCATCAAAAGAAATAGATAAGTTGAAAGCAAGAGGCCCATTGAGGGCCTGAGACGCTCTACTGGCTATCAAGTTATGTGTTAAAGTAATCTGATATTCAAATTTAAACAGACTATATGAAGCCAAGAAGCAGATTTGCACAGAAGTGTAGTTAAGATTTATGTTTCATACCTCTATCAAAAGAAATGAAATTCTGATCATTTATCATAATATTTATTAGCAAGATATTTATCATAAAAATCAACTTATATCCATTGGAACCATAGCTGACATTTAGGCCTACAAAATTACCTGAGTACAAAATCTTAGACTTGTTTAAATTCAAAGAATTGGAAGACAGCAATATTCCGTTAACGATATCTTAAAACCATTGGCTTTTGAGTTGAAATACTTTGGATAATAAGGAAATCTCTGACAAGTAGCAACTTCTTCATTTGCCACAATCTTTTCCAAATCATTTTTAGAGTGGCATAAAAAAAAGGAAAGAGTGGGAATAGGTTCATACCTTTTTGACATAGAATCAGTTTTAAGATTAAGATTTCAAGAGTATAGGTTTTGTTGTGTATATACATGCTTTTGAAAACAAATATTAGCATAAAATTTGACTTGACGGATTAATTAAATCTCTTAATCCATTTATAAATTATGAAATAAGTCTAATCTAAACTGAAAGAAACAGCAGGCAATCTTTTATATTGTGTGTTTTATTGAATATTACAAGCAACATGGGAAAAAGGGGAAAATGTTGTTGAAAGAAGTTTCTCTTTTTTCTACAATATTTTCACAGCTTTTTAATTCAGCATGTCGAAATGCAGGGTTTTGAAGTAGTGGGTTATATGTCTGAAAACTTGAAAAGATGAATAGGTTTACCTTCCTTCTGTCATCTACTTGTGCAAATAATGCATTGACTTCAGCTATTCTTTTGTCCTGTAAAAGTGAAAAAAGAAATATTGCTGAATACTTTCTCAAAAATGATAGTGTCCTGTGACTTTGTTTAGGACCACAATAAAATAAACAAGATATGTTTGTGAAACACCATGCCCCCGAAACAGGTGATTTTTTTGTTTTTTTTTTCTTTGTTTTAGGGAAAAGGGTTAAAAAATTTTCCCCTTGTTGAAACCTATCTACATACCAAATATTAGCATTGTAACTTAATGAGGGATGAAGTTATAGGAAAATGTTTAGTTGGCAGGTTAAGTTTTTGAGAAAAGTTTCAGGGAAAAGGGTTAAAATTTTGACCTTGAACTTGATGAAATGACCTTCCCCAGTTGCACCTTGTTGAAACCTATCTACATACCAAATATTACCATTGTAACTTAATTAGGGATGAAGTTATAGGAAAATGTTTAGTTGGCAGGTTAAGTTTTTGAGAAAAGTTTCAGGGAAAAGGGTTAAAATTTTGACCTTGAACTTGATGAAATGACCTTCCCCAGTTGCACCTTGTTGAAACCTATCTACATACCAAATATTAGCATTGTAACTTAATGAGGGATGAAGTTATAGGAAAATGTTTAGTTGGCAGGTTAAGTTTTTGAGTAAAGTTTTAGGGAAAAGGGTTAAAATTTTGACCTTTAACTTGATGAAATGACCTTCCCCAGTTGCACCTTGTTGAAACCTATCTACATACCAAATATTACCATTGTAACTTAATTAGGGATGAAGTTATAGGAAAATGTTTAGTTGGCAGGTTAAGTTTTTGAATAAAGTTTTAGGGAAAAGGGTTAAAATTTTGACCTTGAACTTGATGTAATGACCTTCCCTAGATGCGCCTTGTTGAGACCTATCTACATACCAAATATTAGCATTGTAACTTAATGAGGGATGAAGTTAGAGGAATATTTGCAGGTTAACTTTTGCAGACAGACAGACAGACAGACAGATGGACAGACGGACAGACACCGGTAAAACAATATGCCCCTATCTTTCGCTGGGGGGGGCATAAAAACTATGTAATAGAAAATAATCTTTGTTGCCTATTTCCACACAATACCCCTTCTTGACGCCCCTCAAGAAAGACAATTGGGAAACATTGTGGAAAATGAAGAAATTGCTTGTGACAAGAAATTCCTTCATTTTCAACAATGTTTTCTACCTAGAAGCTTGAAACAAGAGTGCTATTGGCCCTACAGAGCTCACTTAAGTCGATGACTGCAGAAATAATCAAAGCACTAGTGACCTAATTCAGCCAAAAGTCACCTGTTAAAAAAATCTTGTATAAGAAATGAAAATACGTTCTTACAATAATTCAGTTTTTTTTTGTGCAAGAAAAGTAGAATGTACATTGCAAGGCAGGTTTGGGTTAATGACCTAAATAGTGAATTAATAAAATAAAATAGGGTGTGGGGTTGGTTGTTTTTTTTTAAAGTTTTTAACAATGTTTCAATCTAAACAAGAGGCCCATGAGGGCCTGAGACGCTCTACTGGTTATCAAGTTTTCCGTTAAAGAAATCTGATATTTAAGGAAGTTAATTGCTCAAAGAAGTATGCATAAAGAAAAAAAAGGGGCTTTATCCCCTTTATCATTTTAAGCAACAATCCTCAAGGCCCCTTTTCCCATGTTTCATGACGGATCTACTCCATTTCCAAAAGAAAGTTACCTTATGACCCTACAATCATTCTGTGAATATTTCATCAGAATCTGACAATAATTGTGGACTTAATCACATAAACAGGATTGTTTTGAATGAAAATCAATAAGGCCCCTTTTCCTGTGTTTTCTAATGGATCAATTTCATTCCAAAAGGAAGTTTCCTTACAATTCGACAATTGTCCTGTGAAATTTAAAAGACAACTTGATAATGATTGTGATCTTCATCACACACACAAGAATGTTTTGAATGATAATCTGTAAGGCCCCTTTTCCTGTGTTTCAAATGCCACAATTATTCCATGCATCTTTGAAGAGAATCCAATAAAACTGTTGACTTTATTGTGTTAACAAAGATATTAATTCAAGTTCTCATAGGGCCCCTTTTCCCGTGATATTTTACTGTTGGTTTTATCATTCTATGAAAGTTAAAAGTGAATCCGATGAAATATTGGAAATTCATTATGTTTCCTAGAATATTAAAAAAAAAAAAAAATCATATGTCCCCTTTTTACATGATACTTGATGGATTGTACCCAGTTCTGAAAAGAACCATCTAAGTATTTGTACAATCATTCTGTGAAATTTTGAAGTGAATCCGGTGAAATCAAGGGACATCATTGTGTTAACCAGAATATTTAAGAGAGTTTTTCATAAGGCCCCTTTTTATGTGACCCTTGCTATAGTCAGATCCACTGTCAAAATCAACAATTGGAATGATGGTACAATCAATCTGTTTAATCTGTGGAATTTATTGTGTTAATGAGTTTATAGTGAAATATTCATAGGGCCCCTTTTCTCATGATACTTTACAGAAAAAAAAAATTTCAAAAGGAACAATTCTAATGAAGGTAGAATCATTCTTTAAAAGTTAAAGAGAATCAATGAAAACAGTGGACTGAATTGTGTCAAGAATTTTTGTAACTAAATTTTCATAAGGCCCCTTTTTCTGTGAAACTTAATAAATCAGACCCAATGTACAAAGGAACAATCCTAATGATAGTTTGAAGAAAACGATAAAGACTGAGGACTTTATTGTTATATTGATGTTTTGTAATAAAATTTTTATAAGGTACCTTTTCTTGTGTCACTTAACCAATCAGACCTAATTTACAAAGGAACAATCCAAATGATGGTACAATCATTCTATTAAAGTTTGAAGAGATTCTGATAAAGACTGAGGGCATTGTTGTGTTTATGAGGATTTGGTAATACTTTTTCATACAGCCCCTTTTCCTATGATACTAGACAGATCAGGCCCAATTTGGAAAGAAACAATCCTTATGATGGTACAAACATTCTGTGAAAGTTTGAACAGAATCTGATGAAAACTGCAGACTTTATCTTGGTGTCAAATTTTTAAAATAAAATTTTCTTAAGGCTCCTTTTCCTGTGATACTTGAAGGATCAGGTCTCATGTCAGCATCAACAATAGTGATTATTGTACAATGATTCTGTGAAGGTTTGAATAAAATCCAATGAAAGCTCTGGACTTGGTTAGAAGGATTATAGATAAAATTCTCTAAAGGCCCCTTTTCCCATGATACTAGACAGATCACGCCTAATTTGAAAAGAAAGAATCCTTATGATGGAATAATCATTCTGTGAAAGTTTTAACAGAATCTGATGAAAACTGTTGACTTTATTGTGGTACAATGACTTTAAAATTAAATTTCATAATGCTCCTTTTCCTGTGATACTTGACGGATCAGGTCTAATGCAAACATCAACAATCATTATTATTGTACAATTATTCTGTGAATGTTTGAAGAAAATCCGATGAAAGCTCTGGACTTGGTAACAAATGAAATAAATGAAATTTTCATAAGGCCCCTTTTCCTGTGCTTCTTGACAGTTCAAACCCTGTTATGAAAAGAATGATAGTTATGACCTTCCAATCATTCTGTGAAAGTTTCAACAAAATCTGATCAAAGCTGTGGGCTTTATTGTGTTAACAGGGTTTTATTAATTGAATTTTCATATAGCCCCTTTTCCCATGTTACTTGATGGATCTGAACCAATTCCAAAGGGAACTCTTCTTACAAAAGTATAATTATTCTGTTTGAGTATAAAGACAACCCCATCTCATCTGTGGACTTACAAGCATTAATTAAGATTTTTTTAATTGAATTTTCCTAAGGCCCCTTTTCCTATGTTTCTCAATGGATCAGACCCAATTTGAAAGGAACAATCCTTATGATGGTACAATCATTATGTGAAAGTTTGAAGTCAATCAGGTGAAATCTAGGGCCATTACATGTTAACTAAGATTTTTTTTATTAAATTTTCATAGGGCCCCTTTTCCCATGAAACTTGATGGATCAAACCTACTTCCGAAAGGAACAATCCATTTAATGTAATAATCATTCGGGGAATGTTTGAAGAGAATTTGTTGAAAACTATGGACTCTATTGTGTTTTCGAGGACTTTTTCAATCCAGTTTTAATCGGGCCTCTTTTTCCCGTGGTCCTTGACTGATCATACCAAATTTTGAAAGGAACAATTCTTATGATGGTACAATCATTCTGTGAAAGTTTGAAGTCAATCAGCTGAGAACTGTGGACTCATGAGTGTTAACAAAGATCTTTGAATTAAATTTTAATAAGGCCCCTTTTCCTAAGTTTCTTGAGGAATCATATCCGATTCCAAAAGGTACAATCCTTATGATGGTACAATCATTCTGTGAAAGTTTGAAGAGAATCCGTTGTAAATTGTTGGCTCTAGATTATTAATGAGAATTTTTTATTAAACATTTCATAAGGCCCCTTTTTCCTGTGTTTCTTGAAGGATCATACCAAATTTCAAATGGAATAATCCTTATGATAGTACAATCATTCTGTGAAAGTTTGAAGGGAATCCGATGAAAACTATTGACTCTAGAGTGTTAACAAGAATTTTTTAATTAAATTTTCATAAGGCCCCTTTTCCCCTGTTTCATAACAGATCAGACCCATTTTCGAAAGGACCTATCCTTATGATTGTACAATCATTCTGAGATAGTTTGAAGAGAATCCGAAGAAAACTGTGGACTCTATCGTGTAAACGAGGATTTTTTAATTAAATTTTCATAAGGCCCTTTTTCCCGTGTTTCTTGACGGATCATACCAATTTTCGAAAGGAACGATCCTTATGATGGTACAATCATTCTGTGAAAGTTTGAAGAGAATCCGATGAAAAATGTGGACTTTATCGCGTAAACGAAGATTTTTTAATTAAGTTTTAATTAGGGCCCCTTTTCCCGTGTTTCTTAACGGATCTGACCCAATTTCGAAAGGAACCATCCTTATGATGGTACAATCATTCTGTGAAAGTTTGAAGAGAATCTGATGAAAACTGTGGACTTTATCTCTTAAACAAGGAAAAGTTTAATGGACGGACGACGGACAGACGCACGGACGCCGGACGGGAAAAAGCCATCGCTATAGCTCTAGTGGCCTTCAGCCAGTAGAGCTAAAAATAAGGTGGTATCCCTGCAGAGCCAAAATACGTCTGGAGGGTAAACACATGAAAAACTTTTAGAGGTTCACTAGGCTTTCTCATTTCAGAGAGGAAGATTTTTTCCTTCTTTGTTTCTATATTAAATTGGGTGTGGCTGGGCTGGGCCCAAATATAACCCAAAGGGTATCACACACACAAAATTTGTTCAGATTGACTTTGAAATTTTAGATACCAAATATCAATACTCTAGGCATTCTGGTTTCAGAGAAGAAGATTTTTAAAGTTTTCCTTCTTTGTTTCTATGTTAAAATAGGATGAGCCCAGGCAGAGCCCAAATATTACCCAAGAGGCAATATATGAACAAAAATGCTAGAGGTCCCCAATGAGTTGCTGCATACCAAATATCAATGCTCTAGGCTTTCTGGTTTCAGAGAAGAAGATATTTACAATGTTTTCCTTCTTTGTTTCAATGTAAAATGAGGTGTGCCCAGGTGGGGCCCAAATATGACCCAAGGGGTATCATTTGAACAAACTTTATAGACATAACCTAGTTCAAGCAATTTCTTCATTTTCCACAATATTTTTCCAATTATTTTTCTTGAGTGGCGTCAGAATGTGTCACTGTGTTGGAATAGGTTAACATACCAAATGCAAACAAGTAACAGTATCAGAATATGAAAACCAATGTAGCAGAAGCACATTTTTACCCAGGGCACAGATTTCTCTATGTTACACAGATGAATCAACAGGCAAAAATAGTGCCAGAAATAAGTGCACCCTACGTTCTCACCATTTTTTCATCTAGACATTTTAACTTTTTGTCGCAATCTTCTTCTGAAAGCTGTTCCTCTTGGGCATCTCCCAACATTGTATTTTTTAATCTAAAAAAAAGAAAGAAAAGAAAAAAGAAATGAAAAAAAACCCCAAACATTAAATAAACAAAGAAATTTGTATAAAAATATCATATCAGTAACTTAACCAATTCCAACACAATCCTGCCGTTTAACCCATTCCCACACAAGCCCTCCTTTTTACGCCCCTCAAGAAAAAAGCTTTGGAAAACATGGTGGAAAATGAAGAAATTGCTTGTATCAAGCAATTTCTTCATTTTTCACCATGTTTTCTATCCAAAAGGACGAAAAAATTTAAAAAATTCCATCAACTTGAAATTGTCGTCTGCAGCTTGTTCGATTTGGACTGGTTTAAAATCCCACTGTGTTGTAATGGGTTAACACCCCTGAAGGAAAGTAAAGGTTGGGAAAGCTTTTTCTTCATTATCAACATTTTCTACCTAAAGTTATAAGGATTGGCCTTGGCAACTTCTTTTAACCCATTCCCACACGAAAAAATTTTAGACTGGTCCAAATTGAAAGAAGTTGCAGACGACAATTTCAAGTTGATGGAATTTTAAAATTCTTTGTATTTTAGGGAAGAAAACATTGTGGACAATGAAGACATTGCTTGTTACAAGCAATTTCTTCAATGTCCAAAATGTTTTCCCAATACGTTTTATTGAGGGGCGTAAAAAGGAGGGATTGTGTTGGAATGGGTAATTTAGACTAGTCTAAAATTTTGTTGTCTCGTAATTGTAGGTTGTAAGTCATGACTTGAAGATCTTGCAAACATGCAAGTTAGTAAAAAATAAATAGCTGAAAAACAAGTGACACCTCATACCCATGCTGGTTAGGACCCTTCTTTGGAGGGGGGGGGCTTATAGTACAGCTTTCTAACCACTAAGTTAACCCTTGTCATGCTGTATAAATTACCTTACTGAAATGCTGTCAAATCAAAGGGGTCAAAGCTTCCATAGAACTTTTTGTTCAAAAATCAATATTTCTTTGAGAAATCAACTTCATAAACAACTCTGGCAGGAAAAGTACAAGCAGGAGGTGTAGTCTAAGATCAGCCTGCACACAAGTGCAGTCTGATCTTAGTCTACACCTCCTGCCAAAACCTGAATATTCAGGATTCAGCATGACAAGGGTTAAAAACAGTTATTCCTATTGCAGTTGTTAAACATTATACGATTACCAGACAACAAAATTCTTAACTTGGCAGAGAAATTGTTGATAATAAAAAATTTGCTTATTTCAGCTAGCAGTTCCTTCATTTTCAATATTTTTTCCATAACTTTTTCTGTGAGGCGTAAAAATGCAGATTTGTGTGAGAATGGATTAAATTGGAAAGCTATGCCATTATGACTGTGTCCGCAAGATGACTCAATATGCAGGGGTCGACACTAACTTTGCTTAAGTGGGATCCCACAGGGATCCCTACGTATTACTTCAGGGTTTCTTCCAGATAATCGGGGATCCCTCCTTGATATACATTATCACTCGCAATCCTGCCCTTCTAAGCCCAACTTGAAAAAAAAAGCTTCAGAAAACATTGTGGAAAATGAAGAAATTGCTTGTTACAAGCAATTTCTTTTTATCCACAATGTTTTCAACAAAAACAAGCAAACAAAAAATCAGAAGCATTAGTTAATACCTTAAGATCTATTGTACTGGAGAAATATTAAAGGAT
The DNA here is from genome assembly GCA_946902895.1 of Fragum fragum. NCBI lineage: Eukaryota > Metazoa > Mollusca > Bivalvia > Cardiida > Cardiidae > Fragum > Fragum fragum. The sequence goes on along the minus strand of OX336365.1, from coordinate 17,557,905 downwards.
CCTGACGGAATCCCTAGCCTGAGATTGCTGGGGTCCCTTCCAATTTTCAGGGATCCTCGGGATCCCGGTACACTGTTAGTGTCAACCCCTGATATGATAGTTATAAGCATCAGACATTTAGAATGTAATATAGAAAGAAAGAATAAATGACTTAACAAGATCCTAAAAAGTTAGGATCATGTCGTAACGAGTTAAACTAAAATGTTAAGAAAAAAAAAATATATCCCTCTAAATATACAACTTTATCCAATTACCAAATAACGAAAAATTTGAACAGATCCAGATTCAAAGATTGTTTGTTTGTTTGAATGGGGTTTTACGCCGCTTTCAACAATCTTTCAGTTATATCGCGGCGGCTGGAGCACCTAACAATGGAATCCTGGTATTTCTCACACCAGTACTACCATTACATCCTTTCCTAGCCTCCAGCTGCTATCCCACATAGGACTACGATTATCGACCCATTGGTGAGAGACAAATAGTCGGAAAGGATGAGTGCCGCCGTCGGGAATCGAACCCGGGACCTCTAGATTGAAAGTCCGACGCGCTACCAACTGCGCTATGATGGCGGCTATTCAGATTCAAAGAAGTTGTAGAAGACAACTTCAAGCTGCTTGTCACAAGTAATTTCTGCTTTCTCCACATTGTTTTCCTGAACCTTTTTCTTGAGAAGCATAGAAAAGTAGGATTGTGTGGTAATGGGTTAACAGATGGATAAATTGTTATCAAATATTGCAGGAAAAGAAAAATATGCTGATGCCTGCTATTTACCCCTTTACGACAAGGGTTCTACCCATTTAATCACAAGCGTTGTAATAGCTTTGAATTTTGAATCACCATAAAGTTTAATTACAAGCTTTTCTTACAAGATAATTTTAAAAAGCCACAAACCTTTCCGTATCCTCAGTAATTAATCTGTTGATGTAAGATTGCAAATCTATTTCTTGTTGAATTCTTTTTTCCTCTATCAAGTTCCATCGCTTTCTTTTGGCTTGCCGTAATGCTGACGTTATTTCATCTCCAAAGTTTTTCTTTGAATCTTTGGCTAGTTCATTTGCTACAACATAAAATTGATATATTTGCAAAAGACAACTCATATACATTAATCAGGTATATGGGAGAAAATGACCAATCACGCTGTCAATCAAAGAACCAATTGACCAATCATATCATTCATTTAGACTGCGTGTGAATTTTGAAATCCCACATTGGCCATAATTGCTGTTTTTGCGACTTAAAGTTGTAACTAAAGCACATTCAAGCTGTAGTGACAATGTTTAGGTCGCCAACCAATTTATCTTTTGTTACATGTCACTGCCTAAAATTTTTCCAAATAACGCCGTTTAATATCAAAGCGAAACTTTGTCCTGGAGCCATTGGTCGTGGCCTGTTGTGATAGTAGGCCGGGCTAGCAATTCGTCAATTTGCTTGTGACATGTGAAAAAATTGGATAGAATGAAACAAAATGTTGTTCTATAACATCAAGGTGCTCCATACAGCAAAGTTGTGCTACATGTTATTTATACACTGAAAATACCAAATAAGAACATGATGACCATCCTCAAATTAACTTGATCTTTTAAAGTGAATATTTATCTTTCATTTCGGTACCGAAATATGTTTTACATTTCAAAAACTTTGATCTAGTTGTCTTTGAACTTTCGTACTATAGCCATCCTCATAATCTAGGTGAAGAGTATAACTTTATTCTCCATTTGCTAAATGGAATAAGTGGCTACGGAGTTACACAGGATAGACTATACCTACCTTAACCCTTGTCGTGCTGAATAAAATCTTTTTCAGAATTTCATTAAAGTCAAAGGGCTGAGAGAACTGGTAGTACTTGTTCAATGGTCAAGACATCTTTTGAAAATTAATTTCACGAACACCTCTTGCTTGAAAAGAAAGAGCAAGAGGTGTAGACTAAGATCAGACTGCACTTATGTGCAGGCTGATCTTGTCTACTCCTCCTGCCAAAACTGGAATACTCTGGGTTCAGCATGACAAGGGTTAATTACAGGAAAACATGGTTGTTACAAATAATTTCTCCTTTTCTCATGTTTTCTAGTCTACCCTGTAAGGCAGTTGTTTTTCAATTCAACTGAATACTATTCACAACCTCTTTCAATTTTGAATAGTTCAAAAAATTTCATTTGTTATGGGTTAAAAATCCATCTTATATTGGTCTTTATCTTATTCAGAATCATAATGGTCTAACTATGTTGGGATAATGGAAAAGTTCTATTTAGACAATTTCCATGAGCTTCTAACTTTAGCTTAGAATATTCCAAATACCAGGTATATTGGTATATCTAAATGATAAATATACCCACATATTTTGAATATTCTATCATGTACTACATGATTCTTGACTTGTAGGAAATTTTGATATTTTACTTGACCTTAGGTCCTCTGAAATTTTCTATGCAGTTTTGAAAGCCATACATGGTTTTAGATCACAGCTATAATGTAAAGTTTCCTATGCATTAATGTTAACTCAATACCAAACTTCAAAATTGTAGATTGGTCCAAATCCAAGAAGTTGCAGACAGCAATTTTCAAAAATCTTTGTGTTTTGGGATAGAAAACATTATTGATAATGAAGAAAGTGCTTTTAACAAGCAACACACTTAATTTCTTGAGGGGCATTAACCCATTCCCACATGATAAATTTTTGGACCAGTCAAATTCAAAGAAGTTTCAGACGACATATTAAATTGGTGTAATCTTCAAAATCTTTGTCTACTAGGGTAGAAAACATTGTGGATGATGAAGAAATTGTTTGTAACAAGCAATTTTGAAGAAATTGCTTGTAACAAGCAATTTCTTCATTATCCACAATGTTTTCCAAAACTTTCATATTGAGGGGTGTTTCAAAGCACCATTGTGTGGAAATAGGTTAAGGAGGTGCAGTCCTGTTGATTGGACCAACAAGATTTGAATGAACTAGTCTTGCATGCCTGTTGAAAAATCAGCCAATGACACACACAGAAAATTAATGTGTTATCAAGGGCACTCTTAACCCATTCCCACACAATCCCACATTTTTAATCCCCCCCCCCCCCTTGAAAACAGCTGTGAAACATTAGGGAAATGGAAGAAATTCCTTGTATCAGCAATTTCTTTATTTCCCATTAGTAATGTTATAAACCCCAAATCATAAAAGATTTTGAAATTTCATCAACCTAAACTTGTTGTCTGCAACTTCTTTAAATTTGGAATAGTCTAAAGTTGTGTTGTCTGGTAGCAGGTAAAAACAATGGGCTTCACTCTTGACAGTTATAAAAAGCTTTATGTTATGTATTGCTTGCTAACCTCTTTTAAGACAAGCTATAGCTTCATCATCCATTTAGGCATCGCCTATAAAGTGATGAAGTGTAGTGAAGTGTTATATAGTGTAGTGCAGTGTTATATGATGTAGTGTAGTGCTTGCTTACCTCTTTTTCGACAAGCTATAGCTTCATCATTGTGATTCTGTTCCATTTAGGCAAGGCCCATAAAGCGATGAAGTGTAGTGCAGTGTTATATAATGCAGTGTTGTGCAGTGTAATAAAATTGAATTTAGTGTTCTCTTATCTCTTTTTAGACAAGCTATAGCTTCATCATTGTGATTCTGTTCCATCAAGGTATGGCCCATAAAGTAATGTAGTAAAGTGCAGTGTTATATAATGTAGTGTAGTGCAGTGTAATAAAATCTAGTGTAGTGCTCGCTTACCTCCTTTTAGGCAAGCTATAGCTTCATCGTTTTGATTCTTCTCCATTAAGGTATGGCCCATAAAGTAATGTAGTAAAGTGCAGTGTTATATAATGTAGTGTAGTGCAGTGTAATAAAATTTAGTGTAGTGCTCACTTACCTCTTTTTAGGCAAGCTATAGCTTCATCGTTGTGATTCTGCTCCATTAAGGCCAAGCCCATAAAGTAATGACCTTTCACTATTGTCTTCTCCAGCTCTAAAGCTCGTTGACAGTCTTGTATTGCTTGATCCCACTGTTTTAACCTCAAGTAGCACAGAGCTCTGTTAGTGAAATATGTTGCTGTATGGGGATTTTTGATCTGAAAAATTTTATAAGGAATAAAATTTAGATTTTAACTCTTAATCCGACAGCAAGATTGACGTTGATTTCTTACAATTTGCACACTGCTTGTATAACAAAAGTTAACTACGCATAGGCAGAAATGAAACTGATTGAACTAAGGAACAAATCATTGTAGCTTCATCAGGATTGGAATAATTAAAAGGTTTGTGATTGCCAGTTACTTTAACCCCTTTTTTGTTCAATCACTTGTTTTTACATTCCTGTGTATTTCATAATTGAGAAAACATTGAGGAAAATGTAGAAATTGCTTGCAACAAGCAATTTCTTCTTTTTCCACAATATTTTCTACCCTACTGAATGATTATTTTTCAAATAAAATGAACTTAAATTTGTCTTATGTAAAGCCTTTGAATATGGACCAGTCTAAAATTTTGTAGAGCAGAAAATATTAATGCTAATGTGAAGAAACACTCCCTTTTCCTCAATGTTTTCTGATCAGCTGTCTATGTCAACATTGGTTAATTAATATAAGATTTTACAAATAACTTACAATAGCTTTTGAGTAGCATGCTATGGCATCATGGTACTTTCGTGACGTAAACAATCTGTTCCCTTGCTCCTTCAGATCAAAATCTGTCATTGTTTACATTTCATTCAGCAGATTAAAAAAAGTTCTGTGTTGGAAAACCAGGGACTTATTGTTGTAGATGGCCCTCCTTTTTTGATATTTCACTACTTTTTTATTTGATGTTGATATACTTAATTATAAAAATGAAGTAATGCTGCCGTTTACAACATTTTATGTTAATATAATGTTTTTGATTAGAAAATTCCATACTTTTAGAATATAGTTTCAGTCAATAATGACCGACCCCCAAAAAGGGAAACAACTCTTATTCATCTGAAAGGAAACAAAACAAAATATAAAATCTTGCAGAATGACGGAAATAACCTTTCGATATGATGCTATACAGAGGAGGTATGTAATAAGAAATTGACCGTTATAACACATTACATCAAACGCCGCCTTTGTGTTTTTTTTTCTGCTTTGCAACATGCGACGCGCAAGAGATCATCTTTGATTTCGCACCCCATATGCTTCGCCTTGAAACTATTCATGGGTTGATTTTTTTTAAAATCCTACTTCTTATGTAGGACAAGTAATTAATTATGAAGTACAATTCATCCTTAAGCAGAAATGTGATCAGCATAGCATTTCATTTGTCTTTGAATGTTCGCATTTAACAATTTGAAATGTCGATAACAGTTTTACTCAAGACATTACCATTGCAGATACACACAACAGAGGTATATTTTAAAATATGTGGTTATCATTGTAGAGCGGGGTACTAAGGCCATGCGGTGTCAATTGAATTCCCTGATATTTAAAATTATCTTGGATTTCAGCTGAACCTTTCCCATGTAACCAAAGAAAGCCACTTTAAACCTTTCAGATTACCAAAAGACAATATCTGACTCAAGTTTAAGTGCTAAGTTTCTGTTTCAGCGTATTTTAACAAAATTGTCAATTTTTTTCTTATCAATGTTTGAGAAATAGCCATACCTCCCTTTAAGTTGAAGAAGGTACCATACCTCAAATTTCAATTTTGACTTAGTTTTAATTGAATCCAGGTCTGCCTTAACCCATTTCAATACAGAGGAATTTTAGACCGGTCCAAATTGAAAGGATCTGCAGACGACAATTTCAAGTTGATGGAATTTTAATTTTTTTTTGTCTTTTTGGATAGAAAACATTGTGGATAATGAAGAAATTGCTTAATCCAAGCAATTACTTCATTTTCCAAAATTTTTTTCAAAGCTTTTTTGTTGAGGGGCATAAAAAGGAGGGATTGAGTGGGAATAGGTTAAAACATGTTCACCCTAATTACTTTTGGCCCTAATTCCAATTCTCCCTAAATCCCGTCCGCCCCGGGTCCGTTCGCCCTATTTTTCAATTTCATAATAGCTGCCAAAGGAAAAAAACCTTGTAAACCTTCAACTAATATTCACACAAAATTTCAGACTTATCTAAAGTTGTAGATAGCGTGAATTGATTCCAAGTACATAGTAAGGAATTAAAGAAATATATTTGAAAAAGAGAACATGGGTGTTCAATTCAGGGTTTCAAATTTAGTTTTCTTGAATTAAATCATTACAAGTTAACAATCATGTTTTATTGCCACAATTATCGGTTTAATTTTAATTTGGATAACATTAGACCTTTTTTTACAAAGGATAGAATGATGATTAGACAAGATCAATTTTTCTATCAAAATTTATTACATCACAAGTATCAATTTACAAGTTACCTTTAATCAAAACCATGTTCAAGATGTCCCATATTATGTCTAGTGTCTCGGTCAAACTGGTCAGAGAGCACAATCACCTCAACAACCCCTGCTTCTGTTCTAAGCATGGGAACTGAAACACAGAAAGGTACCCTACCATGTCTTGCTGATTGATATTGAAGTGTATTTGATTTATTAAATTCGGACGTTTTACCATTTTGAATAACAACAGAATTATGCAATTTCAAACAACATTTGAGTCATTTATCTTTATAATTGAGCATTTTGAAGCAAATGTGTTAAAAAAAACTTAACCCTTGTCATGCTGTATAAATTACCTTACTGAAGTGCTGTAATATCAAAAGGCTGAAAGTGCTGGCAGAACTTGTTGTTCGAAAATCAATATTTCTTTTAGAAATCGATTTCCAAAACAACTCTGGCAGGGGAGTACAAGCAGGAGTTGTAGACTAAGATCGGACTGCACATAAGTGCAGGCTGATCTTGGTCTACACCTCCTGCCAAAACCGTAATATTCCGGGTTCAGCATGACAAGGGTTAATATAAAAGTAACTTTAAATAATAATACTCTCAAAATCATAATTATTTTAAAAGGGGGGCAAACATAAAAAATAGGGCAAACAGACCCACTTTTGGGGCGAACGGACCCAGGGCTAACTGACCTGGGGCAAAAGTATATTTAGGGCAATTGGACCCAATACCGTTTTATTTTGTCGTCACAGCATTGGATCTGAAGCTATTTACTTGGATGCAGTTGAGCAGTGTGCAAGCTTCAACCTACGACTGAAACATGAAAGGAAAATGAGACTTCCATTCCTGGACTCGCAGACAGGTGTAGCACAAAGCCATACAGATCTCTGGCACTCCTATAGACACAGAAAGCCAGGTAATTTTTCTTACAGTGGAATCCTCAAAATTGACCAATCGCTGGCCCCGCCCACTTACTTTGTCGGCCATGCCCACTGACTCCGAGAGGAAGTCCCACTTTTTAATGGCATTATTTTGCAAAATTTATGGCCAGTGGCATGTAATAAAAAAGTAGAGAAGTTGGTTTGCGACTTAAACCTTGTAACTACAGCTTGAATAAGCTGTAGTTATGACGTTAAGTCACTAAACCAACATGAAGGTTAATAAAAATGATGGCCAATGTCGGAGCTCAAAACTCATTTCTGGTCTAAATGAATGATTTCTTTGGTCGACTGGTAATTTGATTGACAGCCCCATTTGGTCAATTGTAACCTGATAATACCAATGCACTGCTTCAATACATGTAGCCTAATGCCCAAATGATAGACTTATAGAAAAATAATTCTTTTCAGTAACAACATCCTATTAATCGATTTCCACACAATGACGCTTTTTGACACCTCTCAAGAAAATGGCTATGGAAGACATTGTTGAAAATAAAGAAATTGCTTGTTACAAGCAATTTCCTAATTATTCACAATGTTTTCTACCCAAAAAGAAAAAGGTTTTCAAATCAACTTACCCATTTCCTGTACAAACCTAGGATTTACGTCCCTGTGATTTTATACTTGAGGAAACATATTTGAAAACCAGAAACAATGGAAGACTTGAAATTTTCTATTAACCAATTCCAACACTGTGACGCTTTTGGACGCCCCTCAATGAAAACAATTGTGTACAAAGAAGAAATTGCTTGTTTCCATTTTAGGCAAATTTCATGGTCAGATATACTCCTACCCTGAAAGAAGATGGAAGAAAAAGAAACATTATTTCTTGTTCCCAGAAGAACGGACCACAAAAAATGGAGACATTGAAACAGGAGAAGCAGGTTGGTATATCAAGTACTTCTTTGACCATAAAACTGATGACAGATATTTAGTGATCTATCAGCTTGATGTTTGTAAATTATTTGATTGAACCCATTTCTATTTAATCCCACTTTTTGATGCCCTAAAGAAATATGTTTGTTGGAAAAGAAGAAATCCCCATTCCCACACAATCCTGCCTTTTTACACCCTTTGAAAAAAGCTTTGGTAAACATGGAAAATGAAGAAATTACTTTTTACAAGTAATGTCTTCATTATCCACAAAGATTTCTGCTATAAAAGACATAAAATCAACGAAATAATGTCGTCTACATCTTCTTCAAATTTGTACCAGTAAAAAATTTTGTTGTCTGGTTATAGGCTAAGACCAGTTTAAGTTTTTGACATCTGCTAATGTGCTAAATACTATAGCCTAGGTTTAGAGCCTAACTGTTTTAAGTGCCTATTCATCTTTAGGCAGGCCACTGTCATAATTCAGGTGGTAGCGCGTCATACTCTTAATTATGAGAGCCAGGGTTCGATCCCCGGTTGCAGCTAATGTCCTTTCGGACAATTGCCTCCCACAAATGGATGGATAATTGTAATTGAGAAGAGCAGCTGGGGGCTCTGTAAGGATTAAGTGGTAGCACTGGTGTGAGAAAAATGTTGTTTTATAGATCAATCAAAACTAAAACCTTTATTTTCATGTGTCATGGGTTCGATCTCCGGCGGCGGCACATATCCTTTCCGACATTTGTCTCTCACCAATAGGTTGAAAATTGTTAACCTATAGGGATAGCAGCTAGAGGCTAGGAAAGGATGTGTAGTGGTAATACTGGTGTGAGAAATACAAGGAATCCATGGTTAGGTGCTCTATCAACCATGATATGACTCAAATACTGTTAAAAGTGGTGTTTAACCCAATTCAAATAAAAAAATCATGTTCAGGCCTATACAACAATTTTGAACTAACCCTTCATACTAAGTAGATAATGTGAAGCCATTTGTCACATGTATCCTGATTATGTAAATTTTTCATGCCCCTAGATGGCAACAGACATACATCGTAACCTCTGTATGTAGGGGTGGTAATATATTTGTCCAGTTCTTGTCTGGTGTATATCTTCTACATTAACCCTTTCCCACACAATAAAATTTTAGACCAAGTCGAAATCCGAAGTTTCAGACGACAATTTAAAGTTGATGAAATCTTTCATATCTTTGTCTAAAGTAACAAGCAATTTCTTTATTTTCCACAATGTTTTCCAAAGCTTTCATATTGAGGAGCATTTAAAAGCGTCTTGTGTGGGAATGGGTTAATGGATGAATTCACATTAACTTGGAAGACTACTAGTGTCATTCATAAAGTTCTGTTGGATACTCCCCAGTTCAAGGTCACAACTCAAGGTCATATGGTAAGGAATTATATGGGGACATCTGTGCCTGGGACACTATTCTATTTTTAGTATTAAATGATTAAAAAAGAGATTAGATGATTAAGGAAGATGACTCGAAATGATTTTGTTGCTCAAATTAGCATGACAAGGGGAATTATTATGATCAATCACTGTCCATTTTGCCTGTCCTCAATTCCTTTGAAAATCTTCTCCTGACCATTTGGATAGAGGTTTTATACTTGGCATTTGGCATCACCTTTCGCAGCTCAGTCAAATCTGATGACATAGAAAATAGAAATTAACTTCCAAAAATCTTTTCTAGATGAAATCTAAGGTTTTGTATTATGCATGTCGCATAACCATCTACAAAAGTTATTTAACTCTTTCCTGTACAAATGTGGGATTTAATGTAGCTGTGGTTTTATATTTGAGTAAATACTCTGATAAAAGAAGAAATTGCTTGTAACAAGCAATTTCTTCTTTTCCCACAATATTTTCTACCACATAGAATGGTTTCATTTTATTACATCCTGTTTTTTTTATTCCGCAACCTCTTTCAGTTTGGACCCGTCGGGAAAGGGTTGAATAATAGCCCTTGAGGTTCAGTTAGGGCTCCACCCAGGCACAACTATAATTTTTCCGGCTACTTTGTCAATGTTTTGGGTTGCTAATCGGGTTAGAAATTGTCTATGAATTATGCCCCTTCAATGACACGAATAATTTATTGACCTTCAAGCCTTTAAGCCGTGTATCAGGCATTTGGTGGTATTGAAAAAATAATATTTGAACAATTCACCAAAAAATAATATTAACATGATTATACTATGACTTAAAAACGGGTTGAATATTTTTGATATAATAAAATTATGGTTGATATTACACTTTTGAAATAGCCATGCAAAATAATTGGAAGCCTATGCTAGCACAATTTATTACTTGCAAAATAATTTCATAAGGACGTCATTTTACAAATGCTATATGTTTCGAGAAATAACAGATGTCCATGAATTCTATTAATTTTCAATGATTTATTGCAAAAATTGAGGTTTTATTATAAATAGAATATCAAATTCGTCTTCATAAAATCCCGAATGTATTAAACTCGTCATCTAAAATAGACAAACAAAGCTTTGTTTTAACCTGTTTATGGATGACTCTTTTAATGACTCATTCCAACATAATTACGCTTTAAGACACCCCAAGAAAAACAATTGGGAAATCATTGTGGAAAATGAAGAAATTGCTTGCAACAAGCAATTTTTTCAATTTACACAATGGTTTCTACCCAGAGAGTTGGTAAATTCTAAAATTTCATAGACTTAAAATTGTTGTCTGCAACTCATTTGAATTTGGACCAGTCTAAAAGTTTGCCGTCTGGTTATGGGTTACTATATGTGGTATTCTATGACAACTCGTTCAATGTCCACTACATATTTATTTGTTGAATTGATGGAACTTTGTTATTTGAGTGTAAGCATGTCTGTATATATGTCTGTGTTGTTTTTGCATGTGTGTTGTTCCCCTTTTTCCAGATTATGTAACCAGTGCATTATACAGGAAAAAACTCCGCAGTGATACTGTGTCGAAAGGTACCGTTGTCAATAACGAACAAGTGAACACTACTAACATTTTGTTACAGGCACATCGACTTTTAACCCTTATCATGCTGAACACAAAATTTTCCTGATTTAAAACTAGAGGTGACGTGTTAACCCATTCCCAGACTGCAAAGTTTTAGACTGGCACAAATTGAAAGAAGTTGCAGACGATAAGTTTAAGTTGATGAAATTATAACAATCCTTGTCTTTTAGGGTAGAAAATATTGTGACAAATGAAGAAATTGCTTATTATAAGCAATTTCTTCATTTTCCACAATGTTTCAAAAGCTTCTTTCTTGGGGGGTGTCAAAAAGTGTCTTCGAGTGGGAATGGGATAAGATAAGCCTTTATATACATGTATATCCATATGGCCTAGTATACACAACAAGCTTGTCCCTTTAAGCCAGAGTTGTTAATAAGGCAAATTTTCAAAATAGATGCACAAATTGTGCTTTCAGGGCTTCCAGCCATTTGATTTTAATGTGATTCTGCATGACAAGGACTAGAAATCACTTCTAATACTCTAATAAAGAAAAATTAACAACTGAGAAGAATGAAATATGCAATATTATTTTGTAGAAGATTTCAATACAGGATATATACATGTACTATTTTTTAGTAAATTGCAATATAAATGAAATTCTGTTCAAAGTGGCTTTAGATCCCCTACAATTAATCAATTCTTTCAACAACTTTTAAGTTGTATCACTGCAGCTGGTAGAATTCTGTTTTATGGTAATGGGTTAATACACTGACACTAACTGAATAATTGCTTTTTGATGAACCTTGTCTGGTTGTGTGAGATATGATTGTCAATAGTTCCAAGTTAGTGTATGTGCATTAGTGTGTTAGTAACTGCATTAGTGTATCAGTCTGTCCAAATTTATTGAGAGTGTATCTCTTACATTTATGGATGGCTTTCTAAAATAACATGGATGTGCAAATTGATTTTTTTAATGTTCAAATGTGAAGGTCATGCTTCAATTTTAATGGGTTTAAAAAGAAGTGTCATCAATTGTTTTCCATCATGAGTAGATGTGCTAATGAAAGAATTTTCAGTTAGCTCTAAGGTCAAGGTAACAGCTCAAGGTCAAGTGTTCAAATTGAGTTTATCAAGAGCACATCTCCTACATTTCTAGATGTATATCAAAATAATTTTGTGCATTGTTCTCCATCTTGAATGGATGTACCTTTTGAAACAATTTTTCAGATAGTTCCAAGGTCAAAGCTCAATGTCAAATATTTTTAGGGCTCTGCTTGTTTTTCCAATATGACTTTTTACTTCTTCTTTTTTAAACACCCCAATCCATCATAGAAACCCACAAAAAAATGTATGTGGGATGTATAAGAGTCTGCTAATCAATTGTTTAGTTGGTCAGTGGTTTGGTAGCTTTTTTAGCTCGCCTGAGCACAAAGTGCTCATGGTGAGGTATTTTGATCACCTTCAGTCCAGTTTCTGTGTCATCCATTGTGTGTCAACAATTTAAAGCAACATCTCCTCCCAAACCACTGGGCCATTTTTAACCAAATTTGGCAGAAATGTTCCTTGGATGGTGCTCATTTGCAAATTGCTAAAAGAATTGAAGTCCGTTGAAAGCTTTGGTTGCCATTGCCAACAAAAATGAAATTTTGAAGAAATCTTTCAAAGTTATCTCCTCCTGACCCAGAAGGTGTAGAGCCTTGATACTTTGCATGAAGCATGTGTACATTGACCTTTTTCAGAATTGAAAAAATTATCACCCTCTGGCCTTCAAGGGAAGTGCCTCAGGGAGGTCGAGGCTTATTTAGAAATAAAGAAGACATTTCCTCCAAAACCACTGGGCCAATTTCAACCAAAGAATTGAAATCTATTGAAAGCTCTGGTTGCCATGTGAACAAGGGTAGAATTAAAAAAAATATATAAAAAATCCTTCCCATCCGACCCAAAAGTTGTAGAATCTTGATATTGTGAATGAAGCATCAGTACATTGACCTCTTTCAAAATATTTAAATTTCAAAGCACAAGAGTGAAGGGGCTTGTATAAAACTAAAGAGCACAAGAGTGAAGGGGCTTGTATGAAACTAAAGAAGGCAACTCTTCCAAATCTATGTGGCTTATTTCAACCAAATCTGGCAGAAATGTCCCCTAGGTTGCCCCCTTTTAACAATCACTAAAAGATTGCTTGGTTGCCATGGCAATATAAGTTGATTTTAGTTAAATTTTAAAGGAGGTCTTCTAAAGGCCAATTTAGTATTAGACCTTGCAGATACAGAGCCTTATCTCTGGTGAGTGCCAGAGCCACTGGCCCTCTTGTCATGTTTACAAATTTTCTCCTAAACTATCACTTGGATTTGATTTAAATTTCACACAAGCATTTGATATTAAGAAAAGCTGCACTTATGTTATTTTGGTTACGTTCTATTCATTAATTTGGAATTATGATTCTTTATTAATCTTTTCCTGTTTTGCAAAATTTTAGACCCGTCCAAATTCAAAGGTATTGCAGATGACATTTAAGAGTGGATTTAATTTACAAAATTACCATTGGGTAGAGTAGAAAATATTGTGGAAAAAGAAGAAATTGCTTGTGACAAGCAGTTTCTTCTTTTTCCACAATGTTTTCTCAATTATAAAATCGTAGGGTCATAAAAACCAGGGATTAACCAGGAAAGGGTTAAAACATCTAGTCCTCTGACATTTTCTCTTCATCTACAAATTAGATTTTATTTAACCCAATCCTACCCAATGACGCTTTTAAACACCCCGTAATATAACAGGTTTGGAAAACACTGTGGACAATGAAGAAATTCCTTGTTACACAAATTTTTTTCTAGGGTTGTCAAAAAGCACCATTGTGTAGGAAAGGGTAAAGAGACAATTTTGTTTTTTATCAGTGACCCAATTTAAGCTGTTCTGCAAGAAAAAAGTTACCTCACCTACTTATTTTACATTGCCCAGTTTTACTTTTAAATGTATTTTTATGGTCTGTTAAGTTTTTAAGGGCTATCTTAACCCTTGTCATGCTGTAAATAATTCCTTACGGAATTGCCATAAAATCAAGGACTGACAGCACTGAAAGTACTTGTTAAATAATCAAATTTCTTTTGAAAATCAATTTCATAACTTCTTTGAAAGGAAAAGTACTAGCAGGAGGTGTAGACCAAGTTCAGACTGCACTTATGTGTAGGCTGATCTTTGTCTATACCTCCTGCCCAAACCGGAATATTCCGGATTCAGCATGACAAGGGTTAATGTTCAGATGGATCTGTTTGTAGCAGTTTAGCTGCAGCTATCTGCTTATTTAACATTCTGTCTACTTTTGTTTACAAACCTGCAGTGGTTATCTCCCTTGACTTCAAACTATCTATTCCTATTTTTATCTAATCTAATTATCTATAGACATCCTAACAAAGTCGTTAATACCAAATTTTGCCATCTACTTACCCTTACAGTATTAACTTTTAAGCAAGTTATTGAATTCTGACCTTTAAGTTTTGAAGGAGTGAATCTTTGAATTCCTGGCCACTTCAAAATTTCAAGGAACCAGTTCTTTTTATTAAGAGTAAAACTCTTTCATTATAGGGTATCAATGTTTAGGTCTTGTTGTTTTCTATTTATTTATAATCATTACTCATTCATTTTGTTCTCATGTTTATAGCATTTGCCACTGGAAGGAATTGCTCCTGGCATTATGACAGACATTGCCAGGAATTTGTTCTCTTACCTGCCAGGATTCCTGGATTTCTGGAACGTTTCATTGTCTAGGTGCAACCTTCCAACATCTGTGATTGGCTCTTTGGATTGTCACCAGGGAGACCAAAAGCTTATATATAGGGGCAAATTCTTCCACACAGGAATTTCAGTACCAGATTTGTCCATTCTATGTCACTATATTCTTAGTAATTGAACAAGTATTTAATCATCATCATCATCATCATTGGGTTTATATATTGTTTCAAAACAGAATGAAGTTAAACAGCCCTCTTTTCCAGTAAATTTGTCAAATTATTGTCATGACATTGGAATCATCTGCATGTTGCTTACAGTTCCTTCCATGGTTGCCTTAGATTTTTAGTACATGATATTTGGATGAATCTAGAATTCTGTCGTTTGGCAATTGGTGGACCTTATTAATTTCAGCTAAAAAGGTTGAATAACTCTTGTGATTTTAAATGCTTTTCTTTCAGACATGCATCAAATCAGTACAGTAGAGAATCCAGCAGCAGCACAGACCGAAGAAACGCCTGAATTGAAAACGGAAGTTACGAAGGAGAAATGGTACGATGAGTATGACGAATACCTTGAACCTCCAGATGCAGGCGAAGTGTGCGACGACCAATCAGATATCAGTGATTTTGAAGACCAGTATATTAAGAAGAAGAAGCGTAAGGGTAAGGTAAGTGATGAGGGTAAACAGTCTAAATTAACATTTTAGTTTTATACTAATTAATTTTTGTTCAATTGCAATGGAAAGCTTTAAGCTTATAGAGTTGGTCTCGAAGACTTACATTCAGATATTTTCATGTCCCGAGAGAGCAAATGACTTAAACCCACTGCTACCAAATTTCACAGCTGGGTAGACTGGGTATGGCTATGAACACACCCCTGCGATGGTGCTGCACAAATCTGTGACCTTCAGATTACAAGCACCTATACCATTCGGCCATCAGGGAGTCAATGAGCATTTTGTCCATGGGTGTAGAATTTCCATCCCCGATTTGTCCGACATTAGCTTTTCTCTTTGCAGACAAGTACGTTTTCTAGGCCAGTAGTGAATACCAGGGCAAATCTTATAATGGTATGAAATATATCTCAAGGGTATCTAGTTATATTGGAAATTTATCATGAATATTTATGAAGGATAGAAAATATTGTGGTTAATGAAGAAAATTTTCTTAATATTGATCTCTTCTCTATTTTGTGTACCAGTTCATTTTAAGTCTGGACAAGAAGAAAATCACCTCTTACTTTTCTAGGGACAAGCAAACTTGAGAGAATCTGTATATCAACACCTCTGATTTTATCTTAAAATTGTCAAGGTCTCTTATTTGCTAAGATAGATGTCTCTAACGCAGACTGTAATGTCGACTGCTCAAGCAAAAAACAATCTGCATCAACACTAAATCTTAAATGTTATCCAATGCTCAGAATCTAATATATTTATAAACATGAAATCACACTGAAGGGACATTCTTGTTAGATTGACAATAGATTGATCACAGATATATATGTTATTTTTTTGTTAGTATCAAAATGATGATGTGACAATAGCTATTGGCTCTGCTTTTGATGCATATGCATCTAAAAGACTACCCAGTGTCTATTTGAAAAATGAACACCCTTTGTATCCGCAGAGGGTTGACATATATTGGTATCGTCTTCTCTGTCTGTCTATCCATCTGTCTGTATGTCCACATCTTCTTAACTCATACCCTCCTACATTTAGAGATGAATTTAAATGACAGAATATTTCTAGTCTTCCGCCCTTGCACATATTGTCGCAGTTTTTCCATTTTAAGCCATGTCACAGAAAAAAGGGGCTACAGAAAAAAAGGGGGGGGGGCTAAATGCCAAAATTTTTGTCTTAAAGTTGGCTATTTGTTATCCATGGTGCATCCATCAGCTCTAGCCCTTTTACCTCTATATTGCTGTAACAGACAATTTCTTCATTTTCTACAGTATTTTCTGTACAGAAAAGCAAAGATTTTTTCCTTTGTATTTGGACCAATACAAATTTTGGTGACTGGTAAAGGCTAAATAACTTTTTTTCTCTCTGTATACAGGGAGGTGGTCGTGGTGGAAGACGGAGGAGAAAGGACGATAAAGATGATATGAACAAGACTGAAGAGGAGAGGGAGAAACCTTATGCTTGTGAAGGTACAGTGTATATAATAGGTTCTTTTTTAACCCTTTCCTGTTTTGCAAAATTTTAGACCTGTCCAAATTCAAAGGTTTTGCAGATGACATTTAAAAAAGGATTTAATTTACAAAATAACCATTGGGTAGAGTAGAAAATATTGTGGAAAAAGAAGAAATTGCTTGTCTTTGGGCAACATTCCTAGTTACAGTGGTACAAAGCAGATATTTGGTAACATGTACATCTACATTGTACAGTAAAACCCCTCTAATACGACCACTTGCGGTACTTTCTGAAAGTGGTCGTAATAGCGGGGTGGTCGTAATACTGAGGTTTGGTCGTTTGTTGTTAAGTAATTCATGTTTATTTTATTATCGATATTTGAATATATAAATACTCTACATACAAAAATGAATCTATAAGAACATGTTTTACAGCGGAATCTTATGTCATTTTTCAAATTTACGATCATTGATAAGTTCTACTTTCTAATCCATCTGATTCAGAAGTCCAACTTCAGAGTATTTATTCGTAAGGACAGGTTCAAAGTGTCAAACTGTCGATATCATATCTTCTATAATGCGAATACCAAGCATCAATTATGTTGAAATCAAAATTTAATTGCTAATTAACTGTTCTGAATGCCGTAAACAAACTAATCGTAACTTTTCGGATACGTTTTCGCTTTCTAATCTTTTACTAGAGTCAAAACCTGTGACACATTCAAATAACAATTAAAAGTAATATGAGCTATAATTTCTAAAAGTGATTGATCACTTTAATCATAACACCTATTACAATAAGGGTTTGATATCACATAATCAAAAATCCGATAATGTATTTACAATGTATTCGTACTCAATTAGTGTCGCTCAAGTGTGAAATTCGGGTGGTCGGTCTCAATGTGTGAAGGTACTGGTCGTTTTAGTGGGGTTCAAAATAGTGTTTCAGCTATAGTTGGTACTGAATTTAGTGGTCGTAGTTCGGAATAGCGGGGTGCCTGTTTTAGAGGGGTTCGCGACCATTAAAATAAAGAACAAAAGATTTCATTCTGTAAAAAATCGATCGTAATAGCGGGGTGCCCTGATTTCCGGGGTGGTTGTAAGGAGGGGTTTTACTGTATTTAGATCATTAACTGATTGCCTAATATGACTTTAACCCATTCCCATACAGTCATGCCTTTTTACGCCTCCTCATGAAGAAAGTGTTGAAAAACAATGAGGAAAATGAAGAAATTGCTTGTAACAAGCAATTTCTTCATTGTTCACAATGTTACTACCCTAAAAGACAAAGAATTTTAAAATGCTATCAACTTCAAATTGTCGTCTGCAACTTTTCTGAAGTTTTGCAAGTCTAACTTTTTGTCGTCTGGGAATGGATTGAATCACTGCCTATCTATAGCATCCATAAGAAAGCCTGTGATCAATCTGCATGGATGTAACAGACATTTGTAATTGATGAATCATCTCTGCCAATCAAAAAAATCAATGGGAAAACCATATCGTCCATTAAGCACCAAAGTGGACAAGGAACTCTGGTATTGATGTCAAACATTTTTGTTGGTTTTGCAACTTAACCCTTTCCTGGTTTTGAAATTTTAGACTGGTCCAAATTTAAAGAGGATGCAGACGACAATGAAAATTGGATGCAATTCCAAATAAAACCATCCTATGTGGTAGAAAACATTGTTGGAAAAGGAGAAATTGCTTATTATAAGCAATTTTCCTTTTTCCACAATGTTTTCTCAAATGTAAAATCACAGTGACGTAAAATCCCGGGTTTATCCAGGAAAGGGTTAAATGCCCCCATTATGGGGTATTTACAGCATATTCAAGCTATAGTTATGATGTTGTATATCACAAACTTTTTACCTTTATGCCGCTGACCATGCAATTTGCAAACTAGCATTGTGTGATAAATTAGTCAGAGGTCAGGGGCAGGGCTAAACACATTCCCACTTGACAAAATTTTAGACTGGTCCAAATTCAAAGAATTTGCAGACGACAATTTTAATTGATGAAATTTAAAAATTCTTTTGTCTTTTGGGGTAGAAAACATTGCTTCTGTGATGCTCCTGGGGAATATTTAGGTTTATTACATTTTTCAAAGAAACAAAGAAGGATATTTTAAAAAAAAAAAAATTCTTGTCTGAAATAAGAGAGCCTAGCGCATCGATATTGGGTATGTAGCATCTCCTAGTGAACCTCATGTCATGTTGTTTGGATCAAAGTTAGATAGCCTTTGTTTTTCCAATTGCCTTATAATGAAAAGATGAAGTCAGTATTTGTTTATAATGCATCCATAAAATTCTACTTTGAATATGTATTTATGTATACATAATCTGAGGTCGGATTTCAGAATCAGATCAAAATGGGGAAAGAATAGAGAAAAGACCAAACTTTTTAAGAGAATGTAGAACTTATCAGTTGGGTTCTTGGTAAATAGTAAATTTGAAAATGATATGAGATTTTTGGTAATACATTTTTAAGATTGTTTTGTCGTTTGAATGTACAGTATAAACAAATATAAAATAAACATCCACACCTTCTACTTAATTAGCCAAACGACAACTTAAATGACCATGAACAGCTAAACATACAAGCTGGACCCCATACGACTGAACCTCGGATATAAGACCACCCTTCTATAAAGACCACTTTCAAAAAGGACCGTGGTCTCATTAGAGAGGTTTTACTGTATGTTTCTAAAGGAGAATCTATTTCTGTCATTTGGTTGTATTGGGTTTAGTAGTAATGCACTGGACCGGAGTTTAAGGGATACTAAATTTGATCCCCTGACTTGAAGTCCTTAACCCATTCCCACGATAAAATTTTAGACCAGTCCAAATTCAAAGACGTTGCAGACGTCGATGAAATTATGGATTTTTTCAACTTTCTTGGTAGAAAACATTTTCCACAATGTTTCCTCAATTGTTTTTCTTGAGGGGCGTCCAAAAGCGTCGCCGTGTGGTAATGGGTTAAGTTGTGGCTGTAACCCCTTCCCACATATCCTTCATCCTATACCCCCCAAGAAAAAAATGGAAAAAAAATGCAGAAAATGAACAAATTGATTGAAACAACAAATTTCTTCTGTATACACATTACTTTCTACCCCAAAAGATAGAAAAATCAAAACTATATCAACTTAACTTGTCATCAGCAACTATTTTGAATTTGAACCAGTCTGAATATTTGTTATTTCGTAATAGATTAACCCATTCCCTCAAGATCTCACTTTTTGATGCCCCTCAATAAAAAGCTTTGGAAAACATGGTGGAAGAGGTAGAAATTGCTAGTCACAAGAATTGTCCTCACTATCAATGATGTGTTCTACCCCAGAAGACAAAGATATTTGAAATTTCATTAATTATGAACTGTCTTTTGCAACTTGTATGAATTTGGTTCAGTCTAAATCTTTGTTGTGTGGTAATAGGTTAAAGCAATGCTCTATCTCTATACAACCACAGTTCTTCATCAAAGCCTGTACAATAATTCTGTGATATAAAGGAGTTCTCTGATTTCAATAGCCTTCTTATATTTGATATTACAGTGTGCAGTGCGAGATACAAGACCCGACCTGGGTTATCCTACCATTACAATCATTTCCATAATGGCATCATGGAACCTGAGGAGCCTGAACCCTCACCGAAACCTGTCGGTAAGTATGGTATAAACAAGCTCCCTTTAGGGGTTGTTACTTAACCCTTTTCCTGTCAATGCTGCACTATTCACATAGTCAACTCTGGTTATAATGAAACTCACCTGGGGGAGAATGAGAAAAAATATTGTTACGTGCACATATTATGACTGATCATTTCTAACAAAAAGACTGTTCCAACCGTAAAGTTTACTTCATTTTAACCCTTAACATGCTGAAAAATCTTTTTGGGAAAATCAAAGGGATGAAATTACTGAAAGGCCTGATTGTTGGTCAATATTTCTTTTAAAAAATCTGACAAGTCTTGATTTAAAGGGATAAACAGGTGGTGTAGACTAAGATAAGACTGCACAAGTGTGACGCCTGATATTTGTCTATGCCTCCTGCCAAAACAGAAAATTTCTGGGTTCAGTATGACAAGGTTTAAGAGACACATGTTAACAGACTTAAACCATATAACGAAATTTTAGAATAACCAAATTGACAGGCTGCAGAAAACAAAGTAGACTTCAATAGTACTTTAAGTTTGAAAAAAAAAGTGTTATATAAGGGTTGAAGAGATTGTGAGAAAAGGTGAATTTGCTTGTTACAATCAATTTCTCCATATCTCATATTGTTTTCCAATGCTATCTTTTTTCAGTGCACCAAATCACAGGATTGTACCAAAATCAGTTAAGCACTTTTATTATACAGTAAAACCCCTCTAATACGACCACTTGCGGTACCTTCTGAAAGTGGTCGTAATAGAGGGGTGGTCGTATTACTGAGGTTTGGTCGTTTGTTGTCAAGTAATTCGTGTTTATTTTATTTTCGTTATATATTAATACTATACATACAAAAATGAAACTATAAGAACATGTATTACAGCGGAATCTTATGTCATTTCCAAATTTACGATCTTCGATAAGTTCTACTTTCTCTATTCTCCATTTGGATCTGATTCAGAACTCCGACCTCAGATTATTTATTCGTAAGTACAGGCTCAAAGTGTCAAACTGTCGCTTTCATATCTTCTATAATGCGAATACCAAGCATCAGTTACGTTGAAATCAAAATTTAATTGCTAATTAACTGTTCGGAACGCAATCGTAACTTCTCGTAACGTTTTCACTGTTGAATTTATTACTCGAGTCGAAACCTGTGAAACATTCAAATAACAATTAAAAATAAAACAAGGTACAATTTCTAAAAGTGATCGGCCACTTTAATCATAACACCTATTATAATAAGGGTTCGATATCACGTAATCAAAAAATCGATAATGTATTTACAATGTATTCATACCCAATTAGTGTCGCTCTTATCAAGTGTGAAATTCGGATGGTCGGTCTCAATGTGTGAAGTTACTGGTCGTTTTAGCGGGGTTCAAATCAGTGTATCAGCTATACTTGGTACTGAATTTAGTGGTCGTAATTCGGAATAGCGGGGTGCCCGTTTTAGAGGGGTTCGCGACCATTGAAATAAAGAACAAAAAATTCCGTTCTGTAAAAATTCGGTCGTAATAGCGGGGTGCCCGTATTTCCGGGGTGGTTGTAAGGAGGGGTTTTACTGTAATTGGAGAGCTGAATATTGGCAGGCAACAATGACAAAGATCAGCAATTAAAGACATGCAGTCTGATCTTTGCCTACATTCAACAGGAGGAGGGTTATTTCCTTTCTCTTGTGTATTGCCTTTTCTGTTTCTCTCACTTCAGAAATGTTAACTGTTAGAATTTGCATCTTTAACCCATTACCAGACAACAAAATTTCAGACTGGTCCAATTGACAGAAATTGCAGATCACAATTTTAAGTTGATGAAATTTTAAAAATCTTTTTGGGAAGAAAACATTGTGGAAAATGAATAAATTGCTTGTGACAAGCAATTCCTTCATTTTCCACAATGCTTTCCAAAATATCTTTATTCTTGGATTTAAAAAAAGGGTGTTTGTGTGGTAAAGGGTTTAGTAAGTGTTGTGTGCATAATCTTCCCACAATTTTGGTTGTTTAGAAGATAATTTGTTATGATATCTAATCTCCCTTTATTTTGTGTTTTCTCATTTTTAACTTAAAATCTTTAGTAGGCACTGAAATGTATTTAACATATAAAAAAAAGACAATCCTAACCCTTTACTGTTTTTTCGGAATTTTAGTCTGGTTCAATTTGACAGAAGATGCAGACAACAATTTAAAGTGAGTGCAATTCGAAAGGAAACCATCCTATGTGGTAGAAAATAGTTTGAGAAAAGAAGAAATTGCTTGTTACAAGTAATTTCTTCTTTTTCACACTATTGTCTTAAGAATAAAATCACATGGACGTAAAAAACAGGGACGGTACAGGAAAGGGTTAACCCATTCCAACACAATCCCTCCTTTTTACGCTCCTCAAGGCTTTGGAAAGCATGGTGGAAAATGAAGAAATTGCTTGAATCAAGCAATTTCCTCATTTTTCACCATGTTTTCTATCCCAAAGGACAAAAAAATTAAAATTCCATCAACTTGAAATTGTCGTCTGCAGCTTCATTCAATTTGGAACGGTCTAAAATTCAACTGTGTTGGAATGGGTTAAACTCAACTCATTTATTAAGGGGGAAAAAGGGCTTAGAAAGTTATAATTAATGCTGGAGATGAGAATTGACTGTTTAACCTATTACTATGAGATCACACCTTTTTTTGATGCAAAAGAATAGAAAAAAATTGTTTGAAATTTAAACCCAGTTGGTCAGTTATTCATTTACCCATTACCAAACGACAAAATTTTAGATTGGTCCAAATTCAAAGAAGTTGCAGACCATAATTCTAAGTTGATGAAATTTCAAAGATCTATGTTTTTCTGGAGTAGAAAATGTTGCAATTTCTTCATTTTCCACAATGTTTTCCAAAGTGTTTTTCTTGAGGGGTATACAGTGTTTATTCTAGGCAGGGGGATTGGGGGATTGCCCCACTTTATTCAAAGATCTTCCCATATTTTCAACATTATTGGGGGATTTTTTTCTATAAACAAAGAGCACGAAATACCAAACATTTCTTGATTGAGTAGATTTTGAACTTAAATCCCCCACATTTTTGAAATCCTAGAATAAACACTGGGCATAAAAAAGTGTCATTGTGTGGGAATGGGTCAATATGACGCAATAATAAAACAGTATGCAACAAAGTGCAAATCGTTTTTTTGAGACAATCTCAAGGGTTAATTGCAAGACTGTTATAGGTGTCTTTACATTGTATAGACACTTGGAACAGTTTTGCGATTAACCCTCGAGATTCATTCTATGGAAGACACTTTGCTTCTTCAAAAGATCCTCTTATGTTTATTGATTAGAAAAAAATCTTCATGGTTCATATTGAAAGCATATATTTTGTGAATTTCAATTTTAAGATTAAAAAAAAAGATAGTTGATTGAGTGAGCAGTTGATATCTGAGACTGAGCGTTCTAGATGAGAGGGAGAGAAGAAAAAATAAACCTATTAATTTTACTCCAAACTCTATGTTGTGGGTACTCGTTGGAATCGTCTTCTCAAGACAATTTGAACGAGTAACAACACTATAGGGCTTAATGGACAGATAATGAAGTTCTTTGTTGTAAGGTCAGAATTGCTCTCACTTTATTGAGCTCTACAGACTCTCCAATTTGTTGATAGTTTCGCTATAACTCTAACGGCATTGTTAAAAAGACTTTTTAAAACCTAAATTTCTGAAGGATATTCTTCTTCTGATTAATTCTGTAGACAACTGTAACTCTATTTCTCTCTGTCTTTCCCAGTCAAGACTCCTCCAAAGCCAAGTAAGGAGGAGGAGAAAGGTGAGTCTATTTTTTAGAAATTTTCCTATAGCCTGTACATTACAGCTCACCTATTGCCGCTGCATGTGACGAATATCTGAAAAAATATTAAATGATACTTAACCTGCTAAAATTTCATTAACCCATTAATGTGTGTTCTTAGCTTTGTAATCATCAGCATTGTCGTTTACATCTTTGTCATTGTAGTGAAAAACACTGACATTTTGTGATATCTCTGGTATTGGTCAAGGCACTGACTTGAAACTTGGAATTTATGTCCAATATTAAGAGGGGTGGGGGTGGCTAATGAACTCTGGTAGACTCTTTCTTTTTAGCTCACCTGAGCACATAAGGTGAGCTTTTGGTATCACCTTTTGTCCGTCGTGCGTTGTGTGTCGTGCGTCGGAAGGTGTCAACAATTCTTTAAACATCTTCTCCTCAGTAACAATTGAGCCAATTTCAACCAAACTTGGCATGAATATTCCTTGGGTGACCCTTGTCAAAAGTTGTTTGGGAAATTTTGATTGACGCTCAAATATGGGCGTGGCAGGGTCGGCCAGTTTTTGACTTTGAAATCTTTAAACATCTTCTCCTCAGTAACCATTGGGCCAATTTCAACCAAACTTGGCATGAATGTTCCTTGGGTGACCCTTTTCAAAAGTTGTTCTAGAATTTTGATTGATGCCCAAATAAAGGCTTCGCAGGGTGGGGCAGTTTTTTACTTAGAAGTCTTTAAACATCCTCTCCTCAGTAACCATTGGGCCAATTTCAACTAAACTTAAATGAATATTCCTTGGGTGACCCTTTTCAAATCGTGTTTGGGAAATTTGATTGACGCCCAAATATGGGCGTGGCCATTTTTATTTAGAAATCTTTAAGTATCTTCTCCTCAGTAATCATTGGGCCAATTTCAACAAAACTTGGCAAGAATGTTCCTTGGGTGACCCTTTTCAAAAGTTGTTCGAGAAATTTGATCGACGCCCAAATATGGCCGTGGCAGGTTGGGGCAGTTTTTTTCCTTTGAAATTTTTAAACATCTCAGTAATCATTTGGGCCAATTTCAACTAAACTTAAATGAATATTCCTTGGGTGACCCTTTTCAAAAGTGTTGGCAAAATTTTGAATCATCTTACATTAGTCAGGTGAGCGATTTTAGGGCCATTCTGGCCCTCTTGTTTAATACATTTACACAACAACAACATTTTAGACTGGTCCAAATTCAGTTTATCACAAAAACTGTCAGTGCATAAAATTTTAAAAACCTTTGACTTTTGGGGTAAAAAAACATTGTGGATAATGGAGAAATAATTTGTAACAATTTTCCACAATGTTTTCCAAAGTTTTTTCTTCATTTTTAGGGGTGGGTGGGGGTCTAAAAGTGGTATTGTGTGGGATTTGGTTAAAGATTAATACCCTTGTCTCAACTTAGATTTTTTTTATCAAACATCAAATTGTCAACAGCAGAGTATCAAACAACCATAGACCTTGCTCTTTTAGCACCATATGATTGGAAAGGTTTAATATATTTCTTCGATCTTGTGTTGCAAAGTGCTTGTAATTATACCTCCACCCATAAAGTAGTGGGGTATATTGGTTTCACCATGCCTGTCTGTCTGTTCATCTGTCTGTCCATATGTCCGTCTGTCCTTTAAGTTTCCATGCTCTAACTCTAGAACCAATTGACCTAAAACCTTAGACTTCATACACTTCAATTACCATAATCCGAGGTGCCCTGTTGTTTTGGGGTCACATTTGTCAAAGGTCAAGGTCACAATTGAACTTTTACTGAAAACCATTTCTGTGCTCTAGTTCATAAACTGTTTGACCTAGGTCTTTGAAACTTAACACAAATTTTATCCATGATCTAAAGAGTTGCCCTTTAGTTTTGGCGTAAAGTACCGGTAGGTTAAATGTCAACAGTATGCTTCTTATGAGACCAAATGCTTGTAGGGGGTATAATTCCACTTTGAGACAATTGTAGCTCTATTTTTGCGCAGGTTACATATTCCCAGTAATTGGTTTATTGTAGATATTAACACATTCATACAGTAGAATGCTCTTAATTGCAACCCTGACAATAGCACTTCTTAATGGCAAATCACTGAATACACAAACATTAGATATCAAGAACAAATAGCCCCATTTAAGAGCAACTTCTAGTTATCTGCAACGAAATGTTGACAAATTGATGCTGTAAATTACGGAATTCTACTGTATTGCCTTTTGGTTGATGGTGATTTACCTGTCTTACCTGTATCGCATTTTAAGACACTGAAGAAAATTCCCTTGAAAACCTGTTTGAGAAAAGAAGACATTGCTCATTGCAAATTATGTCTTCTAACAAAGTTAGGCCGCCACTATTTTTCTAAGCTATTGCCCTTTTATTTTACACTAACTATTTAATTTAACAAATGTAAAATTTTGTCTGAAACACAGTAAGTAAGTAAATAGTTTATTATAGTGACATGTGTATACATATGAAAGAAATAAATACAAATAGTGAATTCAAACATCCGGCCCCATTAACCTATAAGTCACTTCTTTCAATATTATATCTTTCTCCAAATTAAATGAACTGGCGCTTATTAGTTTAGCACTAAGAGTAAGAAATCTGAGACGACAAGTTATAATCTACAAATTGGCTTCCAAGTTTAAGATCACCTTTCAAACAAGATACGCAGTATATACACAGTATATTTGACACACCTCATCTGATAATTTCATTTATTGAGACAACCTTATATTCAATGATAGTTAAAATGCAGAAATAGTATCTAGTTCTAGCTAGGTTTGAATTATGTAATTGATTCATTCTTTTATGTTCTAAAGGAAATATATTGATAGATGCACTGAAACACATTTGAATTCAGTCAAGCTCCAAATTTTGTCAACTGGTAATTGGTTGATTATACACCATCTTTGATTTTCAAATATTTCACTATCTTTCTTGATTTAAATCTTTTTATCTTGCTATAAAAAGCATAATGATCAGATTTATTTCTTTATCTGATTACCACAAAATCCCATATTTTTACCAACTAAAAGAATATAGTGCTAGAAAACATAGAAAAAGGAGAAAATTTCTTGTTTATAGGCAATTTCTCCTTTCTCACAATGTCTTCAATTCTTTTTGGCACTGATTATTCAAGTATCGCAAGCTGTAAGTTTCAGTTTGCAAACCCTTTCAACGTGGACTAGTCCAAAAAAGATTCATGTGATAATTGGTTAACCCATTCCCACACAGTGACTCTTTTTGATGCCCCTAAAGAAAAAGCAATTTGGAAAACATTGTGTAAAATGAAGAAATTGTAACAAGCAATTTCTTCATTGTCCACAATATTTTATACCCAATTGTCGTCCTTTCAATTTGGACCAGTCTAAAATTTTGCCGTCAGGTAATGGGTTAATGCTTTTGATTATAACTGATGGACCTGGTAACTTATCAAATGATTAACTTACTATTTGTCTGATTTTCACTGTTTTCATTCATTTTTGATGTACTAAATATGAATTATGTAGCATGAAAGTCACTGATAACAACACCCATTTGTTGTCAGGCTGTTGTTAGAGGAAACCTGAGATATATCTATAGCATTGTTGCTCCAAAACTTAAACATTTTGAAATATCTCTGGTAATCCTGAACTCTTTCAATTTGAATTCAGATTATATCTTCACTAACAAAACGGCATTCTATACCAACAAGGGGGATAATTCTAATAACATTTTGAATGAATTATGCCCCTTTTTTTGGACTTAAAAATGTTACCCACAATCAATCACTTGAACAGCCAAATGTTGGAATCAACATGAGGTGCTGTTATTAGAGTTTTATGTTTATCTTTACAATGATTTGCTTCACTCTCAACTCTCAGATTTTACAAAGACTGCTTTGAATCTCCCATTTATGCTGTATAATTAAGAATAGAACCCTTTTGTTTCATTAATTCACAAACACAAATTAAACAAAAATTGGA
The DNA here is from genome assembly GCA_946902895.1 of Fragum fragum. Classification (NCBI taxonomy): domain Eukaryota; kingdom Metazoa; phylum Mollusca; class Bivalvia; order Cardiida; family Cardiidae; genus Fragum; species Fragum fragum. The sequence goes on along the minus strand of OX336365.1, from coordinate 17,529,567 downwards.
AATAAAATTAATGTTCTACTCAGAAGGACTAACCATACATGTATTTTGTCTTTACCCATTCCCACACATTCTCTCCTTTAGAAAACATTGTGGAAAATGAAGATTTGCTTGTATCAAGAAATTTCTTTATTATCCTCAATGTCTTCTACCACAAAAGACAAAAAGAATTAAGATTTCAGCAATAGAAAATTGACGTCTGCAACATCTTTGAAATTGGACCAGTCTAAAATTTTGTGATGTGGTAATAGGTTAAAATGCCTACAGAAAACTTCTTTTTTGATATATACCACTGCTGAGGCCAAGGGCACAGTTCCACATTAATTATTTTTCATGGAGGTATGAAACAAATCTTCATCTAATCAGAATGCAGGAATTTTGATAGACATTACTAAAATTCATTTATTCTGATTTACTGACAAAGTTTGATATTTTTTCATGCTGCCAGCCAAGGCTGCCCCTGTTTTTATTGTGCCAGGTAAGATGGGTATAGTGGTGATTTTCCTCTGTCTCGCATTTTTTTCAAACTTTATTTCACTCTTCAGTATTTTATTTTTGTTTTTAAAAGACAGGAAGAAGAAAATAATAAAATGATCACATCAACATATATACATGTATTCCTTCACAGATATAGGTAAAGGTCATAATTCATAAAATCCACTTTTTCAGGCACATTAATTGTTTTTTTCTTCTTTCTTGCTATTTTCAAATTATCAATTTTATCTGTGGATTATTCTTTTGATCATTTTGATAATTTATGATTATCATTTATGCAGAAGACAATTTAAGTTTTATAAATTTAAAGTTTATGAATTTTAAGATTTTTTCAACCCTTTGAATAAAAACCATTGTGTAAAATGAAGAAATTGCTTGTTACAAGGAATTTCTTCATTTTACACAATGTGTTCCCAATTGTTTTTCTTGAGGGGTGTCAAAAAGTGTCATTGTGTGGGAAAGGGTTAAAAACCTATCATGTTTCCCTGAAGTTTTTGTGTTTTAGCAGGAACTTAAGGCATTGAGCTTAGTCTACATCAACTATTTTTGCCTTTCACACTAGAGTTGATTATAAAATGAAAATAAATATCCCTAAAATAATGCTTCAGTTGCTTTCATGCCTTTGATTTTGCATCTTTTCAACTTCCAAGGTAGAAAACCTTGTGAAAATGAAGAAATTGCTTGGGAAGTTGAAAAGATGTACATTAGCTTAAATTGTTGTCTTAACCCATTTCCACTCAAGCCCTCCTTTTTATGCCCCTCAAGAAAAAAGCTTTGGAAAACATTGTGGAAAGTGAAGAAATTGCTTGTATCAAGCAATTTCTTCATTATCCACAATGTTTTCTATCCAAAAAGACAAAGAAAATTTAAATTTCACCAACTTGAAAATATCGTCTGCAGCTTCTTTCAATTTGGACCAGTTTAAAATTTCGTTGAGTTGGAATGGGTTAAACTCCTTTCAATTTAGACCAGTCTAAAATTTTGTGATGTGGTAATGGCCCATTCCGAAAATACGTTGAAAGAGTTATTGGGCTTGAATACTCTCCCACGTGGGGAAACTACAAAACGGTCCAAATTCTACTTCCGGGTAGCAAATTTAGATAAGAGAAATGGCAGATAAGAAGGCAGTAATTAAATCGACTCAGGAAAAACGAGTTTATTGTTCCGTATACTCTAATTATCGACAGAAAATAGTTGATGGCCAATCTATCATGACAGATGATGGACTTGGCACCATCACTAAAGCTCGCCGCTAAAAAAAAGGCGAGTTTCAAACTCCAGTTCGGATAAGAGTAACCACTGTTTATGGGGACAAAGAGTATATATAATGAATATAAAATGTACAAAAAGATCTCCTCTTAGAGTGACTTGTCTCTGAAAAGGAATATAAAGAAAATAAGGCCTTAGTAATGATTGGTCCCACGTCTTTAACCTATTACCGAATAACGCAATTTTAGACTGGTCAAAATTAATGTTACAGACAACATTTCCTGTATATTGCATATATATCTGCGTTTGAAGTTCACATTTCATTTGTGTACACCATGTCTGTTTTGGTTAACAAATCTTTTGCTTTCTTCGAAAAATAAAGAAATATAGTAATTAATGTGTTGAAATGCTTTGAAATGCGCATGTTAGTAAAAGTCAAAATGTTTCCTCAGATCTAACACATTTTATTAGAGGTATGATGCAATCACACTCAGAGGTGGGATACCAAATAAGAGCTGTCAGTAAACAGCAACACTACATTCAACTCCAATGATTGCCTGAGTAATAAATCCTTGCTTTCCCTTTACAAAACAATATAACTGGTCCAAATTGAAAGAAGTTACAAATAACAACTTAAAGTTGAAAGAATTTAAAAATCTCACGTATAGGGTAGAAAACATTGTAGAAAATGGAGATATTGCTTGAAACAAGCAATTTCTCCATTTTCTACAATGTTTTTCAAAGTTGTTTCCTTTAGGGACGTAAATAACCGGAAGCTAGTTAACACATTCCCACATAAAAAAGCAGGATGGTGAGGGAATGGGTTAACCCAATCTCAGACAACAAAATATTGATATGCTGGTCCAAATTCAAAGGAGATGCAGATGACAAGTTTAAGCTGATTAAATTAAATAATTCTTCATTTATGGCAGAAAACATTATGGACAATGAAGGAATTGCTTCAACCTTGTAACAATTTCTTCATTATCCAAAATGTCTCCAGATCGCTTTTCTTGCAGGGTGTCAAAAGGCAGCATTTGTTTGGGAATTGGTTTACCCATGACCTCCTTATCTCTTTTTTTTCTACACACTAGAGAACATAAACTGTGGAAAACATAATGAGAAAAGGAGAAGTCGCTTGTAGCAAGGAATTCCTTTTCATCCCCAAAATTGATCGCCTTCTGCAACTTTCATTTAAAACCAGTCTAAGATTTTGCCTGGTAAGGGGTTAAAAGGTTGACTTACATTGTAAGACCCATTATACACGAGCGAATGTTCGAAACAAAACTTAAGTCATTGCAGAGATGTAGAAACTATTGCACATTAAACTTGAACAAAATGTTGTCAAAGTCTAATGATGACTTTCTTTTGAATACCCCTTTAAATAATATACATAATGTTATTTCTTTAAAATTGTTTCAAAATCTATGAGCACAAAGTTATTCCAGAGAAATTTATAACATAATCCATCAAAGTAAACGAAAACAAATGAGAGATTAAATTTAGACCTTTGTCAAAATGAGTTATCTTCGATAAAAGAGAAAAAATATATAAATACAGTTTTGATGGAAATATTTTTGAAAAAAATGAACTTCTCATTCAAGTTTCCAAAATAATTTAAATGAAACTGAGACAAGAAAATATTAAAGGGTTTGCAAGGATTATTTACCAGATGTGTTGTGTTGTGACAGCAGATGTGACAAAGAGATGACTTCTAATGATCAAAGTAAAGTACACACATGACATACTGATAGGACACACGACAATGCTTCACAATGACATATATTGGTTTTAATTTTGCAACCCCTTAACAATTTCCTGTTCAATCCCTGGTTTTTACGTCCCCGTGGTTATAGTTCTTCCTGTCTTCCTTTTCCACAATATTTTCTATCCTACTGAATGATTATTTTTAAGATAAAATTGACTTTAAATTTACGTCTGCAATGTGTTTAATTTTTAGACGGGTCTAAAATTTGGCAAAAAAGTAACATATTTATAGGTTAATCTATTTCAAGTACGTGTATTTGATGATGCTGGACATATTTTTACATGTTAATATGATGATAATAATCCTGTTTCAAATAGGAGAGTTTTTTGTTTTGTTTTTTTTTCCTACAGTAAAATTCTTTATCCATTCCTTTTTCTTTGTTATAGATAAATATTACTTATGTTAAGGAAAAGATCTTGAGGAAAATGGCTGGTAAAAAAATAAATAATATTTCCACATAAGACTTCATTCTAATATAACTTTGACATAATATGCATCTGTCAATGTTATTTCTAATGCAATATTGGTTGAAACATAAAATTTGAAATTAAGCTGTCGGTCTAAAAACACCTTAGTTTTCAGTTTTCTGTTTGAATTACTGGCACGTAAGTATTTCTTCAAATAGCAAATTTAAAAGTTGAAAAGTCGATCTTTTCGTCTGGTAGAAAGTCGTCATCCTCCATGGTTCACGGAGTTCTACTATCAAAATTTGCTACCCGTACAAAGGGAAGTCACTCTAACGACTTTGAGTCAAAGGGAAGTAAACCACGTTTTCGGAAAGGGCCATAGGTTAGGTCATCAATCAAAGAAATCTTTGGCCTGAATGTAGGAGTTATCATTGCACCTCCGGTCTAAATGAATAAACTAAATGGATAATTGATTGATTCACCACAGCTATCTGTCAACTAACTCTTGTCATGCTTGAAATAAACACTTAGAATTGCAGTTGAATTAAAGGGATGGAAACAAGTGAAGCATTATTTTAGGGTTATTTCTTTTAACCCTTTCCTGGATAAACCCGGGATTTTACGTCATTGTGATTTTATACTTGAGAAACATTGTGTAAAAAGGAGAAATTGCTTATAATAAGCAATTTCTCCTTTCCCACAGTGTTTTCAACCACATAGGGTGGTTTTATTTAGAATTGCATCCAATTTTCATTGTCGTCTGCATCCTTTTTTAATTTGGACCAGTCTAAAATTTCAAAAACCAGGAAAGGGTTAATTTTATGCTCACCTCTAACTCGAAAGGCAAAAATAGATGGTGTATACTTAGATCAGTCTTTGTCAATCTTTGCCTGTAGTTCTTGCTAAAACACAAATACTTTTTAGATAGCATGTTTTCTATATTGTTTTTCTTGAGGGGCATCAAAAAGCGACACTGTTTGGGAATGGGCTAAATGTCATAATTAAAGCTTATCATAAGTGCAGCAAGAACTTTAGGTTACCTATAAATGTTTGACATAAGATTTCCAAACCATGTACTGTATTTGCAAACTAATATTGTTTGAAATCTCATATATACTCCCTTGTTGTTTAGCGTGCAGTGTTCATTACAGGATTTCATAACTGGGGATTTCAATGCCAGATCTACGCAACTGGGATTTTTTTGGTATTTCATGTTCTCTGTTTATAGAAATAAATCTACCACCATGTTGAAAATATGGGGGAACTTTGAAAAAGTGGGTGATTCCCCCCCAATCCCCCTGCCTAGAATAAATACTGAGCATGGCCAGTAGGGCAGGACAATGAAAGATAAGGATGTTATTATTAAATTATTCTGTTGATATGCATGACATTGCATGAAAAAGATGAGTTTTTCCTCATTTTCATCCATGCAAACACATGTTGCTTGTTTAACCCTTGTCATGCTGAATTAAAAATCCTAAACAGATTTGCTTTAAAATCAAAGGACTGACAGCATTGGATAGTCTTGACAAGGATCAATATTTCTTTTGAAGATTTATTTTTTAATAACTCTGGCTGAAAGGGGACAAGCAGGAGGTGAAGAGCAAGATCAGACTGCACTTATGTGCAGACTGATCTTTGTTTATACTGCCTGCTAAAACAGAAATATTCCAGGCTAAAAATGACAAGGGTTAATATTCTTTTTAAAATGAAGTCTTAGCCCATTACCAGACATCAAAGTTTAAAACTTGTCGGAATTGAAAGGAATTGCAGGTAAAAACTTAGACAATTTTTTATTATTTCAACGTTTTGGGTAGAAAACATTTTTTCTAACCTATGTTTCTTGAGGAGCATCAAAAAGTGTCATTGTGTAAGAATGAGATAATCCTTCCCACACAATGACGTTTTTTTTACGCTTCTCAAGAGAAACAATTGGGAAGACATTGTGGAAAATGAAGAAATTGCTTGCAAAAAGCAATTTCTTCATTTTCCACAATGTTTTCAGCCCAGATAGTTGAAAAATCTAAGATTTCAAAAACTTTAAATGTTTTCTGCAACTTTTTGTCAATTTGCACTTGTCTCAAATTTTATCGTTGGGAAATGGGTTATTATGTATTCTGCTAATAGGTTTGACTTTCTTACATTGTTTCAGTTAAAGAAGTTGGAGCAGAAAAAAAGCCTAGTAATTATGTTACAGGTCACCTTTTTGTATGAATTTAACTTAAGAAAAGCTAACAGCTTTGCTACTAGTCTCAATTATTTCAAATGTTATTATGCTAAGGTTGATTAACACTTGTCATGCTGAATAAAATCCTTTTCAGAATTATATAAAATCAAAGGCTGAAAGCACTGGTAGTACATGTTGTTCAGTTGTCAATACTTCATTTAAAAATTAATTTCGTAAACAAATCTGGTTCAAAAGGACAGACAGGAGGTGTAGACTAAGATTAGACTGCACTTATGTGCAGTCTGATATTTGTCTTTACCTCCTGCTAAAACGGAATATTCCAGGCTCAGCATGACAAGGGTTAATAACATATTGTAGTAAAAATGCAATTTACAAAAAAACTTATATAACCATGTAAGATAGCAATTTGTGAGGAAAGTAAAAAGAAACAGTGCTTTTTAAGTCATTTTTATGCCCCTGCAATGTAATGGTGACAGGCATATAAAGTTACCTCTGTCTGCGTGTTAGTTTGCAGGGGTGGATGGGCTAGTGTGTGTTTGTACATTTCTTGTCTGGAGCATATCTTCTTCATTTATAAGCCGCCATCATAGCTCAGTTGATAGCGCGCCAGACTGCTAATCTTCAATCATGGGATGTTATGGGTTCGATCCCCAGCGGCGGCACATATTCTTTCCGACATTTGTCTCTCACCAATGGATGGATAATTGTAAACCTAAGTGGGATGACAGCTGGGGGCTAGGAAAGGATGTTATAGTAGTACTGATGTGAGAAATACCAGGAATCCATTGTTAGTTGCTCCAGCTGCAGCGATTTGACTGAAATACTGTTAAAAGCGGCGTTAAACCCCATCCAATCAATTTACATTTATTGATGGATTTCGAAATAACTTGGCACAATTGTTTGCCTAGACGAGTACTAGAGTCATGCGTAAAGTTCTTTTGGATAATTCCAAGTTCAAGGTCATAGCTGAAGGTCATGTGATAAGCACTTAACCCTTTCCCACGCAGTGACCTTTTTTTGACTCCCCTGAAGAAAAACAATCGAGAAAACATTGTTGATAATTAAGAAATTGCTTGTAACAAGCAATTTCTTCTTTATCCACTATGTTTTCTACCCCTAAAGACAAAAGTTTTTAAAATATCATGGACTTTAAATTGTCGTCTGCATTTTCTTTTAATTTTCTTTTTAGACCAGTCTAAAATTTTCTTGTGTGGTAATAGGTTTAGCGGGGGCATCCATGTCTGTGTCACGTTTCTAGTCATTTTATGCCTTTTCATTGATAAGATTTCAATTAAATCATTAATGCTATTCTGTCTGTCCCCATATGTCTGTAAAAAATTAACCTGTGAACTATACAATTAATGTTTTATTGTTAATGATATACAATGCCCATTTTTGACACAAAGGTACTTCTCATCAAATTTTTGGGATGGGGGGTGGGTAAGCTTCACAAACATATCTTGCTTTTAGCATGGCTGTTTTCAGAGAAAACATCGGCTATTGCCATAGCCTTGTCATCATCTGTGTCATGTCACCGCAGTTGTCATCGTCCTCTTCGTTGTTGTGCAAAAACTTTGACATTTTGCAGTATCCCTGATGTTACTGGGGCGTTCATTTGAACCTTGGAATATATGCCATTAAAACGGCAACCTATACTACTAAGGGAGGTAACTCTAAGAAAATTGTAAGAATTATGCCTCTTTTCTAAATAAGATTTTTTTATCGAGCTCGCTTGCAGTTAGCAAGACATAGTTGTCTCTATGATAAGTCGGTGAATGTGCGTTAGTCCATTAGTCAGTCAGTCTGTCCATCTGTCCGTCTGGATTTGTCCGGACAATTACTCCTACATTTATGGATGGATTTCAAAATAACTTGAAACAATTAATCTCCATCATGAGGAAATGTACCATTTGAAAGAATTTTTCAGATATTCTAATGTAAAGGTCACAGCTCAAGGTTAAACACTGAAATTGTGATTGTCAAGAGCTTTTCTCCTACAATTATGGCTGGATTTCAAAATAAAGTGGCACAATTATTCTCTATCATGAGTAGATATGCCATTTGAAAGAATTTTTTGATAGCTTCAAGTTCAAGGTCAAAGCTCAAGCTCAAACACTAAAATTGGGCTTGTCTAGAACATGATGCCTACAAAATTTTGCGGGCTCAACAGCAGTTGTCCTGGGACAACCATCTAGATATTCACGTTCAAGCACCTAACAGCCACGCATAAGGCAGGTCTTGTTCTGTTATAATTTTTTTCAATGAAATATAGTTAACAATTTTTAGCTCAGCTGTTTTCGGAGAAAACCCAAGGTATTGTCATCACCTGAGCATCGTTCGCTTCGGCCTTGGTGTTGTTGTGACAAACTTCAACCTTGCCTATATCTCTGCAGTCTATGATCAAATTTTCATAATATTTCACACACATAGACATTTGACAAGAGGAAGTGATTTTTTCAGGATTCAGAGGTCTGTCTGGAAGGTCAAGGTCACAGCAGAAGGTCAAAGGTCAAATTTGACCTTGCCTATATTTCTGCTGTCTATGATTTAATTTTCATATTTCACACACATACACATTTTGAAAAGAGTAAGTGATTTATCCAGGATTCAGATATCTATTTTGAAGGTCAAGGTCCCAGTAGAAGGTCAAGGGTCAAATTTTGACCTTGTCTATATCTCTGCAGTCTTTGATCCAATTTTCATAATATTTCACGCATATGCACATTTTGACAAGAGAAAGTGATATATCCAGGATTCAGATGTCTATTTTGAAGGTCAAGGTCCCAGCAGAAGGTCAAGGGTCAATTTTGACCTTGCCTATATCTCTGCAGGCTATGATCCAATTTTTATGGTATTTAACACACATATGCTCCTTCACAAGACAAAGTGATTTATCTAGGTTTCATAAATCTTACTAAAGGTCAAGGTCACAGCAGAAAGTCAAAGGTCAAATTTTGACCTTGACTATATCTATGCAGTCTACGATTCAATTTTCATAATATTTAACACACATACACATCTTCACAAGAGAAGTGATTTATCCAGGATTCATATATCTATCCTGAAGGTCAAGGTCATAGCAAAAGGTCAAATTTTGACCTTGACTATATCTTTGAAGTTTATGCTCCAATTTTCATAATATTTCACACACATACACATCTTCACAAGAGGAAGCAATTTAGGTTTGATTCAGACATTTATTCTGAAGGTCAAGGTCTCAACAAAAGGTCAAAGGTCTAATTTTGACTTTCACATTATCAGTCTATGAACTTTGCCAAACCAAATTTGTATTTCATTCATTCTCTTTTTAGCTCAGCTGTTTTTGGAGAAAACCCGAGGTATGGTCATCACCTGATGACGTTGGTGTGACAAACTTTAACCTTGGTCATATCTCTGTTGTTATTGAAGATATCATCACGTAACTTGGCATGTGTATTGACCATCACAAGAGCTATCTACACTATCAAAGGGGATAACTCTAAAAGCGTTTTTGTAAGAGCAATGCCCCTTTTTAGTCTTAGAAGTTTGCATTATCCACCACCTGCAGCCGAGCTTTGCACCATGGGCGCTGCTCTTGTTAAAACTAATGTCTAGATAGCAGCTTGTAACTATAAATGAATTTCGTATCACAGTTTGGATGGTAGGTATATTCCACTGCTTTTAACCAACTTTAGCAGGGTTGTTTTTCAGAAAATTGCTTTGCTATATTGGCTCAAAAGGCTAAACCTATTCTCACATCATCTTGATTTTTATGCCCCCCCCCCAGATAAATGTTTTGGAAAACATGGTTTAAAGATGAAGAAATTTCTTGTTGCAAGCAATATCTTAATTATTCACAATATTACCATAAAAGATACAAGGGTTTTGAAAATTTCATTAACTCAATATTATTGTCTGCAACTTCTTTGCATTTCAAAGACTTTCTTGGTAAGGCATATGTTCATATATTGGGTAAACTGAAAACTTAGAAAATCTTCTTAGAAGCCTGTTCATGGATTTCAACCAAATTTTACAGTAATGACCCTCGGTTGACTCTTTGTCAGATTCCATCCTATAATTTTGATTGGATGAAAAACATGGCTTTTTTGGTCTTGGCTTATGTCTATATATGGTGTACAGTGAAAGTTTGGTCAATACCGTCAATACATAACTTCACTTTTGTTAAATTATGAAGTGCTGAAAATGCTTCTCTAGACCTAGACAAGATTTATTTTGAATGACATGTTGAATATGATTCACTTTATATTAAATTCCTAGGAACACGATTTGCTTAACCAGTAGATTCAGGCCTGTGGAGTGATACAGGCCCTCAAGCACCTCAAGTTATCAAATTTCACTAGATTGTGAATATCCCTTCTGTGAACCTTTATCAGATTTCTTAACCTCTTTTGATATTGATATATGGGTGGAGCTTATTGAGAAGCAATTTCTTCTTTTCCTACAATGTTTTGTAATTTCTATCTAATAGAATTGTTCATTTTAAATTACATCCAGCTTTGCTTTTGTCTGCAACCTCTTTCAATTTGGACCAGTCTAAAATATCAAAAAAACAGGAAAGGGTTAAATCAGATCCTTGGAAAAATTCTGAGTAGTTGGAAAAATATTTTTGTGCACAGGCCTCACAAGTTTTATCATGTTTCTAGCATGAAAATGTTTAGGGGCATATTGAGATACTTATGCCTGTCAGTTTGTGTTTGTCTAAAGTTGTTGCATTTAAGCTCCAAATCTAGACTAGCAAGGGGGATAACTCTAAAAACGTTTTTGCTAGAGTTATGCCCCTTTTTTGACTTAGAATTTTTGCATTATCGCAGCGGAGCGTAGGCCATCGTGGGCTATGCTTTTGTTTTTTTATGCCCCTCAAGAAAAATATTTAGGAAAACATTGTGTGAAAAGAAGAAATTGCTTGAAACATGCAATTTCTTCATTTTCCACAAGATTTTCTACAAAAAAGTAATAAAAAATCTAAAATTTTGTAAAACTAAAAATTCCCATCTGCAAAAAAGTTTGCCTAGAAAGTTGAATTATTCTAAAATTTCAATTAAATTTCTAATTGTTGTCTGCAATTCCTTTCAGTTTGGACCTGCCTAAATTTTGCAGTCTGGTCATGTGTTAAAAAAGTCGATTATTCAACTGAAAACATGTATGCACACAAGTGTGCAGTGAGTCATCATCTACCATTGTATATAAGGTAGTCCTAAAAAGCCATTGAGTTTAATTTGTTATTCAAAAGTAAAGGCAGTTGGTAGCGCATCAGACTCCTAATCTTCAATCATTGGGTGTCATAGGTCTGATCCCCGGCGGCTCATATCCTTTCTGACATATGTCTCTCACCAGTGGGTTGATATTCGTTAACCTAAGTAGGATAGCAGCTGGAGGCTAGGAAAGGATGTAATGGTAGTACTAGCGCGAGATATACCAGGAATCTATTGTTAGATGCTCTAGCCACTGCGATATGACTGGAAAATGGTTAAAAGCAGCATTTAACCCCATTGAAACAAACCAATTTGAAAGTTAAAATAAGCAGGGAAATTATGTTATGATATTGATACACCATTTTGTATTTGCTTTGAGCTGTGGAGGAAAAGTTTGATATTTCACATGCCTGACGGTTAAGTTGAATATATTTTCCATGGCTATGAGCAGCAAATACCAGATGATGTATCACTATCGCAACATAGTTTCCATTTACTATATACCTAATTTTTATTAAATTAATCAAATGAAATGATAAGAATAAATCTGTATTTCTACAAGTATTTCCCTTCTCCTTTACCATTCTGAATATGTTTATACTCATTATGATAATTATGATATTTAGAATGAAATCGACATATTCTTATATTTGACAATCAGATACAGATTTTTTTCCTGATGTGTCCAATTATGTCAGTGTGGAATGAATATATTTTACTAGAAACATTTATAGCTATTTTATGATAATTGTTATCCAACAACGGTTTTACTGTATAAAACACAATTTTGGATATTTGCAGAGAGAGGAGAAGATGGCAAGGTTCAGTCCAGCAATTACTGTGACTTTTGTCTTGGAGACGCAGAGGAAAACAAGAAAACTGGATCTGCTGAGGAGCTGGTATCCTGCAGTGATTGTGGGCGGTCTGGTAAGAATTCTTATGCTACTATGTGAACTATCACCACATGATTCTTCATTTTCACACTCTGAAGAAAAATGAATGAGAAATATTTTGTAAAATGAAGAAATTGCTTATTCAAGCAATTTCTCATTTTTCCATACTTTTTTCTGCCCTATTTGACACATATTTTCAATTCAAATGCAGTATGTAATATCATCTGTGGTTAGTGCTATTTGGACCAGTTATGAATTACTTTTTTCTGTTAATGGGTTAACTTATTTCCAAAAAGAATGAAATTGAAAGAGGTTTCACAATTTGATTAATATAAGAATAAATAGAAAAAGAGCTATTTGTATTTTAAATTTACTTCTTGTGCTTCAGGTCAGTTGTAATAGAGTAATGAATTGCTATTATCAGGGGTGCAATTAAGAGGAATCCACTGTATTTACAATTTTATTGACAGTGTGTGGGTGATTTTGAAGATTAATCGACATAATTGACTGCTTGTACTGTCATTGATATTGATGGTGCATGGGCTCTATCAGACAACTGTTAGGCTAATAAAATTAATCTAATAATAGATTGCATTGAATACTATTGAATCATGTTAAAATTGATATTTCAATGATTGACTCCAATTAAACCTATTCCAACAATTTTGCTTTTTGATGCATCTTGAGAAAAAACATTGGAAAACATTGTAGAAAATGTAGAAATAGCTTGTTACAAGCAATTTCTTCATTTTCAACACTAAGAAAGAAAAAGACTTTTGTGATTTCATGCAATAAAAAATTCAAATTGTTGTTTGCAACACCTTTTAATTTGAACCAGTCTAATATTTTGTTGTGTGGGGATGGGTTGATAGCTTCCTAATTTTACTCTCTAGGTCACCCAAGCTGTCTACAGTTCACAGATAACATGACAATATCTGTGAAGAAATATCCCTGGCAGTGTATTGAATGTAAATCTTGTGGGTTGTGTGGCACCTCTGAAAATGATGTAAGTACACATGGTCCCAAACACAGAGAGTCTTTAAGTATTTCGGTCGAGGCATATATCCGCTCCAACATTAGTCTCTTACCAATTGGTGGATAATTGTAAACCTAAGTGGGATGAGCAGCTGGAGGCCTCGGAAAGGATGTAGTGGTAGTACTGGTGTGAGAAATACCAGGAATCCATGGTTAGATGCTACAGATGCCGTGATATGACTAAAACATACTGTTGAAAGTGGCGCTAAACCCCATTCATTTAATCAATCCTGTAGTATTTTAACATTCCCATCATATTTTTTGACGCCCCTCAAAATGGAAGCTTTGGAAAACATTATGGATAATGAATAAATTGCTTGTTACAAGAAATTTCTTCATTATCCACAATGCTTTCTATTCAAAAAGACAAAAAAAAAAAAAAAAAAAAAATCTTATCAACTAAAAATTGTCATTTGTAATTTCTCTGAATATGGACGACTCTAAATTTTTGTTGTATGGCAATGGGTTATTTCTGTCTATCCCCTTGTCAGTTAATGACTTCAAATTTACTTTGTGTTTTATCACTGAATTTTGTTTGCAATCCATTAGGTTAAATGAAACCTTTAGGAATTCCATAAACAAATATTTGAAAAACAGCTGCATACCTAGGAAAATTAGATACATGTATATCACTCTATTGTATTAGATATATTACTCTAACTATGGTCTAAAATTAGATATATCACTCTATCTATGGTCTGAGCCGCCGTCATAGCGCAGCTGGAGGCACATCAGACTCCCAATCATCAACCATGGGTTGTCATGGGTTCAATTCCGAGCGGAGGCACATATCCTTTCCAACATTTGTCTCTCACCAATGGGTGGATAATCGTAAACCTAAGTCGGATAGCAGCTAGGGGCTAAGAAAGGATGTAATGGTAGTACTGGTGAGAGATATACCAGGAATCCATTGTTAGGTACTCCAGCCACTGCTATATGGCTGAAAAATTGTTAAAAGCCATGTTAAACCCCCATTCAAACAAACAATTTACCCAAGGTCTTGTGACATAAGAAAATATTTCTACTTAGCTTGTATCAATACAAGGTTTTGTATCACAACTATGACATAATATTTCTTATTGAACCCCCCGCAAACATATATTTGTGGGGGTATACTGGAATCTGATTGTCTGTCCATCTATGTGTGTCAATCTGTCTGTATACAAAATTCCAGTAATTTTGTGTTGAAAACTCTTCTTACAATTTTGCTTCAAAAGTATTTAAACTGTATACAGTAAAACCTCTCCTTACGACCACCCCGGAAATACGGGCACCCCTCTATTACTACCGAATTTTTACAGAACGGAATTTTTTGTTCTTTATTTCAATGGTCGCGAACCCCTCTAAAACGGGCACCCCGCTATTACGAATTACGACCACTAAATTCAGTACGATTAGTTTGTTTACGGCGTTCCGAACAGTGAATTAGCAATTAAATTTTGATTTTAACGTAATTGATGCTTGGTATTCGCATTATAGAAGATATGATATCGACAGTTTGACACTTTGAACCTGTACTTACGAATAAATAATCTGAGGTCGAAGTTCTTAATCAGATCCAAATGGCGAATAGAGAAAGTAGAACTTACCGAAGATCGTTATAAGATTCCGCTGTAATACATGTTCTTATAGTTTCATTTTTGTATGTATAGTATTAATATATTCAAATTACGAAAATGAAATAAACATGCATTACTTGACAACAAACAACCAAACCTCAGTAATACGACCACCCCGCTATTACGACCACTTTCTGAAAGTACCGCAAGTGGTCGTATTAGAGGGGTTTTACTGTACATGCATTGATCACATGTTGAAGTTTTGCAAGACATAGTTATGAAATCTCAACTGCACCTTGCAGAAGAATTAAACCATTACCACACAATGACGCTTTTAGACACCCCTTAAGAAAAAAAGCTTTGGAAAACATTGTGGAAAATGAAGGAATTACAAGCAATTTCTTCCATGTCTACAATGTTATCTAATTTCTACGAACTTGGAATTGTTTTCTGCAACTTCTTTCAATTTGGACCAGTCTAAAACTTTGTTGTGAGGTAAAGGGTCAATCTTATCTTGAATTCAGATATTATCCTCATATATGTACTTTTATTTGCTCACCTGAGCACTTTTGTGCTCTGGGCGAGCTGTTGTGATCTGTCATAACCCACCGTCTGTCCGTCTGTTCAAAATTACAAAAAATCTTCTCCTGATAGACTAACGATGAAATTTCAACCAAACTTCACAGAAATGATCCTTAGGTCCAGCCCTTTCGAACATTCTTCAAACTTGAAAAACTTAAAAATCTTCTCCAAAACCATAAGGCCTATAGCTTTGATATTTGGTATAAATCATCATCTATTGACCCTCTACCAAAATACTTCAAAGAATTACTGTATCTTGAAAATTAGTCCATTTCTGAGCAAACCCCGATTTTACATAGAAATAAAGAAGGAACTGTTTGAAAATCTTTCCCTCTCAAACCGAAGGGCCTAGAGCTTTTATTTATGGTATAAATCAACATCCATTGACCCTGAATGAAATTACTTCAAAGAGATACTGTATCTTGAAAATTAATCCTTTTCTGTGCAAACCCTGATTTTACATAGAAGTAAAGAATGAAATCTTTGAAAATCTTCTTCTCCCAAATCATACGGCCCAAAGCTTTGATATATGGTATAAATCATCATCTAAAAACCCTCTACCAAATTACTTCAAAGAATTAACGTATCATGAAAATTAGCCCTTTTCTGTGTGATTCCTAATTTTACATGGAAATAAAGAAGGAAATCTTGGAAAATCTGCTTCTCCCAAACCGTAATGCCTAGAGCTTCAGTATTTGGTATTAAACATCATCTATTATCCCTCTACAAAAGTACTTCAAAGAATTACTATATCTTAAAAATTAATCTTTTTCTGAGCAAACCTGATTTTACATAGAAAGAAAGAAGGAAATCTTTGAAAATCTTCTTTTCCTAATCATATGGCCTAGAGCTTTGATATTAAGTATGAATCATCATCTATTATTCCTCTACCAAAGTACTTCAAAGAAATGACTTTTCTTTGTGATCCTTGATTTTACATAGAAATAAAGAAGGAAATCTTTGAAAATCTTCTTCTATTGACCCTCTACCAAAATACTTTAAGGAATTACTGTATCTTGAAAATTAGTCCTTTTCTGTGCAAACCCTGGTTTTCCATAGAAATAAAGAAGGAAATTTTTGAAAATAAATGAGCTTTGATATTTGTTATAAACCCTGAGCCATTATACTCAGGGGAGCAATATAGGATCATAATGGTCCTCTTGTAGTTATAATTTTGTGTTATAAACTCCTCTTTCAGCTTTCTTTCAATTGTAATGAAACCGGAATTTTGCATTGAGAATTTGTAAATGTTTTGCAAAATACAATTTTTGAACTGTCGACTCCCCGTACTTGAAGATTATTTCCCTTGGAATTTGTCATGAGTACATTTGAAAAAAAAACAAGCAACCCAACTATCAAGCAAGGCTCTTGCAGGGATATTAGGTCATTAAGTCACCTCCTATGACAAGTTCTAGTGTTTCTTATGTATGCTTTTTTCCATCTGTTACAGGAGCAGCTATTATTTTGTGATGATTGTGACAGGGGTTACCATATGTACTGTTTGAATCCTCCCCTGTCTGAGGCCCCTGAAGGTATGTTTATACTAATAATACTACACAAATAGATATGGGGATGTTTTAGTATTTTCCATATATTCCCGTCTGTCCTTGGTTCAATATAGTTTGCCAGGAGCATTACTGCTCCATTTATCAATTGATTTAAAAAAGAATCGTATAGTTTTTCTGAAACTTGAGTATAAGATGTTCAATTTGACTTAGCCAATTACAAAAGGCGAAATTTTAAAGTTGGCAAAATTAAAAAGGCTTGCAGATGATAAAACAAAGTGGGTTTAATTCATAAAATAAATATGAGGTGAAAAACAGTTTGAGAAAAGAGAAATTGCTTCTTTTCTCCCAATGTTTTCTATAGTTAAATTTTTTCATGTATAATAATGATGGTCTGTGTGGTCATGGATTAATAAAATGGAGTTCTTATGCCGCCCTGTTTTGTAAATCAGTGACAGAGAGTTGTTGTTCAGTATGCTTGTCCTTAAGATTGGGCATACTTTTTGACTTCTAAGTTCTAGGGCGTTCATATTATGCGCATCATCAGTGTATGACCAAAACACTATAACTACAGCTTTATATAGGCTGTAGTTACCAAGTTTTGTTCGAACACCGTCACTATGTGGGCCTTGTGGTAGACCTTTCTTTTGGTACAAAGTCATTAAGAGCAAGGTTGTCTATCAAGGTCACACATCGGAAAACTTGCTTTTGGCAGGGCAGGGCATTCATGTTATACTTTAACAAAAACAATTTGTTGGATTGAAGGAGCGCTGCTGCCAATCAAAGAATCAATCAACTAATCATATTATCTATTTAAATCAGAAATGAACATTCTATTCTTACATGGATATCAAGTATTTTGGGATTTTTTTCCACATAAAACAGTGTATTTATGGCTAATTAACCCATTCCCACACAATCCCTCAATTTTACGCCCCTCAAGAAAAAAGCTTTGGAAAACATTGTGTCTAGCAATTTCTTAATTATCCACAATGTTTTCTATCCAAAAAGGCAAAAAAATCTAAAATTCCACCAACTTGAAATTTTCGTCTGCAGCTTCTGTCAATTTTGTTGTGTTGGAATGGGTTAAAGCTGTAGTTATGATGCTTAGGTCTCGAACGATTTTTTGTAACAAGTAACTGACCATAAATTTTGCAAAAATTACCCTGTTAATTATCTTAACTCTTGTCATGCTGAACCCTGAATATACATATGTGTAGTCTGATCTTTGTCTATACCACCTGCTTGTCTCTTTTAACCCATTACAACACAAGAAAATTTTAGACTGGTCCAAATCAAAAGAAGCTGCAGACGACAATTTAAAGTTTATGAAATTTTAGATTTTTTCCACTTTCTAGGTAGAAAACAGTGTAAAATGAAGAAATTGCTTGTGACAAGCAATTTCTTCATTTACCACAATGTTTTCCCAAAGTTTTTTTTTCTTAGGGCGTCTAAAAGCGCCATTGTGTGGGAATGGGTTAAGACAAAGCTGTTGAAAAGATAATTTTTTGAAATAACAATTAGTGATTTCAGTGTTTTCAGCCCTTTGATCTTTAAATGCAATTCTGTAGAGGATTTTATTCAGCATGACAAGGGTTAAGTCTAACTCCTAACAGAGTCATTGGAAGTAGCTAGATCTCTGTCAATTTGTTTAATATCCTTTCTTAATTCCTAGTCTGATAGCTGTACTTAGTTTCTGCTGTTTGGTTGTCGAATGGGCTTTATACATTCCCACACAATCCTGAAATTCTTTATAATCCACATTGTTTTCTATCCAAAAAGATGAAAGACTTCAAGTTCAATCAACTTGAAATTATCGTCTGCAGCTTCTTTCAATTAGGACCAGTCTAAAATTTTGTTGCGAGAGAATGGGTTAACATTAATTTTACTATTTCAGGTAACTGGAGCTGTTACTTGTGCATTGAAGAGTTCCATGGTGGCAAGAAACCTGCTGGAATGGCTTAGACAGGATAGACTTTTTTAACTCATTTCCACACAATGACGTTTTTTGACACCCTTCAAGAAAAACAAGTTGGAAAACCTTGTGTGAAAAGCAATTTCTTCATTTTACCCAATGTTTTCTACCCAGAAATTTGAAAAAATCTAAAATGTCATAGACTTTAAATTGTCATCTGCAACTCCTTTCATTTTGACCAGTCTAAAATTCTGCCATCTGGTAATGGATTAGTGATGGATGGATTCATTACCATACAACAAAATTCCAAATTTTAAGAGATTGCAGGCGGGCGTTTTAAGAAGGCATAGAAGGCAAATATGGGAGACATTGCTGAAAAAGGAGAAATCACATGTTCCAAGTAATTTCTCCTTCTCCCACATTACTCTGGATATCATTCTTCATCAGGAGATTTTGTGAGAACAGCTTTATCCATTAGATTAGAATCTTCCAAACTCAAAGAATTTACACACAATATTTCAAACTGTTTTAAACCTGAAAATAAAGTAGAAAACATTGTGAGAAAAGAACATTCTGGCCACCAACAATTTTTATTTTCCACAAAGTTTTCATAACAATATGTTCTGAACGTACCAAAACGTTGGATTGTGTGGTAATGAGTTAATAAGAATATTAGGAGTCATTAGTTGTTGAGGGAAAAAATACAAAATTTACGCACATACAGGAAGACTGTTTATTTAGTTTTTGAAGCTACTTGTAGTCAATCCTGGTATATCAAATCTCTTCAGTATCTGTAACAGTTTGGGCAGAGGGAAAATATTTGGCCTGTGTGATATTTGAAACAATTCCATGAAGCGCAGTGACTGTACAGTCAGGAAATTATGAAATTCACTGTCTACCTTGAGAAGTATGAGTTATATTCTATCTGTAGATTGCAAAGTGAAGACTAAGATCAGACTGTGCAGATGCACAGGCTGATCGTAGTCTTGACTTTGATCACATATGTATTGTTGGGAGTTTAATGTACAGGCTCATAGGGTTTACATCCTAAGACCATCAAAAGTTTTCAAGTACATAGATCCAATAGGTGAAATTCAAACAATTAAACATGCACATACACCACAGACATGGGACACCCATACAGTATATTTAGAATTTTCACTGATCTTTTTTTGAAGCTATGAGTCAGTATCTCTTTGACAGAAAGCAATGTGAAGACTCTGATCAGACTTTGCATATGCACAGCATGATCGGAGTCTTTACTTTGCACACATGTGAAATAGTCTGAAATGTCTAACATTAGTAAATGTGCCATGTGATATATTTCTTAAGGCTTGTCCGAGGTCAGGGTCACTCACAGTGTAAGGTCAAAGTTAGATTTTAATTATAACTCCCTCATTCATGAGGTCAAAGGTCAAATGTTTCTAGTCTCAACACCACTTGTCCTTTTACAACCATTCTTGTTTTGTTGTAAAGCACTTCTCATACCATAGCTGGTCTTGCTGTTGATCTAAGAATGAATAGTTACAAATGTATTTAATGGTAGTTATCATTCATGAAAATTCCTTCATCTTAAGCCATTCTACCTCACTGTTCTAAAATTGTTGATCTTGATGACAGGTTATGTTCTAAAATGTGTACATTGTACTTTGAATTGGTTTATTTTATAGGTTTTAACATACTTTCATCATTATTTCAGTCATAGTTTCAGCCAAGCTGTAGTTAAAAGGTTTTGGAGAAAAAATATGCCATGTGATGGTTGAAATAAAAATGCTGATAAGCACATTTAGCTGATATGTTTTACACCTTTTGTATACATAGAGCATTCTCTTTGATTTTTGACTGTTCAAAACAAACCCTGTTTTGTGGGTACTCATCATAATTGTCTTTGTTTTTTTTCCAATGAGTACTTCCAACATAGAACTTGTTGAAGAAATAATTAAACTTTATGTTTAAAAATCTAGACAATCTCTCTACTTGGAAATCTGATAATATTTAAAAAATGAAGAGAATATTTTTTGTTTTCATTGAGGTATGCACCTAAAAACTTAATCACACTGTATGAATATGTGTATTCATACATTAGTGTGTATGAATATGTGTATTCATACATTAGTGTGATAAGCTTTTAGGTTCATACCTTAACGAAAACAAAATATATCCTCTCCATTTGTTATGATTTAATGATATCAAGCAAATAAAGCAACTATTTTAGTAGTTCTGTGTCAAATTTAATGGATATTCTTTGTGTGCAAGCATACGAAATAGCTGCATTCTTAACCCTTGTCATGCTAAACCTGGAATATTCCGGTTTTGACAGGAGGTATACACTAAGATCAGACTGCACTTATGTGCAGGCTGATCTTAGTCTACACCTCCTGTTTGTCTTTGTCATGCCAGAGTTGTTTATGAAATTAAATTTCATAAGAAATATTGATGATTGAACAACAAGTACTACCAGTGCTTTCATCCCCTTGATTTCAATACTATTCCAAAATGGATTTATTCAGCATGACAAGGTTTAAATTTTGTTCATGGAAGTATGCGAAGAAAAATTTGCCAATCAAAACCCTTGAATCTTAATAGAAAGAACAAAACTTATGCCTGCATGGTGAAAGCAGGGGAAATGTTTGGAAAATGGTTAGCTTTGCTTTTCTATTAAGGTAAATGATGGAGACAATGATGTTTAAATGTTTATAGTGTTTAGAAAAGGATGGGACCAAATATGAATTGTATATATTGGTAAGATTGTGAATATTGTGTGTAATGTTTTGTGGTAAAAAAAAATCCTGGTGTCAAGTCAGTGAGCTTGTTGTCAAGAGTTCACTCTTCATCATCTAGATTGCCTGTCCCATTTTCACACAATCCTGCATTTCACACACCAAAGAAAATAGCTTGGAAAAACACTGAACCAGTCTAAAATTTTGTTGTCCTGTTAAATGATGTATTTTGAATTTTTTGAAACCATTTAGATATGTACATGTATACATTTAGGGGGTTTCTTTACAAAGACTAAAGGCATTAGTGCATCTGTATTTTCAGGTACAATATTTACACACAAAACCCATTTGACTATCAATTTTCGGATAGGATTTAGTTAATTCATGTTAACATGTCAATGTAGCTTGAATAAATACTTGTCAAAGAAAAATATATGCCTGGTTTTAAACATAGAATGTAACCCCTTACCACAAAACTGTGTTTTAGATGCATTAAAGAAATAATAAAAAGGAAAACATTGTGTCAAAAGTATTGGAATACAAGCATTTTCTTTTTTAATCTCACTGTTTTATACATATACAGTAGAACCTCGTTAATTTGAACATCACTGGTTCGTAGGTATGTGTTCGTCCGTACACTTTACGCGGTCCCGATCTTTTTCCTTCTTTAGCTTTGAAAGAAAACTCTGTCTAATTCGAAAGTCAGCAGTTTGTAGTTCGTAGGCCATATCAAGTCCCGAAAGTATAATTTTAGCACAATCTCCTATGTTTAATTCGTAGGTGTGATAAACTAATTGTCACCAATCACCATTTACCTTGATTTTCACACCTTCTGATCTATATGACAAATAACGTGTTATCATGTACCTTTAGTTAAAACGGGCTGTTTGGTTTGTAAGGTGGGCAATTAACCGAATAAAGATAACGTAATTATCGCCGAAAATTTACTAAAATTGACGCACCCCAAATAGCATCAGTATTACTGTTTCTTTGGCAATTCTAACCAATTTATTTTATTCTGCGGTTGCTTTCTTCACAATCCTCGGTCCTTCATTTTATGATGCGATAAAGGAAAATTCGGAGTGATTTGATCCAATGTATTGTAAAGGGAAATCACTCTAATGAAGTCTACCATCTGATACAAACACTGTGTTTTAAAAATGCCAAAAATTAATACGGAGGTAAAAGCATAAAAAAACAACATGAGTAATTTAAAATTATGTTTCCTCAATTAATATCTGCGGGTCTTGTTTAGAAAAAATAACCAATTAAGAATCAATTCTTAAATGGGGGACAGAATAGACCATGTCAGATTCCGTGTATCTCAAACAGACGACCTCTTGCCCTCCGTTTTGTTCGTACTACGCTTAGTTCGTATAAATTTCCCCGGTCCCTTGCGCTACGAACTACCGAGGTTTTACTGTACATGTATTTCTTTATATTAATTAATTTTAATTTTCACACTTTGAATTGTCATCTGCAGTCCTTTTAGATTTCAGACCAGTCTAAAATCATATTTGCAGTAACAGGTTAAGTACATGTACTAGAATGCTATGAAGAGAATTTGACCAAACTGAAAGTACGGTAGACAAAGGGAAGTAGTTTCTCAAAGGGTAATAATTATCCTTATCCTTGGCCATAACTCCTCTTTGTCTACTACATTTTCAGGTTATTTTAACCCTTGTCCTGCTGAATTTTTATCCTTTCTTCACAAAATTTTGTTCAAATATTTCCTCAACACTAAAAGAACAAGCAGGTAGTGTAGACTAAGATCAGACTGCTCGTCTGTGCAGGCTAATCTTAGTCTATACACCTGCCACAGCTATTGTCAATACAGGAATATTCCGAGATCAGCATGATAAGGGTTAAGTTTAACTCATTCATACATAATCCCCCCTTTTTAAGCCTCTTAAGAAAAAAGCTTTGGAATACATTGTGGAAAACGAAGAAATAGCTTGTATCAAGCAATTTCTTCATAATCCGCAATGTTTTATTGCCAAATAGACAATTTTTTTTTATAAAATTCCATAAAACTTGTCGTCTGTAGCTTCTTTCAATTTGGATCAGCCTAAAATTACCTAGTAAATCTTGTTCTTAACCCTTGTCATGCTGTATAAATCACCACGAATTGCTGTAAAATCAAAGGGCTGAAAGCACTGATAAAACTTGTTGTTAAAAAATCAATATTTCTTTTAGCAATCAATTTCATGATTAACTCTGGCAGGGAAAGTACAATCAGGGGGTGTAGACCAAGATCAGACTGCACTTATGTGCAGGCTGATCTTGGTATAAGTGCAGTCTGATCTTGGTCTGAACCTCCTGCCAAAAGCGGAATATTCTGGGTTCAGCATGACAAGGGTTAATACTACAATAGGCTCTCGCCTTTGATGTACACAAATGGAATGATATGTCAAGAAAAATGACATTGAATGATTTCCTGATATTTTCAAGTATTAATTGGCTAATTGCTGGCCCCGCCCATTTACTCCGATAAGTTTGTTTGAATGGAGCACCTAACAATGGAATCCTGGTATTTCTCACACCAGTACTACCATTACATCCATTCCTAGCCTCCAGCTGCTATCCCACATAGGTCTACGATTATCAACCCATTGGTGAGAGACAATCAGTCGGAAAGGATGAGTGCCACCGTACTCCGATAAGAAGTTCCACTTTAATTTGTAAATGTAGTTATTTTGCAAAATTAATGGCAAGTAGCATGCAAGTAACAAAAAAGTAGAATGGTTGGATGGCAATCTCAATGTCGTAACTACATTTTGAATAAGGTGTAGTTACGACAATTAAGACTCAAAACAAAAAATACTTCACATAAATGGCGGCCAGTGTCTGAGTTCAAACTTCATTCCTTGTCTAAGTGAATGATTTGATTGGTTGATTTCTTATTTGATTGACAGCCGCAATCGGTCAATTAGCTTTTGAAATTTCTTAACCCGTTCCCACTCAGTGACACTTAGACGCCCCAAGAAAAAAAGCTGTAGAAAACATTGTGAAAAATTAAGAAATTGCTTGTTACAAGCAATTTCTTCATTTTTCACAATGTTTTCTACGAAGAAAGTTGAAAAAATCCAAAATTCTATTCACTTTATTGTCATCTGCAACTTCTTTGAATTAGGGCCAGTCTAAAATTTTGCCGTCTGGTAATGGGTTAATGATATAATAGTAACTGAAAAAGCCAAGTAGCCCAATCAAGAGATACTATTCTAATCAGTTATCAGACAGGTATTATTTTGCAAAGGGGCATTACCCCAATCAAACTTACAGATGTTGAGCTTGAACAAGTGTGTTTTCTTCTACTTAGTACTATTACTGTATAAGTCTATAAACTAGATATTTGATTGACATTTAGTAAGAATTAGTAATCGTGCACACTTCCCTTGATTAATGTCAAGGGATTGACTCTATGGATGAATTCTGATACAGGAATATTTTTGTATATTTAGTATTGTCAAAATAAACTGTACCAAAACTGTTTCGTCATTTACCTGTTTTTATTGTAAAGCCTATTTTTGTCATTTTTAGTAAGACCGAGCTTTCATAGTCTCCAGCATAGAAAAACGTTGTGGCCCAACAAGGATTCAAATCCTGGACCCCTCGTTTACAGGGCCTGTATTCTACCGATTGAGCAAACAAACCATGTCAAGGAAATTCCAATAGGTTGCTAGTACTGTTGTACACTAGCTATTTAAATAATTATTATGGAGACAATTCTATGTGTCATGATAAATTAAGCCTTGTCATGCTGAATCCAGAATATTCCTGTTTTTGCAGGAGGTATAGACAAAGATTAGACTGCACATGAGTGCAGTCTGATCTTTGTCTATACCACCTGCTTGTCTCTTTTAAGAAATGTAATTCTCAAAATGAATATAGACCTAGAAATAGTAGTTTCAGTGCAGTCAGTACTTTATTTCTCATGCTGTTTTGAAAAGGAATTTTATTCAGCATGACAAGGGTTAAGTTGACAATGTAAAGGAACCATACTTTGACCTGTCACTAAAGAATCCATAATTACTGTAGATATATATCTGCAAGATGATCATTTTGTGAACTCTTGATACTTTAGACATTTTGCATATTAAATATCACTTAATTCAAAACTGTTGTCGGTTCCTGTAAATATATACTTTTTATGCTCAAACGGTTTATGCTTTCAGGGTAACAGAATGCAAAAGAATTCAGTAGAATTCATGGCAAGTATGCATCGAGAAAATTGTCTTAGAATTGAAAATTTTGAATTTTTCCATGTTGCAAAGATTTCCACTTATACAGTATACCCATGACCAGATTATTTTTCTATGTTTATTTACAGTAAATTTAACAAATCAATAGACATATGGCTCACAAATCAAAAAAGCTCCAAAACTATAGTGAAATTCTGAGACAAAATGTTGAATTCTTGACCCTGTTTTAAACTGGACTAGTCTAGAATTGCTATCCTCTGGTTATAGGTTTGATTGAATGAATGGATTTAATGCCAATTTTAACCAATACTCACACAAAGATGCCTTTTTGACACCCCAAAGAAAAACAGTTAGGGAAAACATTGTATAAAATGAAGAAATTGTTTGCAACAAGCCATTTTTTCATTTTTCACAATATTTTCTACGCAGATAATTGAAAAATCTAAAAATTCATGAACTCTAAATTGTCGCCTGGAACTCTTTTCAATTTGGACCAGTCAAAAATTTTGTTGGCTGGTAATGGGTTAACAGTATTTAATCATACCACAGTGACTGGAGTACCTAACCATGGATTTCCGGTATTTCTCACACCAGTACTACCATACATGCTTTCTGAGGTCTATCCCACTTAGGTTTACGATTATCCAACCATTAGTGGAAGACAAATGCTGGAAAGTATATTTGCCACAGCCTGGGATCGAACCCAGAACCCCATGATTAGGATTCATATGCGGTATCAACTGTGTCCCCTCTTCCTGGTTAAAGGACCAAGGAGTTTCAAAGGAGAAAAATAAATGAATCTTATTTGCACAAAGTTTATTGTATTGCACATGTTTATGCTAAACAAATATATAATCTTGCATACAAAGAAAGCAACAGTATTTAATGGTTCTAACCAGATTTGACATTATTAAATGAAATTAACTGACTTTTACATCAAATGGAGGAACTTCATCCCTTTCGAATTAAAAATGATTTTGACCCATCATGCACAATAGGACCATATCGGGAGTATCAACACTGGGTGGACTGAATGAATTGATGGATTGCTGGCCTTCCTTAATGACCTCCGACATGACCTTTTGACCAAGGAATATTTGACTTTGAGATGTTACCTTGATCTTGAAGCTATCTGTGAATTTTGTTTAAAAATGAGACAAAATGTAGGATATATACTCATGGCAAGCTCAATCTGTATGTTTTACCTTGAGCTGTAAGCTTGAAATTGAAGAATCTAAGAATTCACTTCAAATGGCAGGTCTACTCATAAATGAGAACAATTGTGTCTAGTTATTTTTGAAATCAATCCATAAATATAGGAGTCATTGTCTGGACAAATTCTGATGGACTGATGCACTAACACATGTTCACTATCTTGTCTTAGACACAATTATGTCTTACTGATCACAAGTGGGCCCGACAAAAATGAGACAACAGCATGTAGTTTTCACACTTTTCTCAATGGGGATGTATAAAGAAAACCTAAATCAAAAGACAGAATAGTATTGATCACTTTATATTGATAATGAACACATGTACTAAGTTTCAAGTATACACCTTTAGCAAAAGAGTTATTATTAGATTAACTTTTGAAATACCAGCAAAACAGCTATACCAAAGCGAGGACAACACCTCGATATTTGTTTAAAAGCTTTGTTCAAATATATGAACTTGACCAGTTTGCCATAATTTTTTTACATATGAAAGGTTTCGGGTTAGATCCCTGAATATTAAGACATAATTACAATATCATACATTTTTGCATTGAAGAAAATCAGCTATCAAAAGCACTGTAGGGAAAAGGAAAAATTGAGTGTGAAAAGCCCTTTCTTCATTTCTCACAAAGTTTCTACCTGAGCCTGTATGACATTTCCAACAATTTCGCATGTGTGCTAGGTATAGACGTGGATCAGCCTTTACATTTACACAGTCTGATCAGAGTCTTCCCTACACCTTGTAGAAAGCTTCTGACTCAAATTTCTTTAAAGAGCCTGTGCGTAACATTTCCAACAATTGTGTGCAAAGTAAAGACTCAGATCAGCCTGTGCATTGGCACAGTCTGATCAGAGTCTTCACTCTGCACTTTGTCAATAGCTACTGTCTCAAAATTTCTTTAAACAATCAGCAAATATTCTATGGCCTAAAGAAGGACATCATAGACATTGAGGAAAATGTCAAACTTTTCGACAAAAAAAAATGGCGCTGACGAAAACGCAAATAGGGACCACATAAGGGCTATAGCATTTTCTACAAAAAACAGCCAAGTTTAAAACATTGTGGTTAAAGGAGAAATTGCTTGTGACAAGCATTTTCTTCTTTCCTCACATTGTTTTCTACAACATACAGCACCAATTTATACCCTTATATGCACTTAGAATTGGATTATGCAGCCTCTTTCAATTTTGATCAGTCTAAAATGTTGTGTTGTAATGAGTTTACATATAACCAAATAAACCTGTAAATGCAGTGCAGAAAAGTAGCTGGAAAAAATTGTGGGAAAAGAAGAAATGCTTGAAACATGCAATTTAAATTCTCCTTTTCTCATGTTTTCTATCCATGGTTTTAAATGCAGCCTTTTTCAATCTTTACAATTCCAAGATCTTGTTGCCTGTGAACAGATTGAAGTCTTTAATCCACTACTAAATGACAAAATTTTAGACTGATCAAAATTGAAAGAAGTTGAACACATTTCAAATTGCCCTAAAATTGGGAAATAAGTGCTGAATAGGGTAGAAAACATTGTGAGAAAAGAAGAAAATTCTTGTTTCAAGAAATGTCTCCTTCCAAAGAAGTTTTCCATGATTGTATTTCTTCAGAGCATCAGAAAGCGTCATAGTGTGGTAATGGATTAAACATGATCTGACAGTAGCCATGGTCTTGTAAGAATTCTTGACGTGTCATGACACCATGTGATGACGTCACTTTCTGCAGGTCTATCAAAATGTCCGTTACACATGATGGCATTAGGCCTTCATTCTTAAATGACCTTGATCTATTTTTTTCTTCAGTTTCTTTTCCATGACAAATCATGACACCACTTTCTGTATGATGACACCACTTTCTGCATGATGTCACCACTTTCTGTAGGTCTTGAAAAATGTCAATCACACAGGATGAAAATAGGTCTTCTTTCTGAAATGAATCCCACACAATGATGCTTTTTGACGCCACCTTGAAAAGAAGTTATGGAAAATATTGTTGGCAACAAAGAAATTGCTTGTAACAAGCAATTTCTTCCTTATCCACAATGTTTTCTACCCCTAAAGTGGAAGAAGTCTAAAATTTCATGAACTTTAATTTGTCGTCTGTAACTCTTTTCAATTTGAACAGTCTAAAATGTTGTCATTTGGAAAAGAGATTAGCCTTGAACTATTTTATTCTTTAATTCTTTCCCATGACAAATCTGACACCACTTTCTGCATGATGTCACCACTTTCTGTAAGTCTTGTTAAATGTCCATTACACATGACATAAAGTTGTGTTTCTTTAACCCATTACAACTCAATCCCTCCTTTTTACGCCCCTCAAGGAAAAAGCTGTTGAAAACATTGTGAAAAATGAAGAAATTGCTTGTATCAAGCAATTTCTTCATTATCCACAATGTTTTCTACCCAAAATGATGAAAAACTTCATAATTCTATCAACTTGAAATTGTCGTCTGCAGCTTCTTTCAATTTGGACCAGTCTAAAATTCCACTGTGTTGGAATGGGTTAATGACCTTCAACTATTTTATCCTTTGATTTTTTGTCCCATGACAAATCATGACACCACCTTCTGCAAGTCTTGTAAAATGTCTTTCAGAGAATTTTCCATATCAAGGAGAACACCTGAAACAATAGATTTAAGTCATTACCAGACAACAAAATTTTAGACTTTTCCAACAATTTGTGTCGGCTTCAATTTTATTGTTCAGGAAAGTTGAAAACAGTTTGTCTTCTTCAGGTAGAAAACATAGTGCATATAATGAAGATATTGTTTGAAACAAAGAATTTCTTCGTTTATCACGTTTTCCAAACCCTTTTTTCTTGATGGGTGAAAAAAGTGGGATTTTGTGGGTTTTAATGAAATAATTAGATCTTTTTGAAATCTTTAATAAGTAGCCCAATATTCTTTTCTATATCAAACATAGTAAATTGCATATGTTCACACACTGTGACAATTTTGTGTAATCTTTGTTTTACACTTTTTGAGTGCAGTACAAGAGTTTGCTATTTTGATTTGTTTGAATGGGATTTAACATCCCTTTTAACCCATCAACATGATGGCAAAATTTTAGAGTGGCCCAAATTGAAAGGAGTTGCAGACAACTATTCAAAGTTAATGAAATTTAGAATTTTTTCAACAGTCTGGGTAGAAAACATTGTTGAAAATGAAGAAATTGCTTACAACAAGCAATTTCTTCATTTTCCACATTGTTTTCCAAAGCTTTTTTCCTCGGGGCGTCTAAAGGCATCACTTAGTGGGAATAGGTTAACAGTATTTAAGTCACATTGTAGCTACTGGACCACCTAACCATGGATTCCTGGTATGTATGACACCAGTACTACCAAAACATTGTTTCTGAGCCTAGCAAATTTGAAATATTAAAACATGAAGGAATATTAAAGAAGGTAAGAAAAGTAGTCAGAAATGTTTGAGGTCGCCAAAAAACTGAAAATGACCATATGAAACAAGATGTGTTTGTGAAACTTAAATGCCCCCCAAACAGCAAATTTTCAATAAGTTTGGCCTTGACAGATGACCTTGACATTGTCACATGACCATGAACTTTGTACCAGCAGATGAGTATCATTGAGATCTATTATCATGCTAAATATGAGCATTGTTCTTGAATAGGCTGGTAGTAATTGGCATTGTTAAGTTTTTGGTCAAGTTTTGCAGACAGACAGACAGACGGAAAGACTGAATGACAGACAGACAGACAACAGGATACAATATGCCCCCGATTTTTCGATGCGGGGGCATAAAAAAAAAGTCTCAACTTATACCGTTTTTAATTTTTATTATTGGACCATAAAGATTGAGTTGACCTACAAATCATAATTTACAGTTCTTGGTGTTTAACCCATTTGGTGACAACAAAACTTAAGACTTGTCCAAATTCAAAGGAGTCACAGACAACAATTTCTAGGTCATGAAAATTAAAAAAAAATAGCTTTCTGGGTAGGAAAAAGGTGTGAGAAATGAAGAACTTGCTTTTTATACACTATCTTTAATTTCCAACCTTTCCCTAGCTTTTTTCTTGAGGCATGAAAAAGAGGGAATGAGTTGTTTTAAACCTATTTATTTTACATTGATTGGGATACAAGTTCTTACAACTTAAATCCCTGTCAATTCTGCTTCCTGGAACATTCACCAGTACTTGCGCCGAATGTGTGGGCCAAGGATAGAACCAAGATCGATTGCCACTCCTCGGAATCAAACTCGGGACCTCTTGATCAAGAAGCCGATGCTCTACCTCTTGACCACGGACCCCACTGGGAATGAGTGCTATTGCATAAGTTTGACATAAATTTTGATGGATCTCATCATTCACCTCCAGTCAAAATAAATTACGGATTAGTTAAACCATTTCTCTATTTCCATTTTTTTTATTGGTTTCCTCAAAATAGCACACAATCCTGCAAAGCAAAACTTCTGAATCCCAATTAACCCTGTTCAATTACTGGTTTTTATGTCCCTGTGATTTTATAATTGAGAAAACATTGCTGAAAAGATGAAATTGCTTGTAACAAGCAATTTCTTCTTTTTGACAATATTTTTACACTACTGAATGGTTATTTTCAAATTAAATCCAAATTAAATTCTTGTCTGCAAAACCTTTGAATTTGGACAGGTCTAATATTTTGAAAACAGGAAATGGTTAAAGGTTTGCAGGTATACATCTTTAAATTTCCATATCCAGGAAGAGGTTGTAGACTGAAATGCCTGAGATTTGACCCTTAAAAGATGACCTACATCTTGACCTTGACCCTTTTTGGATCAAGATATTTATTTCAAAGAGGTGAGTCTCCTACCAATTTTTTTTTCAGAGTGTTACTACATACATGTATTTTGTATCCTGTGAGAAAAACTCATAGGATCAAGTGTTTATAATTTCTCAAAGGCTTGTATATCAATTATGTGAATGACACAAAACAAACACATTGCCCAATTCAGTTACAGTTTTGAATGACAGCCTATCAGATGAATGAAATACCTTAACTGGTTGATTGGCCGAATTGATTTTATTTTATGGGGGTGACTTGGAGAACATTAGTGCAAGATTCCTAGATGATCGCTATCAATTTTTATTTAGCAGTTAGACCTCATATAATTTGGCTCTCTTTTGAAAAATGGTTAATCAGTCTGACCACATTTTGCCTTTTCTTAATGAATATAAATATCAATACTTATTAAATTTAGTATTGTATTTTCCAACTGACAGTTTAAGTCAGTTTCTAATCTCGGCACCATTACCGTGATTCGCCCACTAAACACTGAATCTGCATATGCAGATTATCAGAAGGAATTTCCAATAAACAGTAGATAGAAATAAAGGTAGTTTATAAAAAAAATGACAGAAAATTTTATAATATCAAAGCCCTCTGCCTTATGGTTTTAGAACAAGATTTTTGATGATTTCATTTCTTCATCCTTTTCCTTGTCAAGTCAAGCAGAGTTAAGGGCAAATTTTGAAATTGAACATTTTTGGTAGAGCATCATCCAAAGAAAATCTTTGCCTAGTTCCATCCAAATCATCCTTTAGTTTGAGAAAAAATGTTTATGAAAATGTTGATGTAAGCACTATTCCACTTACACCACATACCGGATACAAGGCGATCTCAATAGCTCACCTCAAGCACTGTGTGCTTATGTAAGTTCACAATATACCTATATCATCAACGAAGGTGTATAAAAATGGTCCTTACCCGTATTTGTATCACTAGAAGCTATAAAAGTGACTAACAAAGATACTGAATTGATCTGTACTACCTGAAATATAGCAAGAGCACTGCATCATAATGCAAACACTCTACTGTTCAAGTGACTGATAGTAGGTAAAACTTCTAAGTTTAAAAAGGGGAATAATTCATTAAAAGAATGCATTTAGAGTTATCCCCCTTGTTGCTCTTTTTTAATAGTGAACATATATTCCAAGTTTTAGGTGAGTGTGTTCAGAACTACCAGGGATATTAACACATTCCCACTCAGTGACACATTTAGACCCCCCAAGGAAAAGAGCTTTGGAAAACATAGTGAAAATGAAGAAATTGCTTGTTATCAAGCAATTTCTTCATTTTCCACAATGTTTCCTACCTAGAAAATTGAAAAAAAATCCAAAATTTGATAAACTTTAAATTGTCGTCTGCAACTTCCTCCCATTTTGCCCGGTCTAAAATTTAGCCGTTTGGTAATGGGTGAAACATGACTTCAACCTGGCAATAGCAATACCTCAGGTTTTTCTCCAAAAACAGCCAAGCTAGAAATTAACCCTTGTCATGCTGAATAAATTACCTTACAAATCAAAGGGCTGAAAGCACTGATAGAACTTGTTGTTCAAAAATCAATATTTCTTTAAAGAAATCAACTTCATAAACAAGTCGGGCAGGAAAAGTACAAGCAGGAGGTGTAGACTAAGATAAGCCTGCTGATCTTAGTCTACACCTCCTGCCAAAACTGGAATATTCCGGGTTCAGCATGACAAAGGTTAAGAATTAATCCATTACCAAACAAAAAAATTAGACTTTTTAACCCATTACCAGATGACAAAATTCTAGACTGGTCCAAATTGAGAGAAATTGCACACAACATTTTCATATTGATGCAATTTTGAAAATCTTTGGTTTTCTGGGTAGAAATTATTGTGGAAAACTAAACTCGATTATGATCATGACCTTGCACATTATCATCTACAAAATGAATTGACCTTGACCCTTAGCTATCAAGTTTACGTTATCTGTAACAGGTCTTTTCAATCTGCCCTTGACCAAATCATTGTCTGTTGGCTTTGAAATTGTTCTCTGTAACAGGTCTTTTCAATCTGCCCTTGACCAAATCAATATCTATTGGCTTTGAAATCAAAAGTTGTATTTTTTTGTATTTCAATGACTTGGACTGCATAAAAATTAATCTTAATTCATATATCACGACCTTGAATTTTGAACTAAAGTAAAGGTGAAGATAGAGTTTTTAAGCTCATGTTTTTCCCCACAAATTCATGGGTATGTCACATATAATTTTAACCTCATTCTGTTTATCTATTGTGGAATAGCACCAGAAGCACTAAACACGTGATAATATAAATCTTTATTTCATTAACAAACTTAACCCTTTCCTGGTTTTTGAAATTTTAGACTGGTCCAAATTGAAAGAGGATGCAGACAACAATAAAAATTGGGTGCAATTCCAAATAAAACCACCCTATGTTTTCTCAAGTATAAAATCACAGTGACGTAATATCCCAGGTTTATCCAGTAAAGGGTTAATTCAAGGGTGAAGCAGGTAATGCAAACCAAGATCAGCATACATGTGCAGGCTGATCTTTGTACCTCCTGCCAAAACAGGAAAATTCTGGGTTCAGCATGATAGAGGGTTAATATAGGTTTTTCTGCCATACCTGATGCTTGTCATACATGCACACAATAGATTTATTCTTATTCATTCCCAGTTTACTGGCCTGGTCTGCAGTTGTTCCGAATGTTCCGAGATAGGCAGGTTTTAACACTAAATCTGGGGTCTGTTCCGTAGAAACTGAAATTGTAGATTAACACTAAAATTTTTCAATGTTTTCAAAGCGCTATAATTGGCTTTTAAAATTATAAATCCCCCCTTTTTTCCCCAAAATATAGACTTGTCCAAATTCAAAGATTTTTCAGACGATAATTTTAACTGCATTAAATTTGAAAAATAACCATTTAGTCGGGTAGAAAATATTGTAGAAAAAGAAGAAATTTCTTGTTACAAGCAATTTCTTCTTGTTCTGCAATGTTTTCTCAATCATAATATCACAATGACATAAAAAAACAGGGATTAAACAGGAAAGGGTATTTTACAGGAGTAAGGAGAGAGAGTTTTGAAAGCCATTGCTGAATATACCACAACAAACGATAAAGATAATAAAAATCTTTGATTGGCTGCAGTCATTGCATGCAATAGACCAATCGTAGCTGTCAATCAAATAACCAGTCGAGCAATAAAACCTTTAATTTATACCAGAAATGAATTTTGGTTAATTTTGAAATTGGCCGCCATTTTTGTTAATCTTTATTGTTGGTTTGACAACTTAAATGTTGTAACTACAGTTTTTTCAAGCTGTAGTTACCATGTTAAGGTCGCCAATCAACTATTCTACCATTTTGTTACATGCTACTTACCATTAACTTTGCAAAATAATGCTGTAGAAAATTGAAGCAGGATTTCCTGTTGGAGTCAATGGGAGTAAGTATGTGACAAATGGAGTAAGCAGGTTGGTCAATTTGTAAAGGGGTGTGAAAATACACATTTTCTCCACTTGTCCCAAGACAAGTAAGAATGATTTTCTGCTTGTTCGGAATTACAATGAACTTGTCTGAAAATTATAAATTTTGAGAAAATATTGTTGCTTATGAAGAAAATGCTGGAACCTAACATTTTCTTCATTAATTTTCTACCCTTCAATATAAGCATTGCGATAATTTTTCAATGTACAAAGAGTTATCTTTGAGATTTTCTTTGTACCAATCCAAGATTTGCCGTGGTATTTACTTGTCCACAGACCAGAGGCCTTGCAAAATGTACTTGTCCGCAAGTAGAAAAGCCCATGTCAGGCAAGTTGGGTATGGAGTTCCATACCCCTGTTGTAAATCTTAATATTGGTTTCTATTCAAGTATTGTTTACATTACCTTGTGCATGTTGTAAGCAACACAGTTACCTCATACATGTTGCAAGCAAACAAAGTATTTAATTGGACTGAGGCATTTCCAAATTTGAAAACTCTAAAATACCCCCCCCACCCCCCGAGAAAATATTGATCTTAAATCTAAGACTATGCAAACACTTTAACCCACTCCCACATAAGGACGCTTTTGGACACCCCTCAAGAAAAACAATTGGGAAAACATTGTAGACAATGAAGAAATTGCTTGTATCAAGCAATTTCTTCATTATCAACAATGTATTCTATCCAAAAAGACGAAGAAATTTAAAATTTCATCTACTTGAAATGGTCATCTGCAACTTCTTTCAGTTTGGACCAGTCTAAGCTGTTTTGTTGTGTAGGAACGGGTAAAGTTATTACCCGATGCACTTTCCTGCTGTTACATGGCAGAGGCAGTAACATAGTTTTCAGGGAATGATTCTTACCTCTGAACACAGGGATTCCATCTCTGTCAGTTATAACTATAGCTAATAACCCATCTATGCTGCAAAATACATAATGTATCACATTATACATGTATATATTTCATCAGGAAAAATGGCCAAGTTTCATCAGATCCTCGATGATTAACCTATTCCCTCATATAATGATTTTGATGCCCCCTCAAGAAAAAAGCTATGCAAAACATTGTGGTCCTTGAAAATGAAGAAATTGCTTGTAATAAGCAATTTCTTCTATCCATGATATTTTCTATACAAAAGGACAATATTTTTTCTTGTATAGACAAGAATAAGCCTTCAAATATGTGCTTTATGATCGTAGTTGAGGCCAGATGTTCGTCTGTTTTAAGTCAGTGTTGTTTATTAACCCTTGTCATGCTGAACCCGGAATATTCCGGTTTTGGCAGGATTTGTAGGCTAAGATCAGACTGCACTTATGTGCAGGCTGATCTTAGTCTACACTTCCTGCTTGTACTTTTCCTGCCAGAGTTGTTTATGAAGTTGATTTCTAAAAGAAATATTCATTTTTTGAACAGCAAGTTCTATCAGTGCTTTCAGCGCTTTGATTTGACAGCATTTCAGTAAGATAATTTATATAGCATGACAAGGGTTAAGAATCAGAGACTATGATAGATATTCTGAATCAATAATCATTATTCTACCTTACTCTATCTTAAAGGGAGGTAACAATGTTTCTGATACAAAGTTAAGAAAAAATTGCCAATTCCCTAAAATACGCTCAATCATTTAATTCTTAATTTTAAGTCAGGTGTCATCTTCACTCTAATCTGATATGCTAAACGTGGCTTTCTGTGGTTGTATGGGGAATTTTAGTTTATTTTTAGTTATCACGGAATTTGGTTGTCGACATCGCATGACCTCATTTGCATAATACCCAATGTCAATGGAAGCTAACAAATTGACAAGTGAAACAACCAACCTCCTAAATTATGTCACACCAAATGGTTAGAGCAAATCTAGGGTAAGTATCTATATTTCAATCAAGGCTTACGACAGTTTTGGAACAATCTTTACAGAATTAACGACCGCCTAGGGAACATAAGTACGATGATGTTGGTTTGAGCAATTCCAACGGTAATAAGCAACATGTGAAAGACCAAAATTCATTGCAACTATCTCAGCTGAATCAAAATAAATTAACAGCCTACATAGGCTATTAGGGAAATACTGAATTCTGATTTTCACACAACTTCTTTTCAGAATATTCTATTAAATAGTGTATGAAAGGGAATAAGAATATTTAAAATCTATGACATGAAAAAAACATAGGTACCTACCTTTAATGCTCAAAACACTATATTCATTTGACCTCTTTTGATCAAACTGTTTTCAAACATTTGCTTTACATGTTTCTTGAGAAGCTCACACATGTAAAAGAAAAAAAAACAGCTTCCTGGGTAGAAAAATGGTTTAATGGGTCACTTGATCTTTTGACTGAAAGAAATGTCTTGCCAAATTGGCTTATTATCCATACCTATGAAGAAGCTTATACAGGTAACTCTTCACTTCCTGAAAAAAATGAAGAATTGACATAAATGATGATGGGGACAAACAAATTAAAAAGAACAAATTAAAATGTTGATTTAACCCATTTGCAAGACGACAACATTTATCGCATTGGTCCAATACAGGGGTGTGGAATTCCATTTCCCAACTTGTCCGACACGGGCTTTTCTACCTGCGGGCAAGTAAATTTTTCAAAGCTACTTGTCGTTGGACAAGTAAATATCAGGGCAAATCTTGGAACGGTACTATATAGATAAAAGAGATTTATGAGCGTAATGTTTGTATCTAAGGCTAGAAAATATTGTTTTTAATGAAGAAAATGCTTAGTAATGTTTTCTCAAAATTTATTTGTTCTTCATCTTTTCAGGGGCAAGTCCATTTTGATCCATGACAAGTAAAAAATCACATTTTACTTGTCCATGGACAATCCACAGGGAAAAGATTCGATTTTTTTATTTTACCATAATAGTCTAAAAAAAATCGAATCTTTTCCCTGTGGGACAATCCACATCCCTGTCCAATATATTCAAGAATTTGCTGCATACACACGAGAATTTCATGTTGAAAGACATTAAAATATATCTATCCTTCTGGATAAAAAAACAATGTGAAAGATGCAGACATTACTTGTGTATACGATTTTTTCTTTCGTGGGCCGACATGGCAGATTTTTCCGGGTATGAAAATTTACAGGGATGAATGAAAGAAATACAATAACGGTGATCGACAGCGAATGAGACCACTAGAAATCAAGATATATATAAAATATATAATTCATATAATGACACATAATGACTTACTTCTGTCATTGTATAATGTTAAGACTAGCGGAAATTTTGTTGAAATTTGCTCGGTCAATTTTTTCACTCTCAGAGTGACTTCCCTTAATCATGAGTTCCTTAACAACATTATATTCATCCGCTTCAAAAAATCTCTATTGATTCGTGAAAAAGTGATCTTAATGCGATAAATTTATATTCTCGCCAATAGATATTTTCTTTTCGATATAGACTGATCTTTGACTAATTTGAATAACAAAACAATGATTATTCTTTAAGTATTACTTTCTATTGCGGATTTGTTTATATGAAAGGTGCATCGGTCTAAAAATGTCCGTCATAACAAGAGTTCCAGAGGCAAATATTTTTGAGGAAATATGCAAAGGTACGCTCGGTTACATATTGAGACGCGCCCGTGAATTATCCGCTGTCCGTTTCTTTTAAGCTTCCGCGTTCAATGAATCGGGTAAAAACAAAAGACACACACACAAAAATAAAAATATATATTCCTCTTTACAACAGTTATCGTGCACGTAAGGAAGCTGGAGTTCAGTACAAATCAAAAGAATGTTCATTATCTGACCAAATTGGTTTTATATACAGAGATTTGATTTATGTTTTATCTACATTTTATCCAGTTGGTAACGGGTCGAAAATGCCCAGTGTCAGAAAGGCCCAGCCCAAAAAGTCCCAGTCCAA
The DNA here is from genome assembly GCA_946902895.1 of Fragum fragum. Taxonomy (NCBI): domain Eukaryota; kingdom Metazoa; phylum Mollusca; class Bivalvia; order Cardiida; family Cardiidae; genus Fragum; species Fragum fragum. Next base: position 17,490,555 of record OX336365.1, on the reverse strand, counting down.
AAAGGCCCACTATTAGAACTGACCAAAAAGGCCCAGACCAAAAAGGCCCACAATGAAATCTGATCAAAATGGCCTGCTAACCTATCTTAGCATTTGACATTATTTTATATAACAATTAGTATCTCTTATGTTTTATTTTCAAACTGACTTAAATTGGTCAGCACAGAGACATAATTATACATGTATATTTATGTCTCTGGTCAGCATAAACTAAACACTTTTCTATAATCAGTTAAAGAAAGACAGTTTTATGTAAATCCATCTATTAAGTGTGTTGAAGGTGTTGGCATAAAGAACCAAGTATGATAAATTGTTATTGCTCATAAAAAGCATTTTCTCCTTTTCCAAAAACAGTTTTCTGTCATTATAGCAATGTTTTGAGGGTGTGGAATTCCCATGCCCAACTTGTCCGACACGGGCTTTTCTACCTGCGGGCAAGTACATTTTTAAAGGCTAATTGTCTGAGGACAAGTAAATATTAGGGAATGGTATGGTATTATATAGATAAAAGAGATTTATAAGCGTAATGTTTGTATATAAGGCTAGAAAATATTGTTTTCAATGAAGAAAATGCTGAGTTCCAGCATTTTTTTCTTTAAAAGTAATGTTTTCTCAAAACTTATCTGTTCTTCATCTTTACACGGGCATGTCCATTTTGATCCTGGACAAGTAAAAAATCACATTTTACTTGTCCATTGACAAGTAGAGAAAATCCGTATTTCCACATCCCTGAAGAAATCAATGTGTTTGTAATATAATTTAAATAATTCTTTTCTTCTTTGTACAGTATCATACTGTTGTCTGGGAAAGGATTATCTAAGTAAGTGCATAATGAAATATATGCACTTCTTAATTATTACATAATTCTTTTAACAAATGAGTAAAATAAAATTATATTGACTTGCTAGACTTGTATATAGTGGGCCTATTGGGCTGGGCCTTTCTGGACCGGGCCTTTCTGACAACAGGCCTTTTTGTACACTGGGCCTTTTTGTCACTGGGCCTTTTTGACTCTAATTCATCCAGTTCTGTTCTTTACTTTGACAAGAAATTTATCTTGAAAGCTGCCCTACCGTGCCTAGAGACATTTTTGATTGTTACTGCAGTTATCATTCATCTTGAAAAAAGGAGTGTCCCTGACAACAAAAGAGAAGCTAAATTGTATTTTCAATTTTTCGCCAACCATCTTTGCTAAAACAACCTTTGTGTATTAATTTGATGTAAAGTCCAGATAAGAGTTTTAGAATTTCAAGTTAAATCTATATCATGGCTTCTAATTTTATAAAATGTTTTCTCTAGGGGTCAATTTTGCATCTTGTTAGGTTTTAGTTAAATGTGCTATATTGTATAGATGGATCTCACAGCACCAGAAAGGGGGTGTTGAGAGCAAACATCCTGCAAAAAAATAAGGTCACAAAAGCTCATTGAGGCTCCTTAAGGGCTCATGCACAATAACATAGGTAGGCATGTTTATTGAGATATATATGGCAATACTAAATAGCCCAATAGATAACCTTGCCAGCAGATTATCAGAAAGAGGGTTACTATATCATCGCTACATTATGACCTTGAAAAGAATTTCTAAGGATCAAAACAAGGTACATTGTATTTTTATCCTTCAAACTTTAACCATTTCCCCACAATGACTCTTTGTGATTCCCTAAAGAAAAATAGCTAAGGAAAACACTGGGGGAAATGAAAAAAGACGAAGATATTTAAAATTCAATGGACTAAAGTCATCTGCAACTTCTTTCAATTTCAGATCAGTAAAAAAATTCTCAATCTGGTAATGGGTTTAATGATGCATCTTATGTATTACTGAAAAATCATTTAAATTAATTGTTGCATGGTTTCATACCTTCAAAAGAGTTCAATCAAAGTGAATCAACATAAACAAGAAAAGGTCTGTTGGCATTTGAACATTCAAATTCAATTTGCATCATTTGCTCATTTTATAATTTTCACTGTCTCTTTTTATAATTTTCACTGCTCAAAAAACAGTGGCAATGATGCTAAGATTTCAAATGATATCACAAGCCCTGAACTTTGAAATGGGCCGACACCGCCATTATAGCGCTAATCAGTAGTGCATCAGACTCCTTATCTTTAATCATGGGATGTCATAGGCCAGGCGTCGGCACATATATCTTTTCCGACATTTGTCTCTCATCAAACGATGGATAATCATAAACCTAAGTGGGATAGCAGCTGGAGGCTAGGAAAGGATGTAGTGGTAGTACTGGTGTGAGAAATACCAGGCATCAATTGTTAGGTGCTCCTGTTTCTGCGATATAACTGACATACTGCTAAAAGTGGCATTAAACCCCATTCAATCAGTTGAAATGAGCTGACACTTGGGACACAGGATGTGATCATGCTAGAATCTTCTTTCTTTCTTTTTTTTACAGAATTTTCCTCATTTAAAGGAGTTCCAGAAGATGATTCATCCTCCATCATCACTGATTATCAGGACTATGATCCTGCCAAACACAATCCAGTTTTCTACGGAAAGATGCACTACCAAGTTCCGACGGATGGTGATGCTGCAAATGACGTAGATGTAGCCGTCACTCATCCGTCTGTCATTGGATATGCCTTCACAGAAAAACCTCCGAAATCCCCCTCACCCCCACCTCCACCTGTACCACCAAAAGATGATTGTAAGTTGAAATGGAGTTAACCCTTTCCTGTATTACATAATTTTAGATCAGTCTAAATTCAAAGATTTTGCAGACAAAAATTTAAAGTGAATTTAAGTTGAAAAATGATCAATTAGTAGAGTAGAAAATATTGTGGAAAAAAAAAAGAAATTGCTTCTTTTTCTGCAAAGTTTTCTCAATTATAAAATCACAAGGATGTAAAAACCAGGGATTGAACAGGATAGGGTTAATGGTTAGTTCTTTTTGTTTTGTTAACTTTTAGCCCTGCCCAAATTCAAAAGTATTGTAGACAAAAAATTGAAGTGGATTTAATTTGAAAAATAACCATTCATAGCAAGAAGAAAATATTGTGGAAAAGAAGAAGATGCTTGTTACAAACTATTTCTTATTTTTCTACAATGCTTTCTCAATCATAAAATCACAGGTACATAAAAAAGCAGGGATTGAACAGGAAAGAATTAATTGTTCATGTTCATTTAGGTGTGAGATTGATTAATAAATCTTTCATTGAATGAATATGAAAGCAATATCTGCCTGTGAAAATACAGCTTTAATTGCTCACTCTATGAAAGGCTTATTGTTTGTATTTGTCAAAACTATCAATTATTCCTTTCTCTTATGGCAAAAAAGTGACATGATAAGATGTTAAAAACAAAATCAGAATAATTTTATTATTTTACTTATGTACAATATCGAAACTTTAATGACATCATTATTCACTTATGCCCAGCATAGTTATTGTTCAGTAGAAGTGGGGTAACATCAACTTGGAACATTACTGTAATTTTGGATACACAAATCTTTCAAAGCTTTATAACATGATTATATCCATAGGTCTCACATCTAAAAAGATTTAACTGATAACCTACACTATAGAGTATGCCAGTTTTTTTTGTTTTTGTTTTTTATAGTTGTCTCAGTTCTTGTTATGATCACAGAATTAAATCTAGATATGTCGGGGAAGGATGACAATTTTAATCTGCTATTTTTCTTCCCAACCCTATGCTGTGGGTACTTTTATTTCAAACTCAGCGCTGTTATTGTAACATGACATTTTAAATAAATACCCATCCATGAAATAGGCTGTGAAGGTCTGAAGGACCATCACTGATTTTTTTTTTCATTTTTGAATCAAAATCACCTCTCTTTCTGAAACTCTAGGTTCAAGCTGTATTCAAGATGTATTCTTTAACCCATTCCCACACAATGACGCTTTTGGATACCCCCCCAAGAAAATCAATTGGAAAAACATTGGGTAAAATGAAGACCTTGCTTGTAACAAGCAATTTCTTCATTTTCCACGATGTTTTCTATCAAAAAGTTTAAGAAATGTTAAATTTCATAAATGTTGCAATGTTGTCTGTACCTCCTTTCAATTTGGATCAGTTTAATATTTTGCCATCTGGTAATGGGTTAATCTTCCCACACAACAAATCTGAGATGGTCCAAATTGAAAAAAGTTGCAGACAACAATTCCAAGTTGACAAAATATTAAAAACCTTTGCCTTTTGGGGTAGAAAACATTGTGGAAAATGAAGAAATTGCTGGTAATGTGATTGTATGGGAATGAGTTTAAATCATATATAAGGACATTTAAATGTGCTGGTTCCTCAAAGAAGGGAATGAGTGCCAAAGCAATTATGTAAACCACTACATTTCATTTTCAGGTACACCAAGAGAGTATTTAGAGATATATGTATTCCCTACTTTATTACCAGCATTGGAAGAAATGTTGAAAAGGGCAAAGACAGAAAAATGTTTTGAGGTAAGGTCAGCTTGTTTCTACTTTTTAGTTTTAAAAATGTCTTGTGTGCAAATACCTGCCCTGGATAGTGAATAGAAATGCTAAGGTTGAAAAGGGGATACATTTTCAATTGAAACATTGTTTCTTAAATCAGAGATCTAAATAAATGTAAAAGGTTTTTGCAAAACATCAACTTTGCAGATTGAGGCCAAGCAATATACTTCTTGCCTTTTCCAAAAAATGCAAAGCTAATGAGTAATCACTATATAACTGTATATACAAATGTATGTATTATTACCAAAAAATGTGGATTAAATCTTATGATTCATATTTAACACTTTCCTGTTATTTTAAATTTTAGACTGGTCCAAATTGAAAGAGGTTACAGACGACAATGAAAATTGAATGCAATTTGAAACAAAAACATCCTATGTGGTTGAAAATGTTGTGGGAAAAGAAGAAACTGCTTGTCAGAAGCAATTTTTCTTTTTCCACAATATTTTCTCAAGTATGAAAATGACAGTGACGTAAAACCCCGGATTTGTATAGGAAAGGGTTAAAAGAATAGACACTTTTTCTTGAAAAAGGGGGAAAGATATTTATCTTTTTTTTCATTTTTAAACGATCTTTTTTAAAAATCTTTTTAAAGGCGAATTATTATTTATCTATGTGATAGTTGGGAAAAAAATTGCTCGAAAGCTCAGCTTCAAACCTTTTATTGTTTGACTTGCACTTACAGTAGTCATTGTCTTTGCATCAGTGTTAGGAATACGTACTTCAGTAGATTCTTGCTAGTGTCCATGGAATTTCTAGGATTATGTTAACACATTGTCAGATGACAAAATTTTAGACTGATCCAAATTGAAAGGAGTTGTAGAGGACAATTAAAAGTTAATAATATTTTTAAAATCTTTCCCTTTTGGGGTAGAAAACATTGTGGATAATGAAGAAACTGCTTGCAACAAGCAATTTCTTCATTTTCCACAATGTTTTCCAATACTTTTTTAGAGGGGTGTCTAAAGGCTGGTTGTGTGGGAATGGGTTAAATGCTAATGGATGGATGGTAAAGGGCTAATTTCCATACAGAAGTAATTGTCAATCCTCGTTATTTACCTCTGCCGAAGGGACAGGGTCATTCGCCTATATATTACATCATCATTTGGAGTAGTCATCAAATTTCTAATTTCGAAATGCAAATATTCAATGAAATGCTTTTTCGATTGCATCTTACACCCATAAACGTAAACATTTTTGAAATGTTGCAAAAGCTAGTACCTATAAATTCTTGTAATTCTAGAAGCCAATGAAAATTTGTATCAGCCTTTCTGTTTTGTTATGGTACAACCTACATGCAACTGCTAGGCAAAGAAAGACTCTTAACACTTTTCATGCTGAATAAAATGCTCTACAGAATTGCATTAAAATCAAAGGGCTTAACGTAATGGAAGAACCAATTGTGGGTTAATATTTATTTTGAAAATTTACTTTATGAACAATATTGATTGAAAAAAGGGACAAGCAAGTGGTATAGACAAAGATCAGACTGCACATACACGGTATGTACAGGCTGATCTTTTTCTATACCCCCTGCAAAGCAGGAATATTCCAGGTACAGCATGACGAGGGTTAAGTTGTTAAAATTGATAGAAATAACTCAAGTTTTCTAGTAGAACTTAAGGATTATATTTAATCAAATGTATTTTTTGTATTTTTCAGAGAAAGAGAACAAAATTTAATGCACTTGATTACTTGACAGAATATTTATACAAGTAAGTAATGAAGACGCTAATTGATTATAATTTAGTCATTGAGTTTTATGAGTTTGTCCACAAAACAGACGGGAAAGTTTAACAAACGCATACTTCTAGCCTAATTTTTCAAAAGTTTTATTAAAACACTTTGGTCGCTTTTTCATCTATAGAGTTGAAAAATGTAAACCCTTGTCATGCTGAACCCGGAATATTCCGGGTTTGGCAGGAGGTGTAGACAAAGATCATCCTGCACATATGTGCAGTCTGATCTTAGTCTACACCTCCTGCTTGTACTTTTCCTGCAAGAGTTGTTTATTAAATCGATTTCTAACAGAAATATTGATTTTTGAACAACAGCATCTGTCAGCACTTTCAGCCCTTTGATTTTACAGCAATTTGGTAAGGTAATGTATACAGCATGACAAATGTTAAATATTGTTTGCATGATAAACCCTTATCAGATGAGATCATTTTGAACTAATCCGTAATTAATTAAGATCCAGACGTTATTTTAGATTGTTTATAAACCAAGGCCCTTATAATTCTGCTTTTTATGTCCCTCAAGAAAACAGCTTTGAAAAACTTATCAATTTCTATATTTCCCAAAATGTTTTCTTCCTAGAAAGACAAAGATTTTTAACCTATTACCAGATAAATAAACTTAGACTTGTCCAAATTGCAGGGAGTTTCAGACAACAATTTATAAAGTTTATGAAATTTTAGATATTCTTAAGCTGTCTGGGAAGAAAACTTTGTAGAGAATGAAGAAATTGACCAATCGTGGCAGTCAATCAAATAACCAGTCAACCAATGAAATCATTCATTGAAACAAGAAATGAATTTTGATCTCCAACCTCGGCCACCATTTTTGTTAACCTTTTTGGTTGATTTGCGACTAAAACGGCATAACCACAGCTTATTCAAGCTGTAGTTGCGACGTTTGGGTCGCCATCCAACTATACTACCGTTTTGAACATACTACTGGCCATAAATTTTTCAAAATAATGCTGTTTAAAATTAAAGCTGGACTTCCTGTCAGAGTCAATGGGTAAGGCCAAAGGAGTAAGTGGGCGGGGCTGGTGATTGGTCAAATGCTTGTTGCAAAAAAGAGTCATCATGTGGGAATAGGTTAATGACTCCTCAATTTCAAGTGCTAGCATAAGCTCAGAGCCAGGACTCTAAATTAGAAATCAAAGGACCAAAATTCCTGAGAGCGGTTTTGCTGGCTTATCTGTAACCGCGCTCATTAATGCCAGCATGTATCATCAATATGAGTATGTTAATCGTGCACCTAAGTGGGATGAGCAGCTGGAGGTTTGATAAGGATGTAGTTGTACGACTGGTGTGTGAACTAACAGGAATCCATGGTTAGGAGCTCCAGCCGCTCTGATATAACTGAAATACAAATGTACTATTAAAAGTTGTGTTAAACCCTATTCAATCAATCATGACCCCTTACTGTTTACCAAAATCGCTATTTTGATTTAATCACGTTTTCTTTAATATTATTTCATCAGTGCGTGAAAATTTGTGGTTGTCTGGTTAAAGGTTAAATGATAAAAGGTAAAGAAATCAAAGATAACATTCAATACTTTTTTCATTGAGCATATTATTATTACAATTGAAGTACTATATGTCCGTTTCAAAGATATAGTCGAATTTGAGGTAAAAGGTGTTTTATTCGATGGGGTTAAATAGGCGCTTGAATCGCGACTATAACAGGGTTGTAACTTGTTACATATACTGTGTATACGGTTGTAAATTTGCTCAGCCCTATCAGGTCAAAACACTAACAGACAGTTTACATGTATTCACTAACTCCACTAACCACTGACCTAGATTCTATCTTTAAACACGAAATTATTTCTCTCATTTTGACAATTCATTAGACAATTTACAATGGATATATTAAGTCGAAGTTTTAAACCATTTTCCTTGATATTCATGACTAAAAGGAAGCTGTTGGTATTCAGCAAGTAAGTTATTTTCTTCATCAGCGATGAAACAAGATGGAGGTGATCACATAGACTTTCACTTCAAGTTTATGAGCATGCGTGGAAATGAGCGGAAATGCCTGAAAATGCGATCATTCGATTCGAAATACTGGTCTTTTCCTAAAAAAAATCGCCTAAAAAGAACTCAAAACTGTAATGCATTAACCCATTACCAGACAGCAAAATTTTAGACTGGTCCAAATTGAAAGTAGTTGCAGACGACAATTTAAAGTATATGAAATTTTAGATTTTTTCAACTTTCTGGGTATAAAACATTGTGAATAATGCAGAAATTGCTTGTAACAAGCAATTTCTTCATTTTAAACAATGTTTACCCAATTGTTTTTCTTGAGAGGCATCCAAAAGGGTCACTGTGTTGAAATGGGTTAATTATAAAATAGAGGGGTTGGAGAACACCTGCATGTTTATACACACTTTCAATTTTTATACGCCCGTCGAAGACGGGACGTATTATGGGATCACCCGTGGTGTCCGGGCGTCCGGGCGTCCGGGCGTCCGGGCGTCCGGGTGTCCGGTTGTCCGGTCGTCCGGGCGTCCGGGCGTCCGGCGGTGTCCACTTCTTTGTCCGGAGCATAACTCTGTCACCTTAAGTCCGATTGACTTTAAACTTGGCAGTTATATTCTTCTCATCAATACGGAGTGCAGTGCACAAGAACCATAACTCTACCTGGCCTATTTTTTGAGTTATTGCCCTTTGATGTTTTTTATACTTGAATCTTGTCCGGAGTATATCTCTAAAAGTAAACTAGCTAGGATCAAGAAACTTCGTGGGTGTATAGATCTCACCAAGGGGGAGTGCAGTGTACAAGAACCATAACTGAACCTGGCCAATTTTTGGAGTTATTGCCCTTTGTTGTTTTTCATACTTGAATCTTGTCCGGAGTATATCTCTAAAAGTATTATAGCTAGGATCAAGAAACTTCATGGGTGTATAGATCTCACCAAGGGGGAGTGCAGTGCACAAGAGCCATAACTCTACCTGGCCTATTTTTTGAGTTATTGCCCTTTGTTGTTTTTCATACTTGAATCTTGTCCGGAGTATATCTCTAAAAGTATAATAGCTAGAATCCTGAAAATTCATGGATGGATAGAGCTCACCAAGGGGAAGTGCAGTGCACAAGAGCCATAACTCTACCTGGCCTATTTTTTGAATTAATGCCCTTTGTTGTTTATCATACTTGAATCTTGTCCGGAGTATATCTCTTAAAGTAAAATAGCTAGGATCATGAAACTTCATGGGTGTATAAATCTCACCAGGGGGAAGTGCAGTGCACAAGAACCATAACTCTACCTGGCCTATTTTTTGAGTTATTGCCCTTTGTTTTTTTCATACTTGCATATTGTCCGTAGTATATCTCTAAAAGTATAACAGCTAGAATCATGAAATTTATTTGATGGTTAGAGCTCACCAAGTAGGAGTGCAGTGTACAAGAACCATAACTCTACCTGGCCTATTTTTTGAGTTATTGCCCTTTGTTGTTTTTCATACTTGAATCTTGTCCTGAGTATATCTCTTAAAGTATAATAGCTAGGGTCATGAAACTTCATGGGTGTATAGATCTCACCAAGGGGAAGTGCAGTGCACAAGAAACCATAACTCTACCTGGCCTATTTTTTGAGTTATTGCCCTTTGTTGTTTTTCATACTTGAATCTTGTATGGAGTATATCTCTAAAAGTATAATAGCTAGAATCATGAAATTTATTGGATGGATAGAGCTCACCAAGTAGGAGTGCAGTGTACAATAATCATAACTCTACCTAGCGTAAATTTTGAGTTATTGCCCTTTGTTGTTTTTCATACTTGAATCTTGTCTGGAGTATATCTCTAAAAGTAAAATAGCTGGAATCATGAAATTTCATGGATGGATAGAGCTCACCTGGTGGGAGTGAAGTGAACAAGAAGCATAACTCTACCTAGCCCATTTTTTTAGTTATTGCCCTTTGTTGTTTTTCATACTTGAATCTTGTCCAGAGTATATCTCTAAAAGTATAATAGCTAGGATCATGAAACTTCATGGGTGTATAGATCTCACCAAGGGGAAGTGCACAAGAACCATAACTCTACCTGGCCTATTTTTTGAGTTATTGCCCTTTGTTGTTTATCATACTTGAATCTTGTCCACAGTATATCTCTAAAAGTATAATAGCTAGGATCATGAAATTTCATGGATGGATAGAGCTTACCAAGTGGGAGTGCAGTGTACAAGAACCATAACTCTACCTAGTGTATATTTTGAGTTATTGCCCTTTGTTGTTTTTCATACTTTGTTTGACAAAAGATATTCATTCAAAATAATCTCAGTTCTATTCAAACCCCCAGTTAATATTAAGCAGTGTGACGGGCGTATCTTGTGACAATTTGGCACCTTGTTATATGTTCTAGTTACCCCTCCAGATGTATTTAATACACCACATCCTGCAAATTGGCTTTCATTGTTTGTTTGTTTGATTGGGTTTTTACGCCGCTTTCAACAATCTTTCAGTTATATCGCGGCGGCTGGAGCACCTAACAATCGATTCCTGGTATTTCTCACACCAGTACCGCCATCACATCCTTTCCTAGCCTCCAGCTGCTATCCCACATAGGTCTACGATTATCAACCCATGACTTTAATACTGTTCATGCCATCATTTTATCTACTTGAAAAATGAAAATATACCCCATTCATCCAATATCACATGACAAAATTTTATACTGGTTCAAATTTAAGGAAGTTAATTGTAGTCAACAATTTTTGTTTGATGAAATTTGAACATTCTATATCTTTTTGGATAGGAAACTTTGTGGAAAAGAAGAAATTGTTTGTAACCAGCAATTTCTTGATTTTCAACAATATTTTCCTGAGCTTTTTTATTCAGGAGTGTTAAAAGAAGCAGGATTATATGGGAATGGGTTTAGGTTTATAACAGTAACTCTGTTTTCAGCAAAAACCCAAACAAACAGGACAGAAAAAAAGAAAACCTAGAAGATATTTGCTTTGTGAAAGATTGGCTGAAAGATCAGTAAGTATCCATTGTAAGACCAACAAGATTTACTAGGTTTTCTCAAGACTCTGGTTGAAAAGGAATTTAACATCCTATTGTAAAGAGACTTAAACATATACAATTTATATGATGGGTTTAAAATCTGGTCTTGTAGAAAAGTTGTTAAGCTTGCAAATGCCTGCCTATAAAATTTGCCATTAGATTTGGTTAAGATAAGCTTGTTGCAAAGAAAGTCTTCTAACAGATCCTATATTTGTCACATCAAGCACCTAATCAATTTTGGCTCACCTGAGTGCTCACAAAGTGCTTGTCATTAGGTATTTTGATTGTCCTCTGTCTGTCTTCTGGCGTGCATTGTTCATCGTCCTTCATGTGTCAACTGTTTTAGAATGACATCTCCTCCCAAACTGCTAGGCCAATTTCAACCAAATGTGGCAGAAATGTTCCTTAGTTGGTGCTCTTTTGAAAATTGCTAAAAGAATTGAAAACCCTTGAAAACTCTGGTTTCCATGGCAAAAAAAATGAAATTAAAAAAAAAATCTTTAAAGTTTATCTCCTCCTGAACCAGAAGGAGTAGAGCCTTGATATTTTGCATGAAGCATCAGTACATTGACCTCTTTCAGAATTGCAAAAATCATCACCTTCAGGTCCCCAGGGGCTGAGCTCCAGGGGGTTTGGGATTATTTAGAAATATAGAAGGATTTTTAAAACAACGTCTCCTCCAAAACCACTTGGCCAATTTCAACTAAATTTAGCAGAACTGTTTCTTAGGTTGTTCCCTTTAAAAGTTGTTAAAAGAATTGAAATCCCTTGAAAATTTTTGTTACCATGGCATCAAAAGTGAATTTTTTAAAAAAAGATCTAAAAATGATCTCCTGACCCAGAAGCAGAACCTTGATATTTTGCATGAAGCATCAGTACATTGACTTCTTTTGGAGGGAAGGGGGGGGGCTTATTTAGATATAAGACGGATTTTAAAAATGACATCTCCTCTAAAACCATTGGGCCAATTTCTACCAAAGAATTGAAATCAGTTGAAAGCTCTAGTTACCATTACAACAAGAGTAAAATTTTAAAAAAGAAACCTTGAAAAAATATCACCTCCAAAACAAGAAGTTGTAGAATCTTGATATTTTGCATGAATGCATCAGTACATTAACCTCTTTCAAAATTTCTAAAATATCAGAGCCACAGGGTCTGGGTCTAAATGGAAATAAATGAGGCAGCTCTTCCAAAACCATGTGGCCAATTTTAACTAATTTTAATTCCCTTAGGTTGCCCCCTTTTTGATGATTACTTAAATATTTGAATTCTATTGAAAGTATTGGTTACCATGGCAACATAGGGTGATTTAGTTAAATTTTAAAGGAGGTCTTCTCCAGACCCAGTTAGTATTAGGCCTAGAAGAAAAAGAGCCTTATCTCAGGTGAGCGCCAAGGCCACTGGCCCTCTTGTTTTTATATAGTAAATCTTGTATTAAGCAACTACTCAAGGGACAACCAAAAAGTGGTTGTTTGAAAGAGTGATCACTTAACCCATTCCCGCTCAAGAAAATTATAGGCTGGTCCAAATTGAAAGGAGTTGCAGACGACAATTTGAAGCTTGTGAAATTCTAAATTTTTCAACCTTCTGGGTAGAAAACATTTTATAATATGAAGAAATTGCTTGTCACAAGCAATTTCTTCATTTTATACAATGTTTTTCAAAGCATTTTTTCTTGAGGGGTGTCTAAAAGCATCACTGAGTGGGAATGGGTTTATGCACACTTTTACGAAAAATTTAAAGTGTGATTGCATACATAAATTTTTACAGAATTCTCACTTTATCTTACATTGTCTCAACGAGTCCTAACATAGGATTTGGTTATGATTTTACCTTTTTAATGCACATTTTTGCAAAAAAATTGAAGTGTTGATTGCATACATAAATTATTTCAAAATTCTCACTTTATCTTACATTCTCTCAACGAGTTCTAATATAGGATTTGCTTATGATTTTACCTTTTTAGCAAAATTTCTTCACTTCTTAAAGAGCTTTTGGAATTTTGATTATGTTTACTTAATGGACATGGTCAATTAATAAAAACAGTCACTCAAGCAAGATGAACTTTAGATAAATTTTTTTGTTGTTTTTTTCAGTCCCAGACCACCTTTACCTTTGTCTTTAATTTGGACAGAAGAGGAGGCAGCACTGAAAATACAGTCCTTCTGGAGAGGATATCTGGTAATATTCTATACTTGTAAAATATCTACTCTCCGCATAGACAAAATCAGACATGTCAGAAAAATAATCTGTATCTGATAGTGTCAAATACAGTTCGATATATGGTAGTCTAAGATGACGCCATTTTCATTCTGTTGATGATGAAGTCATAATGCAAATAGTTTAAATGGAATTGTAAAGAAGAAGGAAAATACTTGAAAAATAAAGAATCCTTTTTTATAGTTTTACGGGAAATGATATACTAAGTTATGATGACAATGCAACATTTTGTATTTGCTTCTCACTGCGTGAAGTATCAAATTGTCCTCCGCAACTCATGGCAAATACAAGATGTTGTATTGCTTTTGTAACATAATATTCCCTATATAAATTAGGACAAATGTTTACCTGATAACCATTTCTAATAATAAAAACCATTGTGGGTTAGTGTGATTATCAGCTTGTCTGTTCAGAGAAAGCCTGAAATATCAGGCATGTTATTTGACACACAAACTTAACCCTTGTCATGCTGTATAAATTACCTTATTGCTGTCAAATCAAAGGACTGAAAGCACCAATAGAACTTGTTGTTCAAAAATCAATATTTCTTTTAGAAATCAACCTTATTAAAAACTCAGGAAGGAAAAGTATGAGCAGGGAGTGTAGACTAAGATCAGCCTGCACATAAGTGCAGTCTGATCTTACTCTACACCTCCTGCCAAAACCAGAATATTTCGGGTTCAGCATGACAAGGGTTAATATTTTACTGTTATTCAATTGTTGTTCAAAACATGTGGCTTATATTTGGGACACAGGTTCCTTGCTTTTTAGGCATCTGTTGGTTGTAAAGCAAAGGTCATCCTCTAAGCCTAAGGTCAAGGTCACTCAGCAAGGTTAATTTAACCCAAAACTTAACAATTTGCAATTAAAACGCTGCTCAAGATATGTGGTTTATATTTGGGAAATGGGTTCCTTGCATTGATGGGCATCAGCTGATTGTAAGGTCAAGGTGATCCATGAAGGTCACTTACCAAGGTCATATTTCTGAAAAAAAAGGCTGTTACAGGGGTATGGTTTTCACTAACACATCTTGTTTAATCCATTACAAGACGGCAAAATTTTAAACTGGTCCAAATGGAAAGGAGTTGCAGGAGGCAATTTAAAACTTATGAAATTTCAGATTTTTTCAACTCTTTGGGTAGAAAACATTGTGTCAAATGAATAAATTGCTTGTTACAAGCAATTACTTCATTTGACACAATGTTTTCCCAATTGTTTCTCTTTAGGGTAGTCTAAAAGTGTCACTGAAGGGAATGGGTTAAATAACTTAAAAAAGAATTTAAATCTCCTTATCTAAAATTATTCCGGGACAACTTGTTAATCAAATTAAGTACAGTCAGTCTTGCTGGAGCAACCACCTCTATTGAGCGACCACTTGAATTAACCCATTCCCAAACGACAAAATTTTAGACCAGTCTAAATTCAAAGAAGTTGCAGACGACATTTTTAAAGTTTATGAAATCTTCAAAATATTTGGGTTTTTTTGGGGTAGAAAACATTGTGGATAATGAAGAAATTGCTTGTAACAAGCAATTTCTTCATTTTCCACACTTTTTACCAATGCTTTAAAATTGAGGGGCGTTTAAAAGCGTCACTGTGCTGGAATGGGTTAAGGGACCATAGTCAAAATACCCTTTCAAAATCAAAAGATGAGATAAGGAGTAGACGAATTTGCTAAAAGCATTTCATAAATAAAATCAATATTGTAGGAACCATTAGAATCATCTCGGGGAGACAATTGTAAATGAGCCCCAACAACATGGGATTTAGGGAGAATTCTGTTATAGCTTGTGTGTGCAATCGGATCAATCTTTGATATATTTGACAGAAATTTGTTTTAACATTTAAAGGGACCATTATAAGACTTGTTAAACAACCACTTTTTGGTTGTCCTATGAGTGGTAGCTTAATACAAGATTGACTGTAATTTTCATTGTAATTGTATTGTAATTTAATTTTCATTATACATGTATGTCGCTTGCTACAAACATTTAACCCTTTCCTGGTTTTTGAAATTTTAGACTGGTCCAAATTGAAAAAGGTTGCAGATGACAATGAAAAATGCATGCAATTTGAAATCTGACCATCATATGTGGTAGAAAATATTGTGGGAAAAGGAGAAATTGCTTGTTACAAGCAATTTCTCCTTTTTCCACAATGTTTTCTCAAGTATAAAATCACAGTGACGTAAAATCCCGGGTTTGTCCAGGAAAGGGTTAAATCATCTCAGGGAGACAATTGTAATGAGCCCCAACAACATGGGATTTAGGGAGAATTCTGTTATAGCTTATGTATGCAATCGGATCGATCTTTGATATATTTGACAGAAATGTGTTTTAACATTTTAAGGGACCATTATAAGACTTGTTAAGTGACCACTTTTTGGTTGTCCTCTGAGTGGTAGCTTAATACAAGATTTACCGTGTTTCACTACAAGACACACAACAGATGAAATTTGATAAGTTTCATTAATAACAATAGAAAATAGAGATCAAACTTCAAGATAAATTGTTTAAATTTTAATTTCCCGACTAGTTTCGGTATAAAAAACTTTTTTCAAGGGACACCATTTTAAACAATAACAGATAATAATGACATCAACGTCACATGACGTCAACGGCAACAATGTCAAAAAATGGCAATGACTTTTGGGAAAAATATTATAACATTACATTATATCAATGCAACAGAGACAGGATCTCTAGAGATACAAAATTACATAATAAATGCAATATGTAAGCAAAATATATTAAAAAGCCTGTAAAAACTGCATTGTTGAGATAGAAAATAAAGCAAGGTAATAAATATTAACTTTAAATCCTTTAAACCCCTCACCGAACAACCCAATTTCTGACAAGACCAAAGAGAAAGAAATTGCAAAGAACAAATCATATTAGAAAAAAAAAAAATGAAAAAAAAAATATATAAATTAATAAAAAATACATGTATGTTGCTTGCTACAAACATGTAAACAAATTAAAAATGTTTATTGATTTATTGCAGGTGAGAAGAGAACCTGAAGTTCAAGAATTACGACAGTGGCAAGCAGAATGGAGAGAAGAGCTTCACGGAAATATATCTCGACAAGTCAGCGATTTCTGGGAAAAGAAAATGCCGGATCAAGAGGAACCTGCTACAGATTCTAAAAACAATGTTCCTACTGAAACTGATAAAATGGAAATAAAAGATAAAACTGAGGGTGAACAAGCTAAAACTGAGGATGTGAAGTAAATATGTCAAGATGTGATTCATTAGAGAAAGGGAATCATGGAAGACATAGAAAAGAGATAATGTGATTGTTGTATAAAACGTGTATTAAATCTGTGATGAATGTTGACCTTTTTTTTATGTAATTATAATAATTTTTGATACATTTACAAAAGTCTTTATTTCATATTTGTTACACAAAGAACTTTGCAAATCAGTTTAATGAAAAATGTAAATCTTTTGGCATAGAAAACATTTTGGATAATGAAGAAATTGCTTGATACAAACAATTTCTTCATTTTCCACAATGTTTTCCAAAGTGTTTTTTTCTTGTGGGGCGTAAAAAGAAGGGACCATGTGGGAATGAATTAAATCTGCGATAAATGTTGACAATATTAAATCATTACAATTCTTAATACTTTTACAACAAAAATCTTTATTTCATATTGTTACACAAAGAAAAAATGAATCAGTATTTATTTAATCTTTATATGGCCCGTAATTGTAACCAAATTTTTGTCTGGTGCAAAGTAAACAATATGGCAAAAATACCATTTTACTGCATGTAGTTCCCACACTGTCCTCCTTTTGTTTTGATCTTTGACAAAGTGCTCCTGAAATGTATGGGAAAAATAAGGAATGGTTTGTTGCAAGCATTTTCTTCATTTACCACATTGTTTTCTTCCCCAAAAGACAGATATTTGAAATTCTATCAACTTATAAATCAATTGTCTGATTATGAATATAGTTATATTCTGACCAATAGCAAGAGGAAAGGGGCCTTATTGACAAATTCCTTGTAACCACTTCAGAGGTTGCAATTTTGTCTCAATCTTTGTTGATGTTCATAAATTTGAACTGGAGGGAAAGTAAAACATTCTAAAATGACCTGCAAAGCCCTAAGTTATTGTCAGTCTTCCACAGAGATCGCCGGTTTCAGGCGCGATGCCTTTCGTTAATGCCGATCTCTATTTTAGATACCAAGCAGAATAAGATAATACGTGAAAGGATTCCATGGTTTGAGAAACGGATTGAAGGAGTTTCATATAAGGAAGGGAGAGAATAAAGACTTTTATGGTGTGCCGTAGTAGTATCTCTTAGAATTTTAGTTTCCGGATATTGCTCTTTGCTGGCAAACTTCACGACTCTTAACAAAGCGATAGACCAATCATATCGTTCGTTTATTCCAAATCTGTAATTGTTTGTCCCCGACACTCATCTTAAGACATTTCAAGCTGTAGTTACGATGATTAGATTTTTTTGTAGTGAAATGTCTTGAAGCACGTAAATCGAAACAAGCTATAACTCTGTCCAGGTTTCTGAGACAATATGCCTCGGCGGAATGTCCTAAGAGGTCTCGCTTTCAAGTGCCGCCGTCATAGCGCAGTCGGTAGCTCATTAGACTCCCAATTTTCAACCATGCGATGTCATTGGTTCGATCCCAATGGGTGGATAATCGTATAGCAGCTGGAGGCTAGAAAAGGATGTAGTGGTAGAACTGATGTGGGAAATACCAGGAATCCATTGGTAGGTGCTCCAGCCGTCGCTATATGACTAAAATACTGTTAAAGTGGCGTTGATCCCCATGCATTCAATAAATCAATCTCGCTTTCAAGCGGACACCGTGACTACAAATCCGTTACATGTAAGATCTAGGCGGGCAATCAAAACATTGATTGACATCATTTAGAGCAAACGTGACTTTTGAACTCTTGACTCTTATGTCAATCATTCTTTCTGGGTTTGGCGACTTTTACGCCGTTACTGCAGCTTATTCAAACTGTAGTTACGGCGTTTATGTCGGAAACCAACGATTTGCTTTTTGTTTTATTATTCCTATAGTCCTAACCATACATTTTTGTAAACAAACGTCGTTTGATATCTCTGTTCGGAGTGCCATGTCGGAGGTTAGTGGGTGTGGTAAGCGATCCTTTAGTTGAAAAGTGGCGCATCGAAAGAAGTTATCTGATGACCTCTGTCCGAGTATACACTTGTAGCATTTGACATTTCATTTGAAGAGTTATTGCTAGGGCATTCTTATTTCACATTCTTATTCCTTTTACTAAGACTTTTAACCTTTTCCTGTTTAATCCCTGATTTTCACGTCCCTGTGATTTTATATTTGAGAAAATATTGTAGAAAAAGAAGAAATTGCTTGCAACAAGCAATTTCTTCTTTTTTCCGCAATATTTTCTACCCTACTGTGTTGTTGATTAAATCCACTTTAAATTGTCGTCTGCAAAATCTTTGAATTTGGACAGGTCTGTAATTTTGCAAAACAGGAAAGGATTATTCTAGTTCAGTGGTCAAGGTCAAGGTCAGATATCAAGGTTTCGTTTATGAAAATTTGCTGCTAACGGGGCATCCGCATATAACCCTTTCCCAAGCCAACACGGGTTTTAACGCATCTATAGTCGAAATCTTAGGAAAATACTGTAGGAAAAGGAGAAATCGCTCGTAAAGACCAATTTCTCCAATTTGAAAACTGTTTTCTATAATCAATAAGCCGTTTTCGTCACCTTTGAAATTGTTTCTAACGCTCTTTCCATTTTGGACGGTCCAAATTTGTTTGTGTGTTAACCCATGCATTAACCAGACGACAATATTTTAGACTGTCCCAAATTCAAAGAAGTTGACAAATGCTGAGTTTTTCAATACTCCGGTTTGGTGTGAAACCTATCATTATTTGGCAAATGTAAATACGTTAGCGCTCCTCAGAGAAAGGTTACACTGTACGCCTTAGAGCATTCATAAACAAATACAGAGTCCCGGCAAAATGGAAGATTTTCATCGATGAAAGCATTGTGCAATATTGAAGAACTGAGAGCATGTCTTTACGTGTATTTGCATCGGGACTTGCTACGGGTTTGCGATAACGCTTCGATATCATCGCTGGGCGAACAGAATATCGTAAATACAGCTTGAATAAAGCTGTATTTACGATATTCTGGTCGCCCCATGACTGACTATATGCTGTTCCCAACACAGATCAAATAAAGCTAGTAACTATCCTAAATTCAAATTCCAAAATAGACCTAAAGTAACACATTTTGACAGTGGAAAATTAACGACAATAGGGTGAACCCATTTGTAAAACCTGTAATTAAGAATTATCTTTTTTTTCTTCCTTTAACATCTTCAAAATTACTCTTTTGTACAATTCCCTTGACACTTTTTTCTCATTTCCGGATTTTTATGACCGTGTTCGAAATTAAAGTGAACTCTGATTACGCTTTCCAACGAAAAAGAGAACATTAAATACATTTATTTTCTCTTTTTAGATTTGAGAAATAGGATGTGCCTCGTCGAGTCTCGAAAACGAATATCGTTGGTATGCGTTCATAGATCATAACTACAGCTTAAACCTAGTCTAGGATTTTTCTAATCTTGTAGCAAAACGATTTACTGAGTTGTCGACCGTACATTTTATGACAATTCAATTCTACCTTAAACCATTCCCACACAATCAAGCTTTTTTGCGAAGCCTTAAGGAAACAGCTTGGAAAATGATGTGGGATGGAGAAATTGCTTGTTGTGATCAGATGAAAACCTTTTTTTTAGGGGGGGGGGGATAATTTCCCTGTGCGTTCCTGTACCGGCGGTATATAGCGAAAACTTTGCAAGTGTTTTCCTCAGAAACTACTTGCTGTATTATAACGATATATCACAGAAAAATCTTATGATTCCATTGTCAGATTCGTTGACGAACTTTCGAGCTTATCTCCGCTTACCGAAATCGTCGTTACCGCAGCACTTACCCATATCGATAGGTAAGCGTGAAAAAGTTGTAACTGCCTATATGTTTATAGGCAGTTACAACTGTTTTACGCTGACCTATCGGTATGACCCGAAAAGACGGTTAGTTGTTAGGAGGGATAGTGCAAGGATACAGGACGAAACTGTTGAGAGCCCCGCCTGGTTCTTAACCCATTACCAGAAGGCAAAATTTAAACTGGTCCAAATTGAAAGGAGTTGCAGACGACAATTCAAAGTCTATGCTATACTAGCTTTTTCAAGTTTCCGGACAGAAACCATTGTGTAAAATGCACATATTGCCGCTTGTTACAAGCAATTTCTTCATTTTCAAGAATGTTTTCCAGACTTTTTTCTTGAATGGGGGTCCAAAAGCGCCCATTCTGCGGGAATGGGTTAAATGTGTCCGATGACCGGATTGCACGTTCACGTTGGACTTCGACAATGTTTTACGTCTCACCCGAAATTTCAGACCGTGATCCATATCGAAAGAGGATTCATAACACAGTTCCGTAAGCAGGCGAAATTCGAAAAATCTTTGTCTTCTAGGTTGGGAAATATTACAAGGGTGTGTGTGTTGGGGGGGGGGGGGGGGTAACTTTGGATCGGTTAATCATTAAGTTCAGGCCGGTGGAGCGATACTGGTACTCAAGGACCTCCAGTTCTGTCGAATTGTGGTCGTATAACCTAGGTACTAGGGACTAGATGTTTTATTTGCAAGAAAGGGTAATAACAGCTCATCACGCAATGGTGACTATTATTCGACCATACTGATAAATAATTCAAAGAGCGTAATATTACATAATGTGGATATTCATCGGGTCGATGGAAATGTACGATAAATTACGACTTCGTTTGGTATTAACTTTCCTGCTATTGTGGGCGACTTCGACTTGTACTAGTATTCCGACATTTCGAAATCGAGTACATTTTCTCGCCGAAATTATGACATTTTTTTTTTATTTAGACATATTCATAAAAAAAGGGCAATGAGATATAAATTAGAAATAAATAAATAGATAATGAATAAATAAATAAAATAGAAAAGAAATCGTTAATAGAACCATTAAAACACGATTTCTTTTTTTGTAAAAAATGGACAAAGAAAACGAATCTCTATCTCGAGGGAACGAGATAAACAACCAATCAACGTCGGTTTTTATCTATTTGAACTTTAAAATGGATGCCGCATTAAAGGGGTAACCTGGTTGGATGATCTCGTGGGAACGTCTTACTATCTCATGACATATAGACCGATTTTGATTGGCTTTGTATCTCGTCCCCACGAGATAGGAATTCGTTTTCTGCCTAAAAGAGAAAAAAAAAGAAGAAAAAAAAAAAAAAAAAACATTTTCTAACCGTTCTTTAAAACGATTTCTCATAAAAACAACTACTATAAAAACGAAATTTTCGTTTTTTTCCGAGAAAAGTCTAATGAATAATAATAATAATAAATAAAAAAAACTCACCCCAAAACAAAGCAAAATAAAACAAAAACAGAGAGAAAAAAAGAGAAAAAAAAAAAAACAGCACATGCCACCTGTATTCTATCGTACAATTTACACAATTCGTTTGTTTCATCAAGCTTGAATTTGCAAAATATTGACCCACGAACTAAAGACCGAATATTTTATTCGCTAGGAAAACCAACACTTTGTCACGTAATAAAAGCTATCATTCTTCCAGCGCTATGAATTATTCAATGAACGTTATATTGCATAATGTGATTAAACATCGGGTCGGAGTAAATATTCATATTGCAGAAAATGGTTTCAGTTTTCATGCGTTTATCCCTTGACAAGAGAATGTGGTCTTTAACCCATTCCCACACAATGACACTTTTAAACGCCCCTCAATATGAAAGCTTTAGAAAAAATTTTGGAGAATGAAGAAATTACTTGTTACAAGCAATTTCTTCATTTTCCACGATGTTTTCTACCCTAAGAGACAGAGATTTTGAAGATTTTGACAACTTAAATTTGTCGTCTGCAGCTTCTTTGAATTTGGACTGGTCCAAAATTTTATCGTGTGGGAATGGGTTAAATATTTTTTAATTATCGGATCTCTGGCTGAGCTCTAGGACAGGAATTTCCACTGAGATATATCAAATGGCGTTATTTTGCAGAATTTCAGATCAGTAATATGTATTAGAATAGAAGGGATTATTGGCGTTCTAAACGTCGTAATTAAGCTTGAATAAACTGTAGGTACGACGGTCTAGTAGCCAAATGAACAAAAAAGATGAAATTAATGTCGGAGTTCAAATCGACGCGCAGACGTTCATATATATAAAAAATGGTAGTACATACGTTTTAGACGGAGAGATACAGAAAGGAAGAGAGAGGAGAGAGAGAGAGAGAGGGGAGGGGTAAGAAAGAAAGAAAGAGAGAGAGAGTGAGAAAGAGAAAGAAAGAGGGTCACTGGTGTAAGTTAGATAGAGAGAAAGAGGGAGTGTGTGTATGTGTGTGTTTGCGAGAGAGACAGAGGGGAGAGAGAGAGAGAGAGAAAGAAAGAAAGAAAGACAGACAGACAGACAGACAGACAAACAAGCAGATATGGTCTTCTGCACTTTCCCATCTTCATTCTTCTTCTTATTCAACTTACATCTCTTCTCCTGTTCTTATACTTGTTTTTTCCCTTCCTCCCTGTTCTTGTCTTTATCGCTCTTCAAGTTAGTTTTTTTCTTTTACTTTTGGTTCTTATTTTAGGTCTTTAACATCTTATCGTATTCCTTTTCCTGTCATGTTTTGGAGTGTTCATCTAAATCCTCGCCATTGACCGATCGCGGCTGTCATTCAAATTACCAAGTCAGACCAGAAATGAGTTTGAACTCCAACATTGGTCGCCATTTTTGTTAACCTTTCTTTGTTGAGTTGGCGACTTAAACGTCGTAACTACAGCCTTTTCAGGCTGCAGTTACGACGTTTAGGTCGCCAACTAACTATTCAACTTTTTGTTCCATGCTATCTGCCACAAATTTTGCAAAACATCGAAGCGGGACTTCCTTTGGAGTCGATGGGCGAGGCCAACGGAGTAAGTGGGCGGAGCCAACGATTGGTAAATTATCCACTAAGCCTTTATGAGTTTATACCAAAAAAGTTATGTTCGCTCTAAGCACCATGCGTTCTGTTTTCTACGCGAAAATATCGACATCAATTATGCAGGCACAAAGGCCATCATTCATTGTAACTTATACAATATTCATACCGCATTACTCGATTATACAGGATAAATGTTGATGAAGGACCGATGGCGCAGTTATAAAACTATTGACAAAACCTTCGTGTAATGGTGACGTGTTTATAGAATTAGCTCTGTCCGTGAGTAAGTACGTGCGTACTTACGCGCGTGTGTGTGAGGTGTGTATGTGTGTGTCCAGTTCTTTTTCGAATAATATCTTCTTAAATAGTTATATTTATTAGTATATTGAATCATCCCAACTACGGCAGTGACTCTTTGTCTTTTCAACTTTAATGAAGAATTGATATTATTTCTGACTTTTATGGGATTCGAACCTACGCGGATTCGACAACGCTAGCGCTTCAATGTCCGACGCGAACTTTAACCCATTCCCACACAAACTCGCTTTTTTCACGCCTTTTTCCTGGTAAAATGACGTCGCACCGAGAATAATGTTATCAGGATTTTAAAAGGGTAAATTTTAGACAATTTTCTTTATCTCATCCAATAAAAATTTTTCGGTCTCATCCAATAAAAAATACCTATACACGATTCTCGAAGACAATAACAACAAATAGAAAAGGACAATTTTGTAAAATTCCCTATGTATTGAAAATAATTGTTCGTGATATCGATTTCACGTTATAATATGTAGGCTCGATCCTGTAAGTCAAAAATATGGACTTGAAAAAAACAAGCTGTAGTTACGACGGTTAGATCGCCAGCTAACCATTTTTTTTTGGTTTTTGTTACATGTTCCAGACCATAAATTTTGCAAAATTACGCCGTTGACGTCATTCCTACTCAGTGACGCTTTTAAACGCCCCAAGGAAAAAAGCTGTTGAAAACATTGTGGAAAATGAAGAAATTGCTTGCCTCAAGCAATTACTTCATTTTTCACTGTATTTTCAATCCAGAAAGTTGAAAAAAATCCATAATCTCATAAATTTTAAATTGTCGCCTGCAACAACTTTCAATTTAGGCCAGTCTAAAATTTTACCATCTGGTTAATGGGTTGATATCGAATTTGAACTTCCTGTCGGAGCTCAGTGGGCGTGGTCAGCGATCCGTTACTTATCCTGTAAAATGTATTAGCAATTAGTGAGTGCTATGGTAGCTTAATGAAGACAGTTGTTTAATCAATTTCACCGTTTCAAGCTTACAATTACTGATTGTATTTTCCACTTCAGTCATCGATTGCTATTTCAAATATTACAAGTGCATGTAGGCCCTTGCATAACGAAAGAAACCGCGTTCTTGTAATCTTTTTACCAGACGACAAATTGTAAACTGGCTACAAACTCTGTCCTGGTTTGCAAAATTTAAGACATGTTCAAATTCGAAGGTTTTGCAGACGAAAATTTCAAGATGATTTAATTTCAAAAATGACCATTCGGTAGGGTAGAAAACATTGTGGAAAAAGAAGAAATTTCTTGTTATGAGCAATTTCTTCTTTTTCTACAATGTTTTTTAACTATAAAATCAGAGGGACGCAAAAACCACGGATTGAACAGGAAAGAGTTAAGTTCTTAGATGTTGCAGAAGACATATCAAATTTTGTATAAATTGAGCCTGAATAAAGCAAGGAAGAAAACATTATGGGGGAAAAGGAGTTTTTCAATTTTGCTTATTCTCACTGCTTAATACAGTCAGGACATTTGTTTCCTGATCAAATAACACGTTGAATTATTGTCTGCAACCACGTTCTATTTGGCCCAGTGTCTTTATTTTCCCCTAAAGTGCGTATTTTACATGATTGGATGTATGGAGCGTTGATCACACTGGTCGGGATGGATTTCTAAACATCGCCAACATACGGTTTTTAGAGGAAACCATTTCTTTGCTCAGTTTCGTTCAGGTAAGATTGTATTAACATTGATAATAATTGTAATTGGTTGACATTTGTCACTGTAATTTGCGGAAAAAAAACACATGATACAGTCCACTTTATTTCTGGGACAGCTTTTCTGATATAAATCAAATATGCCCTTTCTCAGTTTTTTAATGAATGTATATGAATGAGGTTGTAGCTACAGCTTGAAAAACATTAAATTGAGCCCACCTTTTTTTAATGCTCAGGCATATACAACTAAACTTGACACAAATCTGTCGTAATAAATATATTAATCCGCGTTTTTGGGCGCCTTTTTACGCCCTTTAGAAGTCACGTGAACTGAATTAGAAGTCACGTGACCTGATAACAGACAGTTGTTTGATTGATTAGAACATTTCAAGAACACAATTATAGTCTAAAACCTCTTCTCCAGACAGTGATTGCCTCTACAAATACAGCTTTAACTCTCAATTATCACGATTCTACACAGTTTCTGGTTATTAAGAACTATTTTCTTCACGCTGAGTGGGGGGATATCGAGACCAACTTTTCTCTCATATAGATAAGTAGAACCTTCGCTGCCCTTGGTACGACACAGAATGTGCAGGGTGATCAGAATCAAAAGGAACACCCGAAAGTCATATGAAAGAAATATTAAAAATATATCATATTCAGCAGAGGTCAATTAGGTTCGTAATTAGCGCAGCCTGATGATAAACTTGTCTCAGTTCTAATCTCTGTCTGTCCGTCTCTATCATAATTTTTATTTGAGCTTAGTGACAGACCACATCGATAATAAAAATAAAATAATAATAATAGTAATAATACATGAATAAGGCAAATATTGTTATAATAATATTCATCGCGCTAGATCTGGATTGAGACGGGTTATGGTAGAAAAATCATCTCATTCGGAAGTGCTACATACCTGACTTAGAACCAGACTTGGGTTAACGGCCCCTTTATGAGCCTGCAGGTAATTAAAATTGAATCCATTATTTTGAGGGAGCATCTAGCTATTCGCTGCCGACTTTTAATGATATGTTAACGGACAAATAGCTAGATAGGATCTTTTTGCTGCGGTTTCTTAAAGTGGACTTTTGGTACTTACTTTTCTTGGCATGATGCAGTTTGAAAATGGTCATACACTTATATGAGTAAATTGGTCATATAAACGTTCGATATAAGCGACCACGCATAGCAACGATTGGCGGATCAAAAATTCACTCAACCATTCAAATCATTGATTTCATCTGGAATTGACCAATCGCTTACTCCTTTGGCCACGCTCATTGACTCCAACAGAAAGTCCCGCTTCGGTTTTAAATGGTGTCATTGAATAATTTGGTTTGTCTATATATTCCTTGATTGACAGTCGCGATTGGTCATTTGAACTCTGACATTGATGTTAAGCACTTTTTGTTTGTTTGACGACCTAAACATCCTATATTTAAAGCCACAAATTTTGCAGCAAAACGCCGTTTGATATCTAAGCCGAACTTTCTGTTGGAGGGCGAAGGTCGGGGCCAGCGATTCGTCAATTCTTTTCGAATTACATGTAAATGAAAAGAGGATGAAATTTATCTCTAAGTCAGCAAGGTACGTCATAATGCGACACTCTTCTCAGTGTCTATACAATGTTAAGACATTTAGATCAGCGTCGCAATTAACTCGCTAAACGTTCCTGTATCCGAGCCGGGTTTTCCTGGCTTTCTGTGGTTTTCTCACAAAAGTACAACAACAACTTTTGATCCGAGCCACATGCTGTCCATCTCACTTGAGCATTTTATGTGTCATTCGCTCATTGTTCAGAGACAGATGATACATGTCGTAATGAAAAAGTCAGTCACAGTCGGCGTTCAAACTCATGACCGCAGGATTTAGAGAATAGCGCGTTACCGACTGGCCATACCGGGGTTAATCCATCCCAACCTTAATCCCAGCTTTTTACGGCTTTTCAAACTCGGGATTGAGGGAATAGCGCGTTACTGATTGAGCTAACAGGGGTGAGCCCCTTTTAATCCATCCCAACCTCAATCCCAGCTTTTTACGGCTTTTCAATTTCAGGATTGAGGGAATAGCCCGTTACTGATTGAGCTAACAGGGGTGAGCCCCTTTTAATCCATCCCAACCTTAATCCCGGCTTTTTACGCCCTAAACGAAATAGTATTTGGAAATTTTTGTGGAAAATGTATGAACTGCTTGTTACAAGTAATTTCTCAATTATCCACAATATTTTCTACCATGATAGACAAAGATCTTTTTTTCAAATTTCAACTTGAAATTGTCGTCGTCGAGAACTTATTTCACCATTGGCCAGTCTGTCTTCTGATAATGGGTTATGAAAAGGGTAAGCTTACACCACGATCCTCCTGAATCGAAGGAGCGTAGACCACACTCACTGAGCTCCGACAGGAAGGACCACTTCGATTTTAAATGACGTCATTTTTCAAAATTTATGACTAGTAGTCTGACGCTTTACCCCATTGCCGCACATTCCCTCCTTTTTGCGCCCTTCAAGAAAATAGCTATGGAAAACACTGTGGAAAATGAAGAAATTGCTTGTAACAAGCAATATTTTCTTTATCCACAATGTTTTCTATCGAAATAGACAAAAAATGAAATTCCAGCAACTTGAAATTGTCATCAGTAGCTTCTTTCCATTTGAACCAGTCTAAAATTGAGTTGTGTGGGAATGAGTCAAAAGTAAAATAGCTGATTGGCGACCTTAACGTGTTTAATGCCCAAACCAACAACAACAACAACAAAAAAAAAATAAAAATAAAAAAATAAATAAAAAGTAAAATAAAATAAATAAATGGAGCAATGTCGGACTTCAAAGTTCACTTCGGTTCTAAATAAATGATTTAATTGGTCGAATGATTCTTTTAATGAAAGATTCCGAAAACCTCCAATCATTTGGCCAATGGTTGAACATTTTTGCGAAATCTACACATTAACCATTTTTCAGGGTTTCAGATGCGAGGAAAGGTTTAATCCAATTTACCAGGATTAGTTATGAATTTCTCTATAGATAACAATATTTAATGACTGGCAACTTCCCTTCGCAATTGCATTATTATAATTAATTGGTTGGCTTGAAAAACGTTACTTTGATACAAATTTTATCACCGTCTGAATCTCCTATAGGCTTACGAACGTGGAAAAGACTCTAAGGCAATTTTCGTTGCTCATTATATGTCATCTATGGACGACGAAAGCGTCGTAACTACAGCTCAATACATGCTATACTTACAATCTTTTATGCAACCCATCGACGATATGTCGTTTAAAGCAGCTTTGAACAATTTTTTTAAGTATATCACTACGAAGATTACTTATTCACGCTTTTCTTGTGTACAACTAGAACCATGCCAGGTCTGTTATCGAATGTCTTTCTGAAGGACGTACCAATGTGAGCAGCGGCGCAGCTTAGTATTCGAACCCCTGACCCCCGACAGCTCGGATCACGTATCCACCTTCCGTAAATTTATTTTGATTCTGTGATTTAGTCTCCCTAAAATTTTAGATTAAAAAGTGAAATTATTCAATGAAATAACCCTTTCCTTTTCAATCCCTGGTTTTACGTCCGAGTGTTTTTATACGTGAGAAAACGTTGAGAAAAAAAGAGAAGAAATTGCTTGTAACAAGCAATTTATTCTTTTTTCCACAATATTTTCTACCATATTGAATGATTGTTTTTCATATAAAGTTAACGTAAAAACTTTGTGGAAAGAGAAAAATTGCTTGTAACAAACTATCTCTCCTTTTTCCCACAATATTTTCTACCATATTAAATGATTATTTTTCATATAAAATTAACTTCGCATGGTTGCTGCAAAACCATTAAGTTTGGGCAGGTCTAAAAAGAAAAAGAAAAAGAAAAGGATAAGGTGATTTATAAATGGTCGATACTAATATACCGAACGTCTGTAAGTTGCGTTTTCTACACGCCAATTGTCGGTTCGCGGCTGTTAATCAAATAACAAGTCAACCAATGAAATCGTTCATTTAGACCTGACATGAGTTTTTAACTCCGTCATTAGCCGCCATTTTTGTTAACCTTTTTTTGTTGGTTTGGCAACTTAACTATCGTAACTACAGCTTATTCACGCTGCAATTGCGACGATTACATCTAAGATCAAATATTCTACCATTTTGTTAAACATTACTGGTCATAAATTTTCAAACAAATGTCATTAAAATCGAAGCGGGGCTTCCTAAAGGAGTCAATGGGCGGGACTTATGGAGTCGCTGGGCGGGGCTTTTGGAGTCGCTGGGCGGGACTTATGGAGTCGCTGGGCGGGGCTTTTGGAGTCGCTGGGCGGGACTTATGGAGTCGCTGGGCGGGGCCAGCGATTGGTCACTTGACGGTTCGCAGCTGTCAATTAAAGAATCAGCGGACCAATTAGATTATGCATCTAGAGCGTAGGTGATCAATGGGCTCCGACATTCGCCGACATTTATGTGAAACATTTTTGTTTTTAGTGACTTAAACGTCGTAACTACAGCTTATTCAAGCTGTAGTTACGACGTTTAGGTCGACAACCAGTAATCTTACTTTTTGTTCAATGTTACCAGCCATAGATTTTGCAAATAAGGCCTTTTTTTAATATCGAAGGGGAACGTCCACCAGAGTCGATGGGCGGGGCCAGCCATAATTTTCATTGTCTTTGAGATTCATAATTAGGACTTTTCAAAACACGTAGTCGTCTTTTCGATAGTCTTTTTGCATGGCCTTTCATTCAAGCCAGGGACATCCGCGTCCTTTTGCAGGCAGCAACATCCATTCTAAGCCCCTTTAATAAATTTTCCAGTAACCATATTCTCTCGACAATTGACGGCTGTTAACCGAAAATTCGAGACTAATCAAAACATTCATTTAGAGCGGAAGTGAACTTTGAACTCTGACATGAATGTTATGTATTTTTGTTGGTTTACGATATTTAGGTCGCCAACCAACGATATGTCTCTGGTCACATATTCAAAGATTTGTTTATTAATGATAGTTTTGAGAATATAAATCAAAGAATATAGACTATTATCATAATCTCAAATATAATGTCATATTCCGTTTTTTACTTTTATAGTTAATTTGTTTGAATAGTTATGTATATGTTCATTTACTTAACCTTTATTTAGATCTATAGGGAATATTGTCTTGCGATAGAGATACAACACCTTTTATTAAATTTGGGCTGCGGTGGAAATTTTTGATATTTCACGAGACCGAAGGTCGAGTGGAATATCAAATTTTCCTACGCAGCGAGAAGCAAATCAAAGGTGTTGTATCGATATCTCAGCATAATATTCCATTTATTACCTACACTTTTTTAAATAAATCAATTAAATAAGAAAAAAAAGTATAATCTGCACATGTTTTTCCATTCTCATAACGTGTATTCGCAATATGACGTCATCTACGGAATTTTAGTGACGTTTTCTTAGACTACCTTATGTGGAACCGTATTTGACGCTGTCAGATACGGATTTTGTTCTGACGTGTCCGATTTTGGCTATGTGGAATGCATATATTTTACTAGAGATGATTGATAGGTATATAAAGGAAAAAAAAATACTTCTCTGCACGCTATATATCTTTTTGTAGCAGAATGTCTGAATTAAGTTGAGTTGGGTAAAAGTTGAGCTAATGATGTACCTTTGAATGTTTCTTAACCCTTGTCATGCTGTATAAATTACCTTACTGTATTGCAGTAAAATCAAAGGGCCGAAAGCACTGATAGAACATGCTGTTCAAAAATCAATATTTCTTTTAGAAATCAATTTAGACATCAACTCTGCCAAGTAAATTACAAGCAGGAGGTGTTGACCAAGATCAGACTGCACTTATGTGCAGGCTGATCTTGGTCTACATCTCCTGCCAAAACCGGAATTTTCCGGGTTCAGCATGACAAGGGTTAAAATCTGTCGCTTTCTTGAGCAGTTTTTGTCTGAGAAAAAAACCATAAATTGTTTGTGATATGATTTTGAATATTAAGTTACGGAACGTCACAAATTACCCTGCGATAGCCCACATGACAAATTACTCTGATAATTAGATAGGACAAAAACACACGTCAACTCTTCGTAAACCCATTACAAGACGGCAGAATTTGAGTCTGGTCCGAATTGAAAGCAGTTAGAGACTAAAAAAAAAAAAAAAAAAAAAGGGAAATGTCACGATGTTGACTATCCATCATGGAAAACAGGGTCTGTCACAAGATATCCTTTGAGACAAGCTGATCTTAACCGAGTGTACTTAAGTAAAAGTCTAGGCTTATTCTATACGAGTTTGAGATGATCTTAACCAAGTCGACATTAGTACAATTCTAGGCTAATTCTATACGGGTTTGAGATAATCTTAACCGACTTTACATAAGTAAAAGTCTAGGCTTATACTATACAGGTTGGAGAGATGATCTTTAACGAGTGTACTTTAGTAAAAGTCTATACTGACTCTATTCGGGTTTGAGATGATCTTAACCAAGTCGACATTAGTACAATTCTAGGCTAATTCTATACGGGTTTGAGATGATCTTAACCGAGTTTACATTAGTAAAAGTCTAGGCTTATTCTATACGGGCTTAACCGAGTCTACATTGATAAAAGTCTAGGCTTGATTTATACAGGTTCTTTTTTCTCACACAAACAATAGCTGCACTTTTAGCCCCGGTATTGGAATCCCGGGACCGGGGTGTGCCACAATATCGAGAGCTCAAGAGACGAACTGATGACGTCATTACGTCTTGATGACGTCGTGAAAGAGTGATTCTATTTAAGAGATGAAGAGAATATTTTTTGTTTTCATGGAGGTATGAACCGAAAAACCTAATCACACTGTATGAATACGCGAAGCGGATTCATACATTATGTGATTAGGTTTTTCGGTTCATACCTCCATGAAAACAATAAATATTCTCTTCATCTCTTATAATTTGATAGCATCGAGCGAAAAATACAAAGACTTTACAAATTTTTATACCTTTTAGTATGGAACTATTTTATGCGGAAGCATACAAAATGGCTGCGTGCTCAAAATTTTGTTGATGGAGGTATGAATTAAATTTTTCGACCAATCAGATCGCTCGTTTTTGATAGACGAAACTAACAATTAAATTATTTGTGTATAATACAAGGCTTTTCGTGAAGGTGAGATTGAGGATGTCAGCTCTAAGCCACCGAATATCACTTTTCTAAGTTAAAAAATTGATTGTGTCATTATTTGCATTCAGCTGGCATTAAAGCTCACACTTTCATCTGCAGACTTAACGGTTGACGTCACGCAACGTAATTCATGAAACAGCTAACTGATGAATTACTTAAATGTGTAATATCAAATAATTGGATTATATCATGTTATGGCGATACAAAATATTGAACAACTTTCATTTAAGACATGATGAGAATATTTTTTATTTTGGTTAAGGTATGAACCTAAAAATTTAATAACACTAATGCATGAATCTGACTCGCGTATTCATACTGTGGGATTAAGTTTTTAGGTTCACATCTCAATGAAAACTAAAAGTATTCTCTTCATTTTTTAAATGAAAGTTATTCTATATAATAATAATAATATTTTGTATCGACATTACATTATTTAATGATTTTAAATGCTTTCTACCCAGACTGGGGAAAAATCTCAAATTTCATAAACTTATCGTCTGCAACTCCTTTCAATTTAGACTAGCCTGAGATTTTGCCGTCAAGTGATGAGTTAAATGACGGATAGCCACAGTCACAACGAACAGATTCAGTAACACCATATGAAAAAATACAAACAAGCAATTTCTTCATTTTACACAATTTGTTCCCTCTTGATTTATCTTTTTCAAAAACTGTCATTGTGTGGGAATAGGTTAAAAACTCTAATTCACACATTTGCGATATTATAAGTGCACGAAGGACGGGTTTCAAGCGTTTTTCTACGTCTTTGAGAAGTCACGTGACCTGATTAAAGGCAGTTGTTTGATTGATTGGAACATTTCAAGAACACAATTACTGTCTCTAACCCCTCCTTCAGACATTGATTGCTTCTACAAATACAGCTTTTACTCTCAATTATAAAGATTCAACAGCGTTTCTTCATATTAAAAACCATTTCTCTGAATAAGCAGTTTGTATTTATCGGAGGGAATCCACGGGGGAATCTACGCTTTAATCCATTACCAAACAGCAATGTTTTTAGACTGGTCCAAATTCAAAGAAGTTGCAGACGACAATTTCTAATTGATGATTTTTTTTTATTTATTTGTCTGTTTTGAAGAAAACATTATGGATAATGAAGAAAATGCTTGTAAAAGGCAATTTATCATAGCTTTAAAAAAGCAGATAGACCTGAATACACTTTATTCTTAAGCCGTTGATACGATCATGCATGCAAGCCAAGTAGGGGGACAAAATTGACCAATCGCATCTGTCAATCAAATAATCAACCGAACAATCAAATAATTTATTTAGACCTGAATTGAACTTTGAACTCCGATACATGTAGCCGACATTTGTGTGGATCATTTTTGTCGTCTTTTTCTTGATAAATGCAATTTTTTCCAAAAAAATCAAAATAAGAGTGTTTATGTAAAGCATTTATGTTGGTTTGGCGATTTAAAAGTCGTAACTTCAGCTTATGCAATACAATGGTATTTATCTTTTTTATGTTTGAATAAGGAATTAAGAAGAAAAAGCTTTTCAAAGCTTTAACTTCCACAAGGAAAAGTCCAATGCAAGCGACAAAATCGGTACATTTAAGGCTCTAACTTATCCACGCGGACGATTAAGACCCATCGAGCGTCTCTTGTTTTAAACTATTTCTTACCAAGGTATGTCGCTTCTAATATGTCGACCACTAGTGAATTCACATTTCTTTTCTTCTTCAGACGTGTGGAACGTTAAATCTAATTTACTGGGATTAGTTATGAATTTCTCTATAGATAATCATAATTAATGACTAGAAAGTTCCCTACACAATTCCATTATTATTATTAATAGGTAATCTTTGAGAGCGTACTGGGGATTCATTGTTTAAGACTGTCTGCTTCTTTTTTATATTTATGGACGATTTATCATAGATGTGGGCGAAACTGGTGGATAGTGAGATGTCAATAAAAAAATCGACCAATCAAATCATTTGACCCGAAGTGAAACTTGAACTCCGACATTTAGCTATTTCTTTTGGTTTTGCGATAAAAATGTCGTCTCTATAAAGTATGTAGTTACGACGTTTAGGTCGCTAAACAACAATTCTATTCCTTTATTGCATGTAGCTGACCACAATTCTTTGCACCCCCCCAAAAAAACCCAACATTGAATAATATTTCAGTCGGCTTGTTTAAATAAAGGCTTAATCGTTGGTTGACGACCTTTTTGTCGCAACTACAGCTTGAATAAGCTCTATATACGACGTAATGTTTTCCCCTTAGAATCTCCACTACTCATGAAAATATAGCTTTTATTGTTCACTTATTGAACATATCGTACTGTCACCCGTCCATCTATAAATGTTACCTCTTTAACCATTTCCTGTTCTATCCCTGTTTTTTACGTCCCTGTTATATCATGATTGAGAAAAAATTGTAGAAAAAGAAGAAATTACCTTTAACAGACAATTTGTTTTCATTCCAGAATATTTGCGACCCTACTGAATGGTTATTTTTCAAATTAAATCAGTTTAGTTTTTCGTCTGCAAAATCTTTTAAGTTGTATAGGTCAAAACGGCCAAGAGTTAAGAAATGTTTTAAAAAGAGGTCGTATCCAACAGAGATCGAATTGTTAAAGTATTTCGAGAAGAAATATTTATTAAGGCAGAATGATTAAATAGATTTAATAAAACATCAGCAAAAAGTGAAAGATTCCCGCTAAATCTTACCAGGAACAACACTTCAGGAACCGTCCAGAATGTCCCTTTTCGCTTGAAGGGTCATTGTTCTGTTATATCCTGGTGACAGACGTACGGCCATAATGTTTCTCTTGCTTCACAACTCCTGCATGAATAAACATGGATCAATTTCATTAAATAGATTCATCGTTTGATGGTGTATTCATTGCATGGGCTAGTAACATAATTCTCGTACCATCTGCCATTGTATTATTGCCCCTGGTGATATAATGTATAAATTTCTCTCTACACGAAATATACAGACATAAGCAGTTCAAACAATATCTATCTGTAAACAAAAGAAACAACAACAATAACAACACAAAACCTCCCCATTTTTTGCTCCTTTTTTTTACATTTTCCTGTTTTGCATAAATTGAGACCTGTCCAATTGCACAGGTCTTGAAGCCGAAAATTTGAAGTGGGTCTAATTTGAAAATAACAACCACAACAACAACAAAAAAAACAACAACAAAAAAACAAAAATCAAAAGAAAAAAAAAAAAAAAAAAAAAAATAACACATTCAGTTGGGTACAAAACATTGTAGAAAAAGAAGAAATTGCTTGTATCCAGCAATTTCTTCCTTTTCTACAATGTTTTCTCAAGTATAAAATCACAGGGACGTAAAAACCAGGGATTGAATAGGAAAGGGTAATAAGAAAAAACGGATTTGTCTGTTTCAGGGTAAAACTGGTATTTCTTTCTGTAACGCTTTTCGGTAGATTATCGAGATTTGTTGGTGGATTATCACTGGGTAATTTCACCGAAAATACAAAACAGAATAACAACAACAACTCAGTAAAATTATCAAAATCATAAACTCGCTCATTTTAAAGATTTAGCACTCCTTTCGGTCATTGCACGTTACTGAAGTTTGTAAATCGGAACACACTCGGCCATTCCCGTAGAATTAAACGAGAAGTTCCAATTGGAACTTCGTCGGCACCATGATGACGCCATCAGGTTGCCATTTTAACTATTAGAATAGAATAACCGATTGTTTGTCGTGTAAGATCGTTTTATCTTTCATTTCGTGAACATGTTAGGTAAATGTTCACTCGCAGCTCCGCCACTCGTCAAAATATAACTTTTATTGTTCACTCAATGAAAGATAAATCGATTTTTCACGAAAAACAAACAACTATCTTCTACAATTTTCAATCCTGCGATAAAAAAAACTACACTATCGTGACGAACAAACAATATCATTTTTCTTGGATGAAATAAATCAATAAATAAATATTTTGTAAACAAAATTTCTAAAAACGCGTCATATCGGAGGTGAAACGGCGGATCGCGGCTGTCGATAAAACATCGATAGACCAATGATATCATTCATTTAAACCGGAAGTGGACTCTGAACTCCGACATTGGTCGACATTTAGCGAAGCATTTTGTTTGTTTTTGCGACTTAAACAGTGCAACTACAGCCTATTCAATCTGTAGTTACGTCGTTCAGATCTCCAACCAAAAATTTTACTATTTGGTACATGTTATTGACTATTAACATTGCAAAAGAACGTCGTTTAATATCAAAGACAAACAGCCTGTCGGAGTCAGAGGGCGGTGTCAGCGATCCATCAATTCACCAATCACTGGCTCCACTCACGTACTCCTTTTGCCATGCCCATGACTCCAACAGGAAGTCCCGCTTCAATGTTATTTTGCAAAAACTAAGGTCAGTAGAATGTAACGAAAAAGTAGAATCGTTCTTTGGCGACATAAATGTCGTAACTACAGCTTGAATACGCTGTAGGAACTACGTTTAGGTCGCCAAACAACAAAAGTGTTTTACACAAATGACGGCTAATGTCGGAGTTTAAATCTCAATTCCGGGCTTAATGAATAATTTGATTGGTCGATATATTACTTGATTGACAGCCGTGATTGGTCTATTGAAGGACACCCTGATGACGTTATCACTGTCTTTTTTCCAGCTTAGATGACGCCCATAAGGTCGATATGAACGAAATCAGGGCTAAATCTGATTATCAAAATTAAAAGATAATAAATAAAGATGCGAAAAAAACAACAACAAAAAACAAACAAACAAAAAAAACAACAACAACCGAACTTCGTAAACGAAAAAGTAGTCCGTGTTTAAAGGCACAAGGCGTTTTTTTTTATTTGTACACGCTAGATATTGACTTTTTCTGTCTAGTTGTATCAGATACCCAGAATTTTATTCTGATCATTTATAGTTATATAATAATTTATCTAATAGCGTTCATATGAAATTTTTTTACGTCATTATGAGGAAATGTAATCGGAAGAGTTATGGGGGTTTCTTCTTCTCTAGAATTGTAAGTATGGAAATTGTAATTTATGTGATAAAAAGGATAAACAGGGCTTCTGTAGAATATAAAATTTATTGAGCTGGCCGAGGCTTGCTTCATAACTTTTGTAAAAACAGCTTGTTTCAAAGAGAATCCCATGGCCTTAATGTACACAGCCTTGTCAATGGTTGCAATGAATAACTGTTTGTAAACTAATCTTTATAGAAAATCTTTATAAAAAATACCACTTTAACATGTAGATAATAAAATATTGGAATTCTCCAAATGCAGCAAAATTATTACCTTGCTTCTCTCACCTTTACAATGTGTCGATTTTAGTTTTGGTGGATGAAACGGAATTCTTCGAGCAATGTTCGTAGAACCGTGATATAATACTCAGTGGCGTAACGTTGCGGTATTGACATTTTCAACCATTTCCTGACACAAATAGAACCATTTTAACCCTTTCCTGTACAATCCCTGGTTTTTACGTCCCTGTTAGTTTATACATAAAAAAACATTGTGGGAAAGAGAAATTGCTTGTAACAAGCAATTTCTTCTTTTCTCACAATATTTTCTACCCTGTAGGTTTGATGCTTTTCAAATTGCACATACTTTTAATTGCCATCTGCAACTTCTTTCAAATTAGACCAGTCTAAAATTAAAAAAAAAAACAAACAGGAAAGGGTTAAACGACAATGGGGTATAAATGAAACCAAAACTGCCAACAAGGGAAATTTGACTGAGTGCTAGAAGGGTAATAAATTGTAAGCGATACAAGTAAAATTGATTGCCACAGTACAAGCTTATATGTATCAGTTTCATATTGACATTTCGAAAGTCAGACCAATGGCATACCATTTCGTATGCTTTTAATTGTTTGTTTAGATATTGTTGGTGTTACTTGTGAGCTTCATTATCTCCTCCTACCACGAACTTAGTGCACTAACAAAATGCTTTTTTCCTACAGATATTAATCGTAAAGCAATTTTGGAAACAATCAAATGACGCTTATGCATTTATAGTACCACTAGGTAGGGCATGACCAAGCTAGTTTTCAACCCATGATTTCTCTTTTTGAGAAATTTGTTAAACCTATTGCCTGACACCAAAACTTTAGACTGGTGCGAACTGAAGGAAGCTGCAGACAACATTTGAGCCTATGCGTGACATTTCCAACCATTTTGCATGTGCGTCACTCTCACACATTGAGCACCCTTGACAGCCATTCGGGGCAATAAGAATATTCGCTGATTGTTTAAAGAAGCTTTGGGTCAGTATACATCAACAGAGCTCAGAGTGAAGACTCTGATCAGACTGTGCGGATGCACAGGCTGATCTGAGTCTTTACTTGGCGCACATGAGTAATCGTTGAAAATGTCACGCATGCGCTCATTTTTTGTTCGATCAAATTTTGAAGGAGTACGGATAAGTTAGTTGTAATAAATGAATTAATTGCACCGAACACAGCAGTTTCACCGTTAACCTAGGCACTTACAATGGCGTACGTTCTTTAACTGTACATTCTTACAAATTACCATAAATCCGACCGACACGAGTAAAGCTGTAAAAATTGTATTCAAACTAAACCAAAAAACATCTTCGCTGTCACCGAGAGTAATGAACCGTTTATGTTCCTGAATTTTAAGTGCCCGTCGGGTCACCTATTTAGGCACTTACGACGTCGTTCATTGCAACGCGTTCTATTAGACTAAAAAACAAACAAACAACGAAACGGCTCTTAGAGAAAGGATTTAAACTGGACACCCGAAGCCGCCACATTATATTTTCTCAATATTGATCTGGCAGCCAAGAGGGATACCAACTGCGTATCAGACACCACGTGGCCGTCACCCTAGGCTATGAAAATATAACATAACCTAAAGGGAGTATTTGATTGTAAAAAAATGAAAAAAAAAAAAAAAAAAAAAAAAAAACGGGACTAAAACAACATGTAGAAATAATCAATAAAGTCCTTTTCTTGTCCATTCATCTTTTATGTTTTTTTTTTTCGCCCTACAATTGCATGCGGATGTGCAATCAAATTAACCCTTATCTGAACATAGAAAAAGACGCAAGGCATATCGCTTTATTATAAATGAGAGGTTACAGATAAAATCAAATGTTGAATCACCGGGATAATCATTGTTTTCGTCATGCAATTCATAGATAATAGAAACAGGCGTTCTGTTGACCAGGGCTATGCTTTATTCTAAATACACATTGAGGTTTTAAAGTAACGTTTTTATGAAAGGTAATCGATATGAGTTTATTTTCATACAGA
Source organism: Fragum fragum (assembly GCA_946902895.1). NCBI lineage: Eukaryota > Metazoa > Mollusca > Bivalvia > Cardiida > Cardiidae > Fragum > Fragum fragum. The sequence continues at coordinate 17,450,728 of OX336365.1, read as the reverse complement.
GAATAATAAAATACCGCTCGCTTGCCCCGCCCACTTCCTAATGCAAGAAGTTCGACTTAGATATAAAACGGCGTCGTTTTGCCAATCATTTGTTCAGTAACATGTAACAAAAACCAAATGGTTGGCTAGCAACCCAAGCGTCGTAACTGCAGCTTGAATTAGTGATCAGTGAAATCGACGGATCGCAGGCCTAGCCTACTGACTTCTTTGGCCACAGCCACTGACTTTGGTAAGAAGTTTCGCTCCGATATTTAACGGCGCTATATTGAAGATGTTATGGCCACTTACATGCTACTAAACAAGGTAAATGGTTGTTGGCGTCTTTACCTTATTCAAGCTGTAGTTCAGTTATATCTCGGCGGCTGGAGCACATATACATGGATTCCCGGTATTTCTCTCACAAGTACTATCACTACATCCTATTCAAGCGTCCAACTGCTCATCCCACTTAGGTTTACGATTATCCACCCATTGGTTTGCCGCGACCGGGGGGGGGGATCGAACCCGGGACCTCATGATTGAGAGTCTAACATGCTACCAACCACTTGACAACGTGGTTACAAGTTCTCACAATTTATATTTTGCCATTCCTTTTATTAACCCATTTCCTAAAATTACGCTTTTTGACACCAACAAGATTAAAAAGCTTTAGAAAATATTATGGAAAATGAAGAAATTGCTTGTAACAAGCAATTTCTTCATGGTCCACAATAATTTCTACGCCCAAAAGACAAAGGTGTCTCATGTTTGATTAACTATAAGTTGTCAGCTGCAATTTCTTGGACTTTGGACCAGTCTAAAATGCTGTTGTCTTGTAATGGGTTATATAAACATACGGATAGGTCGCCAACCAACCATTTGATTTTGTGACATTTCAGTCCTCACTTTAAATACTTAAACAACAGCCACAAAAATAACAGCAACAACAAAAACAAAACAACAACAACAACAAAAAGATTAAAAATCTGCCTGAAAGTATTTCGCAACAGCATGATAAAGTTGAAAACAAGTTCGTAAATTATTGCCAATCAATAAGCAGACCATAACTATATATATGTTCATATATAATTCAAAGTCGGTCTACCACACTCCGGTTCAGCGATGCAATGTTACAGTATAACATGAAATTATTCCAAGACACCTTCGATCGATGCCTTGATTCACTCTGTATTAGATTTCATCGCTCCACGTCTTTTGTATGTTTTAGTTCTCATTCTCTGGTTGAAAGGTACGGCACGTGCTTGGATTCTATGTTTATTGGTGTGAGATTTAATTGATTTATAGTGTGATCACTTTATTTAGTTGTATAGGATAATTGCCAAGTTTAAGGTAAGCCTTTCCTTGTCAAGTGCTCTTTAGACTAATTTCAAATGAGTCAAATAACAAAACACACATTTAGATTTTTGAGTATAACCTGACATAGAGCGATTACGTAACCTACAATTGGTCGAGTAAGATGAGATATCGCAATGGCCTTCCAATTACTCTATTTATTTCTTTGATTATTATCGAATTTTTGCATTGCTTTCGTTTAAGCATTCATGTTTGTTGCAAAATATGATAATAATGATAATAGATAAATAAATATATGAAAAGGCTTTACGACCTTGCCTTCTATGATCTTTTCACTTTTACTCGTAAATTCATAAATTCTTGGAAAAATGGTGCAGACTTTTCCTTTCCTCGCAATCACTATTTTATCTTTAAAAAACGATGGAGGGTTTTACCTTCCTTAAAAGTCCCTAATCTATTCGTTGAAAATGGTGCAGTTTTAATTGTCTTTAAACCCCCTATGTATGGGGCAGACTTTTACTGTCTTGATAAACAAAAAAAACAAACAACAACAACATCAACAACAAAACTCTTCAAAAGTCGCCACGTTTTAACCTTTCTTGTTTGGAAACATTTTAGACCTGTCCAAATTCAAAGGTTTTGCAGACGAAAATTTAAAGTGAATTTAATTTGAAAAATAACCATTCAGTAGGGTAGAAAATTTTGTAGAAAAAGAAGAAATTGCTTGTTACAAGCAATTTCTTCTTTTTCCACAATATTTTCTCAAGTATAATATCACAGTGACGTTAATTCCCGTGTTTGTGCAGGAAAGGGTTAACATTTTGATGCACGTAAGCGCAAGTCTCGAGGCAAGAAGTCATTGCAAAAATTATATCATTCCCTCATCAGTTATTAACATCTTTAAATTTTTGTCTGTTTGTTTCGTTATTATTTATTTATTTGGTTGCATTAATTGATTCATGCGGTTTAAGTTGCTGTTTTCCTGTCTTAGATTGTAAGAGAAAACAGCGCACTATCTGACAGGGAATGTTACTTTTTAAATTTGAATAGGGTTTAATACCGTTTTAAACAATTTTTCTTTCTGTTTAAATATTTTTCCATTTCTGTTATATTTAGACACAGTTCGCTTACCTATGTGCTTCAATTGCATCACTAAAATAAGTTTACTGCCTTGCTTCAGGAAACTTCCACGTGATCTTTTACGTGGTCGGGATTCGAGCTCAATACATTTCACTCAGATAACACGTCCATCGCCAAAGCTACTTATTGATATAAGGAACCGTCATCCTTTAAAAAAAAAAAAATATTCAGGTATTTTTAAACACGACGATCAAACACACTCAAGCATCTTTTCAATCCTGAGTATTCCTTTTTTGCAGAAGGTAAGAAAGTGGAGTTAGAACCCTTGGCTTCCGAAGATGGGATTATCGAGGCTGCTCTATGTCTGCGCTTCAAGCAAGTGTGCACTCGTTTGAAATACAATGCATAGACTCGTATGTCATAGGTTTTTTTCCCGATAAGTCAGTATAGTTCAAAGAATAAATTTTATGAAACATAAGGCCCTCGTTAAATGACATCATAATATTCATAATGACGTCATTTTCACGGTGAAAAAAGTCGTCGCAGTATGTTTCAGCTCGTTTTCATTATAATTTTTTCCAGCATTTTATCAATAATTTATAAAATTCAATAGAAACAAGAAAAGGTTAGTTTCACTTCCCAGTCTCTTATTCGTGTGATGTTGATTGATTGATTGAATGTGGTTAAACGCCGCTTTTAACAGTATTTCAGCCATATCGCGGCGGCTGGAGCACCTAACAATGGATTCCTGATATTTCTCACACCAGTACTACCACTACATCCTTTCATAGCCTCCAGCTGCTATCCCACGTAGGTTTAAGATTATCCACCCATTGGCGCGATACAAATGTCGGAAAGAATATGAGCCGCCGCCGGGGATCGAACCCATGACATCCCATGATTGAAGATTAGGAGTCTGACGCGTTACCGACTGCGCTATGACGACGGTCATGTGATGTTGAAACTTACAAAACCGTCTCACCAAGAAGATTCCATTATCTTTAGAGTTTAAGTTTATTCACGATTAAAGTACTTTCATGTAGCAAACCACTCTCATTTGAATTTAACTTTTCTAGTTGTTACCTCATCAGTTACGTTAAATTGATGATATCTTAGCAGAGATAATGCATTTTAGAATCCAATGCCTGTGATTGGGTGATTTTTAGGTCTAGTGTTTTATAACCAAGGAACTTTTAAAAGCAGTATTAATCATCACCTGGTATATTTCCTCTTTGTAAATAAAATGCCAAAACCAATTACAACCCAATCAAGTAAACTATCAGAGTTAGAATACAACAACTGCGCACCTGTTAATTGTTGTTGACATAGGCACGTGTTGTTGATTACTTGAGAATGATTGAATCTTTCTCTATCATCGTTGTGGCGTTGTTTTGACGATATTTCTATAGCATTGTAAGTAAAAGGAGTAAACGGCTTTCTCTTCTCTGATAATCCTGTAAGCATGGTTCGATTCAACACGAAGAAATTAGAGTGCCAAATAATAAATTATGGATCAATTTAAGACTTCTATATTTTTCACTAAAATGAATAGTAAATTGCAATGTGTGCGGTCATGGCGTTAATACCACGATGATAGCTGACTACTAATTCATATAAAAAATCCTTTCAACTGACTAGCCAACAATGTATCTGAATATGGTACCTTTCAGAAACGATAATTATTCTACGACCGTTGTATACGCATGTCATATTCTCCGAAGATTGGCCTGTCTTCGGGACCGTTTCACTTATCCTGACTGGGATAAATATTATTACGTCGTACGCATAACTCCATATTCTATCGCCAAAAAGTAGCAAGTGGATAATTGCAATAAAACTTACAATTGTGAAGAAATCAAACTTAACCGTCGGCAAAAGTTAATTAGAAAAATAATTAGTTTAAATTGCGAAAGCATTCACATCTTACATGTGCTCCAAGAAGAGGCATCAAGAATACGAAGCGTGCATTTCCTGGGCGCTGACATTTTGAATGTGGTTCAACGGAATCGGCCGAGTTGTCACGAATGACACTACCCAGAATGCTCAAATCAGATAGGTCAGTATTTGTAAAATGCTACCTATCGGTAGATAACGTTCTACGACAGAATTTTGAATTGACGGATCGCTGGCAACGCCCACTTCGTTAGGCCCGCCCATGGACGCAAGCAGGAAGTCCCGCTTCGTTTTTAAACGACGTTACTTTGAAAATTTATGCATGGAACAAAAAAGTAGTATAGTTGGTTGGCGACAAAAATGTCGTAACTACAGCTTGAATAAGCTGTAGTAACGACGTTTAAGTCGCCAAACTAACCAAAACGTTAACAAAATGGCGGACAATGTTGGAGATCAAAAGCCAATTCTTGTCTCAATGAATGATTTTATGTGTCGACTGGTTATTTGATTGACAGCTTCCATTGGTCAATTACATTGGTATCGGTAAAAACTCTTGATTTCTAAGTTTCTCTCTACTCTGCACTTTTACCTCAGACCGAAATCAAAATTAAAGTCAAACACACTAAAGATGTAGATTTATATGTAACAGAATTCAATGCATCCCAAGAAATAGAAATTTCTACGTAGAATACGTGCATGGCTAGAGTCCAAATTTGATAACGTATACAAACTTTATTTCATTGTCAACAAACATACAGTGACGACTGCGGAAGCCAATATATAGGGGAAGAAATGTTATAGGATTTGACTTGCGAAGAAACATTTTATTTTTCATGCCGTCGAGCTTTGTAGGATTTTTTCCCTACGCAGCGAGAATCCAATATTAGGTTTTGGATCACTACTATACCGTAGTATTTCATTCATTACATAACCCAAACTTTTGACTATTTTAAGGTTAAATCTATCTAAAATTGATCGTTTCTGTTTTCCGATAAACGTTCAAATCTCACCGTGGTGTGTCATTTTTCCGGGAAAAATGACGTCATTTCACAATATCCGTATCACATGCATTCTCATACGATTTTAAATGCCACTTACTATTTTTTACTGTACGTGTATATAAAAACATATTTAAAAATCATACTAGACAAAAATAATAATAATAAATAAATAAACAACAACAACAACAATTGGTAGGTATATACTAAAATCAATTTCGAAGGTACTTTCCTGGTGGGATGTCTTAGAGAATCGAATTTCTGAAAAAAATGTCAATGGCTTTCATGTCAATTAAAAAGTTAGGACGAAAACAAAAAAATGAAGACAATCTGAATTTATGCCGTTTTCAAAGAGTGGAGATGCAGTTATATTAATTTAGCGATTAAGTACGGGCCAACGAGAGCGTTGATTATTTGTAGAATGTTAACCGGGGGGGGGGGGAGGGTAGTTGAATTAAACTTTACTCGCAAGCTCCATCTTTGCTTTGTAGACTTAATTTTGAAAGTTTTCAAAAAAACAGTAACCTATAATTTCCAAAAAGATGATTAGCCTCGAGTCATTGGAATATGACTCGCGCTTTATGTTGTATGAATACTCGTATTGTGAGCCACACAATTACAACTTCGAGCCACCGAAGAATTGCATTTGAAACAACATCCAAAAAATGTTATTATTTGAGGTTAATAAGAGTTTGAAATAGCTCGATCAACATGTAGCTTAAACTAATGAGAATAAGTTTTCTTATTTTCCTTAAATGTTTCCTATCCTACTAAATGATTATTTTTTCAAATTAAATCCTTTTTCAATTTTCGTCTGCAAAACCTTTGAACTTGGACAAGTCTAAGATTTTGCATGAAAGGGCTAAGGCGAGTTAGAAAGTGATACCGGTATATAGGGGAGCTCCGAAATAACGTTGATTATTTTTTCTCGTTAACAAGTATGGAATCTATTTTAGAATTTACGAGGTTTGATTGAAATGTCCTTGACCTAAAGCAGATAGAATTGGTTTAACCCATTCCAACACAACGAAATTTTAGACAGGTCCAAATTGAAAGAAGCAGAAGACGACGATTTCAAATTGATCGAATTCTATTTTTTCTTCTTTTCGGGAAGAAAACATTGTGGATAATGAAGAAATTGCTTGATTCAAGTAATTTCTTCATTTTCAACGATGTTTTCCAAAGCCTTTTTCTTGAGGGGCGTAAAAAGGAGTAATTGTGTGGGAATGGGTTAAACTAAATCTTTTCATTTATCTTTTTAACATAGTCACATTGCAAGCTTACACACTATGTCCAACAGAGTTGAAGCCTTTGGACACCTTCTCTGTAGACGGTAGCATGTTGGGTCCCCAAAAATGCGTCAAATTCTTTTTTTCTCGTCTTGGGGAATAGATATTAGTCAGAGGGAGCTAAATCAGATGAATAAGTTTGGGGCTTAACCAGTTTGAAACCACATTTCTGAATAGCAAATCATGGCAACAGTGGACTTGTGTACCGGAGCATTGTCCAGATGGAAGAGTACACCTTTTTTGCTTGATTTTTTTAATAAAGCTGCCTCATGGGGTCAACATGATACCTCTCAGCTATAGTGTAACCTTTCTAAGTATAATACAATGGAAACACACCTTTTATTTCTCAGAAAACTGAGGTCATCATTTTCTAAGCGAGTATAGTTGTTTGGCCCTTTTTTGGGTGATCCTAGATATTTATTGTTGTTTTGTCTCAGGTTCAAAGAGTTGAACACTTGTTTAATTACCAGTTACAAAATGCTTAAGAAGTTTCTCCGGGTTCCGCTGAAATGGCAAGGTTTCATTGGTCATGCTGCACCGAGCTGCTTTCTGGTCAATATTCAGAAGCTTAGGGATCCATCTGATAGAAACCATTGTAACTCTCAACTTCCATAAAGTTGTTCCTGTGACACCAAACTGTATAGCAGTATACCTCTGTGTCATTCGCCCATTGGCCATAATCACATCGTGGATTTTATTGATGGTGTCCTTTGAGTTGACGGTTTTTGGTCTGACAGGACAGGGGTCACCTTCAAGACCCTTTTTATTACATTTACACCCATCGACCAATTTCTTCACCATGCTTTACCATGAGACATACTCCCATATAGTTGCTACCATGTCCTGGTTAATTTCCTTAGACAATAAGCCCTTTAGGTTAACGTAATGATTCACCACAACATGACCAACATTGTCCATTTGTTTAGAATCACTCATAGAATTACTCAATAGTAATCGAATTAAAAAAAAAAAAAACCCAAAAAACCTGCGAGTGATATTACTTTATGACAATACTTAAGTAACATAGACATCATATTTTATGTTTATGCCTGTTTTTTTGTACCCTAGGTAACGGGTTTTTTTTCAATCTGTCTTCGTAAGTTCTTGTAGCGCGTAAAAGATATTTATTAACCATTCCTACACAACAAATATTCGAGTGGTACAAATTGAAAGATGTTGCAGACGATAATTTCAAGTTGACGAACTTTTACATTTATTCATTTTTTTTTATAAAAAATTGTGGATAATGAAGAAATTGCTTTTATCAGGCAATTTCTTCATTTTCCACAATGTTACCCAAAGCTTTTTTTCTTGAAGGGTGTAAACAGGAGGGATTGTGTTTGAATGTCATAAAATTTGTGGCATAAAACTAGTTACTTTACGGCTTCACGGTTTTTGGTTTCGTTAAGCCTTAACCAATTACCTCACAAGAAAACTTCAGACTGGTCGAAATTCAAAGGAGTTGCAGACGACAATTTTTTGTTGTTGTAATTCTAAATATGTATGTTTTTTGTAGAAAACATTGTGAATAATGATGAAATTGCTTGCAACAAGCAATTTATTCATTTTCGACGATGTGGTCCTAAGCTCTTTTTTTTACACTGACGTCAAAAAGCGTCATTGTATGGGAATGGGTTAATTCAGTTTTAGGCGACATACTTTTAAGACTGAACTAAATTCATAGAATAACAATATTCTAAGTGGCATGTCAAACGAAAAAAGAAATTAAGGGGCAAATAACAAACATATACAGGGTAGAAAAATATTGCAGGCGAACTTTCTTGTAGAAAGCAGTGTTGTTATTTTTCCACGTAGTTTAAAGTCATGGCCACAAACGAGGAGAAATGCTTATCTAACGATAGCATCAGCATCAAAAAATAGTGACAAACAATTTGACTCATTATTGAATTACAAACAAGGAATTACATTTAAAACACAAAAGCGAAGAAAAGGCTCTAAAATTACGTTAGACTCCAAATAAACCTAGAATAACTTGTTCAACATGTAGCTGAAACAAATGAGAACAAGCTTTAATTGCGCGGAGGTGGGATTGTACGTGACATACAGGGAGAACTACGAAACAACGGTTAATTGTTTTCCTCGTGAACAAGTATGGCATTGATTTTAGAATTTAGAATGTCATTCTGAGATACTTTAGATTCTTATAGCGTGTAACAGATATTGAATAAAACGCCGCGATATAAACGGGATGCTTTTCTGAAACATCCCGTCTGGTTCTGTTACGTTTTTATAGTAGTCAAAATTTATAGGGCCGCCATCATAGCGCAGTCGATAGCGCATCTGACTCCCAATCTTCAACCATTGGATGTCATGGGTTCGATACCCCGCGGCGGCACATATCCTGTCCAGGATTTGTCTCTCACCAATGGGTGGATAATCGTAAACCTAAGTGGGATAGAAGCTGGAGGCTAGGATAGGATGTAGTGGTAGTACTGGTGAGAGAAATAACAGGAATCCATTGTTAGGTGCTCCATCCGCCGCGATAGGACTGAAATATTGTTAAAAATGGCGTTAAACCCCATTCAATCAACCAATCAATCAACAAATCCAACAATCAATCTACCAATCAATCAAAATATATACGTGTACAATACAGTATACTTGTATTTTCAATGTATTTAAACAAAAAGGAACATGTATTCAGTTTCCACAATGGACAAAAATTTGTCTGTTCTCCTCTACCATGGTCTATTCAATAAATGTATATTTTCGTATTGGTACAAAATTTAATTGTAGTTTTGTCTATCAAGATTCCAGGGTTTTTATTGGCTGATATTTTCATTTCATATTTCCGTGAACAAAAGTTTTTAGCACTCACCTATTTTGTATGGTTGCGCACAAAGTAGTTCCGTAATATTTTACTAAAAACTAGTAAAATAATTGGTTTATGTTGCTTGATGGCATTAAATGATATAAAATGAAGAAAATGTCTTTTTTGTTTTCATTGAGGTATGAATCTTAAAACTTAATCACACTTAATGAATCCGCCCCGCTTATTCTTACAGTGCGATTGAGTTTTAGGTTCATACCCCATTAAAAACCAAAAAAAGTATTCTCTTCGTGTCTTGAATTTAGGATATTTCTTCGCCAAATCTAATGCGCTTTTAGGGGATGCATTCTTGTCTTTTCTTATATGAAAACTTGTAAAGTAGAAACAACAACAACAACAACAACACAAAAAACAACAACAAAAATGCATTTTTGTTCACAATTTAAGGGACAATTTTTTAGGAAGAAATTCCTGCTCATAGTGCTACAGGTCACTAATGCAAAAGTATCAAAGTCAAACTGTTCATTTACATTCATTCGACTGAATGATGGTGTAGGAATTGATCAAAACCTCACACAGTAAAATGTAAATAAAATAAACAAGAAACCTTGCTTGTCCCTTTTTTCAGATTCAGAAAGTTTATATTGATAGCAGCTGGAGGCTAGGAAAGGATGTAGTGGTAGTTCTGGTGTGAGAAATACAAGGAATTCATTGTTAGGTACTCCAGCCACCCCGATATGACTGAAATATACTGTTAAAAGTGGCGTTAAACCCATTCAATCAATCATTATGATGATATTGATCAATTAAAAGAAACAGTATCAATAATAAAATCGCCGAAGAATTTGATAAAAAACCGCCTTATTTGCACAAAGCTTAATTTGTAAAGGAGCCAATGAAATCGGATTTGTCCTTGTAATGTCTTTAGGAGATTGGGCTTGACAGGAAACGGTCTATATTACATGGCTTCTCTTCAATTCTTTAACACACTAACAGACGCCATTTAGACGGGTACGAATTGAAAGAAGAAATACGGACCGAATTAGCTAGAAAATATTGTGAAAAAAGCAGAAACTGCTTGTTACAAACAGTTTCTGCTTTCCTCGCAATGTTTTCCGTAACCCTTTTCATTCATTGTGTCAAAGTTTGGTTTCAAAGAACGTTCTTCTTGATTTTACAATAATCTCTGAAATACATGCTGACGTTTCACTTAATAGTGAAGGGGGCGGGCTACGAGGCTGTCTTGTTAGAGTACTGGACTCGTAAATAGAGAGATGTCGAAGGTTGTTCGAGGCCTAGGCTCATTGCCAGCATGTAGTGCTGGAGATTCCTTTGAAGCACACGAAGGAATGATACTGCTTCCCATCTTGTTTATATTTGATTAGTTTCAGGGGTTACAAAGTAAATTTCCTGTGTGATATGCATACTTAGTCTTTCTCTCCCTATACATTACCCCCATCCACCACGCCCCTCGCATTGCTGTTAAAGGAAACAGACCTCCACCATCCCCGAAGCTGCTACCACAAACGAAATAAAAGCTTATACAAATTTTGATTGATTGAAGGCAGCGCGCTTGGTCTATAATTCTTGTCGTTGTTTTCTAATCAAACAGTGTTTATATTGCCACGCAAACGTTGTTTCAGTTCGACTTTCAACTTCAGACGATACGAAATGGCCAATCGCTGGCCCCGCCTACTTACGTCGTTGGCCACGCTCACATACTCCGACAGGAAGCCCCGCTCCGATTTTTAACGGCCTTATTCTGCACATTTCACAGCCAGTAGCATGTAAAACAAAAAAGTAAAATAGTTGGTTGGTGACCTAAACGTTGTAACGGCAGCTTGAGTGAACTGTAATTATGACGTTTAAGTCGCCAAATCAACAATAAAAATGAACAAAATTGGCGGCCAATGTTGGAGTTCAGGTCCGGGCTTAATAGATTATTTGATTGGTCGGTTTATTCCTTGATTGACAGCATCGATTGGTCAATTTCACGACGGTTTTCACTTACTCACGTGCTTCCTGGATCTCACCAGTGCCAGGCTGTTGCTATGAAATGTCTCGCCCAAGGGCATACCCGTGATTCGAACCCGCAACCCTGGACCTTTCTCAGATCATGAGTCCGCCGCCCTAGCTTCTGAGCCACACAGAGCCCAAGCAGAACCATCCTAATATGTAGTTGAATTATAATGTCCTCACTGCAGAGGTCTATTGTGAGGTCTGGCGATAGACTCGGTAACGAGAGTAACCAAGTGTTCACTGCTAAAATTTTGGACCGGTCCAAATCGAAAGAGGTTGCAGACGACAATAAAAATTGGATGCAATTTGAAATGAAACCATCCCATGTTGTATAAAATATAGTGGGAAAGGGAAAGGGAAAAAATGCTTGTTACAAGCAATCTATCATATTTCAACAATATTTTCTCAAGTATCAGATGACAGTGACGTAAACACCCGGGTTTGTACAGGAAAGTGTTTACTGTTTTTGTGTAGGCGAGAGTACCTTGATTTTAGTCGGGACCACACTTTTGAATAACGGATCCATTACGGGACGTCTCTGCCCTTACAGAGGAGAGGAAGTGTTTATTTGATTTACAAAGATAAATGTGTTTATACTAGTAAATCTTTTCCGCTATGAGCAAATAATGTCTCGGAAATGATCATTGAAATACGTTTGTAATGAGTTGGGCTTTTCTTTGTCACCAATAGATTGTCTACAAACAAACTTTGGTTAAGTGTGATTAGCTTTTAAATATTTAACCCTTTCCCACTGTTACATGCAATTTCTTTATTTTTCACATTGTTTTCTACCCCAAAAGACAAAAGGATTCCATCTACTTCTAATTTTCGTCTGCAACTTGTTTCAATTTAGACCAGTCTAAAGAATTTTCGTCTGGTAAAATATTAAATATGTGTATAATAACATTATCTCCAAAAGAGGCTGTGATTTTGGTTTTGAAGTTTCAATGTACACCCACCAAATCTCTAGGTTGTGGATGATTACATTGATAGCAAGTACATGCATCTGCTTTGACCGAGAATATACCGTCAGGTTTTGAAATATTTGTTCCTGTTCTTGCAATCTCGATGGGATTTGGATAGGACATGGAGACAATTATGATCAAATCTATTAATTTGCAATAACTTAGATGTTGCATGCGTATAGATGTACAAGTTATAGTGAGAGATCAAATGTCAATTTTGTCTGTACCTACATAGACAAAATTGACCCTTGATCACTCACTATAACTTTGTACATTTAAATTTGGCAATCTTGCATATCTTTTATATTGACCCATTACCGCACAATCCCATAGTTTATTGCGCCGAAGAAATCTGCTTGTGGAAAGAAACATTAAGATCAAAGAAATTTGGTCCATTGTTGACGAAGAACTTTTTCAAAATCCTCCAAAGACCACGAAAACTACATTATATCTTGTTTACAGTATAATTACTAAGAAACATATTTCAAATCAATTAGACGGGCCGTCCTGACCCTCGTGTTGTATGCCAGGAGACTATTGTTTTGGAAGATATCTTGCATATCGAATCATCTTATGAATATTTCCCGTATCGTTTGGAAACTATCTTATATTGTTTAACGCTCTGTCTGTTGTATGTAATATATTTTGTAAGAGTCGGTTTCTAATGGCTGTATGTTATTTTATGGTATCCGATATAACGGGACTTTTTACAGACAAAATTGAAGGAAACGAGCCGGGACTTTCCATGTGAATCGAATTCGAAAAAAAGTCTTAGAAACATGAAACTATGTTGGAAAGGTCAACAGTACTATCCTCATCGTTGTATTTAGAACAAGTCATTGCATAGACTCTGCAGTCGAAGAGCGACTGCTAGGACCTTGATACATAACCAGACGGCTAAAATATATACTGGTCTAAATTGAAATATGTCAAGTATCACAAAATCAAGTTTGTAGAATCATATTAAGTACATCTATCTTTCTGTATAAATATCACCGTGAAAAATGAAGACATTGATTGTTACAAGCAATTTCCTCATTTTCCAAACTGTTTTTCCAAACTACTTTCTCGAGGGTCGTAAAGAGCGGTATTGTGTCTAAATTGGTTAAATGGAGATACGGTTATTGTATGGTTCTCTTAAGAAATGAAGAAAGATACTTCGATATGTGCTTGTGGGGTCTCATAGACGGGCTCCTACAACTGTGGTAGCCGCGGCCATGGCGCAGTTAGTAGCGCGGCGGGCTCTTAATCACGGGGTCTCTCGTTCAATCCCCGGTCGCTGCAAATCTACTTCCGATATTTGTCTACCACCAATGGGTGGATAATCATAAAACTACGCCTGAGGCATGGAATGGATGTAGTGGTAGTATTGGTGTGAGAAATACCAAGAATCCATGGCAAGGTGCCCCAGTCGCCGCGATATGACTAAAATACTATTAAAAGTGGCGAAAAAACCATTCATGCAGTAACTTGTACAATTCGGAAGAAACACGTGGATGGATTGAATACGCGGTGTTTTCCTGAAATGGCAGCAGATATAGGTAGAGTAAATTACTCGAGGGCGAATCGATCCGAAATCTACAGTATCAATATGGTCGTAAGCTTGTCACGTGCATGCTACACAATCAACATCAAAGACCATATAAGGCTGGAAATGACAGGTTTCTCCGTAAATCATTCCGTTTGGTAATCGATATGTTTCTACTTGTGATAACCTGTAAGTTATCTTGCGTTTGATCTGTGACTTATATTCCTACTGTACTATTTCCACTTAAGTAACTACCTCTATTAAACGACCGTTTTCATTTAGCGACCATAATAAAATAAATAAGAATAAACTTTTCAGAAATTGGAGAATTTGCTACATAACTTAATTCTGCTTTACTTGAACTCATTAGAATCGTCTCAAAGAGAATTCTCACTCATTCCTATGTTGTTCGAACCGATTAGAACCGTCTCAATGAGACAATGAAACTTCTGAAATAACTTATATATGCACGCAAATCGATCTACCACAATCCTTTACTAAGCAACCATTTTTTCAGCGACCACTTTTTATCGTATGGGCAACCAAAATATGGTAACTACAGCCTTATTCAAGCGATTAAGTACAAAAAAGGACTTCTTGATTTCAAGAAGGTACGGAAAGAAATGTTTTGCCAATAAAATGGCTGGAATTTTGATAGTTGAAAAAAAATCATTATCCCTATGACCGAATTCCAGTCAATCCTTATTCTACCCATATTTTCTATTAAGATTTTATTACAGAGAAATTAAATCGGTTTTGTTGCAAGCAGTTAATGAATTGGCTGCGCAATAGGTATTTAGTTCTTATCGAAAAATCTTATAAGAATCAAGAGAATTAATTAGTTCTTCATTTTCTTTGTAGTTTGCAAACAAATTAATCAAAAGCCATTCAACTTAACTAAATAAACGTGCATTCAGAATTGTTCATTTAATAGATGAAGAGAATATTTTTTTGTTTTCATGGAGGTATGAACCGAAAAAAAACTAATCACACTGTGTGAATACGCGAAACAAAAAATATTCCCTTCATTTCTTATAATTTAATAGCATCGAGCGAAAAAAGCAAAACTTTACAAATTTTGATACCTTTTTTGTATAGAACTATTTTGTGCGGAAGCATACAAAACAGTTGCGTGCTCAAAATTGTGTTCATGGAGGTATGAATTAAATTTTTAGACCAATTAGAACGCTCGGTTTTGATAGACGAAACAAACAATTAAATTATTTCATTATAAATTCCAGTTTATTCAGTTTAGGACTTTCAAATTAATGTATTGATAATGCCCAAAGGCGCCAGTGAAACCATCTCTCAATCTTTTCACAATTGACGGTTCGCTGGCCACACCCACTGAGCTCCGACAGGAAGTTCCACTTCGATATCAAACGGCTTTATGCGAAATTCAGTGTCACGTAACAAACAAACAAACAAACAATAAATACAATATATATTTTTAAAATATGTTTTTCTTTTTTATAAAAAGGAGAAAGGAAACGAATTACTATCTCGTTGGAACGAGAGACATAGCAAATCAAAATCTGTCTCTATGTCGTTCCTTCGAAATAGTACGTAGTTCCCACGAGACAGTCGTCCGACCAGGTTACTTCGCTAACGCGCCATTTCTAAGTTATGAATAACACAAATAAATAAAAAACGACTTCTTTGATTGGCTGTGCATCTTGTTCCAACGAGATAGCAAATAATAAATAATGAGAAAAAAAAAACAAAATACAAAAATAAACAACACACACACAAAAAAAAAAAAAAAAAAAAAAACGCACATGTCATCTCTATGAATATTTTTCGATTTTATTTTAGGTCTAAATAAAAAAATGCACATGTCAACTATATGCAGTATCTAATAAGCTGTAGCTAAAACCTATTGTGCAGTATCGCACTCCTTCAGACGACGTCATGATGACGTCATTCAAAGAGAGATTGTACAAAACGTAAAGGCTGTTCGCTACAGAAAACAAGGATTGTTATGTGAGAGCCTGAATCTTAAAGGCGACGCTATTCTTCTTCACATAAAGACAGGCGTGTCGAATCAAAGCAGATCATAATTAGATCTCTGCAAGTAATGATAACGGAGCGGTATAAATACTTTCATTACTCTGATTTTGTACGAAAATTCCAATTAAAATGACTTAAAACTGCATTTAGCGAAGTTCCACGTTGAGCGCAAACATGTCATATGGAAAGATATGCCCTTACAATAATGTTCTGATTTTTTCAATGTGGAAATGCAGAATATGTACTCGGACAAGAACATGCAAATAAAGATTTATAATATCTTTTCTATAAGCGAAGTGATTCGAACCAGAATATTTTGAAAAACATATGATCTGTAATATGTAACAAAAAAGTAAACTGGTTGGTTGGCGACTTAAACGTCGTAACTACAGCTTGACAACATGTAAGGTGCCAAACCATCATAATTTTCGGTCAATGTTTGAGTTTTACGTTGACTCCCGGTCTAAATGAGTGCTTTGATCGGTCGATGGATGGTAGCAATCCGTCTTATTTCTCAATATGCATATCCAGGAGGTTAGCGCAAACCTATTGTTAGTAACAACAGATATACAGACACTTACGATGGTTTTGTACTTAACCCTCGATATATGCATTGAGCATTGAATTCTAGGGAAAGATTTCGTTTCTTTCTATGTGTCACCCACCAATAGGTGTATAATCGTAAGCCTAAGTGGGATTAGCAGCTATAGGATGTCGTAGTTCTGGTGTAAGAAATACCAGGAATCCATGAGTAGATGCTCCAGCCTCCTCGATATGACTGAAATACTGTTAAACCGACATTCAATGTATCAATAAATCAATGAAACAATCAATTAGACAATCAATCAATCAATCAATTAATCAACCAATCAAACAAACAATAAATCAATCAATCAATTAATCAACAAATCGTGTTTTTTCTACACCAAATGATATTTAACTCATCTCGATTCAACTCACTTAATTCAGGTAATCGGCTGTAGAAGGCCTTTGGTCATGAACAGATAGACTGCACCATTGATCTGAACTTTGTAAATTTTCCTTTTTGTTACGGTGTTGAAAACAAATAAAGGCACAGTGATAAAATTCGACAAAGATATTTACCAGGCTATTTTTTATTTAATATCGCTAATAGAATTCTGTTTTATAGTGTTTTAATACTGATTTTACATCATTTCTTTCATTAGAGAACAACATTAACAGGCTAATTGCGTCGTGGCACTGCCAATAACTATTTGCTTGTAGGGATATTGATTAGGTATTAAGGTCATTAATGATCTATCATGAATCATACAGAGTAGTACTTTAAGCCATTCCCACTTGACAAAATCTTAGACTGGTCCAAATTGAAAGAAAATGCAGAAGACAAATTTAGGTTGGTGAAATTTTAACGTTCTTTTTCTTTTGCGGTTGAAAACCTTGTGTATATTGAAGAAATTGCTTGTGTCAAGCAATTTCTTCAATGTTTTCCAAATTTTTTTCTTTTTCTTTTTTTTTTTTTTTTTTTTGAAGCACTCAAAAAGTGGGGATTCTGTGGGAATGGGTTAACCCGCAATAGGTCAGAGAACGAAAAACAGTCTTTGTTGTAAAAGACTATTTGATTGTTTATAGTCATTCGGTCACTTCGCCGAGGCCGGAGCACATAACCATGGATTCCTGGTATTTCTTATACCAGCACTAACACTGCATCCTCTCCAAGTCTACATTGTTGATGTAATACAAATAACTGATCCTAATTGGTCAAAGCTTTGACTGTGGACATTTTTTTCTGGTAAAAACTCCACGTTGCTCCACACTAACCAAGTGAATAAATTGGCACCTGTTAGTCATGTAAGCCAATGTGGTATGACTTCAGTCAGGAGGGCCGTTTGTTGACAGCTGATTCATAAATCAATGATCGGGGGTTAACGCGTGAAGTCGGTTGAATACGTCAAGCGAGGAAATAGACTATATCAACCCAAATTTTATCTTCTAGCTATCTCCGACAAGTTGACATGTTCAGCGAAAATTGACCTCCTGAGAAGTGCGAAAAGTACCGACCCTGGTCAGCTCGTGGATGACACTTTCACTCTTTTTATAGATTTTCTTAATCTAGAAGAGGAATTCTATCTAATGTTATATTTACTTATAAAATAAGTCTCTCTAATTGACCTCCAATGTATCCCATTCCTTTTTCAATTTTTTGTTTACGACATCCTAAGGGATTTCCGCTACCCTTTCCGGGTCGCATAAGGTCTAGGCAAAGACATCTATCATCTCGGACATGCAGACTAAATCTAGAGTGTTATCTGGTCATCTTTCATAAGCTTTGGGTCAGTATCTTTCTACAGAGCGGACGGTGAAGACTCTAATCAGACTTCGCAGTTTGCTTGATGCAGATATATATTTATTGGAAATGTTATGTCATAGCTAAATCAAATTTTATGCCTTTGCGTACTTTAGAGATGAAGGTATTTTATTTCGTTTTCCTAGAAGTATGAAACAAAAACTTATTCAATTAATCTGTGATTTCCACGTCTAGGTCACTAACCAACGATATTCTTCATGTTTTATACAAATTAAAATCGTATGATATCTGAGTGACACTGTCGTGTCGGAGATAAGTAGGCGTGACCAGAGATTTAGTCAATGTAGTTAACATATAGAATTCTTTGGTGTCCTAAAGCGACCACTTAAATGTCGCATGTATCGACTTGCGACAATGCGACAATTTCGTATCTCAATACATGCGACATTGACGTATTGTCGCATTTCGATACATGCGACATTTAATTGATCGCGTAGAATTCCGAAGATCTACATCAACCCATGCATCAAAGAAATAATTGATGAATAAAGATCCTTCCACGATCTTTTTCAACTTATCTCAGGGATATCAAGCAGTGTTATAAATACATACATCCATACATACACGTTTACATACATACACTCATGCATACACACATATTTAAACCACGTACATACATGCATGGATACATACATACATATATACATGCATACATGCATACATACATACATACAAACATACATACATACATACATACATACATACATACATACATACATACATACATACATACATACATACATACACACATACGTACATAGACACATTCTTACATACATACACATACATACATTCATATATTCATATACACAGTTTATATATATGCACATACATACTACATACATACATACATACATACATACAAACATACATACATACATACATACATACATACATACATACATACATACATACATACATATATACTTACTGCATATATAAAAACATACATACATACATACATACATACATACATACATACATACATACATACATACATACATACATACATACATACATACACACATACACAATACATACATACATACATACATACATACATACATACATACATACATACATACATACATACATACATACATACATACATACATACATACATACATACATACATACATACGTACATAGATCCATTCTTACATACATACACATACATACATTCATATATTCATGCATTCACACACAGTTTGTATATATGCACATACATAATACATACATACATCATACATATATACTTACTGCATATATAAAAACATACATACATACATACACACATACATACATATATACATACATGCATACATACTTTCTGCATATATAAAAACATACATACATACATATTACACATATACATACAATCATGCATACATACGAACAATTTGATAATGCGAAATAGTCTCGAATTTCATTAGATTTAGATTCAAGGTATTAATACCTATTTATTATAGCTGCTTTATGTTATATATTCTCAATTATATGACAAAAAAAAATTATAGAAGCATCGCCCATAAACTCAAGCCAATCGAGAAAAACAAATTCTTTTTTTTTTTAAATTTCACAGTTCTGATAATGGGTCGTAGAATTAGGTGACCATGCATTTATAGAATTCAAAATGACAAAACAAAAACGGGGAACAAAACGTTGTCAAAAAGCCGGGTCTATGTCGTATTATTTTTGTTAGCACGCGATCAATTTTCCCGGCCGCCATAAAACACACAATAAAGACGACTGTATATCTAATTCAGATATACTTAAGAATTTTCTCTGTAATATGAGAAGAACAAATCTGTCTGGGTCGGGTGATTGGATCAACCTTATTGACATTATAGCCTACTGACATCGCCTGACATACAAGGTTTATTGGCATATTCTAACATCAACTGTGGATCTCACAAAGGAGTATCTGATACCGTAGAATAAATAAGGAATATTATGTTAATATAGCGATACAACATCTTGAATTTGCTTTGAGCTGCGGAGGGAATTTTGAAATGTTCCTTCCACACCGAGAAGCAAATACAAATGTATCGCAAAGTATTTCATTTATGTTACACATCTTTTTTTTTTATCATATGATTTCTATAAATTGTATTTCTACAAGTATTTCCTTTTTCTTTACCATACTGATTACGCTTAGTCGCATTATGACGTCATCTCCAGAATGAAAATTACGTCATCTTAGCCTACCTTATACGGAATCGTACTTGACCCTTTCAGATATGGATTTTTTCTAATTTGTCCGTTTATTCTGTGTGGAATGTATGTATTTATTAAAAAAGTTTGTAGGTATATAATAAATACTTACATTTGCATCGTCAAATTGCTAGTCAAAAGTATTGTAATGGGTTATTGAAGGTTTATGAGAGAAAAAGAGTATATCATCCGATTTTCTTTGAGACTTGTTTAGAAAAGAAAAAATATTAAGCGAGCCCTAGGCTGGCTAAGATCGGATCGTCTAAAATATACTAAGGCTCGCTTAATAACTTTTCTATTCTAGGCTGGCTAAGATCGGATCGTCTAAAATATATTAAGGGTCGCTTTTTTAAGGGAGGTATCGATGTTTCTGAAACCCTGAATTACCAAGTGCCGAAAAATAGACTCAACCGAACATTTAATACCTTAAGTTAGGTCAGGTATTGTTTTGGTGGTAATCTAATAGACCTAAAGTGGCTTTTCGTGGTTATATCGGAAAGTTTCAGCGGAATTCCAGGTTATTTTTATATATCACGGAATTCGGCTATTGACATCGAATGACCTCATTTGCATATGACCCAAAGTAAAATGAAGGTAACAAATTTACTAGCGAAACAGACAACGTCCTTTAACATGTCAAAAGAAAGGACTGGTCTTTACAGACCGGCTAGCGAACATAACTCCTGATGACGTAACGATGACGTTGGTTTGATGTAATTTGAACTAAATGCAAGGTTCCAACGGTTATTCGCGCCACTTGAATGCCCTATAATCTTCGTAACTGTCTCGGATTAATCTAAAAAATAGATTAATAGCCTACGTAGGCTATTAAGGAAATACCCAGCTTTTTCTGATAAGCGACCTCATATTTTTGCAAAACTACTTTTCGGCATATTGTATTCAAATAGTATATGAGAGGAAATAAAAATAATTAAAATCTGTGACACGAAAAAAACATCGTTACCTACCTTTAACTTTTCCATTCTAGACTGGGCAAGAACAGCTTGTCTGAAATATAGTAAGGTTCGCTTAATAAAACGTTTCCATATTTGACTGGTAAGATCAGCCTGTCTCAAAAAAATAACGATCACTTAATAACTTTTTCTATTTTAGACTGCTTAAGATCAGCTTGTCTAAAATATACTAAGGCTCGTTTAGCCGTTTCCCGTTTTTTTGAAATTCTAGACTGGTCCAAACTGAAAGAGTTAGCAGACGATAATAATAAAAAATGGACGCAGTTTGAAATGAAACCAACTTATGTAGTAGAAAATATTGTGGGAAAAGGGAAAATTGTTTGTTACAAGCTATTTCTTCTTTTCCACAATATAATCTCAAGTATTAAATCACTGCAAACTTAAAATCCCGAGTTTGTAAAGGAAAGGGTTACTAACCTTTTCCATTCTTGACTGACAAGATCATACTGTCTCATACAAAATCAGGATCGCCTTATAACTAGTCTATTCTAGACTGGTAAAGATCAGGTTGTCTAAAACATACTAAGGCTCGCTATATAACTTTTCATTCATGACTGGCAAGATAAGCTGTCTCATACAAACTAAGGATCGCTTTATAATGTTTCTAGTCTGGACTGGTTAAGGTCGTCTAGTCTCAAAGAAACTGTCATTACAGACTCTCTTTTCAGAAACTAGTTTTTAAGAACTCTATCATAGCGAACTTTTCAAAAAGCGAGATAGTAAAACTAAATTTGGATGAACGATGAAAAATTTGAGAATACTTTTTCTTAGCGACGTCTCTCAACGCAAGAGACCAAACAATAAAATACATTGTACTTACACGATAGGCGAGTAATAATAAATATTGATACTTTATCCTATTAATATAAACTGGTTCTAGTAATTAAATAGCACACAGTCGAAAAGTCGTCTTCAAAACGAATTATTTTTGTTAGCACGCGATCAATTTTCCCTACCGCCATAAAACAGACCATAAAGACGACTGTATATCTTATTCAGATGAACTTAAGAATGGTATCTTTCCAATAAGAAGAAAACTTCTGTCTGGGTCGAATGACTACTGGATCAAGCTTATAGACATATTAGCCCACTGGCTTTGTCCAGTACCATTCATCCGGTGCCGTTTCTATTATTCATAAACTGAACCGGGTCCTGCTTCCTTTTCGATATCTTTTGCTAACTTATTCAGATGAACTTAAGAATGGTATCTTTCCAATAAGAAGAAAACTTCTGTCTGGGTCGAATGACTACTGGATCAAGCTTATAGACATATTAGCCCACTGGCTTTGTCCAGTACCATTCATCCGGTGCCGTTTCTATTATTCATATACTGAACCGGGTCCTGCTTCCTTTTCGATATCTTTTGCTAACTTTCTATCGGACAAACTTTTATATTTATGAAGCTTTTAGAAATATACTACGGGTACCAGGCAACTTTGAAATCAAACACGGTGAATACCTGTGCATTTTGATATGATAACAGTTTTTTAAAGCAAGTCGCCTTTACCAATAACTTATCTACTCAACCCATCACCACACAATGACTCTTTCTGACGCCCTGGAGAAATATTATCATGGAAAAAATTTGTGGGAAAAGAAGGAATTGCTCTTAACAAGCAATTTCATGTTTACTCACAGTGTTTTGTACCCAATTTGGCGCTTATTTTCCGGTTTTAGCACAATTTGAAATATTGCCTGCAATTCATTTCTGTTTGGAATAGTCTAAAATTTTTGCATCTGCTAATGAGGTAAGCAAGAAGTCTATAGGCATTTTTGAGCTGACACAATACCCATTGAAATAATGTCATTAAAATATTATAAATTTACCATAGCAACAATTACGTAGAAGACTAAAAACACCAAAAAGAATAAGGAAATATCCTCTAAAATAATCTCGTTACATGATAGCAAAATAAGTACATGTATATCAATGCCATTGGCGATCCTTATATGTCTATTTATCTGTCAGGTCATCGTCTGGAAACGACCCATCTTTGTCTAGAGTTTATTTTAGAATCAGAAGTCTCAACGACAACAACACACAGAAAACTGTCTGGAATAACTGATCGTCCAGAAGTTTCTATCTATTTCATTATTTGGTATTAAAGAAAAAAAATTGACCTTATACGTACCATGTTCGTAATACTTAGTAAATTTGATAACGCTCATGCGTCTTTCTAAGAAAAGGGGATTACATGTAGGTTAGAAGATCTCTCTATAAGGCTTTGATATCAAACTATTTTTAACGTTTTTTAAACAAAACAACGTATAGATTTTTTTCAAATGAGAATCAAAGGAAAATTAAATACATTTAGATGGGTCGAAGCTGTCATACAAAAAGCATGTAATTGTTTATGTACAAAGAAGTCTTGAAAAAACATCTTGAAACGACCGCTAAAAAGACATTCAACAACTTAGACGAGATAAAAGCTATTCACAAAAACCTCGAAAAACGTATTGAGCCTGTCTATCCGTCTGTGTACAAAATGCAAGTAATTTTGTGTTGCGAACTCCTCAAATTTGGTTTCGAAAGTAATTTAGCATAGTTATTGATTATATATATATATTGATCAGATTTGAAGTTTTGAAATCTCGACCTCCCCTGAAGAATAATCTCTCCTTAAACTTAGACACTTTTTAACAAAAAATCGAGTTATTTTTATGTCGCGAAATCCTCCTACAATCCTACAATTTTTGTGCAAAAAAAACAAAAAAACAAAAAAAAACACTTTAGACATACTTCGATCACATGCTGAAGATTCGCAACAAAACTAACTATGTTTCAACTCCCTCCTGGCAGATGAATTATCTCTCCTCTAACTTGGACACTTTTTTGATATTTCAATAAAAACTGAATTAATTTTGTGTCGCGAACAATTCCTGTAACTTTGGTTCGAAAGTAATTTGACATAATTGGTAATTATACACACATGTACATTGAACAGATTTTCAAGTTTTGCAATTTGAAATCTCAACTATCACGGGTAAAAAATGATCTCTATCTTAACTCAGATACTTTGTATCGCAATCGCCCCCCTACAATTTTGCCTAAAATGTACTAAAACATTATACATTTATTTATTACATTTTTGAGTTTTGCAAAACGCCTATTGGATGTCAAATGACTTAGCTCCCTTGAACTTAGACACTTTTTCAGGTTTTAATTTTGTAGTGCGAACTTCTCCTACAATTTTGGCTAAAAAGTAAATAAAATTTATACATAAATTGATCAGACAAGTTTTGCAACAAGCTTATTTAAAGTCTCAAATCCCCTGGGGGGGGGGGGGAAGAATTATCTCCAATTGAATTTAGACACTATCTCATGATTTAAGAAAAAACAAGAAATTTTAAGTCATGAACTCCTCCTATAATTTCGATTCAAAAGTAATAAAACTTAATTATTACATTGATCACATACTTTTGCATCACGTTTATTGGAAGTCTCAACTACCCCTGGAATATGAATTATCTCCCCAAGAACATACACACTTTTTGTTATTAAAAAAAAGTTGAAGAAATTTTGTGTCTTGAACTCTCCATACAATTTTTCTTCAAAAGTAATCTCGCCTAGAACTTAGACATTTTTTCATATATTACATGTTTACTAGCAAGGATCTAGCGGTGGTATTAAGTCAACCCCTCTGACATGTTCTAGTTAACACTTCCATTGTATTCAATTTATTTTCTAAAGTTACTTAATAGCAATAAGCATTGGCTTTAGAGCAAAAAATCGCAAAACATGACACCTTAAGGTTTTAAATGAGAAAGAATTGTGGATCGAAATAGATTTGTCCGAAACAAGCCAAATAGTTATTTAAAACAAATAACTTTTATGAAACACTAAACTTTTTAACCTTTCTCTCTTAAAAAAATCAAAGTTTGACAGGACAAAATTGATAGCATGTCTTCACATATGACGCATTAGGCATTATTACGTATATTTCAATCAATTCGTACTCAAATTTGCTGCAATAGATAAAGGGGCTGGCAAATTTAGACTCGGCACTTCAATGAATATATTTATCCTGAAGTAGACATCATTCATACTAGAGTATTTTACAATATTTTCAATAGCTTATTGATTATCCTATCGGGAAATTGAATATAATGGTCATTAATCAGCCTCCGAATTTCTGCAAAGCTTATAAAACAAATTATTATCGGGGTCATTTGCTCAATAAAAATCCTCTAGATTAGCAATGGAGAGAATCTATCTGAATGGAATCTTAATTGACTGTATCGTCTAATAAGGGCGGTGATTCTGTATACCACTATACGTTTGATATATGTGTAATGGTTTTGTGTGTTTAACCCATTCGAACTCAACAGAATTTTAGACCGATCCAAATTGAAAGGAGCTGCAGACGATATTTTCAAGTTAGTGGAATTTAAATTTTCTTTGACTCTTTGGATAAAAAACATTGTGGATAATGAAGAAATTGCTTGATCCAAGCAATTTCTTCATTTTCCACAATGTTTTCCAAAGCTTTTTCGTTGAGTGGCGTAAAAAGGAGGGATTGAGTGGGAATGGGTTAAACAGACGAACGACCGTAATAACACAAAAAGATAATCTATTAACTATGCTTGCTTTGCTTTCCTTCTAAATGCGATATACAGCGTCTGCAGATTTTATATTACAAATTATGATTAAAGAGACACAAACACCAATTGACTAATCACAAATAAAAAATGGCGATTAAGGACATCGAGATTCATATACTTTTTGCAAAATATTGACCTTCCTTTCTAGAAATATCAAAAACCAAACATGGTATCGCCCGGAAAGTAGACAAACATCAAAAATTGAATTAAGGTTACACAAAAAAGAATATAAGTTGGATAGAGCACACACACGCCTTATGTAGAATACGTTAGGTTTGTCTTCGACTCAAACTTAGAAAAATACACTTTTCTATATCAAATGAATGTACTGAACTTCGAAACCCAGTGTCTTGGGCATCAGACGTTTGCTATTAATTCATTTTTATCCAATAATTCATCGACCGCCGTCATAGCGCGGCCGGTAGCGCGTCAGACTCTTAATCCTCAATAATGGGATGTCATGGGTTCGATTCCCGGCTGCGGCGCATATCCTTTCCGACATTTGTCTCTCTTTAACCTAAGTGGGATTGCAGCTTGAGGCCAGGAAAGGATGTAGTGATAGTACTGGTGTGAGAAATACCAGGAATCCATTGTTAGGTTCTCCAGCCGCCGCGATATGACTGAAATACTGTTAAAAGCGGCGTTGAACCCCATTCAATCAATCAACCAATTACCTTTATATGCGAAATTATTTTCTTTATTGAATAGAACTAGAGTGATTCTCCTGTTTGATTCTTTTGCCTAGCCTTATATTTCGGACTGCAAAACACTTTCTTGTAAAACTCGGGATTTTACGTCGCTGTCATTTCTTATACTTGAGAAAACATCGTGGAAAAAGAAGAAATTGCTTGTAAGAAGCAATTTCTGCTTTTCCCACAATATTTTCTACCACATAAGATGATTTCATTTTAAATGCCATACAATTAACATTGTCGTCTGCAACTTCTTTCAATTTGGATCAGTCTAAAATTCAAGAAGAGGGTAAAGGAATAAATACCGAAGATAGAAAACAGGATTCCCAACTCCAAACTAATTACTGCTAAAACATGTTGTTATCTGAATACAACGTGCAGTCGAATATTCATAATATTTTCGTTATAGGGGTACAGCCCGTTTTTGAGTTTTCGATCGGGTCTTATAACGCCAATATGAACACGTAGACATTAGTCTGGGTTATTCAACTGCAGTTGCTAAAATGTAAGAATTTCAGTCCTTCTCATGTTTTCTGGTAATTTACTTTCTCGCATAGCTACAGTCATCACGAATATCATTGGTCTAAATATGTGTAGAATCATTCTTGATCTAACCGCAGTTCCGTGATACATTTTTTTTTTCAGATATGCAGATTGATTGTTTTTATCAGACAAAAATTGGCTCTTTTGACACATTTTCATAAAATGACGCTTTTTGACTGCCCTCAAGAAATGGGATCGGCAAAACTTGTGTAAAATGAAGAAATTGCTTGTCACAAGCAATTTCTTCATTATCCACAATGTTTTCTACCTCGAAAATTGAAAAAGTCTAAATTTCATTGACTGCATCTCCTTTCAATTTGGTCCAGTCTAAAATGTTATCGTCTTGTAATGGGTTAAGCGTGTCTTGGCTAACTTACCAAGTCTTGCTAAGCCTTGGGTTATTTACATTTTTTCTTTCCTATACTCGGTTTGGATCAACTTCTTTAACAAAAAAAAAACAAATGATGAAAGATTCTTTACAGATAGGATTAATGACAGCAAGATGATTTTTCGAGCAATATAAGGCCGTAAATGATGGAGTTTTCGAGGTCCGACTTTGTTTCTTCTCTGTAACGTGAAGAGTTTTCTACTTTATATACAAAGAAATAATTTGTCTTGGTTTATTAGAAATGTGACTACCACTGGACAGAACTCGTTGGCTTCCAAGTCTGAATTTGATACCATTGTTGATATTTGAAAGAGGCATTTTCTTTTAAGCTGGAAATGAGCTTGAATATTTTTGCCTTAAACAGTCTTTATGAAGAGCGAATAAGGGTATTCATGTAATTCAAAAGCATAGAAACTGTACTAAACATGATTTTCAACGAGTGTGCACAATACAGTAGGGTATGATTTAATTCTATTTAAAATGATAAAGTTCATAAAAGGTATCGGTTTGTTTGTTTGAATGGGGTTTAACGCCGCTTTCTACAACCTTCCAGTTATAGCGGCGGCTGAGCACCTAACAATGGAATCCCGGTATTTCTCACACCAGTACTACCATTACATCCTTTCCTAGCCTCCAGGTAGACTGAAATAGAAGGAAATGAGAAATAAGGGTTCAAGCAAGCACATGTAATACACGAATATATTGATCATCATCATAATAATAAAAGATATCAATGGACAGCAAAAAGGGAAACAATAACAGATTCTTCTTCAAACACTTTTTATACCAGGATTTTGCGAGTCCTGGACTACAAGTAAGCAGCCAGAGCTCGGAAAAATACTAACTGGGTGATGGAAGTCGTATGGACCTTTGGAGCTTAAAGTTTAGAAAGACCTATAGACTGTTTTAAACAAACTTAATTTCTATTCTGAAGTTGAGTGCAAGAGTAATCAGCCAAATATTTTTGTTTACCTTAAATGAGAGGACTGATAATCAAGCTGTCACAGTTTGGAGTTTCACATTAGTGTTTTACCAGTTACTGTCACACCTTTAGTACGGAACTTTATAACCTTGACTTTTGAACCCATGTGACCTCCATTCTGTAATTTCTGACTAAACCCCTGTTATACTAGTATCACTTGTCACCCAATACTTAACCCATTCCCACACAACAAAATTTTAGACTGGTCTAAATTGATTGATGCCACAGACTGCAATTTCAAGTAAATGGAATTTTCGTCTGTTGCGATAGAAAGCATAGTGAATAATAAAAAAAATGATTGATTTAAGCAATTTCTTCAATATCCACAATGTTTTCCAAAGCTTTTTTATTGGAGGGAGTGAAAAGGGGGGGGGTGATTGGGAATGGATTAACAGACGTCTTTTTTGTTGGTCTATCTTAAAAGAAGCGGATTACCATTCAACATTTACAATAGTAGTCTATGACCATCACTACAGTATCAAAGAGACTGGTAATATTTCCTATCTCTCATGGACGTTTTTTCTCCAGAAATAGACCTGCATCAGTGATTACCGTGTTCAGTTAATTGACGTCGTAAAAATCATATTTAATGATCTCGCACAGTAAGATTCTGCGTGATAATACCGTTTACCGTCCTCTTTATGGCGCCATAGAGTAGGGATGGTCACACTTGTTTATTATATTCTTTATGGACCAATATATTAGGACAGGATATTGTATGCTAGCCGAAATCTTAAACTTTGATGACATTTTCCCACACTTTTTCAATGGAATTAAAAATAAATATTTGAATCCTGCCCGATGTTTAAGCAAATTGCTATTTTTTTTCCAAGAAGCTTCCGAATTGCCGATAACTTTGTTAAATGGATCAGTCAGGCGACCGTATGCATACTGCATACGTTTGTCACCCGTCATGAGACAGTACCTCTCCGGATCTTCATAAAAATTTTTGATAAATGAAAAAGATTCAGCAGAGGCCATCAAGATACAGTATTTCGAAAAGAAAAAAAGTATGATAGAATGACCATTTTAGATCCCGAAAAACTTCCTTGGGCGAAAAGTTCAAGTCTTGTCCACCTGCAAATATGACACAGTAATACCAAGGTCGATACATTTCGCAGAAGGCTCTAGGGCATAATTTGAGAAAGAATAGAGACGAAATTATTAGACTCTTTTTAACTATTTTGAATATATTTCGATTCATCTGGGTGTGCGAATGAGTAGACCTTTTCACAACTTCTTTTTGTGACTGTGGTGGAAGTTAGTAAGGATTTTCAACTGATAAAATTCTACAAGAATTTATATGATATTTGCTTTTAATTAATATCGGAAATAGACCCCATTTTATAGAGTTTAAATGTTGATTTTATATCACACCTTTCTTTAGAGAATAACATTATCAGGTAAAATGCACCGTGGAATTGCCAATAACAATTTGTTCGCAGGGCATTGATTAAGAATTAGGATTGCCAGTAATATGCGATCTATGTAAGAGGATCCCACCTGCCAAGCAGAAATACCAGAGACAATCTTTGGACAGCAAAATGAGACGAAATATATGCTAGTGCCAATCTAAAGAATATTAGTATCAGGCTATATAAAGGATTAAGAGATATTTCTGTCACAATCATGCGTATCCTATAACGCTCTAGTTAATTCATGAAAATGCTTAGATTTGTCTGTATTGATAAATCTGGATAATATGTCGGAAGACCAATGATCAAATCTGTTAATAATTATACATATGTTAAGGGGATATAAGATTAAACGAACCTCATATTAATTACACATTTAATGATTATTAAAATTCCCATGTCCTCTTGACTCGAAAGCCGAAGAATTTAAATGAAATACTACCAAGAATAAAATTGTGGTCTTAGGTTTATACCTCAATGAAAACAAAAATATTCTCTTCATTTCTTATAATTTTATCTCACCAAGCAAAACAAAGGAAATGTCTTACTATTTTTGAGTTAAATTCTTTGTTCGAACACCAATCAGTCAAAATGAAAAAAAAACTGCTTCAAACCACATATTTTGTCAGTACGGTATCAGTTTTCTCGGTCGCCATAAAACAGGCAATAAAGACGAGTGTATATCTAATTCAGATATACTGTTTCCCTTGTAATATGAAGAACAAATCTGTCTGGACCGGTTGAATGGATCAAGCTTATTGACATTCTATCCTACTGACAGTGTCTGTAACATTTGAAATACTGTTTCCTCTTTATATATATACAGAAGCGATCCCTTTCTCCCCTTTTTTCTAATGTTGATAATATTCATGGATTTCTCAAAGACATTAAAAAGCGGTTTGGGACCGTGCGTCATTAAGTTCCATTGCATCCTCCTCTTTTTACATATAAATAGCTTTATATGTGTTAGCTATACATGTTACCCACAAGTAATTTTCCTACGTAAGGCATGAAAGATTATCTAATAGGCTTTCCAAACTCGAACTCAAACATTCTGAAAAAATTGGCGCCCCAATCTGTCGCATGACTGAAAACCAGCATATTTTGCAGTCCTGGTGAAGAGGATGTGTCCCAATAAATAGATCTATCAGTTCCTTTACATAATAGCAAAATAAGTATATTTATGCCAATTCTGGTCTCTATTTGTCTATTTTTACCTAACGATTTTCATTGTAAACCCATTCATTTCACACAGTCAAAATCTTACTCGGCAGATTAAAAGAAAACAAAAAGACATGTACTAACAGGACCCGTGTTTTAACCGTATAAACTAGGGTTTTGACTCTCAAAAATCTGAAAATATTCTTTTTAGACCCTAGTAAGTTTCTTTCAGGTCGTCATTTTGACTCTCTTGGGGAAATATTTCTAAGATAAAAAGACAACAAATTATGAAATTATGAAGCATCTCATATACTATTGAACATCATTTAAATTATCTTCTAACTTCATATCTTTGTAAGAGCTTTAGAAGTGAACAACCACATACAAGAAAATTAAAACTATGTTTGATTAGCCCATTGTATTGTTTTACTTCTTCAAATACATTACAGCCACTAGAATTTCATGGTCGAGTTGTCAATAACTCCTCCATTTCAGAGTCTAGCACAAGCTCTGTGTACTAACACGGGTAATGTTAGATGTTTTGTTTCACACCTGTAATATATTATTCCAGATTTATACGTCAGGTCATCGTTTGTGGGATGTTAAATCTATTGGATGGCTTTTAATGCAAGGTCAAGATCAACAACATATCAAACGATTGGATCTGGATCTGGTTACACGGGGTTCACGGATGGTCCCTTTTTGCTTGACGAGTCATAAATATTTTAAAGGGATCTCTTCCTACAGTATCACCAATCCTTGTCATGCTGAAACTAGAATATGCCTGTTTTGGATAGGAAGTATAGACATAGATCAGCCTGCATATTCATGCAGTCTGATCTTAGTCTAAACAACATGTTTGCCTCTCTTAATCCAGAACTAATTGTAGAATAAATGTTATTACAAAAAAGATCAACAATAGGTGTTTTCAACACTTTTAATTAAACGCAGGTCTTAAAGGATTTTTATTCAGCTGGTCAAAAGTGCCGTTTATTATTTCTGAAAAGCCATAAATTATGTTTCCTAAAGACTTGAATATTGCTATTTGCTTTATGTTTCATAATGTATCTGTATCCGTTTGTTTCAGACAAATTACAAAGCCAAATAAACACGTAAAATGATTTACTTTTCTTCTTTACACAAGGCACCGGACTTTTGATGTATTCTGCCCTTAGGTTAATGATTTTTGTTAATATGTTACTAATAAGAAACCTTTAAGAAATAAATTAGACAAGAGAGCCATTAATGAAGAGCGTATACCTCGTCTTGTGTGAGTGCTTTGATTTGGAAAACAGGATTTAGAATTCAGCTTTCCATGATCTTTCTCTGTTGACTAATTCATATGAAGACATTTGAATGTTTTTGAATAACAGTCCAAAACATTAAAGGCAATTTAACGCTCATTTAACCCATTCCAACACAAGAAAATTTTAGACTGGTCCAAATTGAAAGAAGCTGCAGACGACATTTTCAAGTTGAAGGAATTTTAATTTTTTTCGTCTTTTGCGATAGAAAACATTGTGGATAATGAAGAAATTGCTTGTTATAAGCAATTTCTTCATTGTCCACAATGTTTTCCAAAGCTTTTTTCTTGTGGGGCGAAAAAAGGAGGGCTTGAGTTGGAATGGGTTAAGAAAATATAGATAAATTGTTTTCGTAGAAACGTTGAAATGATTTCATATATCAAAGGTTAATAGTTCGATTTACCTAACAATCGCATAAAATCAATCATATCGTTTTATAAGTAAGACCTATTCATGAGACGAAGAGAAAATTTTATGATTTCACTTCACGCCACTTTAACAGTATTTCAGTCATATCGCGGCGGCTGGAGCACCTAACAATGGATTCCTGGAATTCCTAACACCAGTACTAGCACTACATCCTTCCCTAGCCTCCAGCTGCTATCCCACGTAGGTTTACAATTATCCACCCATTGGTGAGATACATATACAAAAAGAAGAGGATGCATACATTATCGAAATTAAGTTTTTTGGTTCGTACCTCAATGAAAACAAGTCTTAATTTGTTATAATTTAATGCCATCATACAAAAGAAATCAAATATTTTACAAGTTTTGTGAAAAATTGTATGGATCTTTTTAACGCCCAAAATTTTGTTAATGGAAGTATGAAAAGATAAGAGTCAGTCAACAAAAAACATCTGAATCATGATACGAAACTAAAATTAAATCATAACCGTATACGTGTATCCAGTGCAAGTTAATCAAATTTGGCATTTCAGAACTGAATAATTTAATTGTTAGTTTCGTCTATCAAAAACGAGCCCTCTGATTGGTCGAAAAAATTAATTCATACCTCCATGAACAAAATTTTGAGCACGAAACCATTTTGTATGCTTCCGCACAAAATAGTTCCATACAAAAAGGTATCAAAATTTGTAAAGCTTTTGTTTTTTTCGCTCGATGCTATTAAATTATAAGAAATGAAGAGAATAATTTTTTGTTTAATGGAGGTATGAACCGAAAAACCTAATCACACAATGTATGAATCCGCGAACCTAATCACACAATGTATGAATCCGCTTGGCGTATTCATACAGTGTGATTAGGTTTTTCGGTTCATACCTCCATGAAAACAAAAATATTCTCTTCATCTCTTAATTATATCGAGAAGGAGAATGGATTTTTCGATTGAGAAAATCTTACTAGAGCGACAAGTTTCTACCCTGGTCAGCATGCGCAACAGCTTTTCATACGCTTCGCTCTTCCGAGGAGCGAGACGAATCATTGAGGATTGTTACAAAATGCAAGACTGAATGGTATACCGCAAGACCGTGCGGAGCTCCTGGACACGCCGTATGGGGAAACACATGGTAGCCGTGAAATAATTTGATACCAAATATTTAGTGAGTCGTCCCTAAGATACTAAATTCCGTGCAATTGCCATGGAGACGCTTAAAATTTATTTTTGTATTAAAGTTTTTTAAAACTGATTTATTTCAACCTGCTGCTACTTCAGGATAATGTGACCACAAAATGCGTAGCCTGAGATTTCATTCGTTGTCAGAAATAAACCCACAAAAAATAAACCGCAGACTTCTATATCGTTCGATGTCCTTGGCCAATCTAATCAAGGCTCAAGTAAAAAAAATGCCATAAAAGAGGATCTCATTCGATATATTCTAAATTACTCTTAATTCAAGTTATTTATTAATTACGCTGCCATGAATTTGTATATTATAACCATTAATCAGCCTCCGAATTTCCCTATGGCTTATAAAACAAATTATCATCGAGGTCATATGCTTAATAAAGATCCTAATCTGAATGGAATGTTTAATTGGCTGTCGCGCCGAATAAAAGCCAAATACTATTTTTCATTTCTCATACATATGTAATCGGCAATTGCTTTTAAACAGCCAATCATGCGTATGCACATAGACAAGGTTGATTGATTGGGTTTAACGCCACTTTTAACATTATTTCAGTTATATCGGGCGGCTGGAGCACCTAGCAATGGATTCCTGGTATTTCTCACACCAGTACTACCGCTACATCCTTTCCTAGCCTCAGCCTACTATCCCACTTAGGTTTACGATTTTCCACTCATTTGTGAGAGACAACTGTTGGAAAGAATATGTGCCGGGGATCGAACCCATGACATCCCATTATTGAAGATTAGGAGTCTGACGCGCTACCGACTGCGCTTTGCGCTTACCAAAATTTGTTATAGTAATTTACGCTAGCTGTACTTTCCTGACTTTTAGGTCATTGCGATATTCATGTTTATAATTACAGTTGGAAAATTGAATAGTAGCCAGGCCCAAACACAACAAGTCTTCATACTTGGAAACTCGTTTGGAGTTAACCCATTACAACACAGCAAAATTTTAGACTGGTCCAAATTGAAAGAAGCTGCAGACGACAATTTCAAGTTGATGGATTTTTGAATTTTTGCGTCTTTTTGGATAGAAAACATTGTGGATAATGAAGAAATTGCTTGATACAAGCAATTTCTTCATTTTCCACAATGTTTTCCAAAGCTTTTTTCTTGAGGGGCGTAAAAAGGAGGGATTGAGTTGGAATGGGTTAAGAGATTTATATACTATTTGCCTGATTAAGAACCTTCTTAACCCTTTACAATACGACAAAAATTTAGACCAGTCAAAATTGAAAGCAGATTCATATGATGATTCTAAGTTTATGGAATCTTAAACTTCTTTGTCTTTTAGGGTAGAAAGCATCGTGGAAAGTGAAGAAATCGTTTTATACATAATTTACATTTCTTTCAAATGCTTACACGAACGAATCTTTAGACGGAAATTCTTTGAAACTTAATATACTCAAAATGTACTAAATGCAGTCGAAATTTCACTGCTATTTTCATTCATGAAAACTTCTTATTTGGTCATTTTTAACAGTTTGAAGAAAATATCTAAACATATACTCATGTTTAGTTGTACATTTGTGCGAAGCCCATATTCTAAACTATATATAAAATTATAGATGAAAATATTATTCCCTAATCGGCACTAATCCCTTTTTGAACAACTGTTTTTTCCGAATACAATATGCAGTCGAGTTTAAATTATACAGCTTCGTTTAAGAATAAAATAAATCCAGTCTTTATCAACGATGCATTCCAAGGTTTCCTTGGTAACAGCTTCTTGTATTACTTTTCCAAATTCAAGTCTATATATTTCATTGGCATTCTAAAAGGTTCGCAATACCTAATTGAAAAATACTTTCCATTTGTAGAAACAAACCTGAAGTATTTATGTATACCTGAATGAAGTAGAGATGCAATCTTCTTTAGGAAAAAATGTAAAGTTATAAACGAGATATTCTTTTTCCTGTTCATAATTTTGTGCTTAAGCACATATTGAAAACTGCATAATTATTGTAAATTAAATACAAGATTTTCCACTCAGCAATCATTACATTAATATCATCTGTTTCTTGGAATTCAATGTACAGTCTAGTTCCAATGCTGGTTTCCTGTAGAAAATATATGTCATGTTTTGTATTAACTTTGTTTCAAATTCATAAATTAAATACATATTTTTGATACGTTTATTTGAAAAGGCCAAAACAACAAGTAGAATCCCACAAGCCATTCCTCTAAGAACGCCATAAATTATCATCAATTTATATGATAAGTTGAAAATAAAGAAAACAACTTCAAAAATGGATTTAAAACTTATTATTCAATATACAACGTTTCGGCCATTAGCCTTTTTCAAGCCTTTTTTTTCTTCCTTTTTCATCAATTTATATGTTATTTAAATTCATTGTTGCTTCTCAAGGGGTATAAAGAGCTCTGAGCTTTATGATAACTCAAGAGATGAAGAGAATATTTTTTGTTTGGAGGTATGAACCGAAAAAACTAATCACACTATATGAATACGCGAAGCGGATTCATACATAAGTGTGACTTTATTTTTCGGTTCATGCCTCCATGAAAACAACAACAACAACAACAACAAATATATACATTTTCTTCATTTCTTATAATTTAATCGCATCGGGCGAAAAAGCAAAAACTTTACAAGTTATGATACCTTTTTGCATTGGAATATTTTGTGCGGAATCATATAAAACCGCTGCGTACTCAAATTTTGCTCATGAAGTTATGATTTTTTTTTTCGACCAATCAGAACGCTGGTTTTTGATAAACGAAACTAAAAACTAAATTTTACACCAGAAGACCCCAGAATCCTGTATTATAAAATACTACTTTATTGGATCATAGATTTTGATCACAATAATTACCAATAGAGTTGTAAAGAAACAATAATCTCGGTCAAATATTCCAATAAGATCATATCAGTTTTAATAGATTGTACATCGTATGACAAGTCGTCGGTGAGCAAACAAAATGTCGTAAATACAGCTTTATTCAAGCTGTATTTACGACATTTTGGTTGCCCATCGATGTATTGTATCATAAAACTGCGAGCCCCCGCAGGAGGTCTTGCCACTGGTTTTCAGGATTGTTGTACAGCTCGTAATGAATACTATAGCAAAAATGATTGATCGCTTGACACGCCCACTGATGTCCGGCAGGATTTTCGGACTGCATTTCATGTATTTGTACGAAAATTATATGTCGTGTGATGATGGGTTAAGATTGTCTTATGTTTGTAGTCAAATTCGTTTGTATATCATGATAAATGAAATGCCATGATGTAGTCTTGATACATAACCTTCATTTAGATTCTCGCCGCGTGGGAGAATTTGATATTTCGATCTCGGTCTCTTGAAATATGCTAATTTTCGTACGCTCGATTGAAAAACAAGCTAGCTTTGTATCACAGCCACAGTAAAATGTTCTTTAATGAGTGCAAAATGGTTTTTGAGCAGGAAACGATACTTTAAACAGGTTATTTTGGTTAGGGTTGCTCCTGTTCTGTAACTTGAAGTGTTTCGATTTTGCATACAGAAAAACATTTTGTCTAAGTATATTAGAATTTTGATAGCCATGGGGCAGCATTTGATACCATCCAATTATAAGGTCTGCATTCGATATCCTTTGTGACATTTTCAAGATTAACCTCATAAAGCGTGGTTGCTTTAGAAAAAGATATGAGCGCGTGCGTGACATTTCCAACCATTACACATGTGCGCCCAGTAAAGACTCAGATCAGCCTGTGCATCCGCACAGTCTGGTCAGAGTCTTCACTCTGCGTTCTGTAGATAGATACTTACCCAAAGCATCTTTAAACAATCTGCGAATATTCTAATTGTCCCGAATGGCTGTTCAGGGTGCTCAATGTGTGCGAACACGCACATGCGAAATTGTTGGAAATGTCACGCACAGGCTCATATTTGTTTAAAAATGGTAGCGAGCGTCTATGACGTAAGCAATATATGTCTTGCGTAAAACGTAATACACAAATCTGAAAAGGTAGAACAAACTTTAGGTGCACGCGCGTAATATGCGATGGCGGATAGACAAAACTGACGTTTGGTCACTTACTATAATTTGAACATAAGTCAATCTATAAATGAAGTTAAGGACCATATTAGAATCCGAAGTATACCCACTGTACAGGTGCATTTTAAATGGATCACTAAATAAGTAAATCATTTAAGAAATGAAGATAATCATTTTTGTTTTTGTGGAGGTATGAACCGAAAAACTATTTACATTTTAAGAATACGCGAAGCAGATACATATACAAGTGTGATTCGGTTTAACGGTTCATACCTCCATTAAAACAAAAAATATTTTCCTCATTTCTAATGATTTAATAGCACCCTGCGAAAACAGCAAAAACTTTATAAATTTTGATACTTTTTGTATGGGACTATGTATGAATTATTTCTTTTGACCAATCAGAATGCCCTTTTTGGTAGACGAAATTAAAATTTAAATTATTGTAGATTTTACGCTGTATACTCGCAGACCGACTGGTAAAATCTTCAGCTAATATTAACTCCTAAGTTTAGTTCCAGAGAAAACGGTTAGCCGCCGTATTTCAGTCATATCGTGGCGACTGGAGCACCTAACAATGGATTCCTGGTATTTCTTACACCAGTTCTACCATTACATCCTTTCCTAGCCTCCAGCTGCTATACCACTTAAGTTTATCATAACCAATCATTGAATATCGTCTATTTATGGCTTGTCCAAAGAATTGGCTATTAAGCCAGCATCTTCAATTGACCAATCGCTGGCCACGCCTACTTACTCCATTAACCCCACCCATATACTCCAACTTGAAGTTCCGCTTCGATTTTAAACGACTTTATTTTGCAAATTTTATGGCCAGTAGTATGTAATAGAAAAAAAGTAGAGTGGTTGGTTGGCGATCTAATCGTCGTAACTACAGCTTGAATAAGCTGTAGTTACGACGTTAATGTCGCCAAACCAACAAAAAGTTGAACAAAATGGCTACCAGTGTCGGATATTCGTACAGGCACTTACGCCAGTGTTGCTCCTGCACCTAGAATTTAATAAAGTTTTAGTAGTTTGATGATACTTTGAAAATTTCTCAAATCTTTATTTCGGCGGCACTGCGTGCCTAATTACCCCGTTCAGTTAATTAACATCGTTTAAAATGATATTTCAGGATCTCAAGTAGCCAGGAAGATCCTGCGTGATTATGTCGTTTACTGTCCTCGAAAAAAGACGTCGCCATGTTCTAGGGATTTTCTTTGACCATAATTTTATGTGCCGTAAATTATGAAACGTCTCAGCACACAATATTGTATACTTCTATACCAATCTGCTATTGGATATTGTATTTAACCCATTCCCACTCAATCCCTCCTTTTTACGCCCATCAACAAAAAAGCTTTGGAAAGCATTGTGGAAAATGAAGAAATTGCTTGGATCAAGCAATTTCTTCATTATCCACAATGTTTTCTATCCCAAAAGACGAAAAAATTCAAAATTCCATCAACCTGAAATTGTCGTCTGCATCTTCTTTCAATTTGGACCAGTCTAAAATTTTGCCGTGTTGGAATGGGGTAAATACTCTGCTAGAGTAGGCCCATGATGTAAAAAATATCTTCAACCAATTACCAGACGATAAAGAATTAAACTGGTCGAAATCGAAAGAAGTTGCAGACTAGATTTGCAAGTTTATAAACTTTAGGAAATATTAGGAAAATTGTGGATAATGAAGAAATTGCTTGTGACAAGTAATTTCATTGCTTATTAAGGGCAATCTCCACATTTCCACATTGTTTTCTTAGTTGGTTTTTTTTCTTTTGAAAGGGGATACAAAAGCAGAATTGAAAGGAAATGGTTTAAAAATAATACGTAAACTCAAATCGGTTTAACCCATTGCCCACACAGCACACAGCAAAATTATAGGCTGGTCCAAATTGAAAGAAGCTGCAGCCGACAATTTCAAATTGATGAAATTTCATTTTTTTTTTCATCTTTTGTGATTGAAAACATTGTTGATAATGTAGAAATTGCTTGTGACAAGCAATTTCTCCATTTTCCACAAAGTTTTCCAAGGCCTTTTTCTTGAGAGGCGTAAAAAGGAGGGATTGTGAGGGAATGGGTTAAAATATGTAAGATAGGTTAGAGATCGTTATAATCTGTACTTATAGGGGTCGGAAATTTGACTGTTATAAAAAACATAAAATGGTTGGTTGGCGAACTACACGTCGTAACTACAGCATGAATAAGTTGTAGTTACGACGTTAAAGTTACTAAACCAACCTAATTGCTTCACATAAATATTGGCCAAGATCACTTGCGGGCCAAATGAATGTTTTGATTGGTCAATCGATTGTTTTATTAACACCGACAATCCGTCATTTGACAACGTGACTGTTTGAGAATGATCGCGTTTTTGGAAAAATCTTGTTGGAATGATCTAATTGAGGGGATCATATTTTCTATCCCATATTAACCAATTCCAACACATAACGCTTTAAGGTGTCCATCTAGAAAGGAAGCTTTGGAAAAAAAAGGAGGACAATGAGAAATTGCTTGTAACAAGCGATTTCTTCATTTTCCACAATTTGTCTACCAAACTGAAAAAATAACAACAACAACAAAAAAAAAAAAAAAAAAAAAAAAAAAAACTTACTATCCCATGAACTGTCATCTGCAACTTCTTTCAAATTGGACAAGTTCTTTCATATTGGAACAGTTCAAAATTTGTTGTCCGGTAATTGGTTAACTCGGTGTTTTTCTCCTAAATTTCAAAAATGGTAGTGTCTACTGAATAATGACTTAGAGGATATTGTAAAAGAATTTATTTCCCTGTCGTAAATTTATGGTAATTCTATTTCAAAGGACCCAACTATTGTCTGGTGATTTTCCGTACGATAAATTTTATTTGTGCCTAATTACAAGTGGCATTTGCATCCCGTAGTTACAGAGAGTTTATCGATTGAAAAAGACCTTGGTTTATTGACAGGAAAATAAAAAGATCATATCAAGGGCATCATTTTCCCGCGTCTTGGGAAGAAAGAATAAATATTTTTGTGACATTTTTAGCTCGGCTGTTTTCGAAGAAAACCAGAGGTATTGCTAACGGCCTGGTTGCCGCCAGCGTCGGTGTCGTCCAAAATCTTTGATATTTTGTAGTTCTCTATAGTATTACTGAACACATTTACTTAAAACTTGGAATCTACGTTCACAATGAAGAGAGCAATCTATACCACGTATGATAACTCTTAATGCATTTTTGAATGAAGTATCCTTTTCCTTTATCGACATTGAAGTTTTACCAACTATCAAACACTTGAACAACCGAGGGTTTGCGTCAACATGCAAGGCCCTTATTTTCTGAATGTGGCTTACATGAACTTCAAAACCACAGTTGATTTAATGTGAAATTTGAAGAATTAGATCAAATGATGGATTCTTAGTCCTGGCATCTACCTCTGACAGGAAGTCCGATTTGGCGTTAATTTGCAAAATTCAAGGTCAGAAGTACGTATCGAAAAAATGGTTTGTTGACTACCAAAATGCAGTAACTGCAGCTTAAATAAGCTATAGAAACGACTTTTGAGTCACCGATCTATCAAAATGCTTTATATAAATGTTTCGGTTCAAAGTTCACATCCTATCTAAAGGATATGATTGGTCGGTTGACTTTTTTGTTGATAACGGCGATCCTTCTTTTACTTTCGAATTCGTCAACTTGCTTCAAAATCTAACTCTGGCCATAGCTGTTGTTTGACTGATTAAACGGGGTTTAACGCCAATTTTAACA
The DNA here is from genome assembly GCA_946902895.1 of Fragum fragum. NCBI lineage: Eukaryota > Metazoa > Mollusca > Bivalvia > Cardiida > Cardiidae > Fragum > Fragum fragum. Next base: position 17,408,894 of record OX336365.1, on the reverse strand, counting down.
GTATTTCAGTCATATCGCGGCGGCTGGAACACCTAACAATGGATTCCTGGAATTTATCACGCCACTACTACCACTACGTCCTTTCCAAGCCCCCAGTTGCTATCACACTTAGGTTTACGATTATCCGCCCGTTGGTGAGACACAAATGTCGGAGAGGATGTTTGCCGCTGCCGTGGATCAAAGCCATGACATCCCATGATTGAGGACTGGGAGTCTGATGCGGTTCAAACTGAGATATGACGGCGGCTTCTGGCGAAAGCTATACCTCAGGTTTTCTGCGATTTTCTTTTACGGAGAAAACCTGAGGAATAGCCATGTCCAGGTTGTCGTCAACCTCAGCGTCGTCTAAAAACCTTGAATTTTTTGTATTTATTTACACATTCACTTGGAACTCAGAATATGTATTCACTATCAAAAGAGAAGGTTTTTTTACCAACAAGGGAGATAACTTTTAATTCAGTTTTGAAGACATAATGTCCCTTTTTTGACATGCGCGTTTCGACCACTATCAAGCACTTGGACAGCCGAGCGTTAGCATCCGCATGAGGTGATATTGTTTCTTGCTTGTTTCTTCTTTATTTGGTTTTGGAATAAGATCCATGGATCTATCATAGGTCTTTAACCCATTTCGAGACGACAAAAAGTAGACTAGTCAAAATTGAAAGTAGTTGCAGACGACAATTTAAGTTTATTGAATTTTAGATTTTGTCAACTTTTTGGATAGAAAAATTGTGTAAAATGAGGAAATCGCTTGAAAGGCATAAAAAAGCATCATTGTTTGGAATGGGTTAAGTAAACTGTGGAAAAATAAAAGACCAAAAAAGTATTAGATAATTTATTGATTGAATTGGGTTTAACGCCACTTTCAATAGTATTCCTGGTATTTCTCACACAAGTACAACCATTACATCCTTTCTGAGCCTCCATCCGCTCAATCCACTTAGGGTTACGAATATCTACCTAATGTTGGCAGACATACGTGAGAAAGTATATTTGCCGCGACTGGGCGTATTAGTTAAATACTTATGTTCAGAGTTCAACGATTCGTGTGGAATATAAGAAGTTAATAAAGCTTTATTATCAAATTAACTTATCAAACACTACACACAACTAACTCACTGGTAAGATAACTTTGACCCCAGTGCTATAACAGTTTGCTTTTAATCCCCTTTTCTTCATAAGAAGTTCAAAGTGATCAAAATGATTTGGTGGAGGGCGAAATTACCTTTATCCCCGTTCATGTGTTGCCTATTATCCCTTCATTATGTGCGTTGTATTGTAACCTCGGCCTAGAAGAAAAGTCGTAACTACAGCTTTATAGTCAATCTTCATTTGAGACAACTATAGGTCGTAGCCTACGATCAATTATTACCCAGTTATATTTGAATTGTCTTGGTGTCAACTCATGCTATGTAATGAAAAGTCGTAACTACAGCTTTATAGTCAATCTTCATTTGAGACAACTATAGATCGCAGCCAACGATCAATAATTACCAAGTTATATTTGAATTGTCTTGGTGTCAACTCATGCTATGTAATGAAAAGTCGTAACTACAGCTTTATAGTCAATCTTCATTCGAGACAACTCGGTCGCAACCAAGGATCAATGATTACCCAGTTATATTTGAATTGTCTTGGTGTCAACTCATGCTATGTAATGAAAAGTCGTAACTACAGCTGTATAGTCAATCTTCATTTGAGACAACTCGATCGCAGCCAACGATCAATAATTACCAAGTTATATTTGAATTGTCTTGGTGTCAAATCATGCTATGTAATGAAAAGTCGTAACTACAGCTTTATAGTCAATCTTCATTTGAGACAACTCGGTCGCAGCCAACGATCAATGATTACCAAGTTATATTTGAACTGTCTTGGTATCAACTCATGTTATGCTAATGTCTTAACCCATTCCCACATAAAGACGCTTATTTTTAAGATCAGACAAAGAATTCTCAGCAAAAAGTAAATTTGTTAACACTAAAGATCCAGTCGATCTTGTTGTAGAATAGAGCTATAAAGTCTTAACCGAACCCAATACGACATTCATATTATTACCACAAAAGCATGCATTCTGTGACATGTTAAAACTGGAGGATCGCGTTCGTAAATCAAAGAATAAATCGACCAATCAAATCATTCATTTACACTGGAAGTGAACTCTAAACTCCGACATTTGGTCGACATTTATATGAAGGCTTTCTTATTGATTTGGCGATTTGAACGTCGTAACTACAGCTTGAATAAGCTGTAGTTACGACGTTTAGGTCGCCAATCAACGTTTTTACTATTTTGTTAAACGTTTATTGTCATAAATATTGAAAAGAACAACAGCAAAAAAAAAAAAAAAAAAAAAGAGCGCCGTTTAATATCGAAGTGGAATTCTCTCTCTAAGCTCAGTGGGCGTGGCTAGAGATCCCTCAAATGCACGTGCTTATTATCAACAATCATACATATTACCAAGTGGGTCGTAAAAGAACAATTACTTAGATCAAATTCATGAAATATTCCATTTAGATATATTTGTTACGATAGAGTTGAAGATCATATCGCACGAAGAATAACTCGGGAATCTGTTTTTCGACAGACAACGCTTATTTTTACTTAATTTTTCATATTTCAAAGAGCAAAGTAATCAGGAATCTAACGCCCCCCCCCCCCCCCAATTTTCAAAAATTGGCTTTACCCTTCCCTGTTTTTATAAATATTTGACTTGTCCAATTTGAAAGAAGTTGCAGACAACAATTAAGTGTGTGCAATTTGAAAGTGATAAACCTGAAGGGTAAAAATTTGTGGAGAAAAAAGAAATTGATTGTAACAAGCAATTACTTCTTTTTTCCCACAATGTTTTCTCACGGATAAAATCACAGGGACGTAAAAACAGGGATTGTACAGGAAAGTGATGAAGACATCAAGTGAAGGACTAGATCACCATGAATTTAGTGTTGGGTGCAACATGTCTCAAAATGGAACTCCGAAACGGCTTGAATGAAATAATTATAAAAAAAAGTATCACTTCATAACACTGTCGTTTTTCACAATTTTAGGCTAGTTTAATCTGAAAGACGTTGCAGACGACAATGAAAAAGTGAGTGAAATGTGTAACAAAACCATCCTATGCGGTGGAAAATAGTGAAAGATAAGAAGAAATTGCTTGTAATAAGCAATTTCTTCTTTTCTCACAATATATTCTTAAGTATAAAATCACATTTACGGAAAAAATAGGGACTGTACAGAAATGGGTTAAATTTAGATTGCAAAAAATATAAGACTTTATACAGTTCGAACAATTGTAGACTTACATTACCGAAATTCTCTGCTTTTCTCTTACCCGAATGATAAAACCTATTATTCTGCCAAATCGATAAAACCGATGATTACAAACCCCGAACAGTAAAACCCAGAACGATCAAACCGATGATGACAAACCCCGAACTATAAAACCGATGATAACAAACTCCGAACAATAAAACCGATGATTACAAACTCCGAACGATAAAACCGATGATTACAAACTCCCAATGATAAAACCGACGATTAAAAACACTGAGCGATGAAACCGATGTTCACAAGTCTTTGAGAAATTGGACTTTTAAAAAGGGAGATCCTCGAATAAGACTTAATATTTTCAGCAGTTTTTCTGCTTTGCAAACGAATAATTAAATTGTCTAACTATATTTGATCAGTTATGCCTTATTGGCGTTGCATAGTGGCGATGGAAAGTTCAAATGACGTCTCAATTGTCTGATTATTGATACGCCCCCCCCCCTCCCCTTCCCCCCCCCCCAGAACAATATTTGAAAAACATTGTGAAATTTGTTTCCTGGAAATTCTTTGAATTTGAACCAGTCCAAATTGATATCGTCTTGTTATTGGTTAAAGTGCATAAACAGTTTTAACTTCGTCAGTTTTTAAGATATTGTAATTTCTATGAGAATGCGAATCAGAATGATTGTGTATTCTTAGAATTGTAAAATAATCGAAACAAAACAAATATCTTACAAGTTTTTCATAAAACTTTATGGATCTACTTTGTGCGTAAGCAGACAAATTAGTTGCATGCTCAAAATTTTGTTCACGGTAGTATGAAAAAAAACACCCTCAGCCTGAATATTGATAGGCGAAACGAATATAAAATCATTTTTGAAAAATGATTTACAAAATGATAGCACTTAAAAGCTCTATGTAGCGTACCACAGCTTAATTTAATCTTAAAGGTGTAAGTAAGGCTTGACTTATTTTCCAAAAGACACAGATCTTCCACTGGGAAGCAGTACATAGTTGATTACCATATTTATTTAATTGACCTCGTAAAAATCATATTTAATGATCTAATACAGCAAGATTCTACGTTATTATGTCATTTATTGTCCTTTTTATGGCACCATAGTGTAGGGATTGTCTTCGCCTGGTTTATTGATTACCTTCTTTATAGTGCCATATACTAGGGGAAAGGTCGCTTGAAGAACAGTGTCGTCATAATATCGTGTGTGGCGCTGAAAAACGCACAATTATAACTTGAATAACCTGTTGTTACGACATTTCGAGCGTCCTTCAATTGACCAATCACTGGCCCGGCCCACTGACCCAGGAGGCCCTGCGAATTAACTCCAACAGGATGTTCCGCTTCGATTTTAAACTGCGTTATTTTGCAAGATTTATGGCCAGTGGTATCTAACGAAAAAGCGGAATGGTTGGTGGGCGAGATTTACGACGTTTTAGTCGCCAAATCAACAAAACTGTTTCACACAAATGGGGAAATATGTCGGTGTTCAAATCTTAATTCCATTCTAAATGAATGATTTGATTGGTCGATTTATTCCTTGATTGACAGCTGCGATTGGCCAATTTTATTTGATGCTGGTACAATAAAATACAAAGCTTTAAACACACTGCGGAAGAACTAAAAAGCTTGTGATGCGATGAATATTCATTAACCCTTGTCATGCTGAACCCGGAATATTCCGGTTTTGACAGAAGGTGTAGACTAAGAACAGACTGCACTTATGTGCAGGCTGATCTTAGTCTATACCTCCTTCTTGTCCTTTTCCTGCCAGGGTTGTTAATGAAGTTGATTTCTAAAAAAAAAAAAAAAAAAAAAATATATATATATATATAGATTTTTGAACAACAAGGTCTATCAGTGCTTTTAGCCCTTTGATTTGACAGCAATTCAGTAAGGTAATTTATACAGCATGACAAGGGTTAAATTGGTCAAGGAAAAAATTGTAAAGAATCATGTACATTATTGATCGGCGATTTAATATCCAATGAATGTTGTTGTTTTTTCGATTTAAGACTTAAACAAACGCAATAAATAAGTCCAGTAAAATCAAAGTACCGAGAGAACTTTTAGGTATCAAGCATATTTTTTTCGGCATATAAAACGGTAAGCAAATCGTTGGGTGGCGAAATAAATTCCGTAACTACAGCTTTAAGCTGTAGTTAAGATGTTTAAGTCGCCAAGCCAATAGGAAATGCTTGACACGATTGCCGGTGGCCACCATCCAAATTCCGTTTTAAATAACTGATTTAATTAGTCAATCGATTTATCGATTTTTTCAACCGAGGGCGTCGATCAATCGTTAATTACCCCCCCCCCCCCGTTTCATTAGTTCATTATTTAGTCTTAATTATTTTCAAACGTCACTCTTTTTTCATTTGATATGTCTCCAACAACGCAATAAATTTTGGCTGTTAATTCGTTAAGGACAATCCTTATCATTGCACAAAGCCCCGTTTCAGATCCCTCGCTGAATTAATACAAAATCAACCTTGAAACGTTTGATGTCCGAGTTGTAGAGGTGCTTAATTTGTGATCCGGGAGTCATCGGTTTGAGCTCCACTGTCTTTGGGGCGCGTTCATTTGCAAGTCGCTTTATAGACGACATCTTTCATGGAGGCAAAAATACGGAATGTTGTACCAGACGTTGGATCCCGACGGCGGCACTCATCCTTTCCGACTATATGTCTCTCACCAATGGGTCGATAATCGTAGACCTATGTGGGATAGCAGCTGGAGGCTAGGAAAGGATGTAATGGTAGTACTGGTGTGAGAAATACCAGGATTCCATTGTTAGGTGCTCCAGCCGCCGCGATATAACTGAAAGATTGTTGAAAGCGGCGTAAAACTCCATTCAAACAAAACAAACCAGACGTTGGAGCCAACTATGGTGTTGATAAAAAAGCCAACATCACAGTTGGTACGAAATATGGTGTTGAACAACATGGTTGGGTTGGTATCAAATATGGTGTTAAACAACATGGTTGGGTTGGTAACAAATATGGTGTTGAATAGCATGGTTGGGTATCACCATAGTTGGTATCAAATATGGTGTTAAACAACATGGTTGGGTAACACCACAGTTGGTAATAAATATGGTGTTGAACAACATGATTGGGTTGGTACTAAATATGGTGTTGAATAGCATGGTTGGGTATCACCATAGTTGGTACCAAATATGGTGTTGAACAACATGGTTGGGTAACACCACAGTTAGGAATAAATATGGTGTTGAACAACATGATTGGGTTGGTACCAAATATGGTGTTGAATAGCATGGTTGGGTAACAACACAATTGGTAACAGATATGATGTTGACCAAAATGATTGGGTTGGTACCAAATATGGTGTTGAATAACACGGTTGGGTTACACCAAAGTTAGTACCAAATATGGTGTTGAACAACATGGTTGGGTTACACCAAAGTTAGTACCAAATATGGTGTTGAACAACATGGTTGGGTTGGTACCAAATATGGCGTTGAACAACATGGTTGGGTAACACCACATATGGAGTTATACAGAATAGTTGGGTATCACAATAGTTGGTACCAAATATGGGTAGGAACAACATGGTTTGGTTACACCACAGTTGGTACCAAATATGATGTTGAACAACATGGTTGGGTTGGTATCAAATATGGCGTTGAACAACATGGTTCGGTTGGTACCAAATATGGTGTTGAACAACTTGGTTCGGTAACACCACATTTTGTATCAAATATGGTGTTGAACAAAATGGTTGAGTTAACCATGTTGCTTAACACCATATTTGGTACCAACTGTGTTGTAGGCTTTTTTTCAACACCATAGTTGGTTCCAACGTTACACGCTATTTACAATTGAACCCAACTACGGTGTTCACCACCACTGTTCGTACCAACTATGCTGTTGAGCTTGGTTAACCCGTTACAAGAAGACACAATCTTAGACTACTCCAAAATGAGTTTTTTTATTGTAAATTTCTCATAGTTGAGTCAAACAATCAAGAGAGAAAAGCTTTTATCGCAATGGAAATCGAATGAAAGAGTTTAAACTAACTTTAGTTTGAATGGCTGATCTTGTAATGTTTCTGGTGCCAGCAATTGATTATCATTTATTTTGATCGTTGGAAATAAGAGTTTCCTGGATAATAAAAAAGATAATCTCATCTCGTATATTCAACATTAATCTTGATAACTTATTAATTATCCCTGCAATGCATTTTTTATTCGTTAATCATTTATCAGGATCCGAATTTCCCTATGGCTTATAAAACAAATTATCATCGAGGTCATATGCTCAATAAAGATACGCTAGATTAGCGTGGGGGAGAGACTCTGTCTGAATGGAATCTAAATGCGAAAGGTCGTCCAAAGAGATATGAGCGCATGCGTGCCATTTCCAGCCATTACACATGTGCGCCAAGGTAAGACTAAGATCAGCCTGTTCATCCGCACAGTCTGATCAGAGTCTTCACTCTGCGCTCTGTAGATAGATACTGACCCAAAGCTTCTTTAAACAATCAGCGAATGTTCTAATTGCCCCGAATGGCTATCCAGGGCGCTTAATGTGTGCGAGTCACGCACATGCGAAATGGTTGGAAATGTCACGCATAGGCTCATATGTAACCTGTCAGATGGAAAAGGCTAGCCCGGGAACTGCGTCAAACAAATATTTGAAAAAGACATGGGATGCAGCAGATGTCAATAAAGAGGTAGTAAGAAAAAAGACAAGCATAATGTGACAATGATACAATTTCAGATACAGGAAGTCTACAAAGGGCAAATAGTGTCGACCATAATCAGCCTGCGCCATCCGCGCAATCTGACCGGGGTCGATACGTTTTGCGCCTCCCAGACGATTAATTGTCTCCAATGTCCTACTTTCGGTAGAATTTTTATTATTTTTAACTAACAACCTAACGATCTAAGAGGGCCAGGGCTTCATTGGAGATAAAGATAATTTAAGGTAAAGTCTTTCGGTAGGGCTTCCAATAAAATATCCTTCAAGTTAAAGTTGAAGGATTCATTGCTGGAACCCCTTCCGAAAGAAAATCACCAAACATCATATTTATTACGGACGGGATTTGATAATAATGTTGTCGGAGATAACCTAACGACATTAGTTTGTAGTACTATTATCCTTTCGATAGAATTTTCGCTGAAGAAATAATACTCGTACTGAAAAGTTATTCGATCAACTGCAGTATAAATCACTGGGGATAATATGTGACTTTTTACAAACAAAAACCTTTAAAACTATAACTTTAATTCATTATATGCGCGTAGACGCAATTTACAATTCGCTGGCTCCGCCCACTGACGCCCAAGGCCCTGCCCATAAACTCCAAGTGGAAGTTCCGCTTCGATTTTTAGCGGCGTTATTTTCAAAATTTGTGACCAGTAGCATGTAACAAAAACGTTAAATTGTTGCTTGGTGACCTACACGCCGTAATTACAGCTTGAATGAGCTGTAGTTACGACGTTTAAGTCACTAAACCAACAAAAACGGTTAACAAAAATGGCGGCCAATAACGGAGTTGTAAGCTCAGGTCCGGGCTGAATGTATGGTTTGATTGGTCGATTGACTCCTTGATTGACAGCCGCGATTGGTCAATTCGGTTATGGCCAGGTGACAAATTATCGCCGTCAGAGTATAAGTACGATTCGGTTTCCCAACGACCTAACGGATTTACATAGTAACATCTTCGGAAATAAACAATGCAGCACCTAAACAAATAAAAAGATTTTGACCGGTTTTGATTAACAGCAGCAAAGGTAAAATTTTCGGATCGCCACTGTAATTATTTATTTCGACCGGAAGTGATATGTTGACCTTCGTCAAACATATACGTCGGTAGAACGGCTTGAACATATTAACTCAAGTTGATAAGAAGAGTCTGCGCCATAAGAGCATGATGACGTCGTCATGTTGGTATTATAAAATTCCAACCCAAGGTGACCTCAGACATTGATGCGTCCATGATGGTTATTTTGTAGTCATTTTGCGCATTGTCAAGGTTTTTGTTCTCATACTTTTAAAAAACAATAAATTCTGTCTAATCCTCGGTCTCATCGGAATGACTATACAGAAACGGTGATAGGGTCAGGGCTGCAAAAGGCAGGTGGTGACGTAAAATATTCACACTTCAAACTCTTTCGTAATGAAACCCTGTCACTGGAGTCTAGAGCGTTAGTTCGAAACCAAAACCAAATCCGATCCCGTAAATTGGGATGGACAGATGAAGACGTCGCGGTTGTGGTCCCGAGACAAATCGTCTTAGGTCATTATTGAGACAGAAATATTGAATATGCAAGATAATATTGTCTGAATTGCAGACAGTCGAGGGTTATTACTACAAATTGGTCGCGTGCAAGTCCGAGACAAACATTATAAACTTTGCTAAATGACCTATTACCACAAGAAAAAAAAATCGGTTTGGTCCAAATTCAAAGACATTGAAAATGATCATTCAAATTGTACTGAAACGGAAAAATAAGTGCCAAATTTGTGAAATGTTGTTGGAAATGACAAAAGGGTGAAATAGAAGCCGGGTGGAAAACAAAATTCTGTTAAAAGTGGCATATAATCCCATTATAATCAATCGTTTAACGTCACGTCACATATAATGCAATTAGATATGTTTTAAGTACATTTAACTGCATTTGAACCAAACTCTGATAAATTGAATTTCGTGGTTAAATTTATTTGTCTACTTATAGTTTCAATATCATTTTGAAAAAAGTTTAGCCATAAACTAAAACACAAATACTTGATATCGTTTAGTGTCTGTGTTTATCATGCAGTACAAGTTTTCTGAATTTAAAGTTTAAGCTGTAAGTTAGAATTAATTATTTCATAAAGAAAACATGATTTCTTACTCTGAGCCAATTACCGCTCAAGGATCTTTATAATTAAACAAAATATGTAAAGTATATTTTGAATATATGTTATGAGCAAATATGATTGATGAATTCAAAACCAATGTTACTATTGTTCTAGAACTCAGACGAAGCTGTACAGTCAATCTTACTCAAGCGACCACTCGTATAATCGACCACTTTCATAAAGCAACCACCTCTATTAAGCGACCAGTTTTATTAAGCGACCAGCATAAAAAATTCCTTCTTTAAAAACAAAGCATCTTATTAATTAGACGTTTCTGATAAGAATGGATATCAAAACCAAATCCTATGTTGGTGGTTCTCTTTAGAATCGTCTCAATCTTGCCTGTCATATGTCAATGGAGTACCCATGTAAACCATATAAGGGCTACATAATTGATCAGTGAAGTACCTATAGGGACTCGGGGCGGCCCGGTGGTTCATTGGTAAAACGCAACACTAACAATCATAAGGCCCCTGGTTCGACTCCCGAACGCGGTAGGATTTTTCAGGGATACTTGCTGCCTCCCGCCCAACTAGCAGAGAACTGGTAAGAAACCCAGAGGTTGCTTCGCGTGTAATCGGCGCTTTACACGCGAAGCTACCTCTGGGTTTCTTACCAGTACGATAAAGAACCAAGGAGGTCTATTCGAAGGGGAGCTAGGAGAGTATGAACCCAAATCTCCTTGTATCCGCTTCTTTCTCTCTGATGGTCCATACAAATTTGCAGAGAGGGCGGGAGGACCTAAATCCTACAACTACACACTATAGGTACTTAAAAGTAATTTAGTGGAATTAAAACATGATACCAACCCATTACCAGATGGCAAAATTTCTGTCAATTGTGCTCTAAGTGTTTCAGTCAGTTTTTGAAGCCCTGAGAATTTGCAAACTCTTTTTGTAGCGGATCCAGTTTTAACCTCTTGTTCAGTTAATTGAGATCATAAAAAGTGTATGAACGAGTTCACCCAGCAAGATACTGCGTGACAATGCCGATTATTGAGATCTTTATAGCTCCATATAATCTAGATTGTCTTTGGCATGTGTTTTGATTGCATTCTTTTTGGATAAATATGCTTGAAAATATTCTCTCGGGGTTCCGTCCTAAAACAAGATAAAAGTCAAGTCGACCTGTCTCGTTCGACCTCCTCTATTAAGCCGCCACTTCCATTAAATGCCCCTAATCAAATTCCTCTTTGCAATATAAAATTCTCTCACAAAGAATTGGTCGTATTTGCTAAAGACATATTAGTCATATTATACCTAGATCTGATGTTGTTGAAGATAATTAGAATTGTCTCGGTGATGTGATTATATTAGTCCCAACAACGTAGGATTAAGTGAGAATTTTGTACAGTATTTCGTGTATGCAATCAAAATTAATCCTTCACATATTTCACAATATATTGGATCATTTTCTTTAGCGGTCACTTTTTGCTCGTCCCGTGAGTTTTCGCTTAACCCATTCCCACAAAGTGACGCTTTTGGACGCCCCCAAGAAAAACAATTGGGAAAACATTGTGTAAAATGAAGAAATTGCTTGTAACAAGCAATTTCTTCATTTTTCACAATTTTTTCTACCCAAAAAGTTATTTTTGTTCTATAATTTCATTAACTTTAAAATTGTCGTCTGCAACTCCTTTCAATTTGGACCAGTCCCAAATTTTGTTGTGTTGGAATGGGTTAATACAAGATTTACTGTACCAGGCATTAAACTGATTCTTCACAGAATGCATGTACTATTCTACAAAATCTCAAATCATATACGTGGTGTAGGTACTTGGCTCGTGATCTGATCTGGTCACGGGTTCGGGCATTACCGTCATATGGTTGTGTCCAGGGGTAGGACACTTAATAGCCAGCTCCTGTCTATCTAGCTGTAGGATTAGATAGCAATGGGTTGAAGCCACTGCTAACGTGAAAACATTTAATTTGAATAAATTCGAAAGCAACTCTATAAGCTTCAAGCTTTCTTCGCGATCGAACTAAAAATAAATAAGTATGAATTACAAAACTTTCTGATCGAATGATATTGTTCTTTAAAAAATATCTGTTCGTTGAAATGTAACCAAGTATATGTATAGCAGTGAAGTTTGAACTTATTCGAGCTGTAGTTAGCAAGTTAGGTCGTTTCCCAACAACTTTTATCTACCTTGCCACATATTTTGTGTGAGGGTGGTGGTGGTGGCTAAACATCTGTTAGTGCCAAAATGATTGGCAGATCGCTGGCCCCGTCCAATGACTCCGACAGGAATTTCAACTTAGATATCAATTTTGTAAAATTTACAGTAAGTAACAAAAATCGAAAAAAGTTAAATAAACGAAGTTTAAGTCGCCAAATCAACAAAATGCTTCACACAAATGTCGGCTAATATCAGAGTTCAAAGTTCACTTCTGGTCTGTTTCGATTGCCGGGTGGAAAAGGTGCTTGACTGGTGATCTTAAGGTCGCAGGTTTGAGACCCACCGTCAACGTGGTGTGTTCATGGGCCAGACATTTAAAAAGCCAGCTCTAGTCTACCCAGCTGTAATATACGGTAGCAGTGTGTTTAAACCTCTGCCTTTCTTTCAGGGTCATGCAAACATGTTCGAGAACGACTCTATAAGCTGAAAGCCTTCGTCGCAAACGACCTCAAATAAATTCGTATAAACTAACCTTCTGGTCTATAGTATTATGCATGATTTGATTGGTCTGTCAATCTATTGATTGACGCCCGCGATCCGTCAGTTATAGCAAAATCATTATTTTGCTTCCTCGCAGCCTAGAACTATATCTTTTGTAATAAGTTTTGTTAACTTTGCATAAGAAGAAACAATTTGTCTGGGTATATCTGAATTATGATAGCCTTGGGACCATATTCAATACAACCCAATTAGGACGTCTAAACTCGATACCTTTCGCGACATTTAAACGTTCTCTTCTCTAAACTTACGAGAATAACGTGATTGTTTGACGGTCACTTGAGGACCCAAACAGACAATGCTCTGTCAGTGAAAAAAGTAACTTTTTTAATTGCTGGTGCATTTAGTAAAATACCGACTTCGATTTTAAAAGGTGGATGAGCTCTCCCGATCCTGAAAAATCATCTTATCTGGAATCCGTTCCCCGGTCCGGCTAGACGCTCTGTAAAAAACAAAGAAAAGTGAACTGTTCCCGACAACGGCTAGACGCTTTGAAAAGTTCAGTTTGTTGCATTTTCGTGCCATGAAGACCTTAATCCTTTCCTTTTCATCTCAAAATTTTAGACCTGTCAAGATTCAGAGGTATACTGTCCGAAAATGGCCTAAAACATATCTATCAAATTTGTAATATGGTTAAACCATTCCAGCACTTTCCCAAGAAAGAGTCCGGGGAAACATTGCGGAAAGTGAAAAAGAAAGATTGTTACAAGCAGTTTTCTTCTTTACAACATATCTTTATACACAATTAAAAGAGTTATTTTTTCAATCTATTTTCAAGTTATTATTTACTTTTATCAAATTATCGTGAACAACTTTTTTTCAATCTGGTGCAGTCTAAGATTATATAGTCTGATATTTGGTTCAGCGTAATAGAAAAGCTGCCATATTTCACTAAAGCATCCATGTAAACATAACAAGGCGGCAAAAGTCTTCTCTGGTGAACCCAGAGGGACTAGAAAACAACAAACGTGCTGTCCTAATGTTGAGAACAACATCAAGTTATCACATATCGTCGTTAGGCGAGCAGAATGTCGTAAAAACAGCTTTATTTAAGCTGTATTTACGACATTTTGCTCGCCCAACGATAACATGATAATCCGATGCATGCATGGATGTATACAAATGTATTGTGACCAGTCCCATCTAACTCTTATATCCCTTTGTACGTATTTTGGCGAACGAGGATTCTTATCAGTCACCAGGCGTCTCTGAGATGATACAGACGAAAATTCAAATAACTCGCAGCGAAATGATGGCATAAGATGTAAAGATAATTGATACGAATTTGACATATGTCATCACTGGTATATGCAGGAGGACCCCAAAACAACCATTTTTCTGGCTTCCTGTGAAGAATAACATAATGTTGCCCAATACAAAATAAATAAATAGAAATGGACGAATGTCTGGGGACCCTAGTAACTATAGCGTATACCCATGTGAACGTGTTTTGACGGATTTTCAGATTTTCAGGCGTCTGTAAGCTAATACAGGCGGACATTCAAATAACTCGCCATGATCACAATGAATTATGTTTTTTTTTTCATACATGGCCTACGACTCGGGAGGAAACAAACCCGTTGGATATTTTTGATATTACATTGGTCATATTACACTTGTGTAATAACTAATGTAAAATGAACTGGAGCCTAAGGAAACGCGTTTTCTCTAGTGTGAAAAATGCATCACGTGATTCATGTGATGATGTCATTTTACAAACGGTGATATATGTTTTGCGAAATATGTTAAATTCGATAACATGCAGAAATTTTATCGATTTACCCCAAAGCTTTGCGTCATAATTATAGATAGAATATCGAATTAATGCTCATGAAATACCGATTTTATAAAACTTGTCATCTAAAACAGATAAAAACTCGACAACGCCTCTTAAAGCCTCGTTTTAATCTATTCATAGATGACTCGTTTAAATTCGGTACTTCATGACCATTCATTCAGCCGCCGTCATAGCACAGACGGTAGAGCGCCAGACTCCTAATCTTCAAGCATGATATGTCATGGGTTCGATCCCCGGCGGTGGCACATATCCTTTCCGACATTTGTCTCCCACCAATGGTTGGATAATCGATAACCTAAGTGGGATATCAGTTGGGGGCTAGGAAAAGATTAAGTGATAGAACTGGTGTGAAAAATGCCAGAAATCCATTGTTAGGTGCTCCAGCCGCCGCGATATGACTGAAACACTGTTTAAAGTGGCGTTAAACCAATCAATCAATCATTAAGTCTTAATTCGAAATAACCTCTATCAGAGGAATAAAGCGATGACAACAAGATTACAAAAGTCGTTCCTGGTTGATCACGAGGGACACAAAACAATCAACTTGCTGACTAACATAACGTTACCCCAGATGACATGTCTTGGGACCCGTCTAACTAAAGCTTATATCCCAGTGCACGTGTTTTGACGAACGAGAGTTCTTATCAGATGTTCAGGCGTCTGAGATTTAATATAGACGCAAATTCCAATTACTCAAGGTACAATGACGTTTTCAACCAATTACCAGACAGCAAAGATTTAGACTGATCCAAATTTAAAGGTGTTGCAGACGACAATTTAAAGTTTATTATTATCATTATTATCATTTTCATTTGTCTGGGTAGAAAACATTGTGTTAATTGAAGAAATTGCTTGTTAAAAGCAATTTTTTCATTTTACGCCATGTTTTCCCGATTGTTGTTTACTTGGGGGCGACGAAAAAGCGTCATTGTGTTGGAATGGGTTGAGTAAAAAAAGAATCAAATGACATATTGCAAGGTGTCAAATGTAATCACATATTCATGGGTCTAGGGCCACCCAAAAAACTGCCAATAGGCGGTCTTTATATGGAAAACAACACCATGTTACCCCACATGAAAAATCGTTGCATGGATGTCTTTGGATTCGTCTAAAGCATTGCTTATATGCCTGTGCACGTGTTCTGAGAGAAGGGAAATCTTATCTGATTTTTTAGGCGTCTATGAGCTGCTATATATGAAAGTTCTTTAGTTTTTTTTTTCTAAAAGAATACGATAAAATCAATCTCAACTGAAGCCTATATAATTGAATAAGAAACAATTGATTGAATGGGGGTTAACGCCGCTTTTAACAGTATTTCAGTCATATCGCGGGGACTGGAGCACCTAACCATGGATTCCTGGCATTTATTACAACAGTACTAACACCACAATTTTCCGAGCCTCCAGCTAGTCATCCGACTTAGGCTTAAGATTATCTAACGATGGGTGGATGACAAATGTCGGGTAGAATAGTTTCCGCGACCGGGGAGCGAGCCCTGGACCTCATTATTGAGAGTCCGTTGCGCTACAAACTATCCTATCGCCGCAGCCCTAAATTAAGTTAGAGTATAGTAATTTTTCAATTAAAAGAAAAAATCAATGTCTTTTGATTGGGGAAGATCGATCTATCGGCTATTGAGTGAGCAGCAAAAGGCTATAATTTTATCCGCATATTATGAACATGAACGAAAAATTACTAATTTGACATTGAATTTTTTTTTCTTCTTTCGAAAGTCAAACGAATGTCAAATGACTAATTTTACATTCAAATCTGTTAAAACCGAACGTCCATCATATGTCTAATGTGGAGTTTATCATTCATTTTTACACTTTTTGAATGTCTAATTACTCGATTGGACATTCGGCCGAATGTCTAATGGCTTACGTTAAATGTTCTATCAACTTCACGTCCTTAAAAATCATCGACCTTACACACGGTACTGCCGGCAGTAATGCTGATATCGGAAGACTTAGACAAAAGGTCTTTTCGCGATGTAAATGTACAACTCATATTAACCCTTTACCATATTGCAAAATTTTAGACCCTGTCCAAGTTTAAAGGGTTTGCAGAAGACGATTCAAACTCGATTTTATTAAAAGAAAATGCTTGTTAAGTAGGGTAAAAACTATTGAGGAAAAAAGAAGAAATTGCTTGTAACGAGCCATTCTTCTTTTTCCGCAATGATTTCTCAGGGATAGAAAACGAGGGATTACACATGGATGAAACCATCAACATACATGTAGTTAATGAAATATAAAAAAAGCTCAACGTAGCTTAAAAAATTTTTAAAGAGCCACAATGTCTGGATTGTCTTAATATGTCATACCCGTATTGAGGCAGGTCTTTTACCGTATTGATCGAAAATGCTCCCAAAGTATTACCTGAGCTGATATATATATAAACAATTTGACTATGAACTGCCAAGCGACCTCTCTTGATGCTACAATTGATTTCATCGAAAGCACTATGTAGGCCTCAAGATACATATGCATGTCTAGCTAAATATGAGTAGACTACTTATTTACATACGTTTACCGAAGTTACTTTCATTAAAAGGTCTTGCGACAATCGCACCATATGATTTCAAAGTGTGCGATCCTTGATAAAAGAAGACTGGCGATCCTGTGCCTTTAATGAAATGGTAATTCTATTTGTACGCAGCCATTTTTGTCTGATGTTCCTCCAAGCGACTAATTTGAATTGTTGCTTAATTACATTTGACATTTACTTTTCATAATGAGTATTTAATGAGCTTTTAGGATTGACGTACCCTAGATATGGAACAATAACAGCTTCCTGTAGAATTAGAATTTAATAAGAGAATCTTCCATCTTGATTGATTGATTGAATGGGGTTTAACTCCACTTTTAACAGTATTTCGGTCATATCGCGGCGGGCTTCCATCGTGAAAAAGTACTATTACACGTCTGAAAGGATTATTAAGATAAGTGTAGCGTAAAGATACAGTAGGAGAATCTTTCATTTAAAAAAAGAAGTGCTTTTACACAAAGGTTTATCAACATAAGTGGAGCATAAACATTTAGTAGGTAATCTTTCGTATCGAAAAAGTATATGAACACACGTCGGTGTAAATCTAAAACCCCGTAAATACAGCGCCATTCTAGCTGCAGTTACGAGGTTTTAGATTTAAACCAACGAGTTATGATTCAAAGAATCTTTATTTGTCTGTTGTTCTTCCATGCGACTAATTCGAATCGTGCTTAATTACAGAAGACATTTCTTTTACTTTGTAAGAGTTCGTAAATTATTTTGAAATTAAACCTTCAAAACTTTGAACCATATGAGCTCTTTGATTGCGCGTGCTTAAGGCATAAACTAAACCGGCCTTTAGGGAAGCTTTTTTCTCGGAAAATTAAACAATTCCAAGAAAAATGTACGGTTAATTTGATGGAATCGAATTTTAAGTACATGTGATTTTGCAAGTCTTTCCATCTGTTTCCCGGCCTACAGAGATGTCTATTTTATAGGTACTCAGACATATCTTAGATTGGAAAACTGGTTTTGTTATACAATTCTTATTGTTTATTCATTATTATTTTTCTTACCTTTACCAACAGCTTAACCTATTTCCACACAATCCCTCTTTTTTTACGCCTCTCAAGAAACGACTTCAGTTAACAAGGTTGAAAATGAAGAAATTGCTTGTTACCAGCAATTTCTTCAGTTTCAACCTTGTTTTCTATATACTCAAAAAGACATAGGTACTCAAAATTCTATCAAATTGAAATTTATTAATTGCCACTTCTTTGAATTTGGACTAGTCTAAACTTATGTTTATTTGGGAATGTGTTAAAGTACCAAGGTGCCTAAAATTAGAAGTATGACTTAGTTTGAAAAGAATAAAGAGAAAGGAAAAAATTGGATAAGAGAACAATGCTTTACAAAGTCTCAAATGCATGGGTTGTCTATACCATTCAGCCTTAGTTTTATTTCAGATTATATCTTTGGTCGTTATTTAGAGACATCTTCGGAGCCAAGTCTCTCCAAGTAACTATACACGAGCAGGATATTCATTCCCCCTATAGCCGAACACCAGTTGGACCAATGTTATGGCGTTGTGTCCGGCCTTTTCTGAAAAAAATAACAACAGGTTACCCGATGTTGTAGGGTTCCTTATTTGCTTACAGTCCATCAAACTAAACAACCCAAGAAGAACTTCGTAGATTGTAACCAATTTTTATAGGAATGATTTAGTCCGCACTTTTTTTCTTATACAGTATACAGTAAGATTAATCTATATTTTCCACTCGGAGAGTATTTAGCAAATTACTTCGTCTTAGATTAATCAAGCTTTACTTTTAGGCATTTCCAATGCTTTGAATATTTAACAAAATGGAGACTGTATTCTTGCACTGCGTAATGTTCCATGAAAATCGGATGTTAGGCTGATTTCAGACAACTATTAGTTGGACTTGTAAAGCAAATTTAACCTTGCAAAATTCAGCAATTTAAAAAAAAGGTGCAATGTTTTAACCCACAAAATCAATATCCAGGAATTTTGATGTAAAGCTTAGGAGTATTGAAACAGGCGAAAATATAGTTCACGTTAGACAAATTGCACCCCGTATCTTATTAGAAACGAAAAACGCCTTTCAATAACCTTTGATAATCATGTGTTGTCCATCAAATGTCTAAAAATCGTCTGGAGTTGGTTCATCATTGTCTGGTGACAAATTATTGTTGTAATTTTAACTGAGATATTACCGTATAATTGCTGTTATACGGTATTCTTTAATATGTTTTGTTGATTGTTGGGAATCGCTTGATAATTCCACCGACAAACAGTGAAATGATTAAAACGATAAACTAACAGTTTTGGTAAAATTAAGCATGTTTCTTTGTCCTTTTTTATTTCGAGATACAGAATTCTCTCTCAATGCTGCGTTTTTCGAACTCATTTGAATCGTCTCATTGAGACGATTTAAATGAGTTCGAACAACGCTAGTTTTAGTTACGGATTTTCTTTATAAAAAATATTCTTCGATTATGGTCGCTAAAAAGTTGTCGATTAATAGAGGTGGTCCATAAAGCAAGATCGACGGTAATCTTAGTAGACTTTCTTTTGTTTTGTTTGTTTGTTTCAACGGGGTTTTACGCCGCTTTCAACAATCTTTCAGTTATATCGCGGCGGCTGGAGCACCTAACAATGGATTCCTGGTATTTCTCACACCAGTACTACCATTACATCCTTTCCTAGCCTCCAGCTGCTATCCCACATAGGTCTACGATTATCGACCCATTGGTGAGAGACAAATAGTCGGAAAGGATGAGTGCCGCCGTCGGGGATCGAACCCTGGACCTCTAGATTGACAGTCCGTCGCGCTACCAACTGCGCTATGACGGCGGCTAATAGACTTTCTACTAGACTTTTCAGGCTGACTAGACATCGATTCTTTTCCTTCCAACTCTATTCTATGAGCAGATAAGTTTGAATTGATTTAACTGTACCGATAATAACATTCTCCAATCGCAGATACATGTAAGAACCTGCATTATTTCAAAGGAATATGATTTAGAAAAAAAAGGTATTCCCAATTATACATACGTTGATTTATTTTCGGATTCGCTCGATTAACGAACCTATTCCAAACCTGGCTCGCCCATTTGGAGGATATCTTTACGATTTTTAAAACACTTTACAAGGCGCCATTGATAAATAAATTCTCAAAGAACTAAAATAAGTACAATTTGCGCTTATGGAAAATATTAATAGGATAAGATATATTCCATTTTAAAGTGGATCTTTAACAGATTTTAATGAAAATTTGATGAAACAAAATTAGATACTTGTTCAATGGTTAATCATTTCATGTACTTTCTTCGATTTAAACCTACTAAAGTCACTATAATTTCAATTTAATGCAGAAAATAGCTGATATCCTTCTTTTAAACACCGTAATTTATTTGTGATGGTTGTTAGACTTTTGGTGAAGTCGCTAGCCAATGAATTGTTAGCGGAAGCGAGTGACGTAATTGACGCGTCATGGAAACCACATATAAGGTAATCAAATCGAAAGATAACGCATTCAACCGATGAATTGCGGATAAATGCAGTTCTTTCCGGGCTGTACTCCGTTGACTGATTTAGCGTTACGTAATGCAAAATATTTTGGTCTTTTGCTTTCTTCCACCCCCCCCCCCCCGTTATGGACAGTCATTCCTATGACCAAAATTAGCCTAACCCCCTTTATTTAAGTGACTGAAAGAAACTGAGAATCAAACCTTTTTTCCGTTATCCGTTAAAGCCGCTATTAATCTAAAAACAATTAACTAATCTATAGAATAAAAAAAACATATGAAGAGATCTAATAAAAACGTAGTTAGATGTCAATGAATGCCTTGTTGTTATCGCAATCGGAAGAATAAAAAACAACAAATCTATGTAATGGACGGATCGTTTACCGCGCCAACTGACCTCCGATAGGAAAATTACAATTTTTTACAATACTCTTGGCCAGCATTATGTAACACAAACTAAAGTGGTTGGTTTGGTACTTAAAAGTTGTAACTGCAATTTGAAAATGTTGTAGCCAAAGCGTTTAAGTTGCCAAACCAATAAAATACTTCACACAAATGCCTGTCATTGTAGGAGTTCAACGTCCACTTCCTTTCTAAATAAATGGTTTTCATTGGTCGATTGATTTTTTTGGTTGACAGCTACGCTCGATCTTTTGGTATAAAGAGGCCACCTGGTTTAACCCACTCCATCAAAATCCCGCCCTTTTACGCCCCTCTAGAAATAGTTCAGCAAAACAATATTGAAAATGCAGAAATTGCTTGGCACAAGCAATTTCTGCATTTTACACATTGTTTTCTACCCAGAAAAATTGATACATTTTAAATTATATCAACTTGAAATGGTCGTCCGCAACATCTTTGAAGTGCGACCAGTCTAAATTTTTGTTGTGTGGTCATGGATATACATAAACAACCGAAAACGTCGCACAAACGCATTAAATATTAAAAGTCAACGACAGGCCTATCTTTTAGATATATCGTTGCTTTTAACCCATTCCAGCACGATGAGATTTTAGACCAATCCAAATTAAAAGAAGTTGCAAACGACTATTTTAAGTTGATGAAATCTTTAAAATCTTTGTCTTTTGGGATAGAAAACATAGTGGATAATGAAGAAATTGCTTGTGACAGAAAAGCCTTGTCTTTTTCCATGTGACGTTCTTATCAGTCTTTAATGACGTCATCGTGATGTAACCTTATCCCGTAATTACCAGACGACAAAATTTCAGGCTGGTCTAAGTTGAAAGGAGTTGCAGACGACAATTTCAAGTTGATAGAATTTTAAATGTATTTGTTTTTCTGGGTAGAAAAAATGTTGTGTTAAATGAACACATTGCCTAAAACAGGCAATTTCTTCATTTTACATAAAATTTTCCTATTTGTCTTTAGCTAGCAAAGCTTCAGCTTTGATAGCTTAAGTTAACAGACACAATTCTGAGGTCGTCTCAAAGTCCATTGAGTGCAAACTGCCACTGGAGGCTTAACGACTAAGTCCGCTAAATGCCTACGCCATAAAAAATAGTTCTTATGTTTTTTCAGGAATATAGCAAACTCTATTCAAAGCGTAGAGAGTTCTCTCAAAAGCATGCTATTTAACCCATTCCCACACAATTTCGCTTTTCAAGGATCTCAAAAAAGCTTTGGAAAACATTGTGGACAATCAAGAAGTTGCTTGTAACAAGCAATTTCTTCAATGTCCACAATGTTTTTCTATCCAACAAGGGAAAGATTTCTACATTCAACCATGCTTTGCTAGCTTACAGTAATTTCAGTACTTTGATTTCTTAAGGGGCGTAAATGTATGGGAATGACTTAAGTAACGGTCAGCGGTATTTCTTTTGCTTCGTAATTAGATATAAACATCTTTTATAAAAATGGAAAAGTTAATGACTGTGCTATAACCCAAAAGTGCACAATATTTGGTATTAAATATATAAGAGAACCCTTGTAGGGTCAGTTGGCTGTGAAATGAAGTCGAAGTTGTCGTATCGATTTGATAGATTTCCATCTTTCCAAGGAAAGTGTTGTAATATAGCCTACGCTCATAGTGTATTTTTAGTTGTATCAAACAATAAAATAAGATGACGTACCGGGTATCATTTATAATAATTCATTTTTGAAATTGAATAACAATTTGATCAAGTAATAAGAAATGATGTACTGGTAGTACCCACTTCCCTTAAAACAAAAATGATACTTTTCCTAGAAAGGAAACATTTTTAACCAATTCCCACACAATGACGCTTTATGACTCCCCTCAAAAATAATGATTGGGACAGCATGGTGTAAAATAAAGAAATTGCTTTTTACAAGCAATTTCTTTATTTTACACAATGTTTTCTACCAAGAAAGTTGAAAAAATCGAAAATTTCATCATGTAAAAATTGCTGTATGCAACTTCTTTAAATTTGGACCAGTCTAAACTTTTGTTGTGTGGGAATGTGTTACTAAACAGGTTTTTAACAGGGATATTTTGGCACCTTTTTTGATACTCTATACAAATTAGTTCGGGTATGAAATTATTTTATTCCTTCAATGAGGATTCGCCAAGATTGACAGACACACTTAACCCTTGTCATGCTGTATAAATCACCTTCCTGAATTGCTGTAAAATCAAAGGGCTGAAAGCACTGATAGAACTTGTAGTTCAATAATCAGTATTTCTTTTAGAAATCAATTTCATGATTAACTCTGGCAGGAAAAGCACACGCAGGGGGTGTACACCAAGATCAGACTGCACTTATGTGCAGGCTGATCTTGGTCTACACCTCCTGCCAAAGCCGGAATATTCCGAGTTCAGCACGACAAAGGTTAATGTTAAACCGTTTTGAAAATAGGAAAATGAATATACCAAACATTTCAGATCGTTTGCACTTTCTGCTTTCAATCTTTGTTTAACTTCATATTACCAGTGGTCAATTTGGTGATAATTCGATTGATAACCCGGTCCGGGAGATAATTAAATCTCGTTGCTAAGATGGAGATGACACTCATTTATAGACAAAATATCCAAAGGGAATTCACCGAACTTCCGGAAAACGAATTATCTTCGAGTGCCATAAAGTCTGTTATTTGTGGCCACTATTAGAGTCATACCATTCCGATGGCTTCCCCATTAATTCATACAGTGCTGCATTGTTGTTTTGACAATAATGTCATTCTGGTATTGAATACATGAAGAAACTATGTGATGCACTTTTTAGAGTACTCTTCTTTTACTATTGAACTGGCACGCATTGTTTTAAAAGTAATTGAATTTGGAATGGAAATTTACAATAATTTAATTTTAAATCTTTACCAAACGACAAAAAATTAGAGTAATCCAAATTGAAAGAGGTTGCTGACGACGAATCAAGCTATGTGTAAACAAAGAAATAGACGGCTAACAGGGTAGAAAGCATTGTGGTAAAAGAGGAAATTTCTTGTGACAAGCAATTTCTTCGTTTGCCACAACGTATTCCCTTTTCTAAAACCTCTAATCGTCAAAAACCGTGAATGTTCTGCTAAAGCACTTTTAAATCTATGGTATAACATATATGTTTAACCCATTTCCACTCAATCCCTCCTTTTTACGCCCCTCAAGAAAAGAGCTTGGAAAACATTGTGGAAAATGAAGAAATTGCTTGTTTCAAGCAATTTCTTCATTATCCACAATGTTTTCTATCCAAAAAGATGAAAATCATCAAAATTCCATCAACTTGAAATTGTCGTCTGCAGCTTGTTTCAATTTGGACCAGTCTAAAATTTTGTTGAGTTGAAATGGGTTAAAGTGATCTTATTTAATGATGCTTTTATTGTACACCATCGAGATTTTTCCGTGGAATTTCCCTTGATAATTTCACCGAAAAATCAGTGAAATACCATACTCGCTGTTTCGGTAGATATGGCCTTGTATTTTTGTGTTTTCCGACTATTTATCGTCACTAACGTAGCACATGCCCTTATGAGCGACGCCCCCAGAAGACGGTTAGTTGCTGCGGAGGATAGTGCAAGGATACGGGACGAAACTTCCGAGAACTTCTCCTGTTTCTTTAACGTGCTCGATGGAAAGTACCGTCACACGGAGCCTTGGTTTAACGTCTCATCCGAAAGACAATTAGTTTATCAGTTCATATGTCAGCCCAGGGCTCGAACCCGTTATCTTGAGGTTTTGAGCTAATCGGGCTGATTGATTTCATTTTTCCCTTTTAAATGCCATCTCAGCCGGACCAAAGATTCTGATGACGTCACCAGTGTGTGATGTAAATCATATACCTGAGGACACCTCAGGCATATTTTGCCTCTTTTCGCATGGCCCCCACCACTCAAGAAAGTATAGCTTTTTGTTGTTCACCCAAAGAAAGATAAATCGACCTTACTCTGAAATAAATTACTTTCTTCTATATAGGAAATGAAAATACTTAAGATGGCTATATCAAATGGTCACATGTAGCTTATAAAACGTTAAATTCTGAACTCAAAGTGTGAGAAGGGTCTTAGTTGAATTTCTGGCTTAGATATGATCCCGTCACCCGAGACAATCTCGATCATCAACCAATGGACCATTGAGATACAACTTCAAACTGGATCTCGGTTTTATCTTTTTATTGTTTTTAACATCTTATTTATTTGTTGGTGAGTGTGTTTGTTTGTGTGTATGGGGGTGATCTGTAAAGAGAAAAGTAAAACAACCGGAGATTATTGGAAACAATTAGGTGAAAAGGAGATTGGATCAAACTCATCATGCGGCGAGCAAAATGTCGTAAATACAGCTTTTTTCAAGCTGTAATTACGACATTTTGCTCGCATAACGACAACACAACAACCAGGGTTGATATTATAACCTTTTCCTGTTTTTCCAAACGTTTAGACCTGTCCAAATTCAAAGGTTTAGCAAACGTAGATTTAAAGTAGAATTAATTTGAACAAGAGGGCCGTTGGCCCTGGGGTGCTCACCTGAGATAAAGGCTCTTTTTCTTTCAACAGTCTAATATCATGTTAAGGTTAGGATTATGAAACAAGTGGGCCACAATTACATATAAACACTATGAACCTGGGGATCCAAAAGTCTAAATTTCAAATTCCAAGGCTTTAGTGCTGATTTGAAAGAAGGAAAAAACTTTTTCCATGGGTTATAATTTCAGAAATAAGAAAGAAGTCTGTGAACTGATGCTTCATCATGCCTATACCCCCCCCCCCCTTGGTCCGCCCCTGGAGACCCGAGGATCATGATTTTAGCCTTTTTGTAAGAGATCAATATACTGATGCTTCATGCAAAATATCAAGGCTCTACGCCTTCTGGGTCAGGAGGAGAAGATTCTTAAAGATTTTTTTAAAATTTCACTTTGGTTGCCATGGCAACCAGAGTTTTTAACGGATTCCAATTCTTTTAGCTATTTTTGAAGGGGACCTCATAAGCAACATTTCTGCCAAATTTGGTTCAAATTTGCCCAGTGGTTTGGGAGGAGATGTCATTTAAAAAATCGTTCTTTATATCTTTATAAACCCAACCCACTGGGGCTCCGCCCCTGAGGACCCGAGGATCATGATTTTAGCTATTTTTAAAGAGGTCAATATACTGATGCTTCATGCAAAATATCAAGGCTCTACGCCATCTTGGTCAGGAGGAGAAGATTTTTAAAGATTATTTTAAAATTTTACTTTTGTTGCCATGGCAACCAGAGTTTTTAACGGATTCAATTCTTTTAGCTATTTTTGGAGGGGACCACATAAGCAACATTTCTGCCAAATTTGGTTCAAATTGGCCCAGTGATTTGGGAGGAGATGTCATTTTAAAAATCGTTCTTTATTTCTATATAATCCCCGTCCCCCTGGGGCTCCGCCCCTGGGGACCCGAGGATCATGATTTTAGCTATTTTGAAAGAGGTCAATATACTGATGCTTCATGCAAAATATAAAGGCTCTACGCCTTCTGGGTCAGGAACATTTCTGCCAAATTTGGTTCAAATTGGCCAGGTGGTTTGGGAGGAGATGTCGTTTAAAGAAATTGTTGACGCACGACGTACGACGGACGACGGACGGACGCCGGACAAAAGGGGATCATAATAGCTCACTTGAGCACTACTTTTCGTAGGAAGAAAATATTGCGGGAAAAGAAGAAATTGCAAGCAATTTCTTCTTTTTCTACAATGTTTTCTTAGAAAATATTGCGGAAAAAGAAGAAATTGCTATTTCAAGCAATTTCTTCTTTTTCTAAAATGTTTCCTTATCTATAAAAATCACAGAGACGTAAAAACAAGAATTAAACAGGACAAGGTTAAAACATAAAATGCGATAAGGTAGAATGGCTTGTCAGAGTTGAGAAAATCTACCTTAAGCTGGAAATGTATAAGCGTGCACAGTTCGCACAATCTGACCAGAGTCGTTGCTTTTCGGATTTTCCAGGTGGCTCTTATTTGTTTGACAGGCCAATTTTAATTTTGTATCTTAAACAAAGGAGAAATTATGTCATTCAGACCACAGTTACGGTAAAAACACATTTTCAATTGATTTTCTTGGAGAGAACTGACGGTTTCCTCAAACGAAAATGTGAAAGATGTTTTCATCTGGGATTTAAATCGAGGCACATATTTTTCTATGAATCTTCCCGATGTCGTTTTTATACCTCGGAGGAATTTTATTGAATATGTCTCCTTTTTGGGTTCCGAATGTTCAATCAATTGCGGCTTTTTCTCCAAAACATTGAAAAGTTAAATATATTTGATCCGACTACACAAATAATATTTTAGAGAATGATATGGATAAATACTTTACCGAAGTAAACCCGCCTAAATGTAAAAGAAATAGTGATTTTTCTTTTTTTTCAAATTTTATATATAAACTATCTTTCTCATTAAAAAACAACAACAACAAAAAACACAACAAACAAACAGGAAAAATGCAGTAAAAATGACTAAGTAAAAATTGTTTTTGTTCATTCAGCCTTTACCAGACGACAAACTATTAGACTTGTCTACAATTTTTGGTTCTTGAAATTTTAAAATCGGTAGGAGGAGGTCTTATGAAACTTTGTAGATAATGAAGAAATGACTTGTTACACTTGACTTTACACTTAGTAAATCTTACGAGAAAAGGTTTTGTCTGCACGATGAGACAAAGTGTGGGTTACCCGCATTTCCTTCTAGGTTTTTCTTGGCCTTCAGGTTAAAATTTGGACCCGTAAACGTAAGTCAAGTCAAAAGACAGACCAACGTTAGGATAAGGTATATTGATCGACCACAAAAGCTCACCTTAGCAAAAAAAAAACACAAGAAAGTTCGGTTGAATCACTTTGAATCGGTGAATTCATGAAAACTATGGTTATTTTGACAAACAAATTGAATAAAACCGTTTGAAAAGTTCGTCTTCTCCCAGGTCTAGAGCTTTAATTTGTGGTATGCAGCACTCCCTATTATGCTTTTAACACAATATTTGAAATTGTTGCCCAACAGTGATGTTGTTGAATATTCGAATTTGCATTGGTGTAAAAAAATAATGATTATTTGAGAAAATAAATCTTTTTTTTCCTAACTATAAACCCAAGAGCTTTGAAATTTTGCACGAATTTCTCATTGATCCTATATGAAATACTTCAAATTATTCCTCCACGATGAAGTTGTCCTTTGTTCTGGGGTCTCGGATTTGACGAAGAAATAAAGAGGGAAGCCGTTAAAACCATCTGTTCTCGAACTACCGCGCCAAAGGCTTTCAGCCTTTACATATAAAAATTAAAACATTTGAAATTTAGTCTACAACTTCTTTGAACTTGGACCGGTCTAAAAATTCATTGTGTTGGAATGGGTTAAATAAAAAAAAGCCAATTATTGTTGGATACAGGGTTTCACAAATAAGAAGGGGAAACTGTTAAAAACCTCCTCAACTTAAGTGCATCAAAATTTTGCATTTATTTAACCATTCCCACACAATCCCTCCTTTTTACTCCGCTCAAGAACAAAGCTTTGGAAAGAATTGTAGGGAAATGAAGAAAATTGCTGGCATCAAGCAATTTCTTCATTACCCACAATGTTTTCTATCCAAAAAGACGACAATATCTAGAATTCCATCAATTTGAAATTATCATATGCAGCCTCTTTGAATTTGGACCAGTCTAAAATTTTGTTGTGTTGGATTGGGTTAATGTTTAAACTATTAATAAAATCCTTCTGATGGTCCTTTTCTAAATATTAGGAAATATTACTCTAAAACAGGAGTTAGCCACATTGTATTTGGTCCTACGTGCAATATGAATAAAGATGGAAATCTTTAAAAAAAATTCTCCTGCGAGACATTACGAGCTTATTCAAGCTGTAGTTACGACGTTAAAGTCACCAACCAACAATTTTACTTTTTTGTTACATGCTACTGGACATGAATTTTGCAAAATAACGCCGTTAAAAATTGAAGCGGAACTTCCTGTTGGAGTCATTGGGCGGAGCCTAGGAAGTCATTGGGCGGGGCTAGCGATTGGTTAATTGACGGATCGCTTGCCTCCAACAGGAAGTTCGACTTTGGTATGAAAAGGTATAAAAGCAAAACATTATGGCCAGTTAATTACAAAGGATGGTTGATGACGTTTTAGTCGTCAACCAACAAAAAATGCTTCACATAAATATCAGCCTAGGTCGAAGTACATAGTTCTCCTCCTGTCTTTTTGAATGATTTTATCCGTCAATTCAAATTTCTTCTGCATGATCAACTTCATATCCTAAGTTGTGAATCCTCGAACTTTCGTAGAGATATAAGACTAAGAATTTTTAAAGAGGTAGTCCCTGAAAACAATTAAGACTACAAATTTCAAATTTTGCATGTAAAGATGTGGTGGTCTTCTTGATTTTCTTTAAACATTACTCTAAATTAAAATTCAATTTTATGCTGTGGGTCCCCGGATCTAAAGAGAGAAGAATGAATCGGGTAAGAATTTTTCCAAATTCATAGAGCCGAAAGCTATAATACTCAGGTGAATAGTATAGGAGCACCAGTGTACTCACCCTCTCATACTCTCTTTCTTTCCAGGTCAAGACGGAATGAAATGTGGTGATCACTTGTTCTTGATGCATCAAAGTGGATTTAAAAGCTCATCACAGCAGTGTACGCCAACCGGAAGCCTTCTGTAACATGTGATTTATGCCCGTGATTTCGTCGGATATGCGTAGTGTGTTAATATCATGTAGTGTAGTATTACGTCACTTCCGGTCGACATATTTGGAATTATTCTGAATATTGTACCAAAACGCCGTTCATGCCTTTTACCATGCAGGATGCACAGAAAGGCTATTTTGATTCGAATCTGTTTCTTCTATGCAATTCTTCCACAAGGTGAGTATACCTAAATTATTTTTGTTTTATTACATACATTTTCATCCCTTTTCTCTGTCTATCTATTCCCTGTCTCCCTCTCTTTCTTTTGCATTCACTGTCTCTGTCTATCTTTGTCTCTTTCTGTTTCTCTGTTTCTCTTTCCCTCTTGAGGTGTCTCATGTTTTGGTCCTTTCTCAGTTACTACTGAAGCCTCGCTGTACTGGTTCAAATAAACATAATTCATATTATAGAAATAAAAGTTTTTCTATAGTGGAACGTAACTCGGAATGGTTTTAGTGAAAATGCGATATCCCGTCTCAAAGTAGACTTGACTGTAGACTGTATCAAACAAATTCTTCTTTTTCTACAATATTTTCTACCTTACTGAATGGCTATTTTTCAAATCAAATACACTTTAGATTTTCGTCTGCAAACTTTGTGATTTTGAACGAGCCCAAAATTTGGCAAAACAGGAACTAGTTGTTTCTCTACTTCTCGTCGTAATTTCTAGCCTCCTTATTTCCATGGTTGACATGGTTTGTTTAAACCATTTTCATGCTGAATATAATCCTTATCTCAATGCACAGTAAAACTAAAGGCCCGAAAACACTGGAAGTACTGGCTAAGTGGAAAAAATTACGTGCATTTCCATTATTTTTTTAAATCTCTGTGTTTAAAGAGTCAAACAGGAGGTGTAGACTAAGATCAGACTGCACTTATGTGCAGTCTGATCTTTGTCTTCACATGTCAAAACAGGAAAATTCCAGGTTCGGTATTACAAGGGTTAATCAACACCTTTTCTTCTATGATCTAAACTTTATACTGGCGACCGATAATTAGAAGACCGCTGGTCACGCCCAGTGGCCTCCGAAAAGTCGGTTTTACTATGGTAATATGCGGCAGTGTTTTGTAATATTAATATGTGATTATAGACTTACATTAAACACGAATGGTAGGCGACATAAACATCGTAAATACAGCTTAAATAAGCTGCAGTTACGACATTTTAATTCGCCAAATCAACAAAATTGCTCAACGTGAAGTTCGATGTTTACATCCGGTATAAAATAAATGATTTGAGTTGTCAATTCCTCGGCGGTATGTTGATTCATTAACACGTAGGCGTTCCGACACAACAAAGTTTTAGTCTTGTCCAAATTGAAAGAAGCTGCATACGACTATTTAAAGTTGTTGAAATTATAAAAAAAACACGTTGTCTTCTCGGGGAGTAAACAAGCAACTCTTTGATTTTCCACAATGTTTTCTAAAACGGTTTTATTGAGGGGCGTAAAAAGGAGATATTGAGTGGGAATGGTTTGAGCGGCTCTTTAACATATTTTCATGAAAATTTGATAAAGGAAAGGTATAGACTTCATTCATCCCGAAATCAATTTTAATTTTCGCGATAAATATCAAATCTACTAAATCCAATATAAATTGGAATACAAGACAGTTTACTCCAAATACCCGAGCCGCCGTCATAGCGCAGTCGGTAGCGCGCCAGACTCCTAATCTTCAATGATGGGTGTCATGGGTTCGATCCCCGGCGGCGGCAAATATTCTTTCCGACAATTGTCTCTCACCAATGAGTGGATAATCGTAAACCTAAGTGGGATAGCAGCTGGAGGCTAGGAAAGGATGTAGTGGTAGTACAGGTGTGAGAAATACCAGGAATCCATTGTTAGGTGCCCCAGCCGCCGCGATATGACTGAAATACTGTTAAAAGCGACGTGAAACCCCATTCAATCAATCAATCCAAATACCCTGATGATTTTATCGGGTGAGGCCGTTAGTCTTCGTGTGAAGTCGATAACGACTGAATTGCTAGTGAAAGCTGATGACGTAATTGATACGTCATAGAAACCACAAATAAGGCAATGCTCGGTGAAAACGAAGGATTAACCCTTTCCTGGTTACTGAAATTTTAGACTGGTCCAAATCAAATTGAAATAGGATGCAGACGACAATGAAAATTGGATGCAATTCCAAATAAAACCACCCTATATGGTAGAAAACACTGTGGGAAAAGGAGAAATTGCTTATTATAAGCAATTTCTCCTTTTTCCACAATGTTTTCTCAAGTATAAAATCAAAGTGACTTAAAATCCCGGGTTTATCCAGGAAAGGGTTAAATAATTTACCCGATAAATTCTAGTTTCATTCGCGAGTTGTTTTTCGCTAACTAATTTGGCGTTACGTAACGCCAAATATTTTTATTTCTTTTCTTTCTCTCTATTTCTCTCTCTCTCTCTCTATTTTTTAAAGTTATGAACTGTCATTTTCATTACAAATTCAGATTAATCCCGTCTTAAAGTATAAAAGTTAGAACTTTGGAGAGCTAGACGAAAATTTAAGCCGTAATCTTTCTATAGGCCGATTTAAGTTGAAATAAAATTCACATTAAGAGAATATGTTGACATAAGAAAAAGAAAATATATCTTCATTGATTTAAACCACAATAGGTCTGCAAAATATGCCAGTCTAGACTACAAGCTCCTTGAATATATCTATTGTTTGAAAGCTGGCGTGTTGATTGGTGGCTTTACTTTTTGCTAGATAGCATAGATACATAAGAACAAACCAGGCTAGAAAGGCGGAAAAACAACAACAAAAACTGCCGCCTACCTCATATCGTCAGTAGATTTTCAAAGCATTGGTACTAAGCTTCTGAAAGCTAAATTTACAGCTGACTGACTGCGGCTATCAATAAAAGAATCAATCGACCAATCAAATCACTCAGGGAACTTCGAACTCCGACATTGGCCGACATGTATGTGAATCTTATTTTGTTGGTTTGGCGACTTAATATCGTAACTACAGCTTATCTAAGCTGTAGTTACGATATTGAGGTCGCCAACCAACCAATTTATTTTTTGTTACATTTTATCGGCCATAAATTGTAACAACCCACCACCCATACACACACAAATAGCAGTTCGGTATTGAAGTGGAACTTCCTGTTGGAGTCAGTCGGCATAGCCTACGAAGTCGGTAGGCGGGGCCGTAAATCCGTCTGTAGAAGCCCATTGAGGATAAAGAGAACAGACATGCTTGCTTTGTTCGTCTAGACTGTTGTTTTATTGATCACGGTTTATTGTGTTATTCTTGGCGCTTTGATTGATAGTTTCTACAAGACATACACAACAAGACGTGTTAAAGGTCAATAATAAGGTTCAAGAGTACAGTCATTGTTTAAAGACTATCGTCCCGAACCCTTTCAAGACTTCCACCAAAACTATGTCTCAATCTTAATCATACTCATGGCATTTAAACCATCTAACATATGAGCCTATGCGTGACATTTCCAACAATTTAACATGTGCGTGACTCGCACACATTGAGCACCCTGGAAAGCCATTCGGGGCAATAAGAATATTCGCTGATTGTTTGAAGAAGCTTTGGGTCAGTATCTATCTATAGAGCGCAGAGTGAAGACTCTGATCAGACTGTGCGGATGCACAGGCTGATCCGAGTGTACACTTTTCGCACGTGTGTAATTGTTGGAAATGTCCAGCATGGGCTCATATGTCTCAATCTTAGGTATACTCGGGAATTAATCTGGAGGTTTGACCATGTGACCTATGTTTCAACCTTAAGTATACTCGGGCATTGATATGGAGGTTAGCGAAATCCCATTAATGGCGTTCAAGTCAATATTAAGTATACTCGGGCATTGATATGGAGGTTAGCGAAATCCCATTTATGGCATTCAAGTCAATATTAAGTATACTCGGGCATTGATATGGAGGTTAGCGAAATCCCATTAATGGCATTCAAGTCAATATTAAGTATACTCTGGCATTAATCCGGAGGTAAGCGAAATCAGATTAATGTCATTTACCCCGTTCCCACACGATCTTGTTTTGTGAGGCGAATCGCGAAGAAAAGCTGTGGAAATCATTTTGGAAAAATAAGAAATTGTTTGTCACAAGCAATTCCTTCAATATCCACAATGTTTTCTACCTTAGTGGACACTTTTCTTTTTTAAATTGGACCAGTCGAAAACTATGTTGTCTGATATTGGGTAAGCGGTAAAATATCGTGTTTATCAAAATAGAATTTCAATGACTATTTCTTAGACGAAGAAGAATAGTGCCGGCTTTATAAATTATCATAAAGGCATGAAAATTGAGAAAATAAAAGTTTCGATATTGGTTTCTATTCAGGGAAAACAGAAAAAGCCTACTTTAAAGAAGGAAATAGACAAAAATCATGGTCCTTTCACATAATGCGAGGGTCAAGATTATTTTTTTCATCTTCTTTTTTTCAAGGGCTAAATGATGCTTTACGGTAAATTCATTTGGTGATAATTTAATTTTTAGTGACGTCTATCAAAAACGAGCGTTCTGATTGGTCGAAAAAAAAAATCCATAACTCCATGAACAAAATTTTGAGCACGCAGCGATTTTGTATCCTTCCGCACAAAATAGTCCCATACAAAAAGGTGTGTAAATTTGTAAAAGCTGTTGTTCTTTTCGCTCGATGGTATTATATTATTAGAAATGAAGAGAATATTTTTTTGTTTTCATGGAGGTATGAACCCAAAAACCTAATCACACAATGTATGAATCCGCTTCGCGTATTCATACAGTGTGATTAGGTTTTTCGGTTTATACCTCCATGAAAACAAAAAATATTCTCTTCATCTCTTAACTGAAAAACTATTGCAGGTTTGTATATGAAGGATATCCTGGGAGTCATTATGATCAAGACATATATGAACAGATAAAAACGAAGCCGGGTTTTTATCTGTTCTTGATAACGAATTTGATGATTTTGGAATTTTCATGAATACGAAATTGATATTCTTATTTATTACTTTACACTATTTTTGCTATTAATCGACGAAACTCTTTAAACTGTTGGATATAAAATATTTCGCGATCACAGATTTTCTATAGCACAAAAAAGGGGGTACAACAGCGGAATTTCAATAAATATATCTTAATGTTTGGCAAACTTCGACTGTTTTAATTTGGATTCACGTTCAAACAAACTAAGCCAATTTAATTAAAACTTTAAGTGTCAGCATATGGCAATAAGTTCTTATATGTCATTTTTCTTCAAAAATGGAAAACTCTAAATTCCAACACAGGAAATTAAACGATTAATTAACCCTTTTCCTGGTCAAACCCGGGATACTAAGACTCTATGATTTCATACTTGAGAAAAAATTGTGGCAAAAGAAGAAATTGCTTGTAACAAGCAGTCTCTCCTTTTCCCACAATATTTTCTACCACATAAGATGGTTTCATTTCAAATTGAATCCCATCTTTCTTGTCGTCTGCAAACCTCTTTGAATTTGGACCAGTCTAAAATTTCAAAAAGCGGGAAAGGGTTAAGTAGCCCAACAAAGTGAACAATGAAGTAACCAAGCAAGGGTAATAATTGACCAATAGCTGGCCTCGCCCAACTTACTCCTTTGGCCCCGCCCACCGACTCCAACAAAAAGTCCTGCTTCGATTTTAAACGTCGTTATTTTGTAAACACTATGGTCAGTAGAGTGTAACAAAAAAAACAGAATGGTTGGTTTGCGACCTAAAAGTCGTAACTACAGTTTGAATAAGCTGTAGTAACGACGGTTATATCGGCAAATAACAAAATACAGCGGCCAATATCGGAGTTTGAATATTCAATTCAGGGATTAATGAATGATTTGATTGGTCGATATATTCCTTGATTGACAGGAATCTATGGTTAGGTGCTCCAGCCTCTGCGATGTGACTGAAATACTGTTAAAAGTGGCATTAAACCCCATTCAATCAATCTCTCTCTGTGTATATGTATATAAACACAGAAAACCCGAAAGAGACTACAAAATCAATCCATAATAACTTAATGAACAAATTCTTTCGGCACAATGAGTGGAAATAAACTCAATAGTTTTTTGTAACACATTGATGTAAGAATGCGAAATTTGATTCCAACTTGATCAAGTAATATCATCAACTCAACATTGCAGGGGAATCGATTTTTGTCGTATCATAATTTCTATAGCCGTATTTAGTTTCAATGATGCGTATTGAATCTCTTTTGAAGCTGGAAATTAATATTCAAATTCTTGAAAACAGAGGATACTGAGCCAGTGGTCATAGAATACCGAGTTTGTTACCCTTTCCTGTTTTAAAACAATTTTAACCCATCAAAATTCAAAAGTTTTGCAGACGAAAATTCAAGGGGGGATTTGTTTTGAACAATTATCATTTAGTAGGGTAAAAATTATTGTGGAAAAAGGAGAAATTGCTTGTTACAAACAATTTCTTCTTTTTCCACAATGTTTTCTCAGTAATAAAATCACAGGGACGTAAAAAACGGGAATTGGACAGGAAAGTGTTAAACAGACAAAGCGAGTATTTTCTAGTTTTCATCATTTAAATGATGAGTTATATAAATAAGGTATATTTGTAAACAATGGTATGATATTTTATGTATGATATGACCTCATATGGGGTGGTGGGGGGAGGAATTTTGAAATTTTCCAAATCCTCCAAAAAAACCGAAAAAGGACATTTTTAATACTTTAAAGTAATTGCCTCCTTATGTCGGTTCGGCGTCGTGTTTCCTCGTTTCGGTTTCGCTGAAAAATTGCCTTTTTTGACGCTACTAGGACGAATTTACTACGTCATTATGTTCTGCTAGCAATCCAAAAGCTACGAAACTTAACGACAAGACCCGGGGAATTCCGACGTCAGTTTGATTTCAATTTTTATGCAGTTTTTGATGAAGGAAAAGTATCTGCTTTTCAAGAGTTATCAATGTCAATTTCACGATAAATGCTCTTTCTGCATGTTGAATCTACTGAATTCCGTAGAAATCTAATTTATTGTGGTTGATTTCCCATGCCTTCTTTGAAACATCGGAAGAGGTAGACCGGTACCGCCGTCGACTTTAACGAAGCTTAATTAAAGTCGACAGTGGTGCCAGTCTACGGAAGAGGTCGTTAGTCCTAGAGTCATTTTAAGAGATGAAGAGAATATTTTTTGTTTTCATGGAGGTATGAACCGAAAAACCTAATCACACTGTATGAATACGCGAAGCGGATTCATACATTGTGTGATTAGGTTTTTCGGTTCATACCTCCATGAAAACAAAAAAATATTCTCTTCATTTCTTATAATTTAATTGCATCGAGCGAAAAATGCAACAACTTAACAAATTTTGATACCTTTTTGTAGTGAACTATTTTGTGCGGAAGCATTCAAAATGGCTGCGTACTCAAAATTTTGTTCATGGAGGTATGAATTAAATTTTTCGACCAATCAGATCGCCCGTTTTTGATAGACGAAACTAACAATTAAATTATATCCATAACGACTGAATTGCTAGCGGATGCCATTTTCGTAAAGGATACGTCATGGAAATTACATATAAGGCGATATTTGGTGGAATCGGAAGATGGCA
Source organism: Fragum fragum (assembly GCA_946902895.1). NCBI lineage: Eukaryota > Metazoa > Mollusca > Bivalvia > Cardiida > Cardiidae > Fragum > Fragum fragum. The sequence goes on along the minus strand of OX336365.1, from coordinate 17,371,551 downwards.
TATTTACCCGATGAATTCCGGTTCCATTCGGTTTGTACTTCGTTGATTTATTTAGCGTTTTGTAACGCGAAATAATTGTCCTTCTTCTCTTCCTTCTTTCAGGATGATAAACAGTAATTTTCATTACAAATTCAGCTAAATCACCTTCTCTGTAAAATATGGTGCTTTGCTTTGACAATATGACATCATAGGCGCATGATTTTAAAAACTATTGTGCACACATAAACACATGAAAATCCAACACATAAAATCTATTTGCCATTTGTTGTGCCGGAACATGGGGACATTATTTCATAGCCTTTGTAAGGGGACAACCAGGTGCTACCTTGTGGTTGATTAGGAGATGATTTTAAGGATTTCCTTCTCTATTTCTATGTATAATAGGATGTTTCAATGCAGAACCTAAATAATACACAAGAAGGATTATTTAATCAGCTCAAGTACAGAACCACAGGGTGACGCCACATGTAAAATATTTAACCCTGTGCCTTATGATTTGTCAGGAGAAGTTTTTTTTTAACATATAAAGATTTCTATTTCAAACAGGGTAATATCGGAAGGAGCCCAAATTACACCACATGGCCATTCTTATAACATCAGTTTAGATGGTCACCGGATGATGCATTTTTTTTTTATCTCTATGCCTTGTGTTTTATCATGATAATATTTTTCCTATTTTTCCTTCTTTGTTTTTGTATAAAAACTGTTAACCTTTCTTTAGCCATTGCAAACAGAATCTTTATTTATCGGAAATAGATTGTTAATAAACGTGAAAAACTTCCCCAAAATAAGTCAAAGTTTTAGCTTGATTGGCTGACTGGTTTGGGGATTTTTTTGTAAGATTGTAGACGAATGCATGGTTGGACAGATAGATAGACGGGCGGACAGAAAACGGAGATGCGATCATAATATATCACCTTGCACTTCCTACTTTATTGAGCTGGAAGACATTCTCTATATTATTTTAAATACTTTGCAACTGTAAAACAATGGAAAGGACATATTTAAAAGATGACAATTCCTCCAAGAAAATGAAACAAAAAAATATTCACTTCATTCCTTTTGATTTAATAATACCAAAGCATATATCTTAAAAAGAATAACACGATAGCAAATATACTAGTTTAAAACAGTTTCATTGTGGAACTGCTGTTCGCGTTATAATACAAACTAGTTCCATTAAGGTATGAATCAAATATTTTTTCTGCCAAAATAATGAAAGAAATGTGACAGACGAAACTTGAAATGAATGACCGCATGTAAGCATTGTGTAACATAAAGATGTATTTGTTTTAAAAATTTGATTTTAGGATGATAGATGGACATAAAAGTAAAAAAAAAAGGCAACGCTATCACGAGGACTATCGATTGCTGTTTTATCTCAGTTTCTAAAGCATTATTAGGTTACAGTGACGCGTTCTACGTCTCTATTGAATTTAAAAATGAATATTCCCATTTTCGCAAATTCATTCTCACCGAGCTTTTTCTAACATACCTACCCGTGTCTCCCGTGGCGAAGATTTATCACAAATATCCTTGTCATAAACATGCCGAGGCTTAATTGCGGCAAAGTTCTAAGAGTCTATACTATGTATGGACACTAAGACCGACCGCGATATGTACAATCAATTTTTAAAAATGTCATCTGACGCATATTATTTCGTGATGTTCTATATTACCGGAGTGCAATAAGATTCCGGTCTAGAGACATTGTCTCTATATTCTCCAGGATACATGTAATGCTAATCTTACCCTCGCCTAGAAAAGAGGAAATATTTAGCGAATCTCATGGCAGACCTTATTTAGCTATGGGGGAAACCAGTGCATGAGGATGCATTTTTTTGCGGTAACGATTAAGACGTTCAAATTCATTTGCATGATTGTTACCCATGTGTAATATCGCCCGTGTATTATCGAATGATATTTTGCTCCCGCGCGACATGTCATCTTAAAATGAAAAGACAACTCTGCTGATTTTGTTCACGATTTGAATCAAAGTACTGAAAGTACTGTAAGCTAGCAAAGGATGGTTTTGTTACTAAATCCTCTTTGTCAAACGTTAATATGATAAGGAAACGAAGAAGTTGCAGAAGACAATTCTAAGATGGTGGAATTTGGTAGAAAACATTGTGGACATTGAAGAAATCGCTTGTTACAAGAAATTTCTTCTTTGTCCACAATGTTTTCCAAAGCTTTTTTTTCTTGAGATCCTTAAAAGCGGAATTGAGTGGAAATGGGTTAGATAGCATGCTTTTGATAGAGTTCAGTGCAATTTGAATAGAGTTTGCAATATTCTAAAAATACAACAGAACTACTTTTTATGGTGTAGGCATTCAATAGATTTAGTGGTAAAGCCTCCAGTGGCAGTTTGCACTCGTTGAACTTTGAGAAGAGATCAGAAATTTGTCTGTTAACTTAAGCTATCGAAGCTGACGCTTTGCTAGCTAAAAATGCCAAATTATGCGAGTAAAAAGGATAAAAGAGGAAAAGGGAAAATCAACGATAGCCTGTTTCTAGGCCATTGAATCTTCAAAAGGTGGAGGTCTAATCTTCTGTAATCAGTCGTGCATTCCATGTCATAACTTACATCAAATCACGATAGGCTATCGATCCTCTTCTCAATTTATCGGACTAGAACTTCTAGGCAAGGCGAGAGTATCGATTTCAGGCATTAACCCTTTCCTGTTCAATCCCTGATTTTCATGTCCCTGTGATTTTATATTTGAGAAAAGATTGTAGAAAAAGAGGAAATTGCTTGTATTTTCAACCTTACTGAATGGTTACATTCCAAATGAAATCTACTTCAATTTTTCGGCTGCTAAATCTTTGAATTAGGACAGGTCTAAATTTTTGCAAAAAAGGAAAGCCGCGCCCTCCAGAGACGGTAGAATGACAGACGATACGTCCAGCAATTATTGAATGCGACCTCGCCTGCTATATGTTTTGTTGTTGTTTGTTTGTTTTTTGTTTGTTCATGTGCAAACTCGGGATTTTACGTCACTGTGATTTTTTACTTGAGAAAATATTGTGGGTAAAGGAGAAATTGCTTGTAATAAGCAAATTCTCCTTTTCCCACAAGGTTTTCTACCACATAGGATGGTTTTATTCCAAATTGCATCAAATTTTTATTGTCATTTCCAAACTTCAACAAAAAAGGGGGGGAACCGATTAAGCTTATTTTTTAATGAAAATGACTGCTCATAACTTTAAAATAGAGAAAAAAAAGAAACACAAATAACTGGCGTCCGTAACGCCAGATTCATAACTCAAGAGAATGAAGTAAACTGTATATAACTGGAATTTATCGGGTAAAAATGTTATCATCAAAAAATCGCTAGAACGTTGCCCTATTTGTGTTTTCCGCGACGTATCAATTACGTCATTTGATTCCGCTAGCAATTCAGTCGCTATCGACCTCACCCAGACTAATGACTTAACCCTACAAAGAGGAAGGAGAAATATATTTCAATAAACTTTGAATTTATAAGGATACTATACAATATTGATCACTCTGATTCACTTTCATTGACACCCTGATAGTGATATTCAATATATCATTGCTCAAAGAAATGTGTATCTGTGCTTACAGCGTCCATCTCACCAAGATGAACGAATCATTAACGCCTTTAGAGCGTTTCTCCAACTGTAATGAACTCATTTGTTGAATGGCTTCTCGGCTCGAGGACCTAGAATGAACCTATTTCCGCAATTCAATTAACCGTTTATATTGGCAGAAGAAATGGAATATGAACATTTGAATGATAAGCCATAGTCTTTTATGACTGGTGCTGAAGGACATGTTCGATTTGTCTTTTTCAATTTGATTGCTTGTTTGAATGGGGTTTTACGCTGCTTTTAACAGTGTTTCAGTTATATCGCGGCGGCTGAAGTCCCTAACAATGGATTCCTGGTATTTCTCAGACCAGTACCGCCATCACATCCCTTTCTAGCCTCCAGCTATCCGAAATAGGTCTACGATTATCGACCCATTGGTGGGAGACAAATAGTCGGAAAGTGTGAGTGCCGCCGTCGGGGATTGAACCCGGTACCTCTAGATTGACAGTCCGACACGCTACCAACTGCGCTATGACGGCAGAGCCTTTCGAGCTTTTCTCCAACTGTAATGAACTCATTTGTTGAATGGCTTCTCGTCTCGAGGACCTAGAATGAACCTTTCCTGTTTTGCAAAATTTTAGACCTGTCCAAATTCAAATGTTTTGCAGACGACATTTGAAAGTGGCTTTAATTTAAATAATAACCATTCAGTAGGAAAGAAAATATTGCAGAAAAAGAAGAAATTGCTTGTTACAAGCAATTTCTTCTCTTTCCACAATGTTTACTCAAGAATAAAATCACAGGGACGTGAAAAGCAGGGATTGTACAGGAAAGGGTTAACCGTTCATGTTGGCTCAAGAAATGGGATATAAACATTTGAATGAGAAGCGATAGTCGTTTATGATTTGAGCTGAAGAATATATTCGATTTGTTTTTTTTAGCTCACCTGAGCACGTAGTGCTCAAGTGAGCTATTGTGATCGTCTTTTGTCCGGCGTCCGTCCGGCGTCCGTCGTGCGTCGTGCGTCGTGCGTCGTCCGTCAACAATTTCTTTAAACGACATCTCCTCCCAAACCACTGGGCCAATTTGAACCACATTTGGCAGAAATGTTCCTTAGGTGGTCCCCTTCAAAAATAGCTAAAAGAATTGAAATCCGTTAAAAACTCTGGTTGCCATGGCAACAAAAGTGAAATTTTAAAAAAAATCTTTAAAAATCTTCTCCTCCTGACCCAGAAGGCAGAGAGCCTTGATATTTTGCATGAAGCATCAGCATATTGACCTCTTTCAAAATAGCTAAAATCATGATCCTCGGATCCCCAGGGGTGGAGCCCCGGGGGGGGGGGGGTTATATAGAAATAAAGAACGATTTTTTAAATGACTTCTCCTCTCAAACCACTGGGCCAATTTGAACCAAATTTGGCAGAAATGTTCCTTGGGTGGTCCCCTTCAAAAATAGCTGAAAGAATTGAAATCCGTTAAAAACTCTGGTTGCCATGGCAACAAAAGTGAAATTTTAAAAAAATCTTTAAAAATCTTCTCCTCCTGACCCAGAAGGCATAGAGCCTTAATATTTTGCATGAAGCATCAGTATATTGACCTCTTTCAAAATAGCTAAAATCATGATCCTCGGATCCCCAGGGGCGGAGCCCCGGGGGGGGGGGTTATATAGAAATAAAGAACGATTTTTTAAATTACTTCTCCTCTCAAACCACAAGGCCGATTTGAACCAAATTTGGCAGAAATGTTCCCTGGGTGGTCCCCATCAAAAATAGCTAAAAGAATTGAAATCCGTTAAAAACTTTGGTTGCCATGGCAACAAAAGTGAAATTTCAAAATAATCTTTAAAAATCTTCTCCTCCTGACCCAGAAGGCAGAGAGCCTTGATATTTTGCATGAAGCATCAGGATATTGACCTCTTTCAAAATAGCTAAAATCATGATCCTCGGGTCTCCAGGGGTGGAGCCCCGGGGGGGGGGGGTTTATATAGAAATAAAGAACGATTTTTTAAATGACTTCTCCTTCCAATTCACAGGGCCAATATGAATCAAATTTTGCAGAAATGTTCCTTAGATGGTCCCCCTTAAAATTAGCTAAAAGAATTGAAATCCGTTAAAAACTCTGATTGCCATGGCAACAAAAGTGAAATTTCAAATAATCTTTAAAAATCTTCTCCTCCTGACCCAGAAGGTGTAGAGCCTTGATATTTTGCATGAAGCATCAGTATATTGATCTTTTACAAAATAGCTAAAATCATGATCCTAGGGTTTCCAGGGGCAGACCCAGGGGGGGGGGGGGATGTATTGGCAGGAAGCATCAGTTCATAGACTTCTTTCTTATTTCTGAAATTATAACCCATGGAAAAAGTTTTTTCATTCTTTCAAATCAGCACTAAAGCCTTGGAATTTGTAATTTAGATTTTTGGATCTCCAGGTTCATAGTCTTTATATGTAATTGTGGCCCACTTGTTTCATAATCCTAACCTTAACATGAAATTAGACTGTTGAAAGAAAAAGAGCCTTTATCTCAGGTGAGCGCCCCAGGGCCAACGGCCCTCTTGTTTCAAAGATACATAGGGGATATTGTGTTACGATAGCTATACAACATATTGATTCTGTTTTGAGCCGAGTAGCAAAAATGTTAATATTTCACGAGACCGAAGCTGTAGTTACGAGGATCTGATCGCCCACTAACAAAATGCAAGATTCACACGAAATATAAATAGCTCGATTTTGCATTTAATGCCAGGCCTTTAAGAAGTAGCCAAATCGAGGAAAGACTCCTTTATATAAAAGTTATATTAATAAGAGAGAGAAAGGGGGAAAGGGGGAGGGGAGAGGATTTTGCTATTGTCGAGGGAAAGTACTTGTGACATGTTTAATTAACCACTTTCTATTACCTTTGTCTTTCTGTCTGTGATGGTTCTAAAACCTTTCTGTATACTCGTAGCGTTACCATAGAAATATAAAATTGTCCATTCGATGTTGGACGGGTACTTGTTTGTTCATTAAAACCTCGGGGGAAACCAGGCTTTAATGAATCTAGTTCAAGAACGTCCTCAATGCGTTTCGTAAATATAAACATATCTAACAGCAATCTAAAGTGGTATCCAGTAACAATGGGGGCAATCTAGGTCGAAAACTTTCTCACAAGTCAAGGGATATCGAGATCATCTTTATCGTTGGATAAGTGGAACGTTAGACGCCCTTTGTACGACACGATGACTCGAAAGCAAGTCTCTTTGAATTTGAGACCAGTCATACTTAAAGAGCCTTTCTATAGATCAACCATTTTAGAAAAAAAATAATCTAGAACAGGTCACTAATTATTATGATTATGAATTATCTTTCAGAGATAGATTTAAAGTTAGATAGAAAGATTGTTTTATGCTAACAAAATCTATTAACACCGAAAAGTTTGACCCTGGTCAGCCTGCGCAGAAAGCCCCTTTCAAGCTGTAATTACAACGTTTAGGCCGCCAATCAACCATTTTACATTTTGTTACATGTTACAATTTTTAACGAACCAAATAAACCCAACAAGACTTTTAGTCGAAAAAACTTGGATAGCACCACTTATTTATGGCTAAATCTAGTTCACTATCTAATGGAAAGACGATAATCACAAACCCCGAGGGAAACTCTGTTCTTTTGTAAGATAACTGTGTACTCTCGCTAACTTTTTTTTTTTATTACTATTTTTTTTCCTGGAAGGAAAACCTTAAAACTAGTGACATATCAAATGTAATTACCTACGAATTCCGGTAAAGAAAGGGGGAAATTGAGCTCCCTTAGAGAAGTAGAGAGATGATTTTCATAATTATCTGAGAAGACAAGAAGTTTGTTAGCACCAAGTGTCATCAGCATGCAGACTTAGTACTTTCAACACCATTGGCAGTACCACATGGTCGGGTTTTCAGTCGAATGTGAACTGTAATGCCACTTCTGTTCTTTTCTAGAAGTCTACTTTTGATATTAAGTATAGAATGCGGAATGCAGGAGTCAAAAGAAAATGTATGAAAAAGAAATTGTGTTCTAAAGTTTGTTGGTTTTGTTCGAAATTAAATGACTTTAGATAATAGTGTATCAAAATTCGACTTTCTTTAACACATAACCAGACGACAAAATTTAAAACTGGTCCATATTGAAAGATATTGCAGACGATAATTGCATGTTAATGAAGTTTTTAGCGTCCTTTGTATTTTGGGTTAGAAAACTTTGTGGATAATGAAGAAGTCACTTATCATAAGCATTCTTCATTACCCACAATGTTTTCCAAAACATGTTTTCTTAAGGAGCGTCAAAAGGCGTCATTGTGTGACAATGCTCTAAATCTAGGTGTTTTTAGCTTAAGTTAACAGACAAAATTTGTGGTCGTCTCAAAGTTCAACGAGTGCAAACCGCAACTGGAGGCTTAACCACTAAAGCCGTTAAATGCCTACGCCATAAAAAGTAGTTCTAATGTATTTAAGGAATATTTTAAACTCTGCCTGCAAGTTCATCTCTTAGGTAGTTTTCGCTCGCTTGAGCACATCATGTTAAAAATGACTCTGGTCAGAGTCCTTAAAGAAGTTCAAGACGACAATTTCAAATTGTTGACAATTCTAAAGTATTTATCTCTCTATAGGTACAAAACAATGTCGAAAATGAAGAAATTGCTTGTAACAAGCAATTTCTTCATTTTCCACATTGTTTTCCACAACAATTTTCTTAAGGGGCGGATTGAGTGGAAATGGGTTAACTCCCTGGTTACTTTAACCTCGTTTCTTCATCATGCTTACGTTTGAAAAACAAGATTACAAAACAATGCTTTGCTAGCTTACAGCACTTTCAGTACTTTGATTAAGAAGTAAGTCACGGATGCATGTTTAAACTATGTTTTGACGGGACCATAAATATATTTAATTAAAGGTGGTCTCAGATGTTCTTTCTGCTCTATGACAGAAGACTTGACAGCTGTAGGTGAATGCAATTATTCGAAAGTGTCATTGAGCTAATTTCGATATGCAGATAGTTGCGTGAATTTATCACTTTCACTTTTATATTCCGGTTGTTGCTACTGAATATTTTCTTACATTTTTTTATTCGACAGAGGAAAAGTAATTTTGTATTGATTGAATGGAGTTTAACGCCAGTTTTAACAGTATTTCGGTCATATCGCGGCTGCTGGAGCACATAACAATGGCTTCCTGGTATCTATCTCACCAGTACTACCACTACATCCTTTTCTAGCCTCCAGTTGCTATCCCAATTAGGTTTACAATTATCCACCCATTGGTGAGAGACAAATTTCGGGAAGTATATGTGCCGAGAGGAAAAGTAAACAACACGGGATAAACAAACAACTTCACCAAGAAATAATTTAAAATTTATCAATAACGGGAGTTCTGATCGGTCGAAAAAATATTCATACTTCCATGAACAAAACTTTGAGCACGCAGCCATTTTGTATGCTTCCGCACAATCTAGTTCCGTACAAAAAATATCAAAATTTGTAAATATTTTGCTTTTTCGCTCGATGCTATTAAATTAGAAAAAATAAAGAGACTAGTTTTTGTTTTCACGGAGGTATGAACCGTAAACCGCTTCGCGTATATTCAAACAGTGTGGTTAGTTTTTTCGGTTCATACCTCCATGAAGGCAAAAAAAAAAAAAAATCTTTTCATCTCTTAAGACATTCAATATCGGAGTCGTGGCAAAGCTGTGGGAAGAATTCGAAGAGTTAGTCCAACACTGTCGTAAGTGCTTATGTAAATATATGCACTTACGACAGTGTTCTTCTTAGCCCTTAAATTGATCGAACAGCGATAGTTATTGAACATTTACGACATAGGGCTTATATGGAGGAGGACTCTTTATGGCTTCGTGTTCGGTCGATTGCAAACAAGGTTCATTATTGCACAATAAAAACGCAACAGTCTTCGAATTATTGCCACGCTTTGTCTGATGCAGCGATAAGACGGATGCAATTTATTACAAGCACCGTAAAAATCATATCCTGAAATATATATTTTCTGTATTTGGTTTTGTAAAACCAAGTATGATAATTAGTAATGCGGCTGGCGGAAATGCAGTATTTGCGACAGTTTTAAGTAAATGTTATGGAATCATTGTTATGGAAAGTGGGAAGTTAGGAAAACAATACCAATATTTTATTTAAAGTTTCAGAAATGATCAGACAATTTGTCTCAAAGAATTGCTTTAGTCTCAATATTATTATATATTTAGTGACATCTTTCAGTTTAAGGTATCTTTTAGTTTTATATTCGGATTTATCAATCTTACTTAATTAAATGTTCGGGTGAACACACAATTTCTATTTGTCGATCGGGCGTAGTTCTAATGATATTTCCATGTTTCAAAATGTGAAGTTGAAGAGCCTAAATTTTTCGCATTATTTTGATTGGGTGAACGTGTAAAGTGAAAGGCTCTTGATTAAATGTATATTCTTTCAAAAATGGACTGCCATAAAAGATCACAAGAATAATGGTGCCTCGATGACCGAGTGGTATAGGTGCTCGACTCGTGATCTGAAGGTCACGGATTTGAGTCCCACCGTCACCGGGATTGTGTTTATGAACAAGGCACTTAATAGCCAGCCTCAGTCTACCCAGCTGCAAAATTGGGAAGCAGTGGGTTTAAGGCACTGCCTCTCTTTCAGGGGCGTGAAAACATCTGAATTGTGAGTGTTCGATAGCGACTCTATATAAGCTTAAGCTTTCGTCTCAATCGAACTAAAATATATAAGTATAAACTAAATAATGGTATTTGTTCCGTAAGAATAGGCCTTGCTGCCTTGAACATTGGCTCGATACAACCGCAGCTACTTGAGCCTTAACCTAATCCAACATCACATTATTTTAAACTTGTCCAAATTCGAACAAGTTGCAGACAACATTTTTTGGTTGCTGAAATTTTAGAATCTTGCTAGAAAACATTGTGGATAATGAAGAAATGGCTTGTTACAAGCCATTTCTTCATTTCCCACAATGTTTTCAATTGTTTTATTCTGGGACGAGTAAACAGCGTGATTGTCTGGGAATGGTTAAAAAGATGCCTTTCTACGGTCCAATAGCCGCAAATGTCTGAAGACAAAGATACTGAAAAAGACAAATGTCAATGATTAAACACAATTCCCCGATGGACTACATATATTTTCTCCGTATGTAATCAAAAGTTAGTGACCCCAAATCTTGTTATTATGTCGCTTTTGAAGTTGTTAGAGCCCACAATTAATGCCACTGTGACCTCTATTACGCTTGGAAAATAAATGGCAAGGTATCAGTATCCTAGCAACGTCTATTACATAATTATGAAATTTGTTGTGTGTGTGTGTGTGTGTGTTTTTTTTTGTTTTGTTTTGTTTTGTTTTGTTTTTTTTGTTTTCTTTAGTAGGCTCGAGCCTCGTTTTTATCTGTCTTAAGATGTCTCGGTGGATTTTTTTTATTCGATTAATATTTTATTCATTACCGCCTTTTCAGTATCCTCTTTTGAGTTTTATTGTAATTTTTAGGATTTTCTTTCAATTCCCTCCCGAAACAGAATTTAAGCTTAATGAGCTAATAGACGAATCGTTTGCACCGCTCTCTGACTCCACTGGCCACACCCACTGACTCCACTGGCAACACCCACTGACTCCACTGGCAACACCCACTGACTCCACTGGCCACAGCCACTGACTCCACTGGCCACAGCCACTGACTCCACTGGCCACAGCCACTGACTCAACTGGCCACACCCACTGACTCCACTGGCCACACCCACTGACTCCACTGGCCATACCCACTGACTCCACTTGCCATACCCACTGACTCTCCTGGCCATACCCACTGACTCCACTGGCCATACCCACTGACTCCACTGGCCACACACACTGACTCCACTGGCCACACCCACTGACTCCGCTGGCCACACCCACTGACTCCACTGGCCATACCCACTGACTCCACTGGCCATACCCACTGACTCCACTGGCCATACCCACTGACTCCACTGGCAACCAACTGACTCCACTGACCATACCCACTGACTCCACTGGCCACACCCACTGACTCCACTGGCCACACCCACTGACTCCACTGGCCACCCCCACTGACTCAACTGGCCATACCCACTGACTCCACTGGCCACACCCACTGACTCCACTGGCCACACCCACTGATTCCACTGGCCACCCCCACTGACTCAACTGGCCACCCCCACTGACTCCACTGGCCACACCCACTGACTCCACTGACCATACCCACTGACTCCACTGGCCACACCCACTGACTCCACTGGCCACACCCACTGATTCCACTGGCCACCCCCACTGACTCAACTGGCCATTCCCACTGACTCCACTGGCCACACCCACTGACTCCACTGGCCACACCCACTGATTCCACTGGCCACCCCCACTGACTCAACTGGCCACCCCCACTGACTCCACTGGCCACACCCACTGACTCCACTGGCCATACCCACTGACTCCACTGGCCATACCCACTGACTCCACTGGCCACCCACTGACTCCACTGGCCACACCCACTGACTCCACTGGCCACACCCACTAAATCCGCTGTCGACACGCACTTTGAACTCAAACGGAGAGTTCCGCTTCCATATTAAAAGGCGATAACCCTTTCCAACACAGTGGAATTTTAGACCTGTCCAAATTGAAAGGAACTGCAGACGACAATTTCAAGTTGATGGAATTTTTAATTTTTTCGTCTTTGTGGATAGAAAACATTGCGGATAATGAAGAAATTGCTTGATCCAAGCAATTTCTTCATTTTCCACAATGTTTTCCAAAGCTTTTTTGTTGAGGGGCGTAAAAAGGAGAGATTGAGTGGGAGTGGGTTGATTTGCAAAACTCATGGTCAGTAACACGTAAAAGAAAAAAAAATAAATAAATTAAATGGTTGGTTAACGACACAAGCGTCATGAAAGTCGCCAAACCAACAAAAACGCTTCACATAAATGTCTATCAATGTTGGAGTGCAAAGGTCACTTCCGGTCTAAGTTGCACCTACTACACAACTGAACAATCGCGGCTGTCAATCAAATACTCAGTCCACCAATCTAATCACTCACTCAGACCAGAAGTGAGTTTTCAACTTCGATATTGGCCGCAATTATTCGTAATCTTTGGTTTTGCGACTTAAATGTCGTAACTAGAGCTTATTCAAGCTGTAGTTACGACGTTTCGGTAGCCAACCAACCATTATACGTTTTGATACATGCTACTGGCCATAAACTTTGAAAAATAACGACTATACATGTCGAAAGGGAACTTCCTGTTGGAGTCAAATGGTTGGGCTAGCGATTAGGCAATTCTCACCAAGTGTCCGTAAAAGATGAAGGTATCATGTCCTGTAATCAGTCGTGCATTCCATGGCATAAGCTGCATCAAACCACGATAGAATATCGATCCCCTTCTAAATCCATTGGACTACAATTACTTAGCAAGCCAAGAGTATCGATTGCAGGCATTAAACCCGCCGCGCCCTCCAGAGACGGTAGAATGACAGACGACACTTCCTGGAATTATTGTATGCGCTGTCGTCTGCTGTCTAACTTACGTTTTTCTTTAATCGCTTACATTGAATTTCAGTGAGTACAATTTAAAAGTGGTTTATCAATTTATAGTCTGGTTTTAGTTCATCTATTAAGATGCAAGCGTTTTGTTTTTTTTTAATTTTTCATACATCCACTAGCAAAATTTTGAGCACGCAGCTATTTTGTATGCTTACATACAAATTAGAGCCAAAAATTTTACTCAAAGCTAGAAAAATATTTTTGCCTTTTTTTGTTGTTGTTGCTTTATTGTATTAAATGATAAGAAATGAAGAGAACATTTATTTTTTCATTGGGGTATGAAACAAAACATAAAAACGCTGTATGAATACGCGATATCATTAATCGTGGTCATTGACCGTCGATTCATGCTATTGACACAGAGAAATTTTTAACCCATTACCAGACGAGAGAATTTACGACTGATCTAATTTGAAAGGAGTTGCAGACGACAATTTAAATTGAAATTTTAGATTTTTTCAACTTTCCGGGTATAAAACATTGTGTAAAATGAAGAAATTGTGTGGGAATGGGTTAAGATCCCACCAGAACACTTCTTCATACCTACTTTGACGGTTGCATCCTAGTTAATGTAGATGCTTTCGTGAGGGGGGGCATAACATTTGTTCCTGCTGCTCATCGAACTTACATACACGATTATGACAATACGAAACAACACAGGTATTATTAGATCAGCGAATATTTATACATCGTTATGTTTGAAAAAATAGAGAGAGAGAGAGAGAGAGAGAAGAAATATGGCATAGAAGTTTGACCATAAAAGGATAAAGACAAGCAGATATATGAAATATGTTTTGTTGACAGCAATATTGTTCACGAATAAAACTTGAGTCCAATCTTAACATTCATTTCTTAATATAATAGATAGGATATCTTTATAGGGACCCAGTTGAGATCAATGGTAACTCAGCGATCGATTCCACGAATCAAACAACGGAGGGAAATCGGAGGACCGTTTACATTCTTCACGTGAAAAATTTCCAAAATGGCGTTATCTTTTATGCAAACAACTGTCTTAAAATTCAAATCATAAAGGTCCTGTAGAAACTCTGTTTTTTCTGTAAAGAAAACTTGATATCAGAGTAAAACAGGGGTAACATAAAACAACAAAACTTAATTTTACAGCCATTTTGAGACATCCAAACTATCCGGCTTTACCGAGATTATCCGATTATGTACTACGTTTTCTTTTACTATTTCCAGACGATTTGTTACATAATACTCCGCCTGTGATACGTCCGAGTTTTTTCCCTTAAGTTTACGGTAGTAGCCGAGTGTGTTCGAAGAGAAAAGAAAGTACAACAGGCATTTCTTGGTATGGTTTATTGATGACTGTCAAATTAATATTGATTGGTTAACTTTCAACGACTCTCCTTCAGTAATGGACGTGTTGCCGGTTTTAGTAAAAAAACGTATTTTTCAGTTGATCGGGTTTGATTGTTGAACTCCGACATTTATGCAGTGCATTCTTTTTGGTTTGGCGACTTAAACGTCGTAACTACAGCTAATTCAAGCTGTAGTTACGACGTTTAGGTTGCAAACCAACGGCTTGCTTCTTGTTTTATGCCACGTGACTTGATATTTTACCATCTTATGACGTTTGATAGCTCTGTTAAGCTACCTTCTCGGAGATCACCTGCCAGCGATCCGTCAATTTGCAAAATTCTATTTTGTAAAGAAATACGTTTTCCCGGTGACAGCCTCCATTTGTCCAAGATGAGAGAATTATGGAACCCTTCGGAGCGTTACGCCAACTGTAATGAATTCATTTGTTGAATGGCTTCACGGCTTTAGAATCGAGAATAAATCTATATCTGTAATTCAATTTACGGCTCCTGCTGGCAGAAGAAATAGGATGTGAAAACGTTCAATTGCATGGACTAGTTCTGTGTTATGAGCCCTTAAGCATTCGATTTCTTTTTTCTATAAAATACCCGAAAAGAAATGGGATTTGTACGGACAGAAGTTTTGTAATTTGTTTAACCTATCCATACACAGTGACGCTTTTTAACGACTTTCAATATGAAAATCTTCAGAAAACATTGTGGATAATGAAGAAATTGCTTGTAACAAGCAATTTCTTCATTATCTACAATTTTTTCTGTCCCAAAGAACAAAGATTCTGAAGATTTCATCAACTTAAAATTGTCGTAAGAAACTTCTTTAAATATATCATAATGGTAACATTTTTGGACGAATGAGAACCATGGCGAAATAATGCGTTCATTTGGTACTTCAGAGAAAAATGCCCATGGAATGTCTTTTACATAGATCAAGCCAGGTAGGCGCCAGCTAATTAACAACGGGAGCGAAATCTAAGTTTCTAATTCGAAGGAAGGATGCTAAAAATTTCAGAAATGTTGTTTCCTTTTTAAACATACGAAGAAAATTCAAAACCTATTGCTAGAATGGGTGTACACATCAACTAAGTTTGTTCTACTCCCCTGATTTTTGTTTTATATATCTCAACCTAGTCGCACACTATTTTACAAAGAAACAAAAAGGTACACCTTTTAAATATTTTAATCTCAAAACCAAAATGTCAATCAAGGAAAATATCGAGCAATCAAAACATTCATTTTGCCCGGAATTGAGATTTGAACATTGACATTGGCCGCCATTTTTTGTGAAACATTTTTGTTGGTTTGGTGGCTTAAACGTCATAACTACAGCTTATTCAAGCTATAGTTAAGACTTTTAGGTCGCTAACCAACTATTTTACTTTTTTGTATCATGTTACTGGGCATTTTTTTTTTTTTTTTTTTGAAAATTAAGCCGTTTCAAATCGAAGCGGGACTTCCTGTTGGAATCAATGGGCGGGGCTAACGAAGTGAATGGGTGGGGCCAGCGATATGCCAATTCTTCGACGGGGATGTTTATCTAACCAAAGCGAAAATGAGGCTTCAACCTTATGCATGCATGTTTATGACTAGAGCATGTCCAGATATTTTAGGAATTCGTCAATGCTTTTAATTTTTACCTAGCAAAGCGTCAGCTTTGATAGCTTAAGTTAAGGGACAAAATTTTGAGGTCTTCTCAAAGTTTAACGAGTGCGAACTGCCACTGGAGGCTTAACCACTTAATCCGTTAAATGCTTGCGCTATAAAAAGTAGTTCTTATGTATTTCAGGAATATCGCAAACTATGCATGCAAGTCTCCTAGGTATTGAGAACATCGATCTTAAACAAGTCGCAGATGTCAATTTCAAATTGTTGAAAAAATTTAAATATTGATCTCCTTAGGTAGAAAACAATGTAGAAAATGAAGAAATTGCTTGTAACAAGCAATTTCTTCATTTTCCACATTGCTTTCCACAACCTTTTTCTTGGGGCGTAAAAGGGAGGGATCGTTTGGGAATGGGTTAACTCCTTGGTTACTTTGATCTCGTCTCGTTTTCATGATAACGTTTGACAAAGAAGGTTATTGAACAAAACAATGCTTTGCTAGCTTACAGTACTTTTCAGTACTTTGATTTTAAGAGGAAACAGATGCGAACCATGGAATGCACATTGAACAGAAAACCCAATTCTCTGCAAGAAGACATCAAATGTTCCGAGTAACGCTCTATAAAGTGGCATTGCTGTCAAAGAAAATTGACCGAACAACGAATGTTATCGCACATTTACGACATTCGGTTTGTTTGACAGAGAACCCTGTACGACTCAATCCTGATCGATTGCAAACTCGGTCCATTACCAAACAATAAAATACGGTTATCTGAATTGCGTCTATCCTTTGTTTTTACAGTAATGTCATGAAAGCGACACACAACAAATTTCGTTAAATACCTTTCCCTATTTTCTAAATAAAACTAAGTAGAGCAAATTTGGCTGTAATTCAAAAATAACGTTGTTAAAAGATACGTAACCAGTGCTATAAAATTCTTTTTAAAATCCCTTTTTGGTGAACGAGTAGACGTTTTGTCGTCTCACAAAAGTAAATGATTAATTACAATCCTCTGTGGAGGTCTATTTTTTCGCGGCATCTAATCAAAAGCTTGCGACCCAAATCTTATTACCATGTCGCTTTGGAAGCAGAAAGAGTCTACAGTTAATGTCAGGGTGACCTTCATTACACTTGGAAAATAAATCGCTATATAGATATTTGTCCCATACTAACATCTATTACATCATTACGTATTCTGTCGTTTATTACAAGATATCGTCTTCCTTTCAGGCAATATTATGATATAGTTGTGATACAAATCTTGTATTGGATTCGAGTCGCCTAGGAAAATTTGGATATTTCACGAGACCGAAGGTCGAATAAAATATAAAAATTTTCCTGCGCGACAAGAACCTAATGCAAGGTTTTGCATTACTGCAATCCATAAAATTCCATTTGTTTTATTTCAGCGAATTATGACTATAAAAGATACAAAGAAGCTAACGAAATGTGTCTAAAATTAACCTTTGTTAAATCACAACAACGCTAATCTTGGCGTTACGTCATCCTGCCGGGGAAATGACGTCATCGAACCGTATCGAATCCGTTCCGTACTTGTATGATACGGATTTTTGTTCTGTTGAGTGCTGTTTTATCCGCATGCGGTGAATGTATTTTATTAGGAGAATTGATAAGTATATACTAAATGCTATTATATGGCTTTGCGACTGCGACAGTCATGTGTTCAAAAGAACGGAAATTATCTGGAGCTATTTAAACAACCGACGCGAGCACGTATGTAAATTACTCTACCTCAGATCAGGGGATTTACAAGTGATCTGAGCTTTTTATGCCACTTAACCCATTCCAAAACAACAAAATTTTAGACTGGTCCAAATTCAAAGAAGTTGCAGACAACAATTTAATGTTGATAGAATTTTTCATTCTTTTTGTGTGTGTATTTTTATGACGAAAACATTGTCAATAATGAAGAAATTGAAACAAGCAATTTCTTCATTGTTGACAATGGTTTCCAAAGGTGTTTACTTTAGCTGCGTAAAAAATCGGGGTTGTATGGGAATGGCTTAAGTTTATGAATCAAAATTACCATAATGCATGTTTTATGGTATTGAGGCATAAATTCCGAACGTGTGATTTTTTATAGTTAAACAATCGTATGTTGATAGCAATTGGGTCTCAGAGGGGTGTTGAGCCGCCGTCATAGCGGAGATGGTAGCGCGTCTGACTGTCATTCTAGAGGTCCAGGGTTCGATCCCCGACGGCGGCACTCATCCTTTCCGACTATTTGTCTCCCACCAATGGGTCGATAATCGTAGACCTATGTGGGATAGCAGCTGGAGGCTAGGAAAGGATGTGATGGTGGTACTGGTGTGAGAAATACCAGGTATCCATTGTTAGGTGCTCCGCGATATAACTGAAAGATTGTTGGAAGCGGCGTAAAACCCCATTCAAACAAATCAGAGGAGTGTTGCTTTGTCCCCAACTCACCATACTTTGTGATGCTTAAGTATGTAAACGCCAAAAGATAATTTAATCGGTAATAATTTCTCTGTGGTATCTTGAAAAAATAATTATAAGGCATTGAAACAAGCGTACTTTCAAATAAATTAGTGATATCTGTGATACCCGGTATTGATAAATATGGTCTGCCATCAATCAATCTCAGTAATTTGCAATATTCTATTGCGGAAAGAGATGCGTTTGCGCGTTGACAGCTTCCATTTGTCCAGGATGAGAGAGTTATTGAAGCCTTTAGATCGTTTCTCTGCCTAAAATGAATCCATTTGTTGAATGGCTTCTCGGCTCGAGAATAAATCTATTTCTGTTATTCAATTTACGTTTATGCTAGCAGAAGAAATGGGATATGAAAACATTAACGAAACGGACTAGTTTCGCGTAGTAAGCTTCTTCGATTTGACTCGCTTCTCTCTGAATTAACTGTAAATAAAGGCTTGTTCACTTTGGATATTAATACATAAGTGTGATTAAGTGCTTATGTTCACACCTTCATGAAATAAAAAATATTCTGTTCATTTCTCAAACGTTTACTATGTTTTCTCTTTTGCACATTTTCTAAATGTCTACCTCGAACCGAAAAATGAAGGATGCCAGATGCAGAAGTGCGACGAAAGCTACTTCAAAAACAGTGTTTGGTATCACACCGTATTATTTACTTAATCTCGTTGATTGAAAAGATGAATTCGTACATTCAATAAATTAATCGCTCTAAAACATAATTAAACACTTCATGACAATCTACTGATAATTAACTTTGTAATAAATTACAAATTCAATACCAATATATAATTCGTCGGAAACTACACGACATTATGCAAAATGTATCATTTGAGCGCGTGCGTGACATTTCCAATCATTACACATGTGCTCCAAGTAAAGACTCAGATCAGTCTGTGCATCCGCACAGTCTGATCAGAGTCTTCTCTCTGCGCTCTGTAGAAAGATGCTGACCCAATGCTATTTTAAACAATCAGCGAATATTCTAATTGCCCCAAATGGCTGGTCAGGGTGCTCAATGTGTGCAAGTCACGCACATGCCAATTCGTTGGAAATGTCACGCACAGGCTCATTTATATCGAGCCCGCTTGCGGTCGGCGAGACATAGTTCATTTTGTCACTATGACAAGTCGGTGTATGCACGTCAGTATGTCAGTGCGTCAGTCCGTCAAGAAAATATATCCTTTATTTTTGAAATGATTTCAAAATAATTCTCCATTGCGAGTAGATGTGCCATTTGAAACATTTTTTTTTTGGATAGTTCCAAGGTCAAGGCCAAGGTCATATGTTCAAGTTAAGCTTATCCAGAGCACATCTCCAACGTTTTTAGCTTGGTTTCAAAATAACTTTGGACAATAGTTCTTCATTATGAGAATGTTAAATTATATGAGTTGTTTTTGATATGTTTAAAGTCAACTACTCGGGTCAAGGTCAAAAGTTCAAATTGAGCATGTTCAGAACTATCTCCTACATTTGTAAATTCATTTAAGAGATGAAGAGAATATTTTTTGTTTTCATGGAGGTATGAACCGAAAAACCTAATCACACTGTATGAATACGCGAAGCGGATTCATACATTGTGTGATTAGGTTTTTCGGTTCCTTTAAGAGATGAAGAGAATATTTTTTTATTTCATGGAGGTATGAACCGAAAAAACTAATCACACTGTATGATTACGCGAAGCGGATTCATACATTGTGTGATTAGGCTTTTCGGTTCATACCTCCATGAAAACAAAAAATATTCTCTTCATTTCTTATAATTTAATGGTATAGAGCGAAAAAAGCAAAAAAAAAACTACATCTTTTGATACCTTTTTGCATGGGACTATTTTGTGCGATAGCATACAAAATCACTGCGTGCTCAAAATTTTGTTCATGGAGGTATGAATTAAATTTTTCGACCAATCAGAACGCTCGTTTTTGATAGACAAAACTAACAATTAAATTATACCTCCATGAAAACAAAAAATATTCTCTTCATTTCTTATAATTTAATAGCATCGAGCGAAAAATGCAACAACTTAACCAATTTTGATACCTTTTTGTAGTGAACTATTTTGTGCGGAAGCATTCAAAATGGCTGCATACTCAAAATTTTGTTCATGGAGGTATGAATTAATTTTTTCGACCAATCAGATCGCTCGTTTTTGATAGACGAAACTAACAATTAAATTATTTCTAAATATTTTTTCACAATCTTTCAGCATGATTAGAAGTACCTTTCGAAGCAAAGATTCGGATATTTCCAAGGTCAAGTTCATGGCTCAAGATCAAACGTTCAAACAGAACCAATATCTTCTACATCTGTGGATGCGTTTTGAAATAATTGACCACCCTTATGAGTAGATGTGCCATTTGAAACAAGTTAACTGAGATTTTCGAGGTCAAAATTCAATGTTAAATGTTTGGCGGACTCGACGTGTTGCCCTAGACGACTTTCGAGATAATTATAATATTAGTTAAGAGTTCAAACTCGAAAATATGTAGATAAACTCCGACTGGTGTGAGCTCAGCTGTTTTGTATCTGAGAAGGTCCCAGATGTTATTTAAACTCTAGGACAGAAAATTTGGCAGCTTTAAGTGAATGTAATTACCCGGATGTGTCAATAAGCTAATTGTGATACATAGATAGTCCAGTGAATTTATCACTCTTGCTACGGCACCTCGGTATTGGAAGAAACCGTCTTTGTTTCCACGGGATAACGGTATTTACCTTGGGTCTTTTTTTTAAACTAGTAGATGTTGCCATACCTTGAAATGAAATAATTCACAATAATTTAATCGTTAGTTTCGTCTATCAAAAACGAGCGTTCTGATTGGTCGAAAAATTTAATTCATACCTCCATGAACAAAATTTTGAGCACGCGGTGATTTTGTATGTTTCCGCACAAAATAGTCCCATACAAAAAGGTATTAAAAGATGTAGGGTTTTTGCTTTTTTCGCTCAATACTATTAAATTATAAGAAATGAAGAGAATATTTTTTGTTTTCATGGAGGTATGAACCGAAAAACCTAATCACACACTGTATGAATCCGCTTCGCGTATTCATACGGTGTGATTAGTTTTTTGAGCACGCAGTAATTTTGTATGATTTCGCACAGAAAAGTCCCATAGAAAAAAGTATCAAAATTTGTTTAGTTTTTGCTCATTTCACTCGATGCTATATTAAATTATAAGAAATGAAGAGAATATTTTTTGTTTTCATGGAGGTATGAACCGATGAATCTAATCACACTTATGTACGAATCCGCTTCGCGAATTCATAGAGTGTGATTAGTTTTTTCGGTTCATACCTCCATGAAAACAAAACATATTCCATTCATCTCATAAAAAGACTGATAGTGTGCGAATCACGTTCACCTTTGATTCGGGAAATAAGAAGAACTAATGCAATAGAAATTCAGTTCGTTGAAAATATATTTTCTTTAACCCATTTCCACACAACACCAATTTATACAGGTCCAAATTGAAAGAAGCTTCAGAAGACAATTTCCTGTTGGTGGAATTTTAAATTCTGTCGTATTTTGGGGTAGGAAACTTTGTGATTAATGAAGAAAAAGCTTGATCTAAGCAATTTCTTCATTTTCAACGATGTTTTCCAAAGCATTTATTATGAGGGGCTTAAGAAGGAGAGATTATTTGGGAATTGGTTAATTGTAATGGGTTTCCATGCAAATTTCAGTTTATATCGCAGCGGATAACTCACTTAACAATGACTTTCTGTCGTTTCTCCAGCAATAACAATTACAACATTCAATCTGAGCCTAAAAGGTACTCGTCAAACTAAGGTACCAAACTTATCATTCACGGATTGGTAAAAGACAAAAGACGCCGATCACATCCGATTTCTTTTTTTTTTTTTTTTTTTTTTTTTTCAAATATCGGACATAATGTCGTCTGAGACGGGTTTCATAGGATTGCCATAGGATTGCACAGTGACTCGCCGACTGAGCTAATTAGAATCGGATTGTGCTTGAACAAGGCTCTTTATCAATATGTAGATATCAACTTGGCACTAAATGGTGACTTTTGTGATATATATACTTAGATGAGCAAATTTTGACCATTCAGCTATTTTGTATGCTTACGCAAAACGTAGATCTATAATTTTTACTCAAAACAAGTAAAATAGTTGTCTTGTTTTGCTTAATTGTATTAAATGATAATAATAAAGAATTTTTTTTTCCGTTGAACCTGGAAGCTAAATCAAACTGTATGAATACTCAAACCTAAGTTTTAGGTTTATACCAATGAAAACAAACAAAAAACAAATATTCTCTTCATTTCTAAAATACCATCAAAGGTCTGAAGATGAATTTACAGAAACGACAAATGTCGATAATTGGACTAATCCTCTGCGGAACTTTTTTTTTGTCTTTGTTACCTAATCAAAAGCTAGCGACCAAAATCTGTTTACTCCGTATAGTAGCCTACACCAAATGTCACGTGTCATAGTTAGCTCTCTTAAAGAAACTATTTAAGAGATGAAGAGAATATTTTTTGTTTTCATGGAGGTATGAACCGAAAAACCTAATCACACAATGTATGAATACGCGAATATTCTCTTCATTTCTTATAATTTAATATCATCGAGCGAAAAAAGCAAAAACTTTACATATTTTGATACCTTTTTATATCGAATTGTTTTGTGCGGAAGCATACAAAATCGCTGCGTGCTCAAAATTGTGTTCATGGAGTTATGAATTTATTATTTCGACCAATCAGAACGATCGTTTTTCATAGATGAAACTAAAAATTAAATCATATACCAATATTGTTGTCTCTACGTATAATATAATTACATATTTTGACTAATATTTCTAGATTTTTTCACCAGGCCAGATATTTTGCTTTGATACAACTCTTCAAATCGATTTTTTATGCAATATTACGACCTGCAGATCCCTTCAAACATTTTGCTTTAGGAATAAAGAAACAAGGTATCGTTTGGCGAGCAAAATTTTGTAAATACAGCTTTTGCAAGCTGCATTTACGAAAGTTTGCTCGTCTAGCGACGACAGGGTTTGTAATGAGATTTTCTTTGGGATAACATAATCTTCAGATAGTCCAGCATATAAAAGTTGATGAACCAGCCTCGGTCAGATTAATAAGTTTGTTTTTTTTTGTTCAAGACGAGTTTAAGATAAAATTGGATAACAGATTCTTTTCTCCTAGCACAAACAGCCGTTTTGTACTTTTATACCCATTATTTTCAATACACGACTATGGTAACTATAGCAGCAATAGTTCCACATGAACCACAATTCTTTAAAGGAATATGAAAGATAACTACCTATGGAAAATCCCTGTTAAATTTCGGCTCAAATCCGATCATTAGTATCAGAGTAGGAATCATTTAAAGAAAAAGTTTTCATTTGCACGGACGTCGGACACAACGTCATCACAGTAGCCCGACCGGCCTTCAACGTTTGGAATCAAAGTACTGAAAGTACTGTAAGTTAGCAAAACATTGTAATCTTCTTTGTCAAACGTTATCGTGGTAAAAAAAAACGAGGTTGAATTACCCAAGGATTTGACCCAATCCCTCCTTTGTACGCCCCTTAAAAAATAGTTGCGGAAAACAATGTGAAAAATGAACAAATTGCTTGTTACAAACAATTTCTTCATTTTCCACATTGTTTCCTACATGGAGAGAAAAATGTTTTAGAATTTTCAACAATTTGAATTTGTCGTCTGCAACTTCTTTAAGGACTCTGATCAGAGTTATTTCTAACAAGATGTGCTCAAGTGAGCGAAAAATACCTAGGAAATGAAATTGCAGACAGAGTTTACAATATTCCTTAAGTACATTAGAATTACTTTTTTATGGCGTAGGCTTTACTGGTTAAGCCTCCAGTGGCTGTTTGTACTCGTTGAACTTTGAGACGACTTCATATTTTGTCTGTTAAGTTAAGCTATCAAAGCTGACGCTTTACTAGCTAAAAATCTCTATTATTCAAGATAATTTAAACCCTTTCGGACAGAAATAAACGACTCATCTTGTTTCACAAACATATATTTTCCCGAAAGCTTTGCTTTGTAGCTCAATTTAATTAGAATTCCAAACATAATAAATCAGAATCAATGCTCGTAGCTGTTTGCATGAATGTCAAGACATTGCAGATTTGTTTTGTGTATAGCGTCTCGGATTCTTCCTAATGAAATTTTATTTGACAATGGAGCCTCGTTATCTTTCAACAGATGTTGAAGAACAACAGAAACATTGAAATTACACTAGCATCGAGTCATGAAGAAATGTGACTTTTTATCCTAGGTGGTATCGATTGACGGATCGCGATGTCAATCAAAAGATCAAGTGCAACCAACGATCTGCCAATTGACCAATCGCGACTGTCAATCAAAAGATCGAGTCCATACAACGATCTGCCAATTGACCAATCACGACTGTAAATCAAAAGATCGAGTCCAACCAACGATCCGCAAATTGATCAATCGCGACTGTCAATCAAAAGATCGAGTCCAACCAACGATCTGCCAATTGACCAATCGCGACTGTCAATCAAAAGATCGTGTCCAACCAACGATCTGCCAATTGACCAATCGCGACTGTCATTCTAAAGATCGAGTCCAACCAACGATCCGCCAATTGACCAATCGCGACTGTCAATCAAAAGATCGCGTCCAACCAACGATCCTCCAATTGACCTGGGGGATGTCAATTGACGGATCGAGAGTGTCAATCACATAATCAGTCGACCTATGACACCATTCAGTTAACTTTTAATTCCAACATTGGCCGCCATTTATATGAAGCATTTTTTGTAGGTTTGGCGTATGTCGTAGCAGACTCTGTCCGATTTTTCATCCCCTCTCTCTCTGTAATGTACCGTAAAGCATCTTTTTCATAAAGAGAATTGGTAGGTGTTTAACGAATATAATTTCCCTACAAGACTAAACAGCCATGATTACCTTCCGCGCTTTGCGAATGTTTATAATTACGCTTTTAACTACGTCACTATGACGTCATCTAAGCCTAAGATATGGCGGTTTTCTTTCGTCCTTGGATTCAAAGAATAGATTTATAAACACAGGGAAACATAACGTCGGCGGGCGAGAAAATTATCGTTAATACAATTTTTTAAAGAAACTAAATGTACACAATATGAGCCATCTGGCAATATAATGATCATGTATCAAAGTATGTGGGAGGGGCTTTTAATCTTTCCCGCCTTGTTCATTTTTTTACAATGAATTTCTGACCTAGAACTATATTTTGTAATAGATTCCAGTGTCTGGACCAAGCAATTCTCATTAAATCATCCAGTTAACCTTTACAATATCCCAAGGGATTTTCGAAGTCGCTACCTGTCAGGAATAATTAACATTCGATAGACTATTTACAGACTCTGCTTCATACGTGTCACAGGGCTGGCAGCTGAAACAACTTACCTCGATGTTATTGACCAATCACGGCTGTCAATCAAGGATACAACCGACCAATCAAATATTTTAATATTCAGCGCGGACCTGACCTTTCAACTCCAACATTGGCCACCATTTTGTAACTTTTTTTGTTGGTTTGGCGACTTGAACGTCATACCTAGAACGACATTTAGGTCGCCAACCAAACATTTTACTTTTCCGTTCCATGGTACTTGCAATAGATTTGGCAAAATAACGCCGTTCAAAATCGAAGCGGGACTTCCTGTTTGAGTCGATGGGTGTGGCCAACGGTGTAAGAGGGCGGGGTCAGCGATTTGTCAATCGGAACAAAACCTGTCCTTTCTCTAGCTTCATGACTCCCACCAAAAATCAAAGTATTGAAAGTACTGTAAGCGAGCAAAGTTTCGTTATGTAGTCTTTTTTGTCAAAGGTTATCAGGATAAATTAATTGCCTGTTACAAGCAATTTATTTTATGCCCGCAATATTTTCCAAAGCTTTTTTCTTAAGATGCCTAAAAAGTGGGAATGTGTTAAATAGTATGCTTTTGGTGGAGTTATCTACAATTTGTATAAAACTAAGTCAGATTGCCATACAAAGCAGTACGCATTGTGAAGATTCTGATCAGACTTGTTTTAAACACAGTATGCCCAAGTGAGCTAAAAATACCTTATAGATGAATTTGTAAGACTCCTGAAATACATAACAACTACTTTATATGGCGTAGGCATTCAATTGGTTTAGTGGTTAAGCCTCCAGTGGCAATGTGCACTCGATGCCCAATTCTTGTCAGAAAAATATCATTTACATTTATCGATATTTAGACCCCCAAAAAATATTGCAATCGACCTCCCGTCATGCGGAAAGTTTCTTTCAATTCGTCACCGGTGAAGGTCAGATGACATCATCTTATTTATTGAAGTCCGTTATCCGACTAGTTCTTTTTAGAGGAGTTCCATATGTTGCATTTGAGTTGCTAGAGATTCCTTTGTAAGGCATACACGATTTAGATATAGGCTTGTGTATATCAATAGATTACTAATATAATACCTAAATACGTGTCGCGCTTTTCCCTATTTATGTTACGAGACTTCTAGTCTACTTATTCCATATTTATCTCGGTATTTAATGATCTTTTTTGTAGATCGTGCTCAAGTTAAGCTAAGGTGACCACTCACTTCCCGTCGTCCTTCCGTCTACAGTTTATATATATATTTCTCCTAAGCCTCTTCAGCAATTAATCTGAAACTTGGTAGGGATGTTCCTTTGGCAAAGTTCTTCTCAAATTGTAAAAAGAACTGAATTCCACCAAAAACTCTTGTTTTACTTAAAAAGGAAGGCTGGAAGTATTCAAATTAAAGAGAAATAGTAAAATATTTAATCTTTTCCTGACAAACGATAAGGAGCAGATGTTTGATGTTTTTCATGTGGTCTCATCTGACGGCCCTCTTCAAAGTTCATTTAAGCAATGTCCTTGAAGTCAAATTTTGTCTCCGCCTGGGGCTGGGCACATCCTTTTTTCATAGAAATAAACACTAAACTCCTTTTAAAAATTCTTCTGGACAACAATTTGGCATAGAGGTCACCAACCAACTATTCTACTTTTTTGGTTACATACAACTGGCCATTTGTTAAAAAAAACCGCTGTTTAAAATCGAAGCGGGACTTCCTGTCGGAGTCAATGGGCAGGATTTACGAAGTAATGGGGGCGGGGCAAGCGATTGGTCTATTCGGTTCAAGGCTTTTCTGCTATGCATGTTTCATTACCACATTCAAGCATTGTTTATATAATCTTCCCGGAGTTTTGTTCGGGCTCCATTTTCTATTTACACTCAGACCATCCAAATTCATTTACATACGTTTTGGAGTTCGTTTGTTAAGATTTTAAGAAAGTTTTTGCAAGCGTGTTTGTGAATACTTGGTATTATTTAGACCAGTCTTACGTTATTATGTGATCTGACATTTAGTTAACCCATTTCCAAATGATGAAATTTTAGACGAGTCCAAATTTAAAGAAATTGCAGACGGAAATTTCAAGTTGATAAAATCTTCAATATCTTTGTGTTTTGGGTTAGAAAATATTGTAGATAATGAAGAAATTGCTTGTTACAAGCAATTTCTTCATTTTCCACAATGTTTTCCAAAGCTTTCATTTTGAAGGGCGTTTAAAATCGTCATCGTGTGGGAATGGATTAAAACATGTAAGGAGTATTATCTCGTCATAAGGGAAGCCACAAACGTTAGTATTCATCCGGTTTTTAATTAAGATCGAAGCATTGCGTGCTGAGATGAACAAATGAATTGTTGAACACCCAATCAATTTCGCAATTTAGGAGGTATTCATTCTGAACGATATATTCCGATCGATACAACACTGAAATGAAGAGCGGAATATCTTTTGTTTTCATTAAGGAATTCATACAGAAGTGTGATTAATTGTTTTAGTTTCATACCTCAGTGAAAATATATTTTTTCTTCTTTTTTTTTCATAATTTGATATGATCATTAATAAATTTATCCCGATTTAAACCATTTTTTTTTTTAAATAACATGACCCACGACCCGTTTAATTGTTTTGATACAACACGGCCTGGTTTATGTTACACTATTGTAATAACTATGCTAATGAATTCGAAGCCTATGGTTAACACTTGTTTGTTACAACCATGTGACGTCAAAACGCATGACTTCATTTTAAAAACAAATTTTCTGGATCTACTTAGTGCGGAATCATACAAAATAGGTGCGTGCTCAAAATATCGTTCATCGAAGTCTGAAAAACAATTCAGCCAATCAAAACGCTTGAATCTTGAAAGCCGAAACTAAAATTAAATTATACAAAAATTAGCCTCAATTATACCTCATCGTTGGTAGGCCGGAGCGACAAAAAAAATACAAATACAGTTTTATTCAAGCTGTATTTACGACATTGTAGTCGCTCAATTGCGTCATGTAAAGAACATGTAAGTCTTGTACCATAAACACCTCTATAAAAGTAGAGCAATACTGCTTCGAACTCCCGTCAAGACCCCACCAGACACCAATTACGTAAATTACCGTTTCACACGCGTGTACGAAAATGAATATTGAGGAGCGTGTAATGAATGGACTAATGGTACCGGCAAGAGGTCAATTGAATTCCCGATTGAAGTATTTTATGACCCTGTCTGTTGTTTATTTACTTCTCTTCGTTTTTTTCCTTCACATGATTGATAAATGTACATGAATACTCGAGAAGCACATTCGGCTTGACTTTGAAAATAGAACATTAAACATTATTAAAGCTGTTGGACCATTTTATTTATTTATTTATTTATTCTAAGTAAGGTGTTTAAGTTGGAGCATTTTTACTTTCTCACAAAGAGACCATTGTTAGCTAGCAAAGCGTCAGCTTTGATAGTTTAAGTTAACAGTCAAACATTTTAGGTAGACTCAGGGTTCAATGAGTACATACTGCCACTGGAGGCTTAAGTACTAAATCCATTGTATGCCTACGCCATAAAAAGGTATTTCTTAATGTATTTCCGGAATATTGTAAACGCTGCCTGCACGCTCATCTCCTGGGTATTTTAAGCTCTCTTGAGCATATCGTGTTCAAAATGAGTCTGATGAGGGTCTTCACTGTGCGCACTGCCTTGAACGGTCACATGAATGAACTTAACTCAACTTGTAGAGGGCCCCTTCGAAAGCATGCTTTTTAATCCATTCCCAATCAATTCCGCTTCTTTATGTTTCTCAAGAAATTGCTCTTGAAAACATTGTGGACAATGGAGAACAATAAATTTCTTCATTGCCCACAATGTTTTATAGCCTAGAACGGAAATATTTTCTAAATTCCATTCCATTCGTCTGAAACTTCTTTCAATTTCTAAGATTCTGTCATGGTGAAATGGGTTAACTCCTTGGTTGCTTCAACATAACTTTAATTTATCATGATAACTTTTGAAAAAGAAGATTACTTAACAAAAACATGCTTTAATAGCTTACAGTACTTTCAGTACTTTGATTTTCTTATGCTTTTTAAAATGGCGTCATAGAACGTCATTTAAATGTACGATAACCCTACATCTTTTTATTACGTGTAAAATAAACTAAAGAATATGACATTCGATTTTGTTTGACACAAGCTTATCTCAACAACGTCTACAATAGAAAAGGTTATTTAGTTTATCTTGCCGAAACTTGCTTGCAAGTGAGCTTTTCTAATCTACAATTGGTTAATATCAGGGGCTTTTGAACAGATTTTCATGAAAATTAAATGTAGGAAATTTGTCGGCTTTTCTCATAGTAATTTATGTAATTTTCACGATATATATTCTTTCTTCCTGTTACATATACTAAATTCACTATAAATTTAATTCAACGTGATAAATTTTATTTAATTTGATAAATTCCTTATGCCCTATTTGAAACATCAGGATTTATCGGATGAGGTCGTAAGATTCGGGTAATGTCGTCAAGGACTGTATTTCTAGCGGAAACCAATGACGCATTTAATACGTCATGGAAAACACAAATAAAGCAGTTTCGGTGACATCGACAGATATGTACCAGATGAATTCCGCTTCCATTCAGGTTTGACGTCGTTGAATTAATTGGCGTCTCGCAACGGGAGGTATTTTTGCTTCTTTTCATTCTTGAACAGTCAATCTCATTACAAAATTAGGTTAAACAGCTTCTTCAATTATCTGAAAGCATTGGAGTTACAAATTTGATCATTGGGAGCCCTTTTTCCTTTCATAGTCTGTGCAAGAGCCGCTTTAATGAAGGCTGTAGATACATGTACGACTGTATGGTTGCCAACCGACCATGATACCTTTTTTATTTACTGGTAACTAACCGTAAATTTTGCAAAACTTTCTATCGGAGGTCCACTGAGCGTTGCCAGCAACGCGTATATTGACTCCGTAATTGAATCCAAGAAGAAATTACCCATTGTCGTAATGAAGAACTGTATTTACGATCTGTCTCCGGATGAATTTTAAAATCACTAAACGATGAAAGGCACCAAAAATCAACAACCAGGAAAACTTCCATGAATAAAAGATGAGTCTTGTCTTTGTTCTTTAACCAGTTAATCATTTAATTACACCCGGTTCGTTTGTTAATTACGAACTAAAATGTATATCTTAAGGATTCAAGAAGTCATTGGAGTCATTGGATGATGCATATTGATAGCGCTTTGATTATTCACAGAAATATTTTTCCGGTTCCGGAATTATCTAGGGCAGAATGAAGTTTTAATCCGTCACCACACAATCACGCGTTGTAACACACTGAAGAAAAGCTACATATAGAACTAGAGCTGTCGCCCTCAAGGGCTGACGAGAATACCCCCCACACCGCTAAAAAGGCTTTTCTATGAAGGAGTGGAATTTGAAGCTGTTTAATCACATGCATGTCATGGTGGATGAACATTGCCAACCCTCCACCTCTTTCTGATTTTGTGTTTGTTGCTAGAGTTGACTGATTAGGAAAGGTTGGTCAATATGAGCCTATGTTAAAGAAAACTGTGTGAGGAGATGATGACACAAAATTTTATCCACGAAAAGTCAATATGAGCCTATGTTAAATTTTTTACCCCCGGGGAGCGGGGTCAAATTTGACCTCAGGAAATAAACCGTTCGATATTTTGTAAAGGTCAACAAGATGATGTTACTTACCAAATTTGGTAACTCCCCTTATGGTTACTAAGTTTTGCAATGTTAAATTTTGACCACTCCCCCCCCCCCCATTTAACAGTTCAAAATGGCATTACTCTGAAACTAACGACTGGATCAAGATGAAAATTGCAGGTGCACAACTTCATATGATAGGAAACAACTTGATAAAATTTCAGCAAAATTGGTCAAAAAATATGGGAGGAGAAGAGGACACAAAATTATGTCCACGGACAGACGGACGGACGGACAGACGGACGGACGGACAACCTGATTCCAGTATACCCCCCCCCCCCCCTAACTTCGTTGTGGGGGGTATAAAACATATATGAGGAAAGGAGAAATTGCTGGAAACGAGCATTTTTTCCCTTTTCTTACAATATTTTCAACCCTGTTTAATATCATTTGTTTCAATTCAAAAGCATTTTAAAACGTCATCTGAAGCTTCTTTCAATTTAGACATGTGTTCTGTTAAAGTATGTTGGTATGTTTTACTTATTATGGAAGATATTTTCTACGTGCTTCGAAATGTCGCTTTCCTCTGGCAAATCTCCTACAGTCTTTAACCCTTATCATGCTGAACCCGAACTTTTCCAGTTTTGCTTGGCAGGAGGTGTAGACTAAGATCAGACTGCACTTATGTGCAGGCTGATCTTAGTCTATACCTCCTGCTTGTAAAGTTTCCTGTTAGAGTTGCTTAAGAAGTTGATTTCTAAAAAAAGGATTTATTTTTGAACAACAAGTGCTATCAGTGCTTTCAGCCCTTTGATTTAACAGCAATTCAGTAAAGTAATTTATACAGCATGACAAGGGTTAACCCATTCCCACGCGTTCCCACAAGAAAAGGGATTTGAAAGGCATAGTTTGCTTTTAACAAGCGATCTCTTTATTTCCAACGATGTTTTAACCTAGTAAGACAGAGATTTTCAGAATATAACCAGCTTGATATTGTTGTTTGGTAAAGACATCATTTTCAGAAAATATTTCTAAGAATTCATAGACTTTAAATTGTCGCCTTCAACTTCGTTCAAATTGAATTAGTCTAAAATTGTTTGATGCAGGAATGGGTTTAGAATATTTATCGGTGGTTTTCATTTCTCAAAGTCCCGGTAAGATTTAAGGTTCTAAAAGCTTTATATTTGTTTTTTTGTTTTGTTTTGTTTTATTTGTTTTTTTGTTTTGTTTTTTGTTGTTGTTGTTTGTTTTTTCTACATGACTTGATGGAAATGTTTCAAGAAGTATCATTTTTTAACTAAAAAAATAAAAATAAAAAAAAGCAAACACACACACAACCACACACGTCATTTATGCCCGAATTACACACGGACATTAACTGATTGATTTATGACCACCTACAGGAAATGTGGCTTAAAGGTCAAACGGCTTGGACAAACAACTTTTATTTATTGTGTTGAATTGCCCATTTGTAACTTGGACTTCAATCCAACGGGTTTGATTTGTTTTGTTTTAATGGGGTTTTACGCCGCTTTCAACAATCTTTCAGTTATATCGCGGCGGCTGGAGCACCTTACAATGGAATCCTGGTAGTTCTCACACCAGTACTACCATTACATCCTTTCCTAGCCTCCAGCTGCTATCCCACATAGGTCTACGATCATCGACCCATTGGTGAGAGACAAATAGTCGGCAAGGATGAGTGCCGCCGTCGGGGATCGAACCCGGGACCTCTAGATTGACAGTCCGACGCGCTACCAACTGCGCTATGACGGCGGCCCCAACGGGTTTGAAGCCGCGGCAGTGGTAGCGCGTAGGACTCAAACTCAAAGGGTTCCGGGTTCGATCCCCAGTAGCAGTGAATATCCTCTCCGACATCTGTGTTTACCAATAGGTGGATAATCGTAAACCTATGTGGGATGAGAAGCTGGAGGCCCGGAAAGGATGTAGTGGTAGTACTTGTGTGAGATATACCAGGAATCGATTGTTAGGTGCTCAAGCCGCCGCGATATGACTGAAATACTGTTAAAAAGTGGCGTTAAGTCCCATTCAATCAATCAATCAAAGGTTTTCAAGATTATTTATTTATATATTAAGTAAATCGTTGCTAAGTTTCGATACTTATATTAGTATAATAATAATAATAATAATAGCTTTATTTCATGAAGGTAGAACATTAAGACATTTTCAAATAAGAATACCTGAATAGTCTTTTTTACAATGTTGCCTTCGCTATTATGAAAATGATTACTGTAAATGATGAAATGATACAAACATGCGTATAGAGTTTGATTAACAACAACAACAAAAACATGGAGGGAAATGCTCAAAAGGGTAGTAAATCTATCAAATATATCAAAATTTCGACAATGGAATAAGGGAGTACCATGGCAAATGAAAAATTTTATTTGCTCTGTTATTCTTCCGATGAGGCCAGTTATTGCTTTTTAGGGTTATTTATACTTCCAACTTCATAATTTATTAAAGGCATAGCCTCTTTTCTCCCTGTCACATAATTTAGCCGGTCTTGTTCCGTAATTAGGAAAGTATATCAAATAAATTTACTTTTCTTTCTATTTAACCCTTTCCTGCTTTACAAAGTTTTAGCTTTGACCAATTTAAAATAGGTCACAGACGATAATGTTAAATGAGCTTTGTTCTAATCTACATATCCGTAAGGGTACAAAATATTGTGGGAAAAAAGGAAATGGTTTGTTGCAAGCTATTTCTTTTTTTTCCCGAAATGTTTTCTCAAGTTTAAAATCATTGGGTCGTAAAATTAATGGAGTGTACAGTAAAT
Source organism: Fragum fragum (assembly GCA_946902895.1). Lineage (NCBI taxonomy): Eukaryota > Metazoa > Mollusca > Bivalvia > Cardiida > Cardiidae > Fragum > Fragum fragum. Next base: position 17,337,179 of record OX336365.1, on the reverse strand, counting down.
GGTTGACTCTTCTCGTTAGGCGTGCAAAACGTCGTAACTTCACCTTTATTCAAGCTGTATTTACGATATTTTGCACGCCCAACGACGATATAAATATATGCGCTGACGATGTTCTTTTGAACATCGGTTTGTAGAAATTTGATGAAAACAGAAATAAAGAAGAGCTTTTGAGAGCGGTCAAATAGGCACGGAAGAGTCTTGTCAGTGAAAAACAAGTTAAGCTATTTTTTCCAAGTCAAGGGCAGATAACTTCCGAAACTATTTTAGGAATCAAATATTTTTTGTCTCACAGACAATCGTAAAGATTCATTGTGGTAAGCTACTGTCCATTCCGATTGAAAATGTAGGAGGAGTTGCGCACATAAAACACTGCAATTTTTACCCTTTTTTTGCCAATTCAAGGGCAGGTAAGTTTGGAACAGCTTGAGGAATCAAAATAGTTTTTTGTCTTATGCGCAACTAGATAACATAGGGATTCACTATGGTAAGTTTCAGCTTGTTCCAATTTAAACTTTCGAATGAGTTTAGCACACTAAGAACGCTAAACAGACAGACGGACGGACGACCGGGGCCGTAACATAATACAATCCGTTAGTCGTATAAAAAGGACAGTGTCTTATTGATTTACTGCATTTACTTATCACCGGATGCTGTTGTCATGCTGGCACGAAAAAACACCGTCCAGGAATCCGTAATGAATAAAAGATGAGTTCTGTCTTTGTTCTATATCCACTTAATCATTTTATTACATGTACACTTTTTTTTTTACTTTTGTTGCTTGCTAAAATAGGAACGTGTAGACTGATAAAAAGACAATCCGTCAGTTTGTTTGTATTTCCATTTATTTATCGTCTCTACCGTAGCACATGCTCATATGAGCGACGCCCCGAAAGACAATTAGTTAGCTGATAAGGTCAGCCCAGGGCTCGAACCCGTGAAAGACGTTGCAATCCGTTAAGCGAAAAGGGACCTCCTTTGAAGTGGAAAAGTTTCGACTCTGGTCAGACTGCGCTAACCGCGCAGTCTGGCCAGAGTCGCACTTTTCACCCTGTATATGTTTTCTTACTCCAGAATGGCGACCCTATGTTATCATATATTCGTTCTATTAAAATGCCTCTGATAGGCCTATGCTTTATCCTATTTTTCCCAAATACTTTTTTATGTAAACCCAAGGGGGATTTCTGTTATACATGTTCGCTTTTTTTTACCCCTGACATTTATATTTGTGACCTGTTTTTCATATTTAGATACATGAGTCATATGTATTTGCTACTGTATCCAGTACTATCAAAGAAGAAACGAAACAAAATTAACTATCGGGTTTTTTTTTGTTTTTTTTTTTATGGGATTCTGAGCTTCTTTAAAGAAATTTTTGAAAAGGATTGGGAACAGTAGACGCCAAGTCGAGGTTGCATTGCAGAAATGAAAAAAAAAATGTAAGGTAGAATGATATTTTAGGTTCAGAATTCTATTAAAAGCAAAAAGTTCGGCCTCAGCAAGCCAAAGTCTATAATCATGAAAAATCGAAGAAATAAACAAATAAAAAAAACATGTACATGTATATATATTTGCATAATGATTCTATTTTTAGGGGTGGTGCTCTTTTTTGTTTTTTTTATGAATCATGTAGAATTAAATGCGTTTTTTACTTTCTGATAACTTTGTGAACTTTATAATCATTCTGAAGAAAAAAACAAGGCATGGACGAAATCGTATCCGCTTTACCCCTGACATTAATATTTGTGATCTTTTTTCATATTTAGATACAAATATTCTTTAGGTAGCCCAAGGGGGACTTCTGTTATACATGTTCGCTTTTTTTACCCCGGGCATTCATATTTGTGATCTTTTTTCATATTTAGATACATGAATCATATTTATTCGTTACTGTATCCAGTACCATCAAAGAAGAAACGAAACCAAATAAACTATCGGATTTTTTTTTTTTTTTTTTTTTTTTTTTTAAGCTTCTTTCTTTTTCATTTTCTTTTTATTTTAGTGAAAGGGTTATGATATCTAATAAACAATTAACGACCAAGAATTGAGGGTTTTGCGACAAAATAACAATTTCTAGAGTTTATATCTCCATGTTTCTGTGTTAATATGTGTCTCGGGATCCTTACAAAAGATCATTAGACACCGCTTTCGTGGTAATTGTCCTTTGTTTACGTACAACAAAGAAAATAAAATATCATTAGCCTAATGCGTTTCGGGAATTTATGTATTAAGCAAACACAGTATCGGCATGTTGCTTAGCTTTTAAGGAAAGTTTCGAATCTTGGAAACATGTGACTACTCACTTGTGATTGACCAATCGCTGGTCCCGCCAGCTTACATGTACTTTGTTGGCCCCGCTTATTGGCTCCGACGGGAACTTCCACTTCGACTTTAAACGGCGGTTTTTTGCACAATTCAGGGCCAGTAACGTGTAACAAAGAGTGAAAAAGTTGGTTGGCGGCCTAAAAGTCGTAACTACAGCTTGAATAAGCTGTAGTTACGACGTTCTACTCGCCAAACCAACAAATATGCTTCACATAAATGGCGGCCAATGTCGGAGAACGAAGCTCAATTCCGGGCCGATTGCATGATTCGATTGATTTGTTGATCGACAGCCGCGTTTGGACAGTTCCAAACTGTATGATAAAACAATACACCCTGTAGCAACACGTTATCTTAAAAGAATACATGCAAAGCATGGTGCATGGCTAAATTACAATTGACCAATCGCGTCGGCCAATCAAATAACCATTAGACCAATGAAATCATTCATTGAGACAAGACGTGAGCTTTGATATCCCCAAATTGGCCGCCATTTTGTTGACAATTATTGTTGGTTTAAAACGACGTTCAGTAGCTTGAAATAAACGAAAGCAATATTGTTCAAAGCAGTTAGTTAATCATTTTGATAATATCACTGTTTTCGGTGAAATCATCAAGTGGTAATCCATCGAGAAACGTCAAAAATCTACCGAAAAGCACTGAAGAAAGATGGTTGATTTCATAAATCTAAAGTCATTAGAGCTCAAAGGAAATATATATTATTTAAAGCCATGTCACTTAATCCTTGTGCGAGTAGTCAGTTAGATAACCAACCCGAATGTCGGATTTCTCGTCCATTAAAATCACATATTACGGGCGCTGCCAATCATTTTCCGACTAAAAAATCGTGCTCTAATCCAAAAAAAATGACACTTATCAATTCGGTAAAAGATGAATTTTCGTCATACTAAAATGATTTTGAAAAAACTTCGAGTTTGAGACGCGGAAATTTGTCGCAGATCAGCTAAGCTAGAAGAACTAAAAAATACAAACAAATTGTGATTTATTTTTATCTTACATTATTTCAACGGACTACTTTGATGTTACGCTGTGTTGTTCGGTCAGCTTCCGGTTGTGTACGGTAGCTTTAGGAGCCAAGCTTCTAGCTTTTAGCTAATAAATTGAACGATAAATTGTTTGTATAAATTTGCCACGAAAGATGTCAAGGAGAATGCTGGTAGTAATTATTCACTGGTGGCATATTAGAGGTTTTATAAATGTAATTATCTTGACATTGATGTATTGCCAAGAAAAGGAGAATCTGCTATTGTAAGGACATTGTTTGTTTGATGCCTGGTCTCTTATCTTTTAAATTCGGTGTTATAGTTAAATATCTTGATTTGTAGTTTCGTCTATCAAAAACGGGCGTTCTGATTGGTCGAAAATATTAATTCATACCTCCATGAACCAAATTTGAGCACGCAGCCATTTTGTATAAGTTCGTACAAAATAGTCCCAATCAAAAAGGTATCAAAATTTGTAAAGATTTTTATTTATCCCTCGATGCTAGTAAATTATAAGAAATGAAGAGAGTATGTTTTGTTTTCATGGAGGTATTAACCGATGTATCTTAACACTGTGTGATTAGGTTTATCGGTTCAGAACTCCACGAAAACAAAAAAATTTCACTCCAACCCTTAACAAAACAAACATCTTTTACGCTCAAAACTAGATGGATTCGCATACCGCAGACTTGAAAGTAGGTTTTCAACTTCAAGCTTATGATTATCATATAAATAGAAACTTTGGCTTTTAATTGGCTTTTATTAACAAGAGTTTGGTAACAGAAAATCTGGAAAATATCCCTACATTTATCAAACAATTCAATATCGAAAGAGAAAAGTAGGTATACTGCTAAACTATTAAAAAGTGAATGCACTTATCCTTAGTTTCTTTGCACTGCTTGATTTTTGGTAAGCTGTTCAGTGTAGAATATAGGAATCTAAACGCAAATTTGGCCTTGAATAAAAATCCCCGTGCTTTTTCTTCACTGACAACTTGAACCATGATATAATTTGCATCAAGAAATCGCAACTTCCCGATACTGAACAACGATAAAAGTAACAGTTGTGAAGTTGAAGTTTCAGTGTTAAATTTGGCACACTTCAGTTTTTATGAATCCAGACAAATGGAAGATTAATACAGAAATGACCATCGTTATGTTTTTATTCGTCAAAAAAAAATAGGCATGTTTTATACTTGTATTGAGCAAAAAATAACTCCGCGTTGCTCCTCTCTATGGGTACACGTGATGGTTATAAGCCACTGTGCCGTGGCTTCACTGGAACCTTATGTTAACAGCATATCGAGAACACTCGATGGTCGAGGGTTAAAAATTGTAAAGTCGTTGTGCAAACTTCGGTTTGAAAACAGACTATAAAATGATATTATTTTTAACATTGAAAAATAATAGGCTATCTTGATTTGATGAATGTCTTGTCCCTTATCATGCTTAGCCCGGAATATTCGGGTTTTAGCAGGAGGTATAGACTAAGATCAGACTGCAGTCTGATCTTAGTTTACACATCCTGTCTGTCCTTTTGAAAGCAGAATTGTTTATGAAATTAATTTTCAAAAGAAGTATTGACAACTGAACAGCAAGTACTACCAGTGCTTATAGCTCTTTGATTTTTATACAATTCTGAAAAGAGTTCCATTCGGCATCACAAGGGCTAATGTTCTACCCTCATGAAATAAAGAATTAAATATTATTACCGTATAATTACTATTTATGATAATCGCTGTAAACAATCTAGTTGTTTCGACAGAAACACTTCCGCAGGACGTTATGATTGTGGTGACAAGACGCATTTACACGTCATTCTTTTTCGATTTACACCTTGCTGTAAGACGCTAATGATCTCTTTTACTTCCAATTACTGTCTCAATGATTTTCTTTCTCATTGTTTAGTTTGCTTTGTGTGAACTTAGCAACCAGAATGCTGTATACGAACTCTCTTCCATCAATAAAAGTGACGATTTCCTTGTTTCAGTAACAACATAGCTAAAACTGGTGACGGATGTAACTTAATTGGTTAAGATATGAATTATTAGTAGAACCATTATGAAATACTATTAAAATCATACCATCGTCTTTGGAAAAAAAGTCAAACTGAATGACAAAAGTCAGGCAGCCTGAAAGTTATCAATTACCAGACGAAAATAATTTAGACTTGTCTAAATCAAAACAAGTTTCACACAACATTTAAAGTGTTCAAAAATCAGGAAATAAGAGCAAAAATAGTAGAAAAAATTGTGGGAAAAGAAGAAATGGCTTGTTACAGTCAATTAGTAATAGATGTAACAAATAGGAGTTCTTAAAATTATAGACACTTTGAAGCTCTTAGATAACTACCAGACGAAATGGTCAATATGCTTCAAAGCTCATAATGTCTATCAATTGACAATTCTATTTGAAAATCTATTTAATGGAGAAAAATAGTCTTGAGATCTTTATTTTTTTACATTTTTTCCTTTTCCCTAGATGTTTTTCTATTATCCCTACATGAACCGAGCTTGATATCTTAGAGTCATAGATTCAAAGAGACTAATATTGACACTACACGGCTTATTTAACCCTTTACTGTTCAATCCCGGGTTGTTACGTCCCTGTAATTTTATAAATGAAAAAGTGTTGTAGAAAAAGAAGAAATTGCTTGTAACAAGCAATTTCTTCTTTTTACACAATATTTTCTACTCTACTGAATGGTTATTTTTCAAATTAAATCCCTTTTAAATTTTTGTCTGCAAAACCATTTGAATTTGGACAGGTCTAAAATAGTGCAAAACAGGAAAGGGTTAAGAATATCACAGATAAAATATACTTGACATCGAATTGAAAGCTTTCAAAAGTTTTGCCTTGAAACGAAACTGTTATCTTTTTCAAGATCTTGAAATGTTTAGAGTGATCACTGAATGTATCGCGTGCGGCTGTTATTAGGCAAGGAAATCCTGGCCTTCAGTACCATCAGTCCTTTGATATTTGCAAGACCCTTTTGATTGGTACATAAAGTTAAACTAAATTCTTACGAACAAACACGTTCGCAACAAAAGCATAGCTGAAAACCAAGCGACCTGAACAACCTCGAACACGCGGAAAACGTCCTCTTCAAGCCAGGGTTGTTCAAGTATTTTTTTCCCAAAAGAATGAAATAACTAGTGATTCCAGTGCGTTCGGCCCTTTTATTTCTATGCAACTCTGTAAACTTTTTCATTCAGTATGACAAGGGTTAACTTTGGTCGATTTGCAGATTTCAATAATCCCTGCACATAGGACATTAGATGACGCTACGGATAATGAAGAAATGCTTGTTATGAGCAATTTCTTCAATTTTCACAATGTTTTTTTTTTTTTTTTTTTTTGTCTCAAAAAGTATTATTTTGTGCAAATGGATAAAAGGCTCTATGGCTCTCTGCGAGACAAACTTTTTCACACACACATACACACAAAAAAAAATCTGAAATCTTCGTCAAAAATTGTTCTTCTATGAATAATTACAGAATTTGTCACCAGCCCACCTTGAAAAGCTTTGCGGCATAGAAAACGAAGATAAATTTCAAAATTATTATATGTTTTCAACTTAAAATAATTTTGAAATTAATCTTCGTTTTCTGTTCGACAGCGCTTTTCATATCGGGCATCGGACCAGTTCTAAAACTGTTGGTAGAAGCGACTGTAAACAGTTTCAATGAAGATTTTATGATTCCCTTTGGTGAGAAATTTTGTCCCGAGAGCCAAAGTGCCTATGAATTTGCATTGTTAAAGCCATATCTGCCCTCAGAGGAAGGAAAATTAGTTAAAATAATATATCGCTTATTTGGTCACTAAAGGATATAAGGACCTTAAAAATATGCAAAAGCAGGGTTTGAGTGATGTACTCTAGAAAGAGTATGATGTGTTTTTCTTGTCGATTTCAATTTGTGTCGAAAGACGAATTTATGCAATTCTTTACCGAAAATCTTCGCTAATCTCCGGAATTGACTGCCCAGGTGCTGATGACTAAACTTTACGGGCGATTTCGTTAATCTTCGTGACCTATTTGTTTGAATGACTAGCGAAAGTTAAAACGTCATCACTGACATCATGGTTTTATGTAAACAAACCTTAAGTTGCGGTGGGTCACAATTTAAAATATCGAAATTCTTTCATGCATTGTGGGCTTACTGCGTAGAATTATGTTGATCTTCTCATTTCAATGGTCATAATTATTTATGCTTTTTATCCTGGGGTATGGTTTTCTTATTAATTTATAGTGTGTTTTGGGGAAAGATGTGGCTTTAATAAAGGTAGTCACGTTGGCTAAATCGGATGTCGGATTGAACAGAAGGGAGAAAAAACAGCGTCACAAAGCCTTGGTAGTTTGTTTGATATCCCATTCTGTACTTATCTAACGACGTTATTAGTTTAAATAGAATTAAGTAAAAAATGATGTGGTATTTCGAATTTAGGGCTGGTGGGCCATTAAAAAGTATTATAATACTAAAATATCACGCTCAGTAGACTTCATGTCTCAATCTCACGTGTGGAACAATTGAATTTTCGTGTAGAACAAATTCCAGAGACTCCCATTTTACAAATAACAGATCATATTTATATTCTAATCAAATGTTTGTCAGCCTATGTTTTAGCTATTCTCAGTCAAGTAACATAAAAAAATGAATGAAAGAGCAATTTATTTGCCAAAATATAAAATATGGCACCTTTAAATCTTTGGTTAAGCGACCCCTCTAAGTTGGACTCAAAGCAGGTCGCTATTGAAATGGTTACTTCACTCGAAATGACATGCAGAAATAATTGTTTTGACTTCCACTTATGAAGTTTTGACCAATTCCAACTTAATCCTATGTTGATGGAAATCTTTAAAATCGTCTCAATGAGGAGATTCTAATGAGAACCGTCCACATAGGATTAACCAATTCCCACATAAGACATGTAGAAATAATTATTTTGACTTCCACTTATGAAGTTTTTGACCGATTCAAACATAATCCTATGCTGATGGAACTCTTTAGAATCGTGTCAATGAGGCGATTCTAATGAGTACCACCAAAATAGGATTAAGTTAAGGCGAAATGTGTTGCAAACTTTTGTTAAGAGAATTTTAAGAAGAATATTTTATTCTGGTCACACAATGACTTTGTCGCTTGATATAGGTCAATGACTTTATAGGTGGGCCTTTCTTTTAAGATTGGTAAGGGCAGCTTATAGAGGATAATGATTGAGTTGTCATAACGAATATATTAAACGAGTCATATCTAAACAGACAATTAATCATATACCATAGCCGATCGTGAAGGGGTCCAGTACCGAGCACGAGGGTAAAAAGTACCTCTCCTCCCCCCTCCCGAGCAACCCGCCGAAGGACCCGGATTCATACCCGGGGGATAGGCGGGTCGGTTTCCCGGGAGGAGAAGGAAATTACAGAAAAACAGACAATAACGAGGCTTTGTCGAGTTTTTTAAGTTTTAAATAACGTGTTTAATATAATATTTAATAAATAAACACCAATTTGAAATTCTATTTATAACATGGCCCTAATCTCGCGTTAAATCCACCAAATTCATTGGATCTATCATATATATGATATTCAGCGAACGTAAATATATCGCCGAATTCAAAACTACGTTATTACATTTATTTTGACGTCATTTTCACGGTAACGAACACGCGTTGCCATAGGGTACAGCTAATTCTATTAATAAAGCTAGTAAAATAACAGCCATGTTATATCAAAACTAGCCAACTCGTATATTTCAGTGAATGTTGTAAATTTAAATCTCTTCAATTTGAAGATAAACGCACCAGGGGCTCTATGGGAGAATTTTAAATCGAAACGATATTTAGTACTTTGAATCGAATAAAGTATATTGTAGGAGATAAACGAATTAAATTGATTTGATATTTATTTGTCATGCTTAGATCCATTTAGGTTTGAATGCATACAAATCAAATTACTGGGAGTTTGGTTTTGTAGAGTAATCTCCTTTGTCAAAGCTTATCATAATAAATAAATAGGGTTAAAGTAACCCAAGAGTTAAGCCATTCCAACACCACAAAATATTAGACTGGTTCAAATTGAAAGAAGTTGTAGACGATAATTGAAAGTTGGTGGAATTTAGAAAGTCTTTGCATTGTAGGGTAAAAAACATTGTGGACAGTGAAGAAATTGCTTGTTACAAGCAATTTCTTCTTTGTCTACAATGTTTTCCAAAGTCTTTTTTTTCATCGGATGCATTGAATAGCGAGATTGAGTTAGAATGGGTTAAATACCACGCTTTTGAAGGAGTTCTCTACAAGTTGAATAAAGTTAATTCGTGTTGCCATACAAAGCAATGCATATAGTGAAAACTCTTATCAGACTCATTTTGAACTCCGTATGCTCAAGTGAACTAAAAATACCTAGTCCCCAAAACCAACAAAAAGCTTAACAAAGATGGCGGCCAATGTCGGAGTTCAAAACTCATTTCTGGCCTGAATGAATGATTTCATTGGTCGACTGGTTATTTGATTGTCATCCGCGAGTGGTCATTTACCGTGTGAAAGTCACACTTTATCGTTGTTCTAGGTATCGTGCACGCGCACTTTATAGGTGCAATAGGTATAGTGCAGACACATTTTGTCAATGTAACATTACAGGTTCTCGGGAGTCGGTCTACGAAGAAGGTATACCTTACGAATCGTTTTATGTACTGAAGTGATTTGGATTTTTTAAGACCCTTTTTCGTCATTGTTATTTACTCGATCCTTAAGTAGAAAAGGCAATCTGGAAGCCTTTTTAAAGATTTGTTAGATTTATTTACCATTTGAACCTTTTTTACTGTCAACAACTTATAGTCGAGCGTGTCATCCTAATGCTATCCTGTTGCTAATATTAAATCATATCACATTCCAAGGTCTATTTGTCTCTCACCAATGGGTCGATAATCGTAGACCTATGCGGGATAGCAGCTGGAGGCTAGGAAGGGATGTGATGGCGGTACTGGTGTGAGAAATACCAGGAATCCATTGTTAGGTGCTCCATCCGCCGCGATATGACTGAAAGATTGTTGAAAGCGGCGTAAAACCCCATTCAAGCAAACAAACATTTCAAGGTCCATCATGCTTCTTATCGATCTTGACTATGAATTCGACGGATCGCGATGTCAATCAGAAACCGACAGACCAATCAAATTTGAGACTCTATTTTAGTTTGGATTCTTGTCCTCAGAACGTATAACATCAAACATGGGTTGTCGATTTTGTCAGAAATTGGCAAACAAGATTCATTTCCTACCCTGTAGTGTTCTATTAGAGTGGCTTTTTAATTGAATGAATAATTATAAAAAAGCAACGATAACATTCTAGGAAAAGTAGACTTTAATCAATAAAAAATCAACTACTTAATCCTTTCTTATTCAAACCTGATTTTTACGTCCCTGTGATTTTATGATTGAGAAAATACTGTAGAAAAAAGAAGAAACTGCTTGTAACAAGCAATTTCTTCTTTTTCCACAATATTTTATACCCTACTGAATGTTAATATTTCAAATTAAATGTACGTTACTATTTTTGTCGGCCAAACCTTTGAATTGTGACATGTCTATTTTTTTATTTTTTTTTTAAATTTATTTTATTTATTTTTTTATTTTTCATTATTATTATTTTTTGTAAGAAAATTGTAAAAGATAATAAACATCCCTACCCCCTTTTTTCCATTAACAGAGTTGAATGCCGGTTAGTGCTCTATCTAAAATACATTTTTTTCACAAGACCGACTACGTATGACAAAGAATTCCATCTATTACTGAGTTTTCAAAAAATCGTATATCGGAAAAAAAAATGAGAGACAAAAACTTTACTTTGATTCTTCTTTGAATATCTCAGAAAAAAAAGAAGATTAGATTATTTTTTACAAATAAAAGACCTAATATCAGATGAAAATGATGTCTTTTCCAGAGAAAGTATAGTTCACAAATTACATTTCTATTGCACTCTGACTTCCAATTACGATCTGAGATTCTTTGTATTTCAATTTCAGTCAGATTTTCCGTTTCTAGAAATTTTATCGTCTGATTAAAATTTTGTGTCCTGCTTGGCATACTAAAAAAGCAAAGCCTAATGGCAAAGTTTATCCTCGACGGTATTGCGTGGCTATAAATCAAGGAATTCATCAACCAATCAAATCATTCATTTAGATCGGAAATGAGCTTTGAACTTCGACAATGAATTTTGAATTTCACCGAAATATCATTTAAACATTTCCCTTAAGCAATCCCACTTATTTATGCATCCCCCCCCCCCCAAAAAAGCTAAGGGAAACATTATGAAAATGAAGAAATTTTCAGATTGTTTTCTACACGAAAAGACAAAAAAATGAAAAAGAAATTCACAAACTTAGAATTGTCATCTCTAACTTCTTTGAATTTGGACCAGTCTAAATATTAGTCATGTGGGAATGGGTTAAATCATTTTTGAAAGAATGAGCCAAGCTTCCGTTTATTTCGAACTATTCTAAACGTGACCCAAGACACTAAAGACGTTGCTTTGTAATTTTCGTGCGTATTGACGATTTTTGACGAAAATATTACATAACTTGAATGTGTATTTCTTTTTTCTTTTCTTCTTCTCCTTTGCATTTAAGAAAGGTAATAATCGTTTATTTTCCGTGTAAGATCGATTTAATTCGGCAAAACCTGTAATTTTACTCGTGAAATTTTATGATTTTATCTATATGGAGACGAAATGACGACAAAAAAATATTACTTGTCTCCAACTAATGGTTATCTAGTATTAGATATACAATGGAATTTACAAACGAGAGCATCGGAAGATGCTTTGGAGATTTTTGTGGAATTTTTTTAAATATTGTAATGACTGTTTTTGTCTTTACATCCAAAAGTGAAGGTGATTCGCAGACTATCTATCAGTCTTTATTGCATTGAAATAGAGGACTTTGCAATCGACATGATGCCGTAAAGAGGTCTTGGCCAAACAATGCCGATGTCGTAAATGTGCAATAACTAACGTTTTTTAGCTAGCAAAGCGTCAGCTTTGGTGGCTTAAGTTATCAGACAAAATGTTGAGGTCTTCTCAGAGTTCAACGAGTGCAAACTGTCACTGGAAACTTAACCACGAAATCCATTGAAAGCCTATACGCCATAAAAGTAATTCTTGTGCATTTCAGGAAAAATTGTAACCTCTTCCTGCCTTTGCATTTCCTAGTTATCTTTAGCTTATATTGTGCTAAAATGAGTCTGATCAGAGTCTTCACTAAGCGCACTGCTTTGTACGGTCACACGAATTAACTTTATTCAAATTGTAGAGAATACTTTCGAAAGCAAGCTATTTGACCAATTCCCACCCAGTCCCGCTTTTTAAGCATCTCCAGAAAAATGTTTGGAAAGTATTATGGACAAAGAAGAAATTGCTTGTAACAAGCAATTTATTCAAAGTCCACAATGTTTTCTACCCTACAAGACAAAGATTTTCTAAACTCCACCATCTTGAAATTGTCGTGTGCAAATTCTTTTAATTTGAACTAGTCTAAGATTTCGTCATGATGTAATTGGTTAACTCCTGGACTACTTAAACTTCGTTTATTTATGATAATAACATTTAACAAAACCATGCTTTGCTAGCTTACAGTAATTTCAGTACTTTGATTTATGTGTTTCGCAATGCAATGATATTAAATGCCAAACAATGGCGTCAAGTATCCTTTGCAGCTGATTTAATTTTTGTTTTTTGGCCCTCATTATTGACGTTTGAATAATTCAATAATGAGATTATGCGAAAACGTGATATTCCGAAGTTAGTTTTCGCAAGCCATTTAAAGTTATTGGAATATGAAAATATCACATTTGGTAGACATTGTGGCTCTTCCTTACTTGTTGAACATGTTGACGAATTCTTTTTACGAAAATTATACCAGTGAATTTTACGAAATGAATTTTATCATGTGGTAGTATTTTTTTCGTCATGTGATATCCATGTAATTGACCGGTCGCGGCTTTTATTCAAATAATCAATCAGCCAATCAAATAATTCATTTAGACTGGAAGTGAACCTTGGAATCCGCCGTTGGTCGACATTTATGTGGAGCTTTTTGATGGTCTGGTAACTTAAACGTCGTAATTACAGCTTATCTATTTAATTTGTGATTACGGTGTTTAGGTAGCCATCAAACTAATTTACTTTCGTGTTACATATAATTGGCCATAAAATTTGCTAAATTAAGGCCATTTAATATCGAAGTTGAACTTTCTGTCGGAGACAGTGGACGCGACCGTCAATTTACGCAGGGAGGAAATTTTGATGAATGTTTCGTCAAACACCTACATATATATGTCTAGTCATAACTTAAATTTTGCGAAAAAAATAATTTTTGTGATTATTTTCATAAAACGCGAAAATGTTTTGATACACATCGGCAAAGCTTTGTTAAAGCTGTAGTTACGACATTTTGATCGAGCACCGACGATATATAATGTATTGATGATACGCAGTAAGAACGGCCCCCATTGGCTCAGTTAGTGTAGCACTCGAGATGGCTGGTTCGATCCCTTGGGCTGACAAAACTAACAAACAAGTTGTCTTTCGGTTGAGGCATAAAACCTAAGCCCCATAGGACGTTGTTTTACATCGAGCACGTTGAAGAATCGGGCAGGGATCTCAGTAGTCTCACTACTATTCTTTCACTATCCCCCATAACAACTAACTATTCTGGGGATGTTGCTCATATGGGCAAATGCTGCGGTAGCGATGACAAATAAACACACAGTAAAATCACTCGAACGAAAAGTTTTAAGTGTCGAAGAAAGTAATTTTGTTTTGCGACATCAGCCCAAGGGAGATCATTTTTGTAGGTCGACCTAGAATTTTTCCTCAATGATATATATACATATATGTTATCGCGACCTCATTTATCTGGGGATTTTAATCTGACAATCTGGCTAGATTTAATACAGAATTGCGGAAGGTTTGTACTGTCTCGTTTTTTTTAAAACATAGATAGTTTGTAAATATTTCATTCTGGAACATAATAACTGGAGATGCGAAAACGTGAAACAACTTGAATAAACTATGAAGTAACCATAACGATATGCTTTATCAAAGAAGAGGAAACGATGACCCATGTTCAAAGTGCTGTCATTTAGCCTTATCCTGCCATCTAATTACTTCTTTTCTACCGTAAAATTGAGGAATTGCTGGCAACGCCCCCTGACCTCCGACTTGGCAGTTCGACCATAGGCGTTTGTTTGTGATTCTAAAAGTTCCTGTTACCAAAGTCCATCTATCTATATACTGTATAAAACAAGACTTGTTTAATAGTGTTTAATAGGCGCTATGTAATAAAATATTAAAACCAAATGCCTCTGGGTTCTACTAAGATATCAAACGACATAAATCTGCAAATTGCACTGTCCCGGACATTGAATAAGCTTTAGTTACGGCGTTTAAGTCGCAAGACCAACCAAAAAATATTTCACATAAATGTCGGCCAATGTTCAAAGTTCTCTTCTGGTCTAAATGAATTATGGTTTTTTTATTGACACAGCGATCTATGGCTTGTATTGTCGTCACTTCTTTAGAAGATCAGAATTATATATAAAAAAAATCAGCCATTGAAACGCATAGGTGACCACGAAAGTGGAGGTTATAGATGTCCAAATTCAAATTGTCGTCGCATACCTGTTGATATAAGCTAGTAGACAAGGCCATAACAGGGTCGAACGAAATCAACGAAGGTGCTAAGCCTGCAACATGAATAAAATCGAGGACGAGTTCCACTTTTTATTAGAATGTCCCTTTAGATAGCAGAAATAACTTTTCTAAAAACACACTTTTACTCTCTCCTAAATATATTGAACATTATTAAATTGAAGAAAATTTAATGATAAAAATGTTCTTCTGAACCTTTGTAAATTTTCAAAGAAGTTTTTTTTTTTACGTAAAATACAATATATAATAGTTTATTCAAAGAGGTAATTAGGCCATCGACCAAGTACACATGTAATAATACAAAGTAACCAAAGCATACGTTTATATGAGTTATTTCCCTTTGTTTAGTTGGTCAAAAGCATATATACATATAGTGTGAAAACTTTTTGATTATAATAGGATTATTAGAAATCATTTTTTGTTGAACTACCCTTGTACCAATTATACAGAAAAAAAATATTATTTCTTCATATTCTTGCAATCAAAAAACATGTGTAGTTCACATTCTATAATTTTAATATCTTTCTTTTGAAAACAGTGAATACATATTCGCTCATCGCGAGCCATATTCATATGACGACCTGTTTCTATAGCGACTTTATGATTGGAACATCGAAATTTCGAGTACTCTGTGCTTTAAAAGTATATCAATGATCAAATATTTTCTTCGTCTAATTAAGACTTAAAGTGCTGAACATCGACTTGATGAGCTTATTGAAGCATATCAAATTTTGCTTGGATTAATCTAATAGCCTTAACTTAAAACTTTTTAAGAAACGAATAGTGTGACCCACTTCTTGACATATCCATATAATACCAAATCGATATAAAAATAATAAGTTTTTGACACGTGTTGTCCAGGTTCTACGACCTTAATCGTCTAGAGTTTTCAGACGCGGTATAGCATTCAATACTTAAGTTTGTAGTATTTGTTTTCTGTTGTTGTTTTTTTATATTTTTCTGCTACGCTTCCAGGCTAAACAAGAAAAAAATTGTACATGTCACGTGTTGTGTTGTGTTTTGTTAAACTGTATGTGTATATTTGTAAATGAAAAGAAACAGTAACATTTACGTCAAATGAACTATCTATCTATCTGTGATTTAGACGGATACAGTTTGGTATCTCTAATGTTTTTCAAGTTATTCCAGATTTGTATTTATTATGGATAGTATCCTGTTGTGTAGCTTATAATAGATTGTGAAATGCGTGCAAGAAAACCATCAGTATTAAACGATGCTGTAAACAAGATTCTTGTCCATTGAAGTCGACAGACGAAAACGGTTTATAGTTTTTGTCACGGTAACAAAATGGCTTGTCTGTGATTTTATGGGCACTAGCACTGCTTTTATGGCGCCACAAATAAGTTTTTGTTGTCGAGATTTGGTTGGACTGTCCTCTTTTTGATCGACAATGATTTCTGAATTTCATGAAACAAAAGTCAAGGTATTTAGTACAAAGACGGATAACTTTCTTATTAGCATCAATAATCTTATATAATAATATCGGAATCTATTTTTCTTTCTATAATCTATTCCCAAACAGCAGAATTTTAGACTGGTCCAAATTGAAATAAGCTGCAGACAACAATTTCAGGTTGATGGAATTGTATATTTTTTCGTCTTTTTTGAAAGAAAACATTGTGGATAATGAAGAAATTTCTTGATACAAGCAATTTCTTCATTTTCACATTGATTTCTAAAGCCTATTTCTTGGTGGGCGTAAAAAGGAGAGATTGTTTTGGAATGGGTAACAGTCGTAAGAAGCCGAATGCTTTACATCGACGTTGTTCTACGAAAACCTCGTAACTACAGCTTATTCAAAGCTGTAGTTACGAGGTTTTCGTAGAACATCGACGACATGTGAATATAATTTTCATATTTAACTATTACCTCACGACAAAATTTTAGCCTTTTCCAAAGTCGAAGAAGTTGAAGATGACAATTTTGAGTGAACGAATTCTGAATTGTTTTGTCTTTTGGGGTAGAAAGCATTGAGGAAAAAATGATTAAAAAAAAATTATCCAATGATAATGATAATTACCTTAAATAACAATAACGTTGCAGAAGAGAATTTTAACAATAAAGTAGGAAGAATAAAAAACTTTAATTAGATATTTTTTGTGGTATCTTAAGAAGAAAATTAAATTTTCTTACCAAAGCCCTAAACTCAGACGAAACAGATATTCGAGAGAAATTCTATAATAAATAACATTACTTCTGTATTTTGACTTCAAATTACGCTTCGAGAAATGTTCAATTCAATTTTTATATGGATTTTTACGTTTTTGGTCTTCTTTTCTTGGTGTTTCCTATTTTCAACAATTTTACTTCCTTTTTTACCTATACAAAAATCATTCCCTTGACCATTATTTGCTCACCTATACACCGGGTGCTTAAGTGAGAGTTATATCGCCGGTGCGCAAGCGAAATGGCGTAACTGCAGCTTTATTAAAGGTGTAGTAAGGCCATTTTTCTGGCCGGCGTAGTTTATGTCGCAAATGTCCACCAACAATTCTTTTAAAAATAAAACTACGTCTTATTCGAAGATTTGGCAACATTGTTCCATTCAAGAGTTGCTAAAGAAATTGAAATCCATTAATAAATCTGGTTGCCATTGCAACAAAAGTGAGAAACAATAAAAAATAAATCTTTAGATAGCTGCTCCTTTCGAACCAGAAGGTCAAACGCATTTGTATCTGGCACGGGGCATCAGATTATCGACTTCTATAGAATTTTATCCTGCGATTCCAAGGGTCGAGGCCTTGGGGTCAGGACTATAAGGAAATAAAGAAGGGTTTCCTTTAACCCATTCCCTCAGAAGCCCTCCTTTTTATACCACTCAAGAAAAAAGATTTGGAAAACATTGTAGAAAATGAAGAAATTGCTTGTATCAAGCCATTTCTTCATTATCCATAGTGTTTTCTATCCAAAAAGACGAAAACATTCAGAATTGAATCAACTTGAAATTGTCATCTGCAACTACTTTCAATTTGAACCAGTATAAAATTTTGTTGTGTGGGCATGGATTAAACAACATAAATTGCTACAACTAATGGGAATGTCCCTTGTTTTTGTCCCATTTAAAGTAAATAAAATAATTGAAATTAGTGAATAACATTGGTTGCCATGGCAACAAATGATGAAACTGAAAGACAGTAGTATTTCAAAATATTCTCTTTCTGAATGATTGATTGATTGATTGATTGATTAAATTGAGTTTAACGTCAATTTTAACAATATTTCAGTTATATCGCGGTGACTGGAGCACCTAAAAAAGGATTCCTGGTATTTCTCACACCCTTACTGCCACTCCTTTCTTAGCCTCCAGCTGCTATCCCACTTAGGTTATCGATTATCCACCCATTGGTGAGAGACAAATGTCGGAAAGGATATGTGCCGCCGCCGGGGATCGAACCCATGACATCCCATGATTGAATATTAGAAGTCTGACGCGCTACAGACTGAACCAGACGGCCTAGAGCCTTGATATTTCGCATGAAGCATCAGTCCGTGAACCCGGACTTTTAGGATTTTCGCTTTAATCCTCCAGGGAAAGCGCCACAGTTCGACCAGGCTGTTTATGGTTTGAGAACGGTAGAGCCAACTTTGGAAGCTAACCCATTCCACATGACAAAAAATTTGGACTTGTCCAAATTAAAAGAATTTTCAGATATCTGTTCAAAGCATGTTGAACTTTACATCTATATATATTAAAAAAAACAAATGAAGTAGAAAACATTGTGAGAAGAAGACAAATTGCTTGTTACAAGCAATTTCTCCTCTTCTCATAATGTTTCCCAGAGATATTTTTCTTTGGTGCGTAAGATGCAGGATTGTGGTGTGTGAATGGGTTTATCATTGATTTACCTTTAATGCTATTCTTAAAAGGAATATATGTTCTTTCTCCAGTTAGTGCTCCAGGGTCAGTGATCCTCTCGTTGTAGTTTATTATTATTATTATTATTATTATTTATTATTTATTTCTTTACTTTTCTTCCGACAATAAACATAGGTATAGTGGAAAACTATGTAAAAAAATAAAACTGAATAATCAGTCAATGAAGTTGAGGGTAGCGCCGCGTATATCTGATTTTGTTGGTTTGTTGATTTTGTATGTGAGTGGATGTTTTTTGTAGTTTGTTTGTTTTTTGTGTGGATTTGTTTTTTGTTTTTTTGATTTTTTTTTGGGGGGGGGAGGGGTTGTTGATTTGGTTTTTTTTAAGGGGGGAGTCTTTTTGTTACTTCACGACCACGCGGGAATGGTATTTTGATGGTCCTTTTGTCGTAGACGAATTATCGTTTTCCTATGTGGTTGATTGGTGAAAGTCAAAGAAGAATCAAAAAAAAAAAAAAAAAATAGGAGGAAAAACAATGAAAGGTGATCGCAAACATATATTATGAATGTCTTGAGTCTTACGATATTTTTAGAAATCTAAATTTACGATTTCGCCAATTAAAGTAAATGGTTTGTGTGTATATTGGCGTATGAAATAAGCCATTTCAAAGTAAAAAAAAGTAAGTGTTCAAATTAGTATGCTTTCGGGTTCAAATGAAAATCCGTTGTAATTCCGTGAAATATATCGTCGTTGTCATTCTGAAACGTCGTAACTACAGCTTGAATCAAGCTGTAGTTACGACGTTTTAGAACGACAACGACGATGTTGAAACATCGATAACGCATTTACATGAGATTTTAACCTCAGACAGCCTGTTATCGATTTAATGGAAATTATATAAAGTTCTCCGGACTTGTTTCGTGCATTCATTCAAAACATATATAACAGAATAAAACTCTTAACAGTATATACTTAAATGTAAATTAACGGATCGCTAGCTATGACCTTTGACCTCCAACAAGGCTACTCGATTTAGTTATGAGATGAAGAGAATATTTTTTGTTTTCGTGGAGGTATGAACCGATAAACCTAATCACACTGTATGAATACGCGAAGCGGATTCATATATTGTGTGATTAGGTTTTTCGGTTCATACCTCCATGAAAACGAAAAATATTGTCTTCATTTCTTATAATTAAATAGAATCGAGTGAAAAAAACCCAAAAACTTTACAAACTTCGATACCTTTTTTGTATGGGACTATGTTGTTTGGAAGCATACAAAATCGCCGTGTGCTCAATTTTTTTTTTTTTTTTTTTTTTTTTTCATGGAGTTATGATTTCTTTTCGACCAATCAGAACGCCCATTTTTGACAGACGAAACTAAAAATTAAATCATATATAAATCGACGTAAGTATGCCATTTCTATGATCAGGGACGTATAAAAAAAGAAAGGCGTTGGCTTTTGACCTAAACATCGTTAATACAACTTAAATAAGCCGTAGGCACTGCGTTTAAGTCGTCGGATTTTTTTTTTTTTTTCTTTTTTACATATATAAGTCGGAGGTTACCATTTAGTCTATATGAATGAATTTGATTGGTCAACGATGTTTTACTGATGATCGCCATCATAGAAATAAGAGTCCGAGTAATGACCTATTCGTACTAATGGATAGATTCATCAGAATTCAAAAGATAGGGTGTCTACCGTTTTGGCTAATTTCTTCTAAGAAGTCTAGCAATTGAATATAATTAGTCTCAAGGATATGGGACAAATAATCCTTTTCGTTTTTGTTGTAACCCTTAGAAAGACTCGTTATTGTTTGTTTTTCGTTTTGTGTGGGGTTTGTTGTTGTTGGAGTTGCTGTTGTTGTTGTTTGTAATTTTACTTGAAGAATAGTTCCGTCACTGATATATGGTCGGTATGCGAGCAAATGTCACTACAGCTTTAATAAAGCTGTAGATACGACATTTTCGTCGCGCACCGACGATATGACACCTTAGGCCGGAAAGGACCTCCTGTGAAGAGCGAAAAAGTTCAACCATGGTCAGCCTGCGCAGAGCGCGCAGGCTGACCAGGGTCGAAATTTTACGCTCTTTGACTAAACTCTGAATCTAGAATGACCATTCGTCCTTACTATAAAATTACTTCCTGAATGCGACGTGTTGTTGACCTCTGCTGGAACCAATCTTTTTTCAAGTGCTTGATTTACTGAACACCCGAGAGGTCCTTTTTCGCTTGACAGTCCACAAATATCAAAATTTGTGTAAGACAATCACCTCTTGGGCTTGCCAAAAATGCCATTTTCTCTTTCATACAGAAGATTGCCTTTCAGGGCAAATGTCTGAAAATGTTCTTATTAATTTTCTATATACATAATATTCATCTGGTACGCGAACTTAAACATATTAAATCTTTAACAATTTCAAGCTTTACAGTTGGCTTAGACTTGCGCCAAGTATCACCGTTACTTATTTGATAGAAATGTATAGTTTCAGTTGAAAAGTTTCTATTATACCTAGCTTTTTTCTGAAAAAACAATTTTACTCTCGCCCAAATATGGTGAACTTTATTAAATTGATGAAATCTAAAGATAAATCTACTCTCCTAAACCTTTGCAAATTTTTAAAAGAAGGTTTTTTACGTAGAAATGGTATAGCATTCAATACTTAATTTGGTAATATTTGTTGCTTATACTTTTCATTTTTATATTTTTTCTTTTTCTTTTTTTACCTGCATCTCTTCCAGGATAAACAAGAAAAGAAATAGTAGATTGTTCGTGTAAATGTCACGTGTTGTGTTTTGTTCTGTTAATTTGTATATGTATATTTGTGTATGACAAGAAACTGTAAAGTTTACGTCAAATAAACTATCTATCTATCTATCCTAGCTGCTCTCTCTCTGTTTTGCTTATCGGTGACAGTTTGTGAATTGTAAAGGAGGTAATTTCAGGTAATGAAATGTAAATCATGAGTGATGTACCCTAGTTACGTTGAAACCCTCACTTAATGATAGTCTGGGAGACAGGATACAATCAGCTGTGCCGATGGTAAATCTTAACTCATTTCCACAAACTGACGATTTTTGACGCCCCAAAGAAAAAAAAACCTTTGGAAAACATTGTTGAGAATGAAGAAATTGCTTGTCACAAGCAATTTCTTCATTATCAACAACGTTTTTTACTCCAAAAGGCAAAAAGAATAAACAAATGAAATAAAATAAAAAGTAAAGAAATGAAAAAATTAATGAACTAAAATTTGTCGTCTGCAACACCTTTGAATTTGGACAAGTCTAAAATTGTGTCTTATTGTAATAGGTTAAGCAGTAATTGAATATGTCAACATTATCCCTATATTATACACTCTGATATACAGGCTTTCCACTCATTTATTTGATAAAAAAAATGGCTCTTGTTTTTCATTGCGCTGTGAAAAAAACCTAATTACACAGAAGCGGTTCCTTAAAGAAATATGATTGGATTGTTCGTTTCGTACCTTTATTGAAATAACTATTTCTTCGCTTCATTTCTTATGGTTTAATAATACGATATTAAAATATAAAAAAATAAAAGTTCCTGTTTTGGACAGTTTTCAACACATTTACCAGACGTCAAAATTTTAGACCGGTGCAAATTGAAAGGTTTTGCAGATGACAATTTCAAGTTTGTGATTTTTTAAACTTTCTTTGAAGAAAACAATATGGAAAAAGAAGAAATTGCTTGTTGTTGGTTGTTGTTGTTGGAGTTTGGTTTGTTGTTTGTTTTTTTTGTTTTGTTTCTTGCCTTCTTTTTTTTGGGGGGGGGGTTGGGGGGGGGGAGGTTGGGGCATCAAAAAGCGCAATTATGTGGGAATATTTTGAAATATCTACTTAGTGCGAAGTTCCATATTCGAAATAGTGCTTAATGTTCTATTAAACTAGCTTATTGGACACTCAGAATGCTTGAACTTTGATAGACTAACTGAACATTGAAATTGTTCACTGCACGAAAATAAAGAGAAAATGCTGGTACCGAGCAGTTTTTCGTCCCCATATTAGCGTCATCTATTACTTGATCCGATCTACCGGTATTTATAGAATGTGGGAGTGTTTGATGGATCCACGGTACGAAGCTAAACGCATTATTTTCGACAGAAGACGGAACGTTAAGAACACTCTGTCTGTATCAATTTACTCAACATTTGTCTTGGAACTTGTGGGGTTTCGTTTTTGTCACACAAACGAAAATCAAAGTACTGAAAGTACTGTAAGCTAGCAAAGCATGGTTAAATTCAGAAAATCTTTCCCTTGTTGGGTAGAAAACATTGCGGACATTGAAGAAATTGCTTGTTACAAGCAATTTCTTCATTGTCCACAATGTTTTCTAAAGCTTTTTCTTTAGTTGCTTAAAAAGCGGAATCGGGTGGGAATGGGTTAAATGGCATGCTTTTGACAGAGTTCTCTACAATTTTATTAGAGTTTGCAATATTCCTGAAATATAAAAGAACTATTTTTTATGGCGTAGGCATTCCAACGATTTGGTGGTTAAGCCTCCAGTGGCGGTTTGCACTCGTTGAACTTTGAGAAGACCTCAAAATTTGTCTGTTAACTTAAGCTATCAAAGCTGACGCTTTGCTAGCTAAAAATGTAAACAGTAAATTCCGTTTTCAATGATAACGTTTTCAAATGAGAAAGCGCTTATAAAGAAGCTGACATAGCGGTTCCGACAAGATCTTGTTGCTAGATTAGCCTACCGTTTAACCTATTCCCACACAACAAATATTTAGGCTGGTCAAAATTGAAAGAAGCTGCAGACGACAATTTCAAATTAATGGAATAATTTTCATTCATTTTTTTTTTTTTTTTCTTTCTTTTTTTTTTTTTTTTTTTTTTCGTCTTTTGGGATATAAAACATTGTTGGTTATGAAGAAATTGCTTGTATCAAACAATTTCTTCATTTTCCACAATGTTTTCCAGGGCATTTTTTTTGTTGGGCGTAAAAAGGGGGGATTATCTTGGAATGGGTTAAAGGGTATTCGGATGTACCGATATATTAACTTTTAATAGACCCCAAAGTGTCGTTATAACTAGAGTTTATTGTAGTAAAATCAGATGGTTATTGAAAAGAAATGTAAAGTTGGAAGAGAAATCAAAAAGAGGTAGGGGGGGGGGGACGAGACAAAAACGGTGAAAAAATATTTCCTTGAATATCTCGGAAAGAAGATTAGATTTTAAATTTTCTTACCAAAGACTTCAATCAGACAAAATTGGTGTTGGTTACAGAGAAATTATTCAGTAAACTACATTATCTCTGCACTCTGGCTTGAAATTACGCTTTGAGAATCTCAAATGCACTGAGCTTTCGTGCCTAGATATTTATTCTTCCCTGTTGTGATTTTTGGTTACTAGTAGCAAAGCGTCAGCTTTGAAAGCTTACGTTAACAGACAAAATTTTGAGGTCGTCTCAGAGTTTAACGAGTGCAAACTGCCACTGGAGGCTTAACCACTAAATCCGTTAAATGCCAACTCAATAAAAAGTAGTTCTCAAGTATTTCAGGAATATTGCAAACTCTGCATGCAAGCTCACCTCCTGGCATATCGTGTTCAAAATGACTCTGATTAGAGTCTTCAAAGACGTTACAGACGATGATTTCAAATTCTTGAAAATTCTGAAATATTTATTTCTTATGGTAGAAAACAATGTGGAAAATGAAGAAATTGCTGGTAACAAGCAATTTCTTCATTTTCCACATTATTTTCCACAACTATTATCTTGAAAGGTGTAAAAAGGAAGGATTGTGTTGGAAAAGGTTAAATCCCTGGTTTCTTTAACCTCGTTTCTTTACCATTATAACGTTTTGCAAAGAAGATTACTGAACAAAACAATGCTCTGCTAGCTTACAGTACTTTGATTTTTCTACGTCCATCGTCAAGTGACAAAATGGAAGACTTGTTTAAACCATTTCTGTGCAACTCCTGATTTTTACGTCCTTGTGATTTTATACCTGAGAAAACATCGTAGGAAAAGAAGGAATTACTTGTAACAGGCAATTTATTCTTTTCCAAAAATATTTTGCTACCCTGTACATTTGTTAATTAATTGACCTCTGCAACTTCTTTGAATTTTGACACGTCTAAATTTTTGAATCACGGGAAATGTTTAAATTGTAACAGGTGGCAGACTATAATAAAAAGTTGGGGGTAGTTTGGAAAAATTAATTGATTGAACTTGGTTTAACGCCTTATTCTGAAGTATTTCAGTTACATCACGGCAGCTGGTCCACCTAATTATAGCCTCCTTTCTTTTTACACACCAGTACAATGAAAACATTCGATGAGACAGCAGCTGCTCAAACCCTTATGTGCGCTCCTTATCACCAGCCCATTGGTGAGAGACACATGACTCATTGTCTAACATCGTAAAGAATGTTGGTCAAGCCGGGGTCCGAACTCACGACCCCATAATTGAGAGCACAGCGCGGGTTGGGTAAAGAAGAGCTCAAGAAAGTTCACTTAAGAAAAATGAGAAATCGTCCATTGGTCGAAATTCGAATAGAAAGATGGGCCTATTGTTTGCGAATGCAGACACGTTCGACAGCTTATATCTTGAATACATCGTTGTTATGCGACCAAAACCTCGTAGCTACAGCTTGAATAAGCCATACGGAATTTAGACCCCCAATACGAAAGACCGGTGATGACATCAAGAATTCACAGTTCACACTTCATACATAGTAACTCTATAGTGTGAAGTCGGAAGTTTGAAGTTGGAAGTGAGAAGTTGGAAGTATGAAGTCGGAAATTTGAAGTGTGAAGTTGGAAGTATGAAATCGGAAGTTTGAAATTGGAAGTGAGCAGTTGGAAGTATGAAGTCGGAAGTTTGAAGTGTGAAGTTGGAAGTATGAAGTAGGAAGTAGGAAATGTGAAGTTGGAAGTATGAAGTTGGAAGTTTAAAGTGTGAAGTATGAAGTAGGAAGTGTGAAGTTGGAAATAAGAAGTTTGAAGTGTGAAGTTGGAAGCTTGAAGTGTGAAGTTGGAAGTGCGAAGTTGGAAGTATGAAGTGTGAAGTGTGAAGTTGTAGGTTTGAAGTGTGAAGTTTGAAGTGTGAAGTGCGAAGTATGAAGTGTGAAGTATGAAATGTGAAGTTGGAAGCTTGAAGTTGGAAGTTTTAAGTGTGAAGTGTGAAGTTGGAAGTATGAAGTGTGAAGTTGGAAGTTTGAAGTGTGAAGTGTGAAGTTGGAAGTATGAAGTGTGAAGATGGAAGTATGGAGTGTGAAGTTGGAAGTTTGAAGTCGGAAGTTTGAAACGTGAAGTTGGAAGTATGAAGTGTGATGTTGTAAATATGATGTCGGAAGTTTGAAGTGTGAAGTTGGAAGTATGTAGTGTGAAGTAAAAAGTATGAAGTGTGTTGTTTGAAGTTTGAAGTGTGAAATGTGAACTTTCAACTTCACACTTAACACTTCAAACTTCCAACTTCACACTTCAAACTTCCAACTTCATACTTCCAGCTTCTCACTTCACTCTTCAAACTTCCAACTTCTTACTTCATACTTCCAACTTCACACTTCACTCTTAAAACTTCCAACTTCACACTTCAAACTTCACACTTCACACTTCATACTTCCAACTTCACACTTCATACATCCAACTTCACACTTCACACTTCCAACTTTCAACGTCACACTTCACACTTGTCACTTTATACTTTCAACTTCAAGCTTCCGACTTCAAACTTCAAACTTCACACTTAATAACTTCAATTTCACACTTCACACTTCACACTTCAATTTTCCAACTTCACACTTCATACTTCCAACTTCACACTTCACACTTCACACTTCCGACTTCAAACTTCCAACTTTACACTTCATACTTCCAACTTCACACTTCACAATTCAAACTTCCAACTTCATACTTCTTACTTCACACTTCCGACTTAAAACTTCCAACTGCACACTTAATACTTCTAACTTCACACTTCACACTTCAAACTTCAAACTTCACACTTTAAACTTCCCACTTCACACTTGTCACTTCCAACTTCACACTTCATACTTCCAACTTCACACTTCACATTTCACACTTCAAACTTCTAACTTCACACTTCATACTTCCAACTTAACACTTCATACTTCCAACTTCACACTTCCGACTTCAAACTTCCAACTTCCTACTTCACACTTTAACTTTCACACTTCAAACTTCACACTTCACACTTCATACTTCCAACTTCATACTTCCAACTTCACATTTCACTCTTCAAACTTCCAACTTCACACTTCATACTTCCAACTTCACACTTCACACTTCCGACTTCAAACTTCCAACTTCACACTTCATACTTCCAACTTCACACTTCACACTTCATACTTCAAACTTCAAAGTTCCAACTTCACACTTTATACTTCCAACTTCACACTTCACACATTCAAACTTCCAACTTCATACTTCCAACTTCAAACTTCTCACTTCACACTTCAAACTTCCAACTTCACACTTAATACTTCCAACTTCACACTTCACATTTCACACTTCAAACTTCCAACTTCACACTTCAAATTTCAAACTTCACACTTTATACTTCCAACTTCACACTTCAAACTTCCAACTTCACACTTCAAACTTCATATTTAAATTGGTTTGATTATGTAATGTGAATTTAAGAAGTCACCACGGGTCTCATAATTCACAGTTCACACTTCCCATTTCAGACTTTATATGTATGAAGTTTGAAGTGTGAACTGTGAATACATGATGTCACCACCGGTCTTTCGTACCCCAACGACGATGTACTTTTTTCCTTAGCCCTAGGTTAGTTTACCCATTACAAGAAAACTTAATGCTAGAGTTTCAAAAAAGCTGCGGAAGTGTTTGTTCCGACTTACAGATAATATAGTTGCGTTGCATTCACGTCTAATACTCAAATGTATGTCCGTGGGTAAAATTAAGCTTCAGTAGACTAGCGTTACACAGAGACCCTAATATGCTTGTTGTTGTTGTTGTTGATGATGTTGTTGTTGTAACGACTTATGCTGAAAGCGCCAATAAACTATGTTCAATAATTTAACCCATTTACCAGACGGCAAAATTAAACACTGGTCCAAACTGAAAGAAGTTGCGATGACAATTTAGTCTATGAAATTTTAGTGTTTTTTTTTTTTGTTGTTGTTGTTTTTTTCATCTTTCTGGGTAGAAAACATTGTTTAACATGAAGAAATTGCTTGTGACAAGCAATTTCTTCATTTTACACAATGTTTTCCCGATTGATTTTCTTGAGGGGCGTTTAAAAGTGTCACTGTGTGGGAATGGGTTAAAATCTTTGACAAGGCAAAACTCATTGTAGCTTTTCTATGATCACTGCATGTACCTTTGAACTACATTTGAGTCACAAAGCGAAACCGGGTCTCATATGATCCCTGTAAAACAATTATTTGAAATATACACTGGATCCATCAGAGACTAGCTAAAGATCGCATTTCTAATAAAAAAATATGTATAGTCAAGCAGCTTGGCCATTTCAGATCCAGAAAATCTTAGGGGAAAAGTTTCGAGCCTAGTCATCCTGGGCGGTCTGTGCACTCGTGGCGGTTCAAATATAGTTCTCTTTTTAGATGCAATTAATAATTGATTGCACGATTTCGTAACCAGTGATTAGACGATGTCGGAAGTCATAAAACTGCTCTAGAATATTATCAGAGTCTCACACGCAATTAGAAATTTATGCTCGCCATAATAACACGGAATTTTCCGCAATTATTTAATTATAAAGCTTATAAAGAGACTAAATTCAGGACGGAGGCTATGGTCTATTTTTCCACAAAAGTTCAGTTGAATCGTTCGTGTATCTCACCCTATATTGTTGGTACTCATTGAAATCGTGTCATCAATATATATATCGTTACAAAAATGACATTTTGTGGTTGTATTTGTTAACGCACAAGTGGCCCGATCTGCCCATGTTCTACCGTAGATCTGGGCTAAAAGTGATACCTCCGATAATCAGAACATCAAACTAATATGTATACATATATCTCTTGTGTTTTATATATACCTTTATATCTTAACCTACATTTTTCTATCTATCTATCTATCTATCTATCTATCTATCTATCTATCTATCTATCTATCTATCTATCTAATCTATCTAATCTATCTAATCTATCTATCTTTCCATCTATCTATCCATCTATCTATATTTTTGATGTTCGGACTATCGGATGAGTCGCTTTCTTCCCACTTATACGGCAAATTATTGGCAGGTCCGTACTTGCACGGCTAATGGAAAACAACTACCTACTTTCAGTCGATTTTTCCTGTCGTTTTGAGGGTTTTGTTGGATAAAAAGGTTAAATAAATGTATGACCGATTTTATTTTGTTTTGAAGAAATCCAATCTTGCCAGATAGTGACGATGTACTGAAAAATCAGGAAACTTCCTAACTAATTCCAACATTCCGATACAATTCCGCTTTATATAGATTTTCATGGCCTGAAAATTGTCGTCTGCGACTTCTTTAAATTCTTTAAATCAATGAATAAAAAACAAACATTCACGAACGAATAGAGACTTTCTGGCGAAGGTGAAAAGTATTGCCCATGCCAGGCTTCGCTGTCTTACCAATATCGTTACTGTACAGATTTCTAGGAATGTCCCTTTTCGTTTGATTAATCACAAAAATAGACACATAGAAATGTGCCAATGTGTGCTAAATAGTCATGCGAGAAACATATAATTCGTAGACTAACTGGAAGCAAAAATTGGTTACGGCGTCGAGTTTCCTTGTTCTATTCACCGTACCGTATCCGCTTGCCGTCAACGAGATTATTTCCATTATATATGTTTATTTCAGTTGCTTTTGCTTGTACATGTGCATGCTACACCCTTGAATAGTATTATTGCAAAAAAGATGTTTTACGCCCCTTTGGTCGTTGCTTTGTTGAATATTATATATTAAAAAGGGTATCCTCGGATACGCCGCGGGGTATCACTATTTGCTATGCAGCGTAGCAAATAAGGATACCCCGGCGTATCCGAGATTGACAGAAAACTACGATTATTTAATTCTGTCCTAGATTTTTATACAGCTCAACGGGGATAAGATGTCAATTACAACATTGGCGACTTTGTTTGTTGAACCAATTAGCGTCAGATAGATAGGTTTATTTCGGTAAAACAGATCATCATAAACAAGAAGTAGTACAATAAAAAGATAAATACGATGCAATTACAACTTAAATGACGAATTTACGTAACAACGTTAAATTGATACAATTAATACAACAAGCTTTTCAAAGAGCCATACTATACTCGTTACATGACCTCAAACCAAGGATAACACGATGAAGAGAAAACTCTTATTTCCATCATGGTCCTGGACCTGGTCTGTAGGTTACTTGCTCTCGGTGTAACTAAGCTATAAAACTCTAACTTTTTAGCCTGCATTATGCGAACGTAGACCAAAGCAGGTCTTCTTAATGTGACACATTATTGCCATTTAATTATAGCACTGTGATTCCTGAGTCGGAGATGTGTTGACCAAACTTTCTCACGTGACCTGTGACATGCACCGTCGGTACATGCTGTTTACACTATATGTATTCAAAAGTTTTCGCGCTGGACGACGACGAAACTTGCATTAACAATTATTTTGGACTAAATGGCGACCTCGTCTTTTGAGACAAGGACTAGGTCTTCTTCAAGTGACACATTATTGCCATTGAATTATAGCACTGTGATTTCTGAGTCGGAGATGTGTTGACCAAACTTTCTCACGTGACCTGTGACATGCACCGTCGGTACATGCTATTTACACTATATGTATTCAAAAGTTTTCGCGCTGGACGACGACGAAACTTGCATTAACAATTATTTTGGACTAAATGGCGACCTCGTCTTTTGATTTATACAAATTTGAATCGAAACCGTTCAGTTTGTTGATCAAATGGGGTTTTAACGCCACTATTAACAGTAGTTAAGTCCTATCACAGAGGCTTGAACACCTGGTTTCTCACACCAGTACTACCACTACATCCTTCCTTAGCCTCTAGCTGCTCATCCCACTTAGGTTTACAATTAACCACCCATTGGTGGGAGACAAATGTTTGAAAGGACCGCGACCTCGGATCGAACCCGGGACCCCTTGAATAGGAGTCTTACACGCTATCACTGTGCTATGACTGCGGCCGTTGAGTTTGTACAGGAATATAGAGGATAATCAACTGGTTATTCCAGATATGAAAAAAATATTTCGCGAGGATGCGTTGTTAGGCGTTGAAAAAACGAGTGCGGAGCAAGAGTTTTTTTAACGCCTAACAACGCATCCGAGTTAAATATTTTTCATATCTGGAATAACCAGTTGATTATTCTATTTATTAAGTACCTTATCATTTTATTTTTCATTATAATATCGAAACCAATCTTTTTGATAGAGACAAGGACTATTGAAAAAAGTGTGGATGAATATGTGATTAAAGACCTAGCTACGCCCACAAAACTGTAGAATTCGCCATTTTGATCAGTCTAAGCTCATGAAATATACTCTTTGTAATGTCACAGGAATGAAAAAAGTAGTTCCTAAATTACGACAGAGAGTGAAACTGAAAAGTGTTATCGTCACTGAAGTGACGATATAAAAATTTATTACACTTACAAATCCCAAGATTTCACA
Organism: Fragum fragum; assembly: GCA_946902895.1. Lineage (NCBI taxonomy): Eukaryota > Metazoa > Mollusca > Bivalvia > Cardiida > Cardiidae > Fragum > Fragum fragum. The sequence continues at coordinate 17,305,680 of OX336365.1, read as the reverse complement.
GCGAGGTATATAATAAATGTATTTCATAACCTTGTAAATTTTCTATGATCATAAACATTGTCATGAAATTAAGATTAGATTTGTTTTTCCCTCTCTGAAGGAAGAGAAAAACTCGCGCGCACAAAAAAAAAATTCCCCATGGTTTTTTGCTCTAAAACTATCCATTTTTATGGGTTAGAATTGAAGAGAAAAGTGCGCTGACGCCGCGGAAATAATGGATAAACTTACACAATGATATCTTCTAAAAAGCCTCTTGGGTGATCATGTGCCTATTACAAGAACGCGGCCGTATGCCCCGAAAAGGACAAAGGCCTTAATTAATTAGTTTTTCCTATATTCATATATCATTGAAAGCTTTCCGTCCAACGGCAGTCTGATGAATTCATTATTTATGGATTTCTTCTCCCAAATTACGGGGTGCCAATAGCATGTGACCAACGGACCTGCTTAATTGCAATGGCGTATATCGGGGAAATCAATACCTTATATATGTTCAAAATAAAATGGGCATTGAATAATTGTCAGCCATATGGGACCTCTTAAGAACTCGGTCAGACAAATATTTGTAAAAAACAACAACCAAAAAACAATAGTTTAATTTAATCGTATACAGTGGAGGTGAATAATGTGAAGAATTTTCAGAATAAAAGAGAAAAGAAAGGTTTAATGGCCATTCTAGATACATGAATTTTTTCAAGAGCGAAAAGTTCTGACCCTTGTCCGCACAGTCTGACCAGGCTCGAAACTTGTTGTTTATTCAATAAAACCTCGATTCGGATGTTATATATTCTATAGACATGGTTAGCTGCAAACTCAACAATCTAATCCTTTCTTGCACAATCCCTGGTTTTTACGTCTTGGCAATTATATTCTTGAGAAAACATAGTAACAAGTTATTTCTTCATTTACCACAATTTTTTTCTCCTTTGGATATTGATTTCTTTTCCAATTTCACTTATTTTTAATTTTGGCATGTAACTTCTTTCAAGTAAGACGACAAGTCCAATATTTTGAAAAAAACAGGAAAGGGTTAATTAAGATATGACAAAAAGCATAAATAATCTTGGCTTCGTCGTATTCTTTTGTTAAATATAGTTAAAATGAAAACGTACATGTATACAAAATTACAAACAGAAGATGAATAGTAAACTTTTATACAATAGAAAGGACACTAAGATAATATTGTTATTTAATTGACAATAAGTATTGTCATAATAAAACATATTAATATTATTCATCAATTTCAATGAAATCATTTCTACGAAACCACGTTATCTCTCCTTTACGTAGGGACGTAGTGATAGTCTATTGCGGTGGATCTGATTTTATTCAGATTGTTTTATTTATATGACTTGAATGTTATCGTTCATTGTCAAAATATATGAATATGCATGCATGTACATGTGACAATGACAGAATGACAACATCAACAGATTTAACCTATTTGTATATGTACAATTATTCGCAACTTACGAGATAGTGGTACAAAAACAGTTTTCTTACGTGTCATAAAATACGGGTATATATTGGCTAATTGACAAATCAGGGCTGTCAATCAAGGAATCGACTGACTAATCAAATCATTCATTCAGCCTTGACCTTGGCATTCAACTCCAATATTGGCCGCCATTTATGTTAACCTTTCTTGTTGGTTGGTCTGGCGACTTAAACGTCGTAATTACAGCTTATTCAAACTGTAGTTACGACGTTCATGTCGCCAACCAAACATTTTACTTTCCGTTACATGCTACTGGCCATAAACTCTGCAAAACAACGCCGTTAAAAATCGAAGCGGAAATTCCTGTCCGGAGTTAACGGGCGGGGCATAGAGAGTTAGTGGGCGGGACCAGCGATTGATCAATTCTACAGACCGTCCAAAAAGAACAGCATCTGCTCTCATTATAAGGCGTCAATTTTCCATGTCCTAGTACATATTTCCACAATTACTGATATTAGATTGAATCACTGAAGCAATTTGTTTGTCTAGGCTAGGCTTGTTTTGTCGAGTTTCCTACCATTTTACTTGGCATATGCAATGGAAACTGAAAAAGTATATCAACCCAAAATAGCCATACGTTTACAGAGATACAATTATATTTTTAGTTTCGTCTATCAAAAACGAGCGTTCTGGTCGAAAAAAAAATATTCATAACTACATGAACAAAATTTTGAGCACGCAACGATTTTGTATGCTTCCGCACAAAATAGTCCCATACAAAATAGTATCAAAATTTGTTAAGCTTTTGGTTTTTTCGCGCGATTCTATTGAATTATAAGAAATGAAAAGAATATTTTTTGTTTTCGTGCAGGTATGAACCGAAAAACCTAATCACACAATGTATGAATACGCGAATACGTGTGATTTGGTTTTTCGGTTCAAACCACAATGAAAACAAAAAATATTCTCTTCATCTCTTAATTGAATGAAGGTTGAAGGTTGAATTTACTTTCTACGTCATCAAAATTCGGTTTTCGTGCTATTGTTTTTGCAAGTTGATTGATAAAGAATCATTCATTATTTTGTGTAAAAGTCTTATTTCATAGTTCCTTTGAATGCAAGGTCTATAAGTGTTAAACAAAATCCCTCATCTTTACGTCCCTTAAGAAAAGAACTTTGGAAAACATCGTGGAAAATGAAGAAATTGCTTGTAACAAGCAATTTCTTCATTATCCGCAATGTTTTCTCGAAAAAATCAAAGAAAAAAAAGAAATTTCGTCAACTTGAAAATGTCGTGTGCAGCTTCTCTCGATTTAGACCAGTCTAAATTTCTGTTGTGTGGGAATGGGTAAATCGGTTGATTTGGAAAATCTGAATTGGTAATCACACGCTATCTTCCGATAGGTGGCATTTTTCAAATACTGACCTATCTAATTTGAGCATTCTGGGTAGTGTCATTCGTGACAACTCGGCCGATTCCGTCGAACTACATTCAAAATGTCAGCGCCCTCGTATTCTTGATGCCTCTTCTTAGAGCACATGTAAGACGTGAATGCTTTAGCTATTTAACATAATTATTCTTTAATTAACTTTGGGCGATAGTTAAGTTTGATTTCTCCACAATTGTAGGTTTTATTGCAATTATCCACTTACTACTTTTTGGCGATATAATATGGAGTTATGCGTACGACGTAGTAATATTTATCCCAAACAGGAAAGGTGATACGGTCCAGGAGACAGGTCAATCTTCGGAGAATATGACATGCGCAGACAACGGGTAATCACATAAATATTTATATATAAAAAACACCGAGGGTGAAATAAACTCAAAGATGTCGTCGTTAGGCGAGTAAAATGTCGTAAATACAGTTTAATTCAAGCTGTATTATCGACATTTAACTTGCCTTACGACAACGTAATTTGTACCTCCACCAAGATTTCTTTTCAATTTACTAAATATTGGGTCTATATTCTTCTTCCTTCGTTTATATTTAAGCAAGAAAAATATGGTCTAATTATTCACAGATCTTCGGCCAGGCAATCAAAACGCAAATACGTAAAACAAAACTCGTAATCTTGAGAAGACGAGAATTCTTTAAAGAATTGATTGATTGAATGGAGTTTAACGCCTCTTTTAACAGTATTTCAGTCATCGGCTGGAGCACCTAACAATGGATTCTTGGTATTTTCACACCAGTACTACTACTGCATTCTTCCCTAGCCTCCAGCTGCTATCCCACTTGGGTTTACGATTATCTACCCAAAGGTGAGAGACAAATGTCGAAAAGAATATGTGCGCCGAACCCGTTCTTTAACCCTTCCCGTTCAATCACTGGTTTTTACGTCCCTGTGGTTTTATAATGGAGAAAACATTGTGGAAAAAGAAGAAATTGCTTGTAACAAGCAATTTCTTCTTTTTCCAAAATATTTTCTACTCTACTGAATGGTAATTTTTCAAATAAAATCAATTTGAAATTTTTGTCCGCAAATCTTTTGATTTTGGGCGGGTCTAAAATTTTGCAAAACAGGAAAGGGTTGAAGAAGAAACCGAAGGTGAATAAAAAAGAAATAAAGAAAAAACTTTGATATCAGACAACCGACTATGTTTGGTTATTTTTTCTAAGCTATTACATAAAGGTTAAGGTTTAAGGCAATGAGAAACCTTTAATAAATGATATTTTATAGTTATCATCACCATGGTTACTCATATTTTCATTATACCTATAGTATCATCTGAACCTGCAAGTTAATTAGTTTTTGCAACTGATGGAACCTCGTGCAATGAAATTTCGCTGGTTCATGGTTTCATACTTTATGTTTTTTTGCAGCGAACGGAACCTGGCTGTAAGTAGTTAATGAGACCTTGCTTTTCACGCCGATGAGAAATGAAAACGTTTCAGACATGTTAATTTCGTAACGAAGACGTTGAATGGACAAGACATATGTCTCGGCCACACAGAGCTCTCGTAGCGATTTTTACAACAAAATGCCACTTTAGACTGGTTTGCGAATTATGACCAAAAACTCAGGCCACAATTCTAACTATTAAAGTGTTAATAGCACCATCTGTTTAAAGTTTTGACTAAAAGTATTTGTAGTTTACGAAGAATTTTCTTTCTTCATTTTCAAAGTCAGTACGCTCTCGTTCGACCAAGGCATCTTTGAAAAGTTGAAAAGTTTGGGTAGACTTAGACTGAAAAAAAAATCAATCATGTCACTTTTCATGTTTTATTGTTGTTTTCGCCGCCATTTTGTTAAGCTTTTTTGTTGGTTTGGCGACTTAAACGTCGTAGCTACAGCTTATTCAAGCTGTAGTTACGACGTTCAGGTCGCCAATCAACCATTCTACCTGTTTGTTACATGCTACTGGTCATACATTTTGCAAAATAACGCCGTTAGATATCAGAGCGGAACTTCCTGTGAGCGTCAATCGGCAGGGCCTACGGAGTAAGTGGGTGGGGCCAGGGTTTGGACAGTTGATCCATTATCCAGAAAAACCTGTCTAAATTACGTCATTTCATAAATTTGGAAGATTCCTAAGTTTCGATGATGTCATAATTGTCTAATTACTGCTTAGCTCCACGAGAAAAAATCTTTGATAAGCATTAAGAAAATTGAAGAAATTTCTTGTGACCAGCAATTTCTTCATTATTCACAAAAGTTTCTACCCCTCCCTCCAATCACTCACACACACACACACAAATAATACAAAAAAACATCAATTAAAAGTTGTTTTTAGCACCTTTTAAAAATTTGGACCAGTCTAAAGGATCGTCGGCTAGTAATAGAACAGAACAGAACAGACCAGAATTTTTATTCAAGATAACGACTTGAACACGTATGGTTCATCGTCGATATACAAAACATTATACAAAGCATACATGGGTATAAACACACTTAACAGTATAAATTACAATGTATATTTCGAAAAAATGAATAATGTAGGGGTCTTATTATGATTAAATTTGCATAGCGTCTGTTTTCTAAATTAATTCCAAATTTGTGATATGTAAATTATTAATTACCCGTTGTCGATATTCAAGTTTTGTTTTCGCTTTTCGTTTGCTTTTATAGAGTAAATACCAATTCCGTTTAGAATTCTAATGTTTTCTGAATTTAAAAGTTCTATTAATTTTTTAACGCTTGGTCTCTCGTGAAAATATTTTTTGATGTATAAAATTCTCAAATCCCTGTAAGCCGGACAGATTAACAAAAAGTGAAATTCATCTTCAATTTCATTAAGATTACAAAGTGAACAAATTCTTTCGTTTCTAGCAATATTTCTATGTCGTCAATGTTTAATGTATGAGCTGAAAGGCGCAATTTCGCCACAGCGTTTCTATAAGTAGCAATTTTCATTTTATCTAAATATAAAGAAAAAGAGAAACTGTCTTTAAGATTTTTGTATAAGAATAAAGAAGAACGATTATTTATATCTTGAAACCACCCATTTATGTATAAATCAATCAATCTATTTCGAAATAATGGAATGAAAATTTAAGAGTTAATAGATGCTGGAAACAACCAAACTTCGTAGAACCCGGATTTTTGTAGAAGTTATTTTACTTTAAACGTCCATAAATTTTTATTGTTTAAATTTTCCATTTCCTTTAATACTGTTTGAAGAATGCAATTAGAAGTTTTCTCTAATGAAAACAAATTTAAAAAGTATTTTATTATTCTAACTTTCATATTAATGTGTAGTGGAAATCTCCCGAATTCTCCGTAAATAGCCGAGTTACAGGTTGAGGGTTTAACATTCAATGTTCTTTTCAGAAATTTTCTGTGAATTCTTTATAAGCTCGCTGGTAATAAAACCCCAGACCTCGCTAGAATAATAAATGATTGACGCAACAAATGAGTCAAATAAATGAAGTAGTATTTTTAACGGAATTTCTTTATTTTTGGTAATTTGGTGTAAATCGCTTAGTGCACGAGTTGCTTTTCCTAATAAGGTTTTAATGGCATTATTGAAATTTCCGTTTGTACTAAAAATTAAGCCTAAGTAATTGAATGTATCAACAATTTCTATATTAATTCCTGAATATGTAAAGATAATATCATCTAGTTTTTGTCTACATTTACGAAAAATCATAATTTTTGTCTTTTCAACATATACTTTTAATTTCCATTTCTCACAATACTTTTCAAATGCTAATAACAACTGTTTTAATCCTGTAGGGGTGTCGGAAATTAACACTGAATCGTCTGCAAAAAGTAAGAGATAAATCGATAATTGTCCCAATGAAAAAGATTCTGTTGTATGTTGTTGTAAAAACATCTCTATATCGTTAACAAAGAAGGAAAATAAGAAAGATGAAAGCGATTCACCCTGTAACAATCCAACGTCACAGTTATATAGATCTGAAAAAGAATTCATGTGTTTGACACATAGTTTAACATCATTATATATTGAGCGAATAGATTAATGTACAAAAACAGTTGTAACGTTTTCTGTGGGTATCTAGTAATAGATTAATGTACAAAAACAGTTGTATCTTTTTCAATTTTTAAGATATTGGCTATCTTTTTTTTCAGTTTTGTGAAACAGAAAGATTCTGAACTGTCTGTCATTTAAACAGGTTTCCTGGATGACGGATCAGTCATATTCTTCATATTTTTCAAAGAAGGATGACGATTTCTCGTTTTTTTCGTTTCAGTGTTACCCATCGACTGTTATCACTGCAGTTCGTTGCGTGGCAACTCCAAACTCTGCGAGGATACGTTTTCGGCTGACGTTTCAACACAACATATGATATCACGAAACTGTTACGATGGTTACTGGAAGGCACATTTTTGTATTAAATTGAAAGGAATCAGGGGTGAGTTGAATATAAAGCACTCATTCAGCCAATTCCCAAACGACAAAATCTTTGACAGTGACTGGTCCAAATTTAAAAGAATTGCGTACGGCAATTTTTTTTGGTTGGTGAATCTTAAATCCTTTTGTCTTTTGGGGTTGGGAGCATTGCGAATAATGAAGAAAATGCTTTTATAAAGCAATTTCTTCATTATCCGCAATCTTTTCAAAGCTTTGGTGTCAAAAAGCGTTACTGTGTGGGAATGGGTTAAATCTGGTTTGCTTAGAATCACAACTTTTTGGTTTAAAAAAGGGGGGTTGGTAAATCTAAAACCGAGGAAAGAATATTTTTTCCAAAATACAACAAAACGGGCAATACGAACCAGATGTCATCATACTTTAGGTCGTTTTCTGTGGGTATCTAACAAAGGTGCAGTGGAATCGCGCATTATTTTTAAAATTAAGGATATTAGATTGTCAGCACCGCGCGAGATGATTTGCATATGACCCAACAGAAGAAAACAAAGTGGCAAGACCAACGGCCAGCATCATGAAATTCATCACATCAAGGATTTAGGGCAAAATTGTTGTAAGAGTTATTTTCTAACTGGCAAGTTTCTGTTTGTTGTTAAACATAATAACCAAAAAGATGGACAATAGAAAAGTCTTTTCAAAACAGAAGGATAGCTTAAAGAATAATGAAAGATACACCTTCTATTACGGTTTAGAACAAAAAATCGACGGCAATGAAAATCTTAGTATCAACCACAAACTAGGAATTTAGGCGTCTTCTAACACAGGATTTCATATTCTAGTTCAACATAGTTTTTGTTCCTCCCCCTCTCTTTCTCTCTTTTTTCCCTTCCTCGGATTTTAAACTATTATGAAAATCTACAGTAGATTGGCTTTAAATCATTGGAACGTAGGCTGATTCCCAAAAACACGATAAAGGTGGTATACATGCAGTATATAATGTAGCTTTCTGTTATAAAACATGAAAAGGTGTTGTTGCCTTTCGAAAATAATCCTCAATAAATGCATAGCTATTTGATAGAATCTATCAGAATTGCATTGTCTGACGAGACAACTGCCTGCTCTGTAATAGAAAACGTGTAATTGATATGCATTTAATTGCGTCGAGACTAAAACAATTTTCATAATGGAATGCCTGTATAATGTGAAACCTTTGTTCGCCATAAAGTATAGATCCCTGTAGAAATTAGAACTCTTTTTGACGTTTTTTTCTACACTGTATGAAATAAGGTTACGAACATCGTAACTTGATAAGTCGATTATTTGGTGAATTATGAACTGAATGGAAAGAGAAGAATAAACGAGTTCTAATCCTTTAGAATACGACAGAATTTATACTGGCCTATATTGAAAGATTCTGTAATCGACAATTACAGGTTGATAAAATTTTAAAAATCTGTCTTTCTCGATGGAAAACATTGGGGATAATAAAGAAATTGTCTGTCACAAGCAATTTCTTCTTTTTTCCACAACGCTTCACTGCTTTCAAAAGTATTTTTCCTAATGGCGCATAAAAGCGGCATTGTGTGGGAAAAGGTAAACAATGTCGTCTGCAACTTCAACGGTCTAAAACTTTGTTGAGTGGGAATGGGTTAAATGTTATTAATGGAACGGTGAATTTGACTCGGGTGAGCGTCAATGCCATAATGTTCTTAACAGTCCTAGCTATTAGATAGATTTTAAACATATATACATAAATAAAATCATCTGTAGTTCGTAGGGCAAGGCAATTGTATACGAACTAAGCCTAGAACGAACCAAGTAGGTAATCGGGACTTTGAGATAGTCGGAATCGGATTAGTATTGTAGTACCCTCATATCATCGCCATGTTTATAAACATAATTTGTTTTACTATCATCAAAGTGGTTTCCCTTTCCAAAAGATCATATCAAACCGGGTACTTACTTAGTAGACGGAATTTATGATGAAGGGAAAATTGCGAACAGGAAATAAACGGTGAAAAGAAAAAGCACGTCTTCAATGATTAACTTCTAAAGACTTGAAACTGCACGAATAGAGATGCAGCCAAGAGATTTTGAAAGCAAACCATTTGTCTAGTCTATCGTTTTTAGAATAATCGTCACCCCCTCTCGTAGATGTTTGTGCAGGTTTAATCCAAAATATTGCCGTCCTTTTTGACATTTTATGTTGGGTTAAACCATTACCAGTCGGCTAAATTTTAGACTGTTTCAAATTGAAAGGAGTTGCATACTCGAATGATCTTACCAACCATATGGTAAAATTTAGGTTTGTCCTTGAAACTTCAAAAACCACCGTCTCTTTGGATTGAAAACATTGGGGATAATGAAGAAATCGCTTGTGACAAGCTTTTATTTTTATTGCAGCCAGGTATCTGACTATAACATAGGGGTCAATGCAACCTGAAAATTAAACACAAATAAGTGCCATTGCTCGCGAATTGATTACTTCTCGTAATTCTTAATGAAAATACTTCGTATATTCATATCGCGTGATTAAGTTTTTAGGTTCATATCCCAATAATTCTATTTTTAGTTTCGTCCATCAAAAAACGAGCATTCTGACCGGGAAAAAAATCAGTCATGCCTCCACGAACAAAATTTTGAGCACGCAGCTATTTTGCAAGCTTACACACAAAATAGTTCCATAAAAAAGCATCAAAATTTTATTTTGTTATGTTTTTCGTTTAATGCCATTAAATAAAAAGAAATGAAGAGGATATGTTTTTTTGTTTTCATGTAGGCATGAAACGAAAGAACTAATCACAGTTATGTATGAATCCGCTCCACGAATAATTCAGTGTGATTAGTTTTTACATTTCATACCTCAATGGTAGCAAAAAATATTCTTTTCGTTTCTTAAATGAAAAAAAAAAGATTCTCTTCATTTCTTAACCCTTGTCATGCTGTATAAATTACCTTACTGAAATGCTGTCAAATCAAAGGACTGAAAGCACTGATAGAACTTGTTCAAAAATCAATATTTCGTTGAGAAAATTAACTTTATAAATAATTCTGGCAGGAAAAGTGCGAACAGGAGGTATAGACTAAGATCAGCCTGCACATAAGTGCAGTCTGATCTTAGTCTACACCTCCTGCCAAAACCGGAATATTCCGGGTTCAGCATGACAAGGGTTAAGAGTAGTATGAGTCCCACATTACTGTATTTCTCACGACATTGATTGACATTTATATTTCCAGAAGATGGAAGCAGTATTGTTGTTCGGCATTGTGCCGTTGATGATTGGGGAAGCCATTGTGGACTTATTCAATTTGAAGTGGGAAACAAGGTCGAAAATATTGAAGGTTGCCTAGAAACCTGCGATTTCGACGGATGTAACTCAGCAACGACAAATATTTCCAACTTTTATGTTCTCTGTGTGTCTGTGATCGCTTGTTTTATTAGAGGGTATATACGGTGATAAAATGTGTAAGATGACGTTTTACGAACGTGTTTATTTCGTGTTAACGATATTTGCTCACCTGCCACAGTCGACTCACGTGAACTAGCGGATTATTATTTACTTCTTGTGTTGTTAATTGTTGATTTTCATTGGTTTTCGTGACTGTTTTGTTTTCATCTTTTTGAATATTTCGTATGTATGAAATTTTGCTTTTATTTATTTTTTCAATTTTTTTTCAAGTATATTTTTGTACATAATGTTAACGCACAAGTTACTTAGGTATAATTTTCATACACCTTGCCATTTATATCAAAAATATATATTATGTTCGATAATGCAGCCCCGCTTTTCTGATTGGCCGATGATAGATGAGAGAAAACTAAGAGACCATGTCTACTTTTTCAGTATTGCAGGGAAAAAGTGAATAAATCGGTGAAATTGACCAATCGTCAATTAAAGAAAAAAACAAGCAATTAAATAATTCATTTAGACTGGGAGTATAGTTTGAACTCCGACATTGGCCGATATTTATGGGAAACATTTCTCTTGGTTTGGCGGCTTAAATGTCGTAATCAAGATGTAGTTACGATGTTTAAATAACCAACCAACCATTTTACTATTTTGTTACATGCTGATTGTCATGAATTTTGCAACAAAGACACCGTTTAAGGGGAACTTCCTGTTTGGGGTCAAAGGGCGGGGCAAGCGGAGTTAGTGGGCGTGGCCGGCTATTGGCAAATTGTCGGATTACTGACCACGCCCAGCGATCACCGAATAAGGCAATTCCCCTGAAATAACAAACGATATCAGAGGTGCGTTCTTTTCGTCGAGATTCTTAAGATTCTTATTTAGATTTTTTAGATGAAGCGTTCTTTAGATTAAGATTTTTAAGCGGCTAAATAAGAATCTTAAGAATTCTTATTAAGGAATTTAAGCGTACTCAGCATTGGCTTAAACAAGTAGCCTTGACGACGTCGAATATTTTCACTCAAAATAACAAAAATCGTTCTATAAGACGTCTCAAAAATCTTATTTAGCGGGATTTTTCATCTCGACGAAAAGAACGCACCTCAGTTTGGCCCGGGACTTAAATTTAAAAAAAGGAATCGTTAGCTGGCGACCTAACCGTCCTACCTACAGTTTGATGCAGCTGTAGTTACGGCGTTTCAGGAATCCAAACCTACAAAAAAATCCCATAAATGGAGGCCAATGTCACCAATTGTCAAATAAAACTATTCTAGATTAATGATTTCATTGGTCAATATGCATTTTGATTAGCAGCGGCGATCCGATTATTTCTGAACGCCGTTTCGTGCCTGAAATAATTTTTCAAAGATTTTTTTTTTTTTTTTTTTTATTTGATCTGTTATCACGCAAAACTTGCCTTACGACAAAGGAACTATTTCCTTTTCAAATTTTGAATATACTTTCCTTCTGATTCACAAAAATGAAAAAAAAAATTTCAATAGCTTAAAAACTCACAAATTTACAACTGTTTTTGTACATTACCCAGTTACAAGACTACAAACATTTAGACTGGTTATAGATAATTGGTTTAGGTGAAAACGACGAATAGAAGTTTAACCAGATGATAGCATTCTAGACTGGTTCAAATTGAATGAAGATGTGGAAAACAAATTTACAATTAATGATTTTTTTTTTTTTTTTTTTTTTTTGTAAATCTTAATCTTTCTTCTTAGAAAACATTGTGGAAAATGAGAAAATTGCTTGCCACTGAGCTCCGAAAGGCAGTTTGACTAAGATTTCAAAAGCATTAGTGTCAGTTTATGAGTACAATAACATGTTACAAAAAGGTGGAATCGTGGGTTTGTAATAGTAACTATTACTTTTAGATTTTAAAATAGCCGACAGATCAGCCTGTAAAGTGGGTGGAATTTTACATTATGGAGAAAAATCAGCATTGCGAGTAGCTTCTTCTATTCCGGAAGTGTTTCGATAGATGTCAAATATGAATAAATTGAAACGACGAGAGTGCTTATTAACCCTTTTTTGTTTTGCAAAATTCTAGACCGGTGCAAATTCAAAGGTTTTGCAAACGACAATTTAAAGTCAGGGTTATTTGAAAAATAACCATTCAATAGGGTAGAAAACATCGCGGAAGAAAAAATTGTTTGTTAGAAGCAATTTCTTCTTTTTCCACAATATTTTCTCAAGCACGGACGTAAAAACCGGGGATTAAACAGGAAAGGGTTAAACAGATAAGCCATTACAGGCTTAAGGCCGATTTTACTATTTTGGCACTCGATATTGTAAGGGACGTAACTCAAGAATCAGTGAAAGGAATTCCTACAAATGGCTAGCCTCCCTTACAACGAAGAATTAATTTTAATGTCCGACACGCAATTTGTTTCAGATGTAACAGTGCAAGAGGGTGGGATGACCTACATTAACCCTTTTTCACGACCCCTCACCAGTTGTTACTCCTCTCAAGTAAAGCTTTGGAAAACATTGTGGGAAATAAAGAAATTGCTTGTAACAAGCAATTTCTTGATGATACACTATGTTTTCTTCCCAAGAAAATAAAGAATAATGAGAAGTTCATCAACTAAAAATTTATGTCTGCAACTTCCTTCAATTTGGACCAGTCTTAATTTGTGTCGACTAGTAATATGTTAAGCAGATAGCTTTTGATTGGAAACCTGCGTTACCATCCTAGGTCTAACAAACCCTTGCGGTCCGCGCACAGTTTGATTGTGATCGATTCTTTTCAGGTTTATATCGAAGTCTATATAGATCGATTTTATGTCTTTTATCACTTTCGAAAGTCTAGAACTTTGTGTGTTTTCGCGTATCAGTCCATTTGAAAATTCCATTACAAGAGCTGTGATTGGACGAGACATATATCTCCTCAAATCAGAGCCCTCGTTATGAAATTCAAAGTCAAAATATTGTCTCGGCTGGTTACTGAACACAGACCCTGTACACGAGTATAAAGATGTTTCCTCGTATATGTAGTGATAAACCACATTCTTTTGTAAATATCGTTTTCTTGGTGTATCTGTTTCATTTGAATTATCGAAATCATTAAGAATTAAAAAGCTATGCACAAATTGTTCTGTTTTCTATTGATGTTTTGGAATAAGACACGAAACGAAAGCAAAAGAAAAGAAGACAGAAGAGGAGAGACCACTTGAAGGAAAAAGAAGAATCACGAGGAAAGGAAAATATAAAAACGCGCATTCGATCTTGAGCTATGCAAATATGTCCAGCCGTTTATTTGAATCTTCTCTTTTTGCGCGACTTTGAACAATACATGTATTTCATTTCTGTCATTTTAAGTGATTCCGTGGTATCATCAGTTCTAAGCCAGAAGTCTTAAATGCCTTGCCAATAAACAAATCATGTGACAAGAGGTATAGCAGAAGTTCGGATTAATTACCATCTACTCCTTTCAAATCAAGAACCAACCGTCCCGACGACTGAACCGTGCAATAGCAGCGATCGTCTTTGAAAACGCATTACATAAATCTCACGAAGGCACTGAAAGCACTGAAAACTAGCAAAACATAGTAGTCAACCAATTACGACATGACAACATCTTAGATTGGTTCAAATTTAAAGAAGTTGCAGACGACAATTTTAAGTTGGTTGAATTTAGAAAATATTTCTTATTTGGGTAGAAACATTGTTTAAAATGAAGAAATTGCTTGTAACAAGCAATTTCTTCATTGTCCACAATGTATTCCAACGCTTTTTTCTTGAGATGGTTAAAAAGCAGAATTGAGTGGAAAAATGTTAAACAGCATGCTTTTGAAAAAGTTCACTACAATTAGAATAGATTTTGCAATATTCATTAAATACTTAAAAACTACTTTTTATGGCATTCAATTGATTAAGTGGTTAAACCTCCAGTGGTTTTTTATGGCATTCAATTGATTTAGTAGTTAAGTCTCAAGTCAAGTGGCTTTTTATTGCATTCAACTGATTAAGTGGTTAAGCCTCCGGTGAAGTGGTTTTTTATGGCATTCAACTCATTAAGTGGTTACGCCTAAAGTCAAGTGGCTTTTTATGGCATTCAATTGATTTAGTGTTGAAGCCTCCAGTGGCTTTTTATGGCATTCAATTGATTTAGTGGTTAAGCCTCAAGTGGCTTTTTGTGGCATTAAATTGATTAAGTTGTTAAGCCTCTAGTGGCGTTTTATGGCATTAAATTGATTTAGTGGTTAAGCCTCCAGTTGTTTTTTATGGCACTCAACTGATTAAGTGGTTAAATCTCCAGTGGCTTTTTATGGCATTAAATTGATTTAGTGGTTAAGCCTCTAGTGGCTTTTTATGGCATTCAATTGATTAAGTGGTTAAGCCTCCAGTGGCTTTTAATGGCATTGAATTGATTAAGTGGTTAAGCCTCCAGTGGCTTTTTATGGCATTAAATTGATTTAGTGGTTAAGCCTCTAGTGGCTTTTTCTGGCATTCAATTGATTTAGTGGTTAAGCCTCAAGTGGCTTTTTATGGCAGTAAATTGATTAAGTGGTTAAGCATCTAGTGGCTTTTTATGGCATTCAATTGATTAAGTGGTTAAGCCTCTAGTGTCTTTTTATGGCATTAAATTGATTAAGTGGTTAAACCTCCAGTGGCTTTTTATGGCATTCAATTGATTTAGTCGTTAAGCCTCCAGTGGCTTTTTATGGCATTCAACTGAGTTAGTGGTTATGCCTCCAGTGGCTTTTTATGGCATTCAATTGATTTAGTGGTTAAACCTCCAGTGGTTTTTTATGGCATTCAATTAATTTAGGTGTTAAGCCTCCAGTGGCTTTTTATGGCATTAAATTTATTTAGTGGTTAAGTCTTCGGTGGCTTTCTATGGCATTCAATTGATTAAGTATGTAAGCCTCCAGTGGCTTTTTATGGTATTAAAATGATAAAATGGTTAAGCTTCCAGTGGTTTTTTATGGCATTCAATTGTTTTAGTGGTTAAGCCTCAAGAGGCTTTTTATGGCATTAAATTGATTTAGTGGTTAAGTCTTCGATGGCTTTCTATGGCTTTCAATTGATTTAGTGTTGAACCTCAAGTGGCTTTTTATGGCATTAAATTGATTAAGTTGTTAAGCCTCCAGTGGCTTTTTATGCCATTAAATTGATTTAGTGGTTAAGTCTTCGATGGCTTTCTATGGCTTTCAATTGATTTAGTGTTGAAGCCTCCAGTTGCTTTTAATGGCATTCAATTTATTAAGTGGTTAAGCCTCTAGTGGCTTTTAATGGCATTAAATTGATTAAGTGGTTAAACCTCTAGTGGCTTTTTATGGCATTAAATTGATTAAGTGGTTAAGCCCCAAGAGGCTTTTTATGGAATTAATTTGTTTAAGTGGTTAAGCCTCCAGTGGCTTTTTATGGCATTAAATTGATAAAGTGGTTAAGTATTCGATGGCTTTCTATCGCTTTCAATTGATTTAGTGTTGAAGCCTCAAGTGGCTTTTTATGGCATTAAATTGATTAAGTGGTTAAGCCTCTAGTGGCTTTTTATGGCATTCAATTGATTTAGTGGTTAAGTCTTCGATGGCTTTCTATGGCTTTTAATTGATTTAGTGTTTAAGCCTCCAGTGGTTTTTTATGGCATTCAATTGATTTAGTGGTTAAGTCTCCAGAGGCTTTTTGTGGCATTAAATTGATTAAGTGGTTAAGCCTCCAGTGGCTTTTTATGGCATTAAATTGATTTAGTGGTTTAGTCTTCGGTGGTTTTCTATGGCATTCAATTGATTAAGTGTGTAAGCCTCCAGTGGCTTTTTATGGCATTAAATTGATAAAGTGGTTAAGCCTCCAGTGGTTTTTTATGGCATTCAATTGATTTAGTGGTTAAGCCTCAAGTTGCTTTTTATGGCATTAAATTGATTAAGTTGTAAAGCCTCCAGTGGCTTTTTATGGCATTAAATTGATTAAATGGTTAAGTCTTCGATGGCTTTTTATGGCATTAAATTGATTAAATGGTTAAGCCTCTAGTGGCTTTTTATGGCATTAAATTGATTAAGTGGTAAAGCCTCTAGTGGCTTTTTATGGCATTAAATTGATTAAGTGGTTAAGCCTCTAGTTGCTTTTTATGGCATTCAATTGATTAAGTGGTTAAGCCTCCAGTGGCTTTTTATGATATTAAAATGATAAATTGATTTAGTGGTTAAGTCTTCGGTGGTTTTCTATGGCATTCAATTGATTAAGTGTGTAAGCCTCCAGTGGCTTTTTATGGCATTAAATTGATAAAATGGTTAAGCTTCAAGTGGTTTTTTATGGCATTCAATTGTTTTAGTGGTTAAGCCTCAAAGGGCTTTTTATGGCATTAGATTGATTAAGTGGTAAAGCCTCCAGTGGCTTTTTATGGCATTAAATTGATTTAGTGGTTAAGTCTTCGATGGCTTTCTATGGCTTTCAATTGATTTAGTGTTGAAGCCTCCAGTAGCTTTTTATGGCATTCAATTGATTTAGTGGTTAAGTCTCCAGAGGCTTTTTGTGGCATTAAATTGATTAAGTGGTTAAGCCTCCAGTGGCTTTTTATGGCATTAAATTGATTTAGTGGTTAAGTCTTCGGTGGTTTTCTATGGCATTCAATTGATTAAGTGTGTAAGCCTCCAGTGGCTTTTTATGGCATTAAATTGATAAAGTGGTTAAGCCTCCAGTGGCTTTTTATGGCATTCAATTGATTTAGTTTTTAAGCCTCCAGTGGTTTTTTATGGCATTCAATTGATTAAGTGGTTAAGCATCTAGTGGCTTTTATTGCATTCAATTTATTAAGTGGTTAAGCCTCTAGTGGCTTTTTATGGCATTCAATTGATTAAGTGGTTAAGCCTCCAGTGGCTTTCTATGGCATTCAATTGATAAAGTGGTAAAGCCTCCAGTGGCTTTTTATGATATTAAAATGATAAATTGATTTAGTGGTTAAGTCTTCGGTGGTTTTCTATGGCATTCAATTGATTAAGTGTGTAAGCCTCCAGTGGCTTTTTATGGCATTCAGTTGATTCAGTGGTTAAGCGTCGAGAGGCTTTTTATGGCATTAAATTGGTTTAGTGGTTAAGCCTCTAGTGGCTTTTTATGGCATTAGATTGATTAAGTGGTAAAGCCTCCAGTGGCTTTTTATGGCATTAAATTGATTTAGTGGTTAAGTCTTCGATGGCTTTCTATGGCTTTCAATTGATTTAGTGTTGAAGCCTCCAGTAGCTTTTTATGGCATTCAATTGATTTAGTGGTTAAGTCTCCAGAGGCTTTTTGTGGCATTAAATTGATTAAGTGGTTAAGCCTCCAGTGGCTTTTTATGGCATTAAATTGATTTAGTGGTTAAGTCTTCGGTGGTTTTCTATGGCATTCAATTGATTAAGTGTGTAAGCCTCCAGTGGCTTTTTATGGCATTAAATTGATAAAGTGGTTAAGCCTCCAGTGGCTTTTTATGGCATTCAATTGATTTAGTTTTTAAGCCTCCAGTGGTTTTTTATGGCATTCAATTGATTAAGTGGTTAAGCATCTAGTGGCTTTTATTGCATTCAATTTATTAAGTGGTTAAGCCTCTAGTGGCTTTTTATGGCATTCAATTGATTAAGTGGTTAAGCCTCCAGTGGCTTTCTATGGCATTCAATTGATAAAGTGGTAAAGCCTCCAGTGGCTTTTTATGGCATTAAATTGATAAAGTGGTTAAGCCTCCAGTAGTTTTTTATGGCATCAAGTTGATTCAGTAGTTAAGCCTCCAGTGGCTTTTTATGGCATTAAATTGATTTAGTGATTAAGTCTTCGATGGCTTTCTATGGCTTTCAATTGATTTAGTGTTGAACCTCAAGTGGCTTTTTATGGCATTAAATTGATTAAGTGGTTAAGCCTCTAGTGGCTTTTTATGGCATTGAATTGATTAAGTGGTTAAGCCTCTAGTGGCTTTTTATGGCATTAAATTGATTAAGTGGTTTAGCCTCTAGTTGCTTTTTATGGCATTCAATTTTTTAAGTGGTTAAGCCTCTAGTGGCTTTTAATGGCATTAAATTGATTAAGTGGTTAAGCCTCTAGTGGCTTTTTATGGCATTAAATTGATTAAGTGGTTAAGCCCCAAGAGGCTTTCTATGGAATTAATTTGTTTAAGTGGTTAAGCCTCCAGTGGCTTTTTATGGCATTAAATTGATTAAGTGGTTAAGTATTCGATGGCTTTCTATCGCTTTCAATTGATTTAGTGTTGAAGCCTCAAGTGGCTTTTTTATGGCATTTAATTGATTAGGTGGTAAAGCCTCTGGTGGCTTTTTATGGCATTCAATTGATTTAGTGGTTAAGCCTCCCGTGGTTTTTTATGGCATTAAATTGATTAAGTGGTTAAGCCTCTAGTAGCTTTTTATGGCATTCAATTGTTTTAGTGGTTAAGCCTCCCGTGGTTTTCGATGGCATTCGATTGATTTTGTGTTTAAGCCTCCAGTGGTTTTTTATGGCATTCAATTGATTTAGTGGTTAAGTCTCCAGAGGCTTATTGTGGCATTAAATTGATTAAGTGGTTAAGCCTCCAGTGGCTTTTTATGGCATTAAATTGATTTAGTGGTTAAGTCTTCGGTGGTTTTCTATGGCATTCAATTGATTAAGTGTGTAAGCCTCCAGTGGCTTTTTATGGCATTAAATTGATAAAGTGGTTAAGCCTCCAGTGGCTTTTTATTGCATTCAATTGATAAAGTGGTAAAGCCTCCAGTGGCTTTTTATGGCATTAAATTGATAAAGTGGTAAAGCCTCCAGTGGTTTTTTATGGCATTAAGTTGATTCAGTAGTTAAGCCCCTAGTGGCTTTTTATGGCATTAAATTGATTTAGTGATTAAGTCTTCGATGGCTTTCTATGGCTTTCAATTGATTTAGTGTTGAACCTCAAGTGGCTTTTTATGGCATTAAATTGATTAAGTGGTTAAGCCTCTAGTGGCTTTTTATGGCATTAAATTGATTAAGTGGACAAGCCTCTAGTGGCTTTTTATAGCATTTAATTGATTAAGTGGTTTAGCCTCTAGTTGCTTTTTATGGCATTCAATTTACTAAGTGGTTAAGCCTCTAGTGGCTTTTAATGGCATTAAATTGATTAAGTGGTTAAGCCTCTAGTGGCTTTTTATGGCATTAAATTGATTAAGTGGTTAAGCCCCAAGAGGCTTTCTATGGAATTAATTTGTTTAAGTGGTTAAGCCTCCAGTGGCTTTTTATGGCATTAAATTGATTAAGTGGTTAAGTATTCGATGGCTTTCTATCGCTTTCAATTGATTTAGTGTTGAAGCCTCAAGTGGCTTTTTTATGGCATTAAATTGATTAGGTGGTAAAGCCTCTGGTGGCTTTTTATGGCATTCAATTGATTTAGTGGTTAAGCCTCCCGTGGTTTTTTATGGCATTAAATTGATTAGGTGGTTAAGCCTCTAGTAGCTTTTTATGGCATTCAATTGTTTTAGTGGTTAAGCCTCCCGTGGTTTTTTATGGCATTCGATTGAATTAGTGGTTAAGCCTACCGTGGTTTTTTATGGCATTCAATTGATTTAGTGGTTAAGCCTCAAGAGGCTTTTTATGGCATTAAATTGATTTAGTGGTTAAGTCTTCGGTGGTTTTCTATGGCATTCAATTGATTAAGTGTGTAAGCCTCCAGTGGCTTTTTATTGCATTAAATTGATAAAGTGGTTAAGCTTTCAGTGGTTTTTTATGGCATTCAATTGATTAAGTGGTTAAGCCTCAAGTTTCTTTTTATGGCATTAAATTGATTAAGTGGTAAAGCCTCCAGTGGCTTTTTATGGCATTAAATTGATTAAATGGTTAAGTCTTCGATGGCTTTTTATGGCATTCAGTTGATTCAGTGGTTAAGCGTCGAGAGGCTTTTTATGGCATTAAATTGGTTTAGTGGTTAAGCCTCTAGTGGCTTTTTATGGCATTAAATTGATTAAGTGGTTAAGCCTCTAGTGGCTTTTTATGGCATTAAATTGATTAAGTGGTTAAGCCTCTAGTTGCTTTTTATTGCATTCAATTTATTCAGTGGTTAAGCCTCTAGTGGCTTTTTATGGCATTAAATTGATTAAGAGGTGAAGCCTCTAGTGGCTTTCTATGGCATTCAAATTGATTAAGTGGTTAAGCCTCTAGTGGCTTTTTATGGCATTCAATTGATTTAGTGGTTAAGCCTACCGTGGTTTTTTATGGCATTCAATTGATTAAGTGGTTAAGCCTCAAGAGGCTTTTTATGGCATTAAATTGATTTAGTGGTTAAGTCTTCGGTGGCTTTTTATGGCATTCAATTGATAAAGTGGTAAAGCCTCCAGTGGTTTTTTATGGCATTAAATTGATTTAGTGGTTAAGTCTTCGGTGGCTTTTTATTGCATTCAATTGATAAAGTGGTAAAGCCTCCAGTGGCTTTTTATGGCATTAAATTGATAAAGTGGTTAAGCCTCCAGTGGTTTTTAATGGCATTCAGTTGATTCAGTGGTTAAGCGTCGAGAGGCTTTTTATGGCATTAAATTGATTTAGTGGTTAAGCCTCCAGTGGCTTTTTATGGCATTAAATTGATTTAGTGGTTAAATCTTCGATGGCTTTCTATGGCTTTCAATTGATTTAGTGTTGAACCTCAAGTGGCTTTTTATGGCATTAAATTGATTAAGTGGTTAAGCCTCTAGTAGCTTTTTATGGCATTAAATTGATTAAGTGGTTAAGTCTCTAGTGGCTTTTTATGGCATTCAACTGATTTATGGTTAAGACTCCAGTGGCTTTTTATGGCATTCAACTGATTTAGTGGTTAAGCCTCCAGTGGCTTTCTATGGCATTCAATTGATTTATTGTTTATGCCTCCAGTGGCTTTTTATGGCATTCAATTGATTTAGCAGTTAAGCCTCCAGTTGTTTTTTATGGCATTGAATTGATTTATTGGTTAAGCCCCCAGAGGCTTTTTATGGTATTAAATTGATTAAGTGTGTAAGCCTCCAGTGGCTTTTTATGGCATTAAATTGATTAGGTGGTAAAGCCTCTGGTGGCTTTTTATGGCATTCAATTGATTTAGTGGTTAAGCCTCCCGTGGTTTTTTATGGCATTAAATTGATTAAGTGGTTAAGCCTCTAGTAGCTTTTTATGGCATTCAATTGTTTTAGTGGTTAAGCCTCCCGTGGTTTTCGATGGCATTCGATTGATTTTGTGTTTAAGCCTCCAGTGGTTTTTTATGGCATTCAATTGATTTAGTGGTTAAGTCTCCAGAGGCTTATTGTGGCATTAAATTGATTAAGTGGTTAAGCCTCCAGTGGCTTTTTATGGCATTAAATTGATTTAGTGGTTAAGTCTTCGGTGGTTTTCTATGGCATTCAATTGATTAAGTGTGTAAGCCTCCAGTGGCTTTTTATGGCATTAAATTGATAAAGTGGTTAAGCCTCCAGTGGCTTTTTATGGCATTCAATTGATAAAGTGGTAAAGCCTCCAGTGGCTTTTTATGGCATTAAATTGATAAAGTGGTAAAGCCTCCAGTGGTTTTTTATGGCATTAAGTTGATTCAGTAGTTAAGCCTCTAGTGACTTTTTATGGCATTAAATTGATTTAGTGATTAAGTCTTCGATGGCTTTCTATGGCTTTCAATTGATTTAGTGTTGAACCTCAAGTGGCTTTTTATGGCATTAAATTGATTAAGTGGTTAAGCCTCTAGTGGCTTTTTATGGCATTAAATTGATTAAGTGGACAAGCCTCTAGTGGCTTTTTATAGCATTAAATTGATTAAGTGGTTTAGCCTCTAGTTGCTTTTTATGGCATTCAATTTATTAAGTGGTTAAGCCTCTAGTGGCTTTTAATTGCATTAAATTGATTAAGTGGTTAAGCCTCTAGTGGCTTTTTATGGCATTAAATTGATTAAGTGGTTAAGCCCCAAGAGGCTTTCTATGGAATTAATTTGTTTAAGTGGTTAAGCCTCCAGTGGCTTTTTATGGCATTAAATTGATTAAGTGGTTAAGTATTCGATGGCTTTCTATCGCTTTCAATTGATTTAGTGTTGAAGCCTCAAGTGGCTTTTTTATGGCATTAAATTGATTAGGTGGTAAAGCCTCTGGTGGCTTTTTTTGGCATTTAATTGATTTAGTGGTTAAGCCTCCCGTGGTTTTTTATGGCATTAAATTGATTAGGTGGTTAAGCCTCTAGTAGCTTTTTATGGCATTCAATTGTTTTAGTGGTTAAGCCTCCCGTGGTTTTTTATGGCATTCGATTGAATTAGTGGTTAAGCCTACCGTGGTTTTTTATGGCATTCAATTGATTTAGTGGTTAAGCCTCAAGAGGCTTTTTATGGCATTAAATTGATTTAGTGGTTAAGTCTTCGGTGGTTTTCTATGGCATTCAATTGATTAAGTGTGTAAGCCTCCAGTGGCTTTTTATGGCATTAAATTGATAAAGTGGTTAAGCTTTCAGTGGTTTTTTATGGCATTCAATTGATTTAGTGGTTAAGCCTCAAGTTTCTTTTTATGGCATTAAATTGATTAAATGGTTAAGTCTTCGATGGCTTTTTATGGCATTCAGTTGATTCAGTGGTTAAGCGTCGAGAGGCTTTTTATGGCATTAAATTGGTTTAGTGGTTAAGCCTCTAGTGGCTTTTTATGGCATTAAATTGATTAAGTGGTTAAGCCTCTAGTGGCTTTTTATGGCATTAAATTGATTAAGTGGTTAAGCCTCTAGTTGCTTTTTATTGCATTTAATTTATTAAGTGGTTAAGCCTCTAGTGGCTTTTTATGGCATTAAATTGATTAAGAGGTGAAGCCTCTAGTGGCTTTCTATGGCATTCAAATTGATTAAGTGGTTAAGCCTCTAGTGGCTTTTTATGGCATTCAATTGATTTAGTGGTTAAGCCTACCGTGGTTTTTTATGGCATTCAATTGATTAAGTGGTTAAGCCTCAAGAGGCTTTTTATGGCATTCAATTGATTTAGTGGTTAAGTCTTCGGTGGCTTTTTATGGCATTCAATTGATAAAGTGGTAAAGCCTCCAGTGGTTTTTTATGGCATTAAATTGATTTAGTGGTTAAGTCTTCGGTGGCTTTTTATGGCATTCAATTGATAAAGTGGTAAAGCCTCCAGTGGCTTTTTATGGCATTAAATTGATAAAGTGGTTAAGCCTCCAGTGGTTTTTTATGGCATTCAGTTGATTCAGTGGTTAAGCGTCGAGAGGCTTTTTATGGCATTAAATTGATTTAGTGGTTAAGCCTCCAGTGGCTTTTTATGGCATTAAATTGATTTAGTGGTTAAATCTTCGATGGCTTTCTATGGCTTTCAATTGATTTAGTGTTGAACCTCAAGTGGCTTTTTATGGCATTAAATTGATTAAGTGGTTAAGCCTCTAGTAGCTTTTTATGGCATTAAATTGATTAAGTGGTTAAGTCTCTAGTGGCTTTTTATGGCATTCAACTGATTTATGGTTAAGACTCCAGTGGCTTTTTATGGCATTCAACTGATTTAGTGGTTAAGCCTCCAGTGGCTTTCTATGGCATTCAATTGATTTATTGTTTATGCCTCCAGTGGCTTTTTATGGCATTCAATTGATTTAGCAGTTAAGCCTCCAGTTGTTTTTTATGGCATTGAATTGATTTATTGGTTAAGCCCCCAGAGGCTTTTTATGGTATTAAATTGATTAAGTGTGTAAGCCTCCAGTGGCTTTTTATGGCATTAAATTGATAAAGTGGTTAAGCCTCCAGTGGCTTTTTATGGCATTCAATTGATTTAGTGGTTAAGCCTACCGTGGTTTTTTATGGCATTCAAATGATTTAGTGGTTAAGCCTCAAGAGGCTTTTTATGGCATTAAATTGATTTAGTGGTTAAGTCTTCGGTGGTTTTCTATGGCATTCAATTGATTAAGTGTGTAAGCCTCCAGTGGCTTTTTATGGCATTAAATTGATAAAGTGGTTAAGCCTCCAGTGGCTTTTTATGGCATTCAATTGATAAAGTGGTAAAGCCTCCAGTGGCTTTTTATGGCATTAAATTGATAAAGTGGTAAAGCCTCCAGTGGTTTTTTATGGCATTAAGTTGATTCAGTAGTTAAGCCTCTAGTGACTTTTTATGGCATTAAATTGATTTAGTGATTAAGTCTTCGATGGCTTTCTATGGCTTTCAATTGATTTAGTGTTGAACCTCAAGTGGCTTTTTATGGCATTAAATTGATTAAGTGGTTAAGCCTCTAGTGGCTTTTTATGGCATTAAATTGATTAAGTGGACAAGCCTCTAGTGGCTTTTTATAGCATTAAATTGATTAAGTGGTTTAGCCTCTAGTTGCTTTTTATGGCATTCAATTTATTAAGTGGTTAAGCCTCTAGTGGCTTTTAATTGCATTAAATTGATTAAGTGGTTAAGCCTCTAGTGGCTTTTTATGGCATTAAATTGATTAAGTGGTTAAGCCCCAAGAGGCTTTCTATGGAATTAATTTGTTTAAGTGGTTAAGCCTCCAGTGGCTTTTTATGGCATTAAATTGATTAAGTGGTTAAGTATTCGATGGCTTTCTATCGCTTTCAATTGATTTAGTGTTGAAGCCTCAAGTGGCTTTTTTATGGCATTAAATTGATTAGGTGGTAAAGCCTCTGGTGGCTTTTTATGGCATTCAATTGATTTAGTGGTTAAGCCTCCCGTGGTTTTTTATGGCATTAAATTGATTAGGTGGTTAAGCCTCTAGTAGCTTTTTATGGCATTCAATTGTTTTAGTGGTTAAGCCTCCCGTGGTTTTTTATGGCATTCGATTGAATTAGTGGTTAAGCCTACCGTGGTTTTTTATGGCATTCAATTGATTTAGTGGTTAAGCCTCAAGAGGCTTTTTATGGCATTAAATTGATTTAGTGGTTAAGTCTTCGGTGGTTTTCTATGGCATTCAATTGATTAAGTGTGTAAGCCTCCAGTGGCTTTTTATGGCATTAAATTGATAAAGTGGTTAAGCTTTCAGTGGTTTTTTATGGCATTCAATTGATTTAGTGGTTAAGCCTCAAGTTTCTTTTTATGGCATTAAATTGATTAAGTGGTAAAGCCTCCAGTGGCTTTTTATGGCATTAAATTGATTAAATGGTTAAGTCTTCGATGGCTTTTTATGGCATTCAGTTGATTCAGTGGTTAAGCGTCGAGAGGCTTTTTATGGCATTAAATTGGTTTAGTGGTTAAGCCTCTAGTGGCTTTTTATGGCATTAAATTGATTAAGTGGTTAAGCCTCTAGTGGCTTTTTATGGCATTAAATTGATTAAGTGGTTAAGCCTCTAGTTGCTTTTTATTGCATTTAATTTATTAAGTGGTTAAGCCTCTAGTGGCTTTTTATGGCATTAAATTGATTAAGAGGTGAAGCCTCTAGTGGCTTTCTATGGCATTCAAATTGATTAAGTGGTTAAGCCTCTAGTGGCTTTTTATGGCATTCAATTGATTTAGTGGTTAAGCCTACCGTGGTTTTTTATGGCATTCAATTGATTAAGTGGTTAAGCCTCAAGAGGCTTTTTATGGCATTCAATTGATTTAGTGGTTAAGTCTTCGGTGGCTTTTTATGGCATTCAATTGATAAAGTGGTAAAGCCTCCAGTGGTTTTTTATGGCATTAAATTGATTTAGTGGTTAAGTCTTCGGTGGCTTTTTATGGCATTCAATTGATAAAGTGGTAAAGCCTCCAGTGGCTTTTTATGGCATTAAATTGATAAAGTGGTTAAGCCTCCAGTGGTTTTTTATGGCATTCAGTTGATTCAGTGGTTAAGCGTCGAGAGGCTTTTTATGGCATTAAATTGATTTAGTGGTTAAGCCTCCAGTGGCTTTTTATGGCATTAAATTGATTTAGTGGTTAAATCTTCGATGGCTTTCTATGGCTTTCAATTGATTTAGTGTTGAACCTCAAGTGGCTTTTTATGGCATTAAATTGATTAAGTGGTTAAGCCTCTAGTAGCTTTTTATGGCATTAAATTGATTAAGTGGTTAAGTCTCTAGTGGCTTTTTATGGCATTCAACTGATTTATGGTTAAGACTCCAGTGGCTTTTTATGGCATTCAACTGATTTAGTGGTTAAGCCTCCAGTGGCTTTCTATGGCATTCAATTGATTTATTGTTTATGCCTCCAGTGGCTTTTTATGGCATTCAATTGATTTAGCAGTTAAGCCTCCAGTTGTTTTTTATGGCATTGAATTGATTTATTGGTTAAGCCCCCAGAGGCTTTTTATGGTATTAAATTGATTAAGTGTGTAAGCCTCCAGTGGCTTTTTATGGCATTAAATTGATAAAGTGGTTAAGCCTCCAGTGGCTTTTTATGGCATTCAATTGATTTAGTGGTTAAGCCTACCGTGGTTTTTTATGGCATTCAAATGATTTAGTGGTTAAGCCTCAAGAGGCTTTTTATGGCATTAAATTGATTTAGTGGTTAAGTCTTCGGTGGCTTTTTATGGCATTCAATTGATAAAGTGGTAAAGCCTCCAGTGGCTTTTTATGGCATTAAATTGATTTAGTGGTTAAGTCTTCGGTGGCTTTTTATGGCATTCAATTGATAAAGTGGTTAAGCCTCCAGTGGTTTTTAATGGCATTCAGTTGATTCAGTGGTTAAGCGTCGAGAGGCTTTTTATGGCATTAAATTCATTTAGTGGTTAAGCCTCCAGTGGCTTTTTATGATATTAAAATGATTTAGTGGTTAAATCTTCGATGGCTTTCTATGGCTTTCAATTGATTTAGTGTTGAACCTCCAGTGGCTTTTTATGGCATTAAATTGATTTAGTGGTTAAGCCTCTAGTAGCTTTTTATGGCATTAAATTGATTAAGTGGTTAAGTCTCTAGTGGCTTTTTATGGCATTCAACTGATTTATGGTTAAGCCTCCAGTGGCTTTTTATGGCATTCAACTGATTTAGTGGTTAAGCCTCCAGTGGCTTTTTATGGCATTCAATTGATTTATTGTTTAAGCCTCCAGTGGCTTTTTATGGCATTCAATTGATTTAGCAGTTAAGCCTCCAGTTGTTTTTTATGGCATTCAATTGATTTATTGGTTAAGCCCCCAGAGGCTTTTTATGGTATTAAATTGATTAAGTGGTTAAGCCTCCAGTGGCTTTTTATGGCATTAAATTGATTTAGTGGTTAAGTCTTCGGTGGCTTTCTATGGCATTCAATTGATTTAGTGTTTAAGCTTCCAGTGGCAGTTTGCACTCGTTGAACTTTGAGAAGACCTCAAAATTTCGTCTGTTAACTTAAGCTATCAAAGCTGTCGCTTTGCTAGCTAAAATGTAGGACAAACGATTCAGCTTATCTTGTCTTTGAACTGACCTTAGCTGGAACGTAATCAGAAGAAGCGAATTTGTTTCCTTTTTAAATTCGTTATAGATGTATTTTTGAATTGAGTTTCCATATTTATTTTTTTATGAAAAATCATATGGTAGGACATTCTTTTCTTGTCCTACCTTTTGGAAAGAGAGGCCCCGCATGTGAATATGTTGTTTCTAATATTAGTTACAAATCTCTTGAAGTATCGCTGCTAAATGCAGGCCGTTTTCGACTGGTACTAACGTAACTACTAAAGAAGGTGTATTCGGGTTCTCTCGAGTACGAATCAAAATAGAGTTAAGAATGGGGAGTTAAGAATGGTTAAGAATGGGATAAGGTTTAATGACGTCATTTTTGTAGTTAATTTAGTTTTTCGACTTGAACATTACTTAAAATGATGGGAACGTTGGTCCCAGACGGAAAAGGCCCAGTGAAAGCGTAATAATTATTAGAATATACACGCAAAAAATTAAGACTTGTCCAAATCGAAAAAAGTCGTTTGTTTGTTTGTTTGTTTGTTTGAGTTTAAACGAATGTAGCACCTGCCCATGGATTAATATTAAGACTTGTCCAAATCGAAAGAAGTTGTTTGTTTTTAAGTTTGTATATGTGTTTGTTTGTTTGAATAGGTTTTAACGAAAGGAGCACCTAATCATGGATTTCCGGGGGGAGGGTTTTTTTTTTTTTTTTTTTTTTTTTTTTTTTTTTGTTTGTTGTTGTTGTTTTTTGTTTTCATCAGTACTACGACTACCACCAGCTGATCATCCCTCTTAGATTTACGATTATCCACCCATTAGTGGGAGGGAGGAAGTTGCAAGCGATTACTAAACTTGGGCGGAAATTTTAAAAAATAAGTAGCTTAAAATGTAGGAAAATAAGAAACTGTTTGTAACAAGCAAGTTTCAAATTTTCTCACAATGTTTTCAAAATCTGTCTTCACTGATGGTGTCAAAATGCGGGTTTGTTAAGTAATGAGTTAAAGCGAAAAGTATAAGCCTGTGCAGCAAGGGCAGTATAGGAAAGGTATTCTTTTTTAACCCATGCGCTCACTTAATCACTCCATTAATTTCTCATTTGGGCGCCCCTCATGAAAAACAATTGGGAAACATTGGTGTAAAATGAAGAAATTGCTTGTAACAAGCAATTTCTTCATTTTACACCATGTTTTTTACACAGAAAGATGAAAAATCTAAACATTCATAAACTTGAAGTTGTCGTCTGCAACTCCTTTCAATTTTGACCAGTCTAGATTTTTCCCGTCTGGTAATTAATTCGCCACATAATTTAACCTAGACTAGGCCTGTAAGAGCGGTAGGTCGTGTTTTAAGTCCAATGTATCCCCTCAATGATACCCTGATATATAGTAGGTTGGAAGGAAAATCTTGTATCTGCAGCTTGAATAAGCTGGGGTTACGAGGATTTTTTCGCCTACTGACTATCGTCAGAAAGTGATATATACAAGGGAAATAACTGCGTGCGCAAAAATAGTTACATAATTGTCTCCCTTACCCACGTTACTAAATCTGTGGTAAGGTGAAGACAGTGACTGCTCGATAGTATGTTACAGTGAGAAAGGGTTTCTGTTATACAGTATTCAGTACCACCTCTTGCGTAACAAGTACTTAACCCTTTACTGCATTGGCACACTTTAGACTTGTCAAAATTCAAAGGTTTTGCAGACGACAAGTTAAAGTAAATTTTATTTGAAATATAATCGGTAGGGTAGAAAATATGGCGCAAAAAAAGAAGAAATTGCTTGTTACAATCAATTTCTTCTTTTTGCACAATATTTTCTCAACTATGAAAACGCAGGGACGTGAAAACCAGGGATTGTACAGTAAAGGGTTAAAGGAAGAATAGATATTTCTCGACAAAAACAATTATGGTTTTATATAACGTTTTCATGAACAATTCCCTCACATTAAAATTTAAACCGGTCCAAATTGAAAGAAACAGCAGACGACAATTTCAAGTAGATGCATTTTAGATTTTTTCGTTATTTTGGATAGAAAACATTGTGGATAATGAAGAAATTGCTTGATACAAGAAATTTCTTCATTATTCACAATGTTTTCCAAAGCTTATTTCTTGAGAGCTTGTGTGGGAATGGGTTAAATGTGAATTTTAAATAATTTTTCTTATTAACCCATTCCAATTCGACAAAATTTTGCAATGGTCCAAATTGAAAGAGGCTGCAGACGACAATTTCAAGTGGATGCATTTTAGATTTTTTCGTAATTTTGGATATAAAACATTGTGGATAATGAAGAAATTGCAATGTTTTCCAAAGCTTATTTCTTGAGAGGTGTAGAAAGGAGGGCTTGTATGGGAATGGGTTAAAATTGAAGAGGGAAGGAATTTGGCCTAGTGGTAACGCGCTAAACTCCAGTGACTATGATTCCCTGGTTCCATGCACCTCTTCTCCGGTCATTCGGGTAAGATTTTAAACCGAGATCTAGTTTCCATATAACCTCAGCTGTTTGGTAGCGCGTTATACTCTTTTCACTCGATTCTCAAAATGGACCCTGGATTTAAAACTGCATTCTTTTTTAAAATATTGCAGATCTAAAATCATTAGCTCGGCTGTTTTCGGCTATTTTCGGAGAAAGCCCGAGGTATTGCTACAGATCGTCGTCTACGTGCCCGTCTGCGCCGTCGTACTGAAACTGAAATTGTAAATGTTTTATAGGTATTTAACCCGTTCCCACACGTGTGGGAACGAGCCCTCCTTTTTACGCCCCTCAAGAAAAAAAGTTTTAGAAAACATTGTGGAAAAAGAAGAAATTGCTTGTATCAAGCAATTTCTTCATTATCTACAATGTTTTCTATCCGAAAAGACGAAAAATATCAAAGTCCATCAACTTGAAATTGTTGTCTGCATCTTCTTTCAAATTTGGACAGGTCTAAAATTTTGTCGTGGTGGAATGGGTTAATAAGAAAAATTATTTGAGACGGGCTGATACAGATTCACTCTTAAGTAAAAGCATCCTCGTAGTTTTGAAACTAGGTTATTTGAGTCAATGTTGTTGTTTTTTGTATTTCTTTTAGACGAAGAAAAGAATCATTATGTTGCTATCAAATCTGAAACATGTAATGACTTCTGCGGATTACGCCCTCTTACACACTACCTTTCCGAGTAAAGGGGTGAAATGGGGGAGAAGTATCCAAATTCAATTTCAATTTCAAATTCAATTGAAGTTGTGACGCCCCCGACCATGGAGCCGCAAGAACGCGGTTCCGTCCGAGGGTGCATCCCGGACCGTATGTGTACCAACTCATGTATGCACAAATAACACTGACCTTGTATTGTTTTATATTACCTACACACTGTTATATTTGTATACGTTTTTCCTCGTGCTTTACGTTAAGGAACTGAGAGAAAAAAGGTTTAGAATTTTATTTAACGGTAGCTCGGCACGATACAGCCAAAGATGCAATTGCTCATTGGACATGGTGTTAAATAACAACAAATAAATCATGAAATTAACTCCAAAAAACAATTTATTTTATAAAAAACGGAAAACAACATTAGACTTAATTTGATATAAATATATCAATAGGTTACAATATAAAGTATATACATTTCTTGTGATTTGTTCAATTTTAAAGAAAAATAAAACGGAATCTTATGTTTTAAATTAGCCTTAACGTGTGTCATTTTCAACATTTTAAAAATGTGCGCTATTTAATGAATCAGATAAGACTGTGCCTCCGCACAGTTTGATCGGGGTCTCCACTGTCCAATCAATAGAATCAATGTTAGCCCTTTTCTGTTAAATCCCTGTTTTATTTAGTCCCTTTGAATATATATGAAAGCAATATCTTCTTTTTCCACAATATTTCAAATAAAATCGACTTAAAATTGTCGTCTGCAAAACCTTTGAATTCGGACAGGCCTAAAATTTTGAAAAACAGTAAAGGGTTAAACAGAATTAAGCGTTTCTTAAAGCGGTCGGCAAATAATTCAAATTAACTATATCGCCAGTGTTCAAACAGGACCTCGTAACTACAGCTTATTCTAGGCTGCAGTTACGATTTTTGTTCGAACACCGCCGATATGGATCACTAGGCTTCTAAGTTTAGTCGCTTCACGCGCAGGTGCAATTGTTGGAAATGCACGCATAATGAATTGGGCAAAGATTTAAAGTTAAATTCTGACGGTGTATATTTCGTTTCGCGATATATCATTTCCGTCTCCATATACACAAACATAACTCACAACTTTATTTCCGTCGCGGTCACACTGTAAACGAGTTGCACGGTGTGTTATACGATAACTTTTTTTTCATCTCTGCATTATTTTACCACTACGGAGACGGAACTAAAATGAACGGCGTAACGCGAAGTAGGCCGTGATTCTAAAAGGGGTTTATATGAAAATACAATAAGATTCAAATGTGATTTATCTTGCGAAAACAGTCGTGTTTGAACAGATAAAACATATCTTACAGGCTCTATGACCCACGTAGGGACAAAGTTTCTCACCAAAAGGAACCCTGAAACCTTCGCTAAAATCATTTACAGACCCTTCCAAAAATACTTTCAGAATAGGTCACAAGCCCGCAACGAAAAGCCTTGCCTAACAGAAAAAGAAAATAAATTTCAAAATCATGTTGTCAACGTAATAAGTTTTTGAAATTAATTTTCGTTTTCTGTTCGGAAACGCTTTTCATATCGCGCTTGTGTCCTATTCTGAAAATATTGGTAATAAGGTCTGTAAACAATTTTAACCCATTCCAACTCAATCCCTCCTTTTTACGCCCCTCAAGAAAAAAACATTTGAAAACATTGTGGAAAATGAAGAAATTGCTTGTAACAAGCAATTTCTTCATTAACCACAATGTTTTCCATCCAAAAAGACGAAAAAATTCAAAATTCCATGAACTTGAGTTTGTCGTCTGCAGCTTCTTTCAATTTGGACCAGTCTAAAATTTTGCTGTGTTGGAATGGGTTAACCAAGATTTCATGATTCTTTTGGGTATTGCATTTTGTCCCAACGGGAACCGTAGGACCTTTAATTTAGAAATTTAACCTAAATATTCTGGTCCTGATCAGACTGCTAAGGACTCGCAATCTGTTCAGAACCTTCCGCAGACCTGAGTTGGTCTTATAAACATAAAACAAGACGACAAGATTTTTCAAAATAATAGGACGAACACGACATTTCAAAGTGAAAATAAAACAAAAAATAAGTATTACCTGTAATAAAGCATTGTGAGAAAAGGAGAAAAGTACCTGACTCAATTGTTTTTGACTTTAGTTTCAAAACACTTGTGCTATAAAACGTAACATTAATGATGTCTTATCTGTACTACAAGTAAATCAAAAGATACGATTTCGGAGAAATTTTGGTTCAGTCCTTGATTTTCAACGTGAATTAACCCATTGTCACGCGGTAAATTTTAGACTAGTCCGAATTCAAAGAAGTTGCATACGACAATTTCAATTTAAGAGAGTTTTTTTTTTCTTTTTTTTGTATATCTTTTATTTGGGATAGAAAACAAGGTTGAAATTGTAGGAATCGCTTTTTACAAGGAATTTCTTTATTTTCAAAATTGTTTTCCCAAAAATGAGGAAATTGCCTTTTATAAGCAAT
The DNA here is from genome assembly GCA_946902895.1 of Fragum fragum. Classification (NCBI taxonomy): domain Eukaryota; kingdom Metazoa; phylum Mollusca; class Bivalvia; order Cardiida; family Cardiidae; genus Fragum; species Fragum fragum. Next base: position 17,272,251 of record OX336365.1, on the reverse strand, counting down.
TCTTTCATTTTCAACATTGTTTTCCTCAAGCCTTTCCTTCAGGGGCGTAAAAAAAACGGAATCGTGCGGGAATAGGTTAAATATACCTAGGAAAGTTCAATATTATTCCATTAAGGTTTTTTTTTTGGGGGGGGGGGGGGTCATGACAGTAAACACGTCTATCTATTGTATCTATATAAAAAAAATCGAAAATCAACCAAAATGAAAATGTAAAAAAGTAAAGATTAGAATACACAAATTGATTCCAATATAGTAATAAATAGATAAATAAAATGAACACAATTACAGCAACTATACCTTTGTCATTGGGAAAAACAAGACTTTGGAATGTATCGAAATACAAAAACAATACGTCATTACTGTACAAATTGGGAGACTTTGATATTAAAGATTTCAAGTTTGATAAGATATGAATGTAATGCAGCCTCAAAATATTGTCATTTTAAAAAATTTGAGTGATTTAATTGATTTACTTTCATTTTTAGAACGAAAAATATAAGTATAGTCGATCTTTTAACGTCAAAATCAATATATTTTTGTATTTTTGCCATTTTTGTATTTGCTCTCTCAGTGAACCTTGACATGAAGATCTAATCCATTACAACACAAACCCGCGATTTGACCCCCTCACAAAAAAAAACTGGAAAACATTGTTGAAAAAGAAGAAATTGCTTGTTAGAAATTGCTTGTTACAAGCAATTTCTTCATTATCCACAATATTTTCCCCCGAAAACGATAAAGTTGATTTTTTAGATTTCGATCAACTAAAAATCTGGTAAAGAGTTAAATGAAAATTCCGCACACATAACTACTGGTCGCCCGATGATGGATTTGAACAGAAAGTCTATTCATATGATAAAGACAGAAATCAATATTTAAAAAAATAAATGATCATGGCAAATATGCTTATAATAATCAAAAAGATACAAGGTGTATGGACAAAAGATGCCTAGCTGTTAAATCCCGCGATTCCTTGAAAAATGTTTTAAGACCAAAGAATTAACCAAAATTACAGACGACAATCAATGCAAGAGAAACCTATACATGTAGTCGGTTCATTTCTAAAATATCGTAACTACATCTTGATTCAAGCCGCGGTTTAAGATTTCTTGAAGATGAACCGACGAACATCACCTGTTACCAGAGAACGATGTAGGAAAAGAAGGATTGGTTTTTAAATGCATCTTAAATAAACACGTTCCGGCGCCAATAAATCGCTTGAATGGGACGCTACTGGTAGCTGTATCAACTACAGAGAGAAAAATGAGTTGCCTCCCTTGATTAACGTTTATGGATTGAAAAGAATTACCTATGGCAAAAACTATTTCTCTCCTTACAACAATATTTTTCATGCGTTTTATCCCGTGATCGTGCGAGTACAGACCAAAGTGTTGTAACTAATTCTTTATTCCTACTGTAGTTACGACGTTTTTGTCTCCAATCGACGAAAGGAACGTGAGAGTGTGATATCTGAATCAATACAATTCTATTCGCTACCCTTATTAACAGTTGGCCTTGAAATATAATATTTAGATGCAATTAGACACCTTTATCTCAGGTAATTTGTACGAGGTGAATCTATCTTTTAATGAGAACTATGACACTCTTACATAAATGTACATATGCAAATGACGGGATGAACTGACCAATCGCTGGCCCTGCCCACTTACACCGTTGGCTCCGCCCAACTCCAACAGGAAGTACCACTCCGGTATTTAACGGCGTTATTTTACAAAATGTATACCAAGTAGCATGTAATAAGAAGGTAGAATGGTTGGTTCGGCGACCTAAACGTCGTAAATACAGCTTGAATAAGCTGTAGTTACGACGTTTAAGTCGCCAAACCAACAAAAAAGCTTGTGCTTGATACGATCTGGTTTCCCCCCTCAAATCAAATATTTCATATTCGGGTTACTGTTAATATCCCAGTAAACTTAACAAAAATGCAAAACACAAATATAATCTTAAAAATGATATATGTAAGTGGCATCTCTGTTTTGCTTTTTAATTCAAATTTATCAATTAATTGATCGATCCAAAAAATTAATATCTTTTTGACATTAGGGCGTAATTAACGTGATTTTTTTTTTTTTTTTTTTTTTTTTTTTTTTATTGTCTTATTCAAAAATATATCTAATTATTTTAAATTTTGTTCAATGACTAGAATGTGGAAATTTTTAGTCCGGTATCTTCTGGATAATTATGTTGACGATAAAGTAAAAAAGATCTCCACTTTTTTCCAATTAACCTATTCTCACTTCAATTTTTTAAGACCGGTCCAAATTCAAAGAAACTGAAGATGAAATATTCAACTTTGTGGAATTTTAAAAAGCTTTGTATTTCAAGGTGGAAAGTGAATAGTGGTTTTACGAAAAAATAAAAATATATAACAATTTCAATAGTCACCTTTTATCTACATAAGACAAATATCATATTCTTTAAAAATGAAATATGGGTTGAAAAAAATGTAGCAATACTGTCACAAAACCAGGGCGGTATTCTGTACAAGATATATTAAATTTTTTGAAACTTTTTTATTATCATCTTTCTTTTGTTGATATCATTTATAATCATGACTGTATATTCAAAAATAAGCCTAACTTAGCAAAAGAAAACAAGAAATGAAAGAAAAGGCTGATAAAATGCTGGGTATTTTATCCTAAAGAAACGTACAAGTGAGTAATCAACTACAATGTAGCAAGAAGTCTATAATAACCAACTGAAATTTCAGCCAAAAATTTAACTTGCACATCTAGACTATGGTAAGTCTTGATAAACTCTTGTCTTGCTGAATAAAATCATATACAGAATTGTAAAATCAAAGGGCTGATAGAACTGGGTGCAATTATTGTTGGTTGAGTGTATGTTATAATGAACTCTGACTTTAAATAATCAAGTAGGGGGTGTAGACTAAGATCAGACTGCACATATGTGCAGGCTGATCTTTGTCTAAACCTCCTGCCGAAACAAGAATATTCCGGGTTGAGCATGACAAAGGTTAGGCATTTGACAGTTCCTGATTCGTACCCTTTTTGAATAACATGTCATGATTTTTAAGTCTTGAAAAGGCTGTAGTTGTCGATTGAATTGGATCTTCACGATAAGAATAAAGTAAGAAAGCGAGATTGGTTGATTAAACTCCCCAGAATCTGCATTTTTTTTCAGATGTTAGATCTTAACGGATAACCTTATTCTGTGGTATTGAGCTTCATACAGACAGAAATGAGGTATATTTTGTCGGTGGGCGACTAAAGTATCGTAACTTCAGCTTTATCTAACCGACGATTTGTGCCTAAAACGAACATTATTTGTATACTTTAAGTGTGATTTCCTTTTCGAATATTGGTTTGTTTTTGTTTTTTTGTTTTTTTTTTGGGGGGGGGGAAGGGGGTTATTTTATTTTATAGAGCATGCACCATCATGAAAAAATGAATTGTGGGTACTTAGGAGAAAAACGTGATTAAAGAATTAAGTCTACATCGTGGTTAATCACTCTTTAAACGATTAGCGAAAACTGAAATTCCTAGCGTTACGAAATTTGATCATTTCTTTAACATCTTACATATGGAAGTTAAAAAATGTTTAATGTCGTTTGAAGGGATAAGAACAGAAACTTTGAAAACCTTTTAAAACGCACGATTACTTGAAAATAACGGCTACCATCGCATCGTATGACGTCATGTTGAGGAATTGAATACGTCAATAGAAATACGTGTACTGTAATGCGAAAAAGTAATTGACGGCAGGCCGCTGTCAGTAAAATCAAAGTATTGAAAAGTACTGTAAGCTACCAAAGCATTATTTTGTTATGTAATCTCCTTTGTCAAACGTTATCATTTTAACCCTTGTCATGCTGAGCCCGGAATATTCCGGTTTTGGCAGGAGGTGTAGACTAAGATCAGACTGCGCTTATGTGCAGTCTGATCTTAGTCTACATCTCCTGCTTGTATTTTTCCTGTCAGAGTTGTTTATGAAGTTGATTTCTAAAAAAAATATTGATTTTTGAACAACAAGTTCTATCAGCGCTTTCAGGCCTTTGATTTGAGAGAAATTCCGTGAGGTAATTTATACAGCATGACAAGGGTTAAGAAACGAGGTTAAAATAACTAAGGAGTTAACCCATTCCCACACGATCCCTCCTATTTTCGCCCCTTAAGAAAATAGTTGTGGAAAATCAACCAAACCAACAAAAAGGTAAACAAATACGGCGGCCAATGGGGGGATGTTGAAAAGTCAGGTCCGGGCCGAATGAATTATTTGATTGGTCGGTTGTTTCCTTGATTGACAGCCGCGATTTGTCAATTGAAACAAAAAATCACAAATCGATAAAAAATCCAGTTCATTTCCTTTTTAAATCCTTTTGAAGTAGCTGATAAAAATGTTCAAGCTCGCAGGTCACATTTAAGGCGGACAGACGGACACCGATAAAACAATATTCCCCGATGGTTCGACGGGGAATAAAAATATTTCAATCTTCATGACAGAAAAGCGGGAAAAAGATTCATTTGTAAATTTCAGGTTCTCAAAAGACTAGTTACTCTTTAGGAAGGGTAACAGCCTTATTTTGGAATGTTGGAACAAGTTCATGATTTGATTGTTACTTCAATCCAGGATCAAGCATCTTTGCATATTTTCTCGCAAATAGAGACACACTTCTTTAGTGGCGCTTTGGCAGTTGGTAAGTTCGAGCTCCTCCAGGTTCCGCTGCTGAGTCAGACCACAAAGACCCTGCCCCGTCACCAATGAACAACCTGAAAAGGTAATGTATTAGTGTGCTGATCCTGCAAAATATTACCTCCCTTTATGGTAGACACAGGATAACATGCGGCTGTAAATGTGATTTCAGGTGGGTGGGTGTTCAAAAGTACGATGGCTAAATCGACGTTGGGCTTCCAGAACATCGTAACTACAGCTTATTAAAGCTGTAGTTACGATGTATGGACGTCAATCGTCGGTATGTATTATTGATTCTTAAGTAAGTCAGTGAGCGACAATAATATCGTGACTACAGCTTATCTAAGATGAAGTATTTTGATCACCCAAAGACAAAGTTTTCCTGAATATTATATCTAAGGTGTGTAAGCCAGTAACTGACGTATCGCACCAATGGGTGTATAATCGTAAACCTATGTGGGATAGCAGTTTGGGGCTAGGAAAGGATGTAGTGGTAGTACTCGTGTGAGGAATCCATTGTTAACCCTTTCCTGTTTCTCAAAATTTTAGACTGGCCCAATTTCAAACACGTTGCAGACGAAAATGAAAAGTAAGTGCAATTTGAAAAGAAACCATTGAATGTGGTAGAAAATACTGTGATAAAAGAAGAAATTGCTTGTATCAAGCAATTTCTTCTTTTATCACAATATTTTCTTAAGTATAAAATTGCATAGACGTAAAAACAAGTGATTATACAGTAAAGAGTTAAGATCTCCAGCCGCCGCGATATGACTGAGATACAGTTAAAAGTGGCGCTTAACCCAATTCAATCATTCAATCAATCCATATATTTTAAAAACTCATGTCATTGGTTACCTCTGCCGATTGCCAATTTCGGAGTTAAGTGAATGTGACCAGAAAGCTGACGATTGACCAACCGCCCACTCACTCCGTTGGCCCCACCCACTCATTCCGTTGGCCCCGCCCAGTCATTCCGTTGGCCCCGCCCACTCACTCCGTTGGCCCCGCACATTGAGTCCAACAGGTTGTGTCAAGTGGATTTTTAAACGGCGCCATTTTGCAAAACCTATGGCCAATTACATGCATCAATAAGTAGAATGGTTGGTTGGTGACCTAAACGTCGTAAATACAGCTTAAAAAACCTAAGATACGACGTTTAAGTCGCCTATCTAACAAAAATGCATCACATAAATGGCGGCCAATTTTTGAATTTTAAGTTTCAATCTAAATGAATTATTTCGTTTGTCGACTGATTATTTGATTGACAGCCGCGATTGGTCAATTGTTTGGGAAAATCAACACTTACCAGCAAGGGAAAGAACTCTTAGATTCCTCATAGAGTACATGTGTTGTAAACCAAAGTCACGAATCTGGGTACACCATCGAAGGAACAGCTTCATGAGTGATGTCATTGTAGACAGGTACCCCACTCCTATATCTGTCACATGTGAGCATCTGAAATACAGAGAACCACGAATTAATATATTGACAGACGATACAAGCGACGTCTTTGTATATCCAGTCATTTAAACCCTATATATGTCATTTGTCAGCATCTGAAATACAGAGAACCTCATTTCATATAATTAACAGGAGTAACGAGTGACATCCTTGTGCCAAAGCACTTACATGTAACCCCTATATCTGTCACATGTGAGCATCTGAAATACAGAGAACCACGGTTTAATATATTTGACATACAATACGAGCGACGTTCTTGTATCTAGTCACTTAAACCCTATGCATGTCATGTGAGAGCATATGAAATACAGAGAACCTCGGTTCATATAATTAACAGGAGTAACGAGCGACGTCCATGTGCCAAAGCACTTCACCCCTAAATCTGTCACATGTGAGCATCTGAAATACAGAGAACCACGGTTTAATAGATTTGACATACAATTCGAGCGACGTTCTTGTATCTAGTCACTTAAACCCTATGCATGTCATGTGAGAGCATCTGAAATACAGAGAACCTCGGTTCATATAAATGACAGGAGTCACGAGCGACGTCCATGTGCCAAAGCACTTAACCCTTAAATCTGTCGAGTGTGAGCATCTGAAATACAGAGAACCGCGGTTTATATATTTGACAGACGAATGCCGACCTTGTAAATAGTAACCTTAACTCTTGTCATGCTGTATGAATTACCTTACTGAATTGCTGTAAAATCAAAGGGCTGAAAGTACTGATAGCGCTCTTGTTGTCATTACATTCAAGATGTAGAATAATCGTTTGTATTCGATATATTAACTGGGTGAACGGCAAAAGCTATATTTTCACGAGTAGCGAAACCAGGAGTGAAAATATAGCTTTTGTTGTTCTCCCGTTGAAATAAATGATATCCTTTTTATATATTTGACCAGTCTGGCTACATAAAGTAGAGGAACGTCATGGTATTAACCCATTACCAAACAATGAAATTTTAGACAGGTCCAAGGTCAATGAAGTTGCAGTTGACAATTATAAGTTGGTGAAATTTTACAGATGATTGTCTAGGTAGAAATCATGGTGAATAATGAAGAATTTACTTGCTACGAGCAATTAGTTTCTTTTCTACAATATTCTTCAAAATTTTTATCAAACTAGGCTTCAAAAAAAAGACATTGTGTGTGAATGGATTAAGGTAACCCAACATGATAGCATCTGTATAGCAAAGAACAACTTCATATTAGACAGACGACATTTTTGGCAAGAAGCCTTTGAAGACAAGAAGCCGGCCAACATCCGTATATGTAAATATCTGCAAGGCAACAAAAATGTCATAGAGATACAACGAAACAAGTCTTAAATCTTAAGCTATTAACGCTTTCGTTTACAACCCGTTGTTTTTACGCCCTTGTGGTATTGTACTTAAGAAAACATCGTGGAAAAAGAAATTGCTGTAACAAGGCATTTCTTCTTTTCCAACAATGTTTTCTATCCTACAGGTTAGTTACGTTTCAAATTGCACTCAATCTTAATTGTTGTAAGAAACTTCTCTCAGATTGGACAAGAATGATATTTTGAAGAACCGGAAAGGATTAAAAATACTTCCCCCTTGATATTACAACGAGAGCGCATTGGCACGCTTTTATTAGTTTTGTCCTAAAAGTAAAATAATATTTTGTCCTTTAAAGTGTGAAATAAAAAGAATAATTGTAAATAATAAGTGTAAAGGTCGATAACTCGGTTATTGCGTGAACAACACAAGCCAACTTTTCACAAATGGCGGAACTTTAGTTGTTGGGCTCAACGAAAGATAAATCGATCAAGGCATCAGCTTTCAACTCCGACATTGGCTGCCATTTTTGTTTACTTTTCTTGATGGTCTGGCGACTTAAACGTCGTAATTACAGCTTATTCAAGCTGTAGTTACGACGTTTAGATCGCCAACCAACTATCTTACTTTTTGTTACATGCTATTGACCATAGGTTTTGCGAAATAAAGCAGTCAGAAATCGAAGCGGAAATTCCTGTCCGGAGTTATTGGGCGGGGTCTAGGGAGTCAGTGGGCGGGGCCAGCGATAGGTCAATTATCCTCTATCTAAAAATACTTTGAAAAACGACATGGGTGGCATGTAAGCATATCGATACCACAATCCACTTTTTGACCCATTGCCACACAATGACGCATTTTGACGCCCCTCAAGAAAAACTATTCGGAAACATTGTACATGTATAAAATGAAGAAATTGCTTGCAACAAACAATTTCTTGATTTACACAAAATTTTCTGTCCAAAAAGTTGAAATTATCCAAAATATTCACATATTCTGAATAGTTGTCTGCAACTCCTTTGAATTTGGACCAGTCTAAAATGTTGTCGTTTGGTAATGGGTTAACGCTGAGCGCCAAAGAGAGGGTAAGTCATTCATATCTTGGCAGGCGACAAGAGTGACATGATAATTGACTAAATCATTGAACCCATAGAAGACAGGTTAATATTTAGAATGTCATTCAATTGGTGGTCATTCCACTCAATTTGTCATTATTCCATGGCAGAGAAAAATCACCTCTCAGATCATTAGGGTTCCATTACTTCCTTGTACCTAGTACAAAAGTTCTAGAAGTATTCGTTGAAAAATCGATTTTCGTTCATATGTTTCATATGTAGAAACATGCACTAACAAAACATAGCTATGTTACTCTCAAAATACGTTAATTGGTTGATTGAATTTGGGTTTAAAGCCACTTTCAACAGTATTTAAATCATATCGCAGCGGCTGGAGCACCTGCAATGAATTCCTGGTATTTCTCACACCAGTACTACCACTACATCCTTTCCTAGCCTCCAGCTGCTATCCCACTTAGGTTTACGATTATCCACCTTTTGGTGAGATACAAATGTCGGAATGGATATGTGCCGGCGCCGGGGATCGAACCAATGACATCCCATGATTAGATTGAGGATTGGGGGTTTTATGCGCTACCGACTGCGCAATGACGGCGGCTCTCAAAATATGAACCACTAAAAATGACCAGAACGAATCATTAATCCTTTACCACACGACATTACTGTATATTTACAATAACTCTTCTTCCTTTTTCTAAAAAATCAGGGACCATTGACCTATTCCCAAATGACAAAATATTAGGCTGGTCCATTTTGAAAGTAGCTGTAGATAACAATTGCAAGTGGATTGAATTTACCTTGTGTATTGTTTTAAGTCTTTTTGATAGAAACATTGTGAATAATGAAGAAATTGCTTGATACAAGCCATTTATTCATTTTCCACAATGTTTTCCAAAGCTTTTTTTCTTTGGGATGTAAAATTAAGGGGTTGTGTGGGAATGGGTTAATACATTAATGTACACAGGGAATACGAAGAAAGAGAAGAGATGTTTGGAATAAGTAATTTCTTCTTTGACACAAATTTATTCTATCGTCTTAGACTGCTGAGTTCAAGTTTTCGCATGGTCACACTGGAGCAGGCAAAAATCGTGTTGTCTGTTTTTTGTGTCACCCACTCCCACTCAGCTCCACTTTTTACGCCCTTCAAGGAAAAAACATTGTTTGTAACGAAGAAATTGCTTATAACAATCATTTTTTCATTGTCCGCAATGTTTTTTACCCTAAAAGATGAGGATTCCTTAACTTCGACCGACTTAAATTGTCACCAGAAACTACTTTCAGTTTGGAACAGTCTAAACTTTTGTCGGCTGGTATATGTTGACCCTTTCCTGTTTTGCAAAATTTTAGGCATGTCCAAATGCAATGGTTTTGCATAAGAAAATCTAATTTTGGTAAAATTTGAAAATTAAACTATTCAGTAGGCTAGATATTTTGTAGAAAAAGGGAAAATTGTTTGTAACAAGCAAATTCTTCTTTTTGAACAATATTTTTCTCAAACATGAATTTACTTGGACGTAGAGAAAAGGAATTGAACAGGAAAGGGTTGATGACCCAAATCCTTTAAAAGTCCGGACAAATCTTCTTAACCTTGTTCTTAATAAGGCTGATTTACATGTTAAATGACTATTGATTGGTTTCGGGGAATTGACTTGAACCAGACGGTCTATTCCTATATCCATTACTTTTACATCAGAAGAAAAGTTTCAGTTAAAGCGGGTATTGAACAACTATTATGAAGGAAAATTTTTAACTTTTGCTTTCCAAAATCTAATTTGTATTCTGTTACTTCTAAAAATGGGAATTAAGATTGTTTCGTTATGAAAACGACTGTTCATATCTTTAAATAAGAAACAAAAATAATTCAAGTTACGTAACGCCATGTAAGTCAAGGATTTCTAGTTTCGTCTATCAAAAATGAGCGTTCTGATTGGTCGAAAAAAAATTCATAACTCCATGAACAAAATTTTGAGCACGCAGCAATTTTGTATGCTTCCGCACAAAATAGTCCAATACAAAAAGGTATCAAAATTTGTAAAGCTTTCGTTTTTTCGCTCGATGCTATTAAATTATAAGAAATGAAGAGAATATTTTTTTGTTTTCATGGAGGTATGAACCGAAAAACCTAATCACACAATGTATGAATCCGCTTCGCGTATTCATACAGTGTGATTAGGTTTTTCGGTTCATACCTCCATGAAAACAAAAAATATTCTCTTCATCTCTAAATTGAACCGGAATTCATCGGGTAAATATCTTTGATTTCACCGAACACTGCCTTAATTGTAGTTACCAAGACGTATCAATTATATCATCGGCCTCCGCTTGCAATTCAGTCGTTATCGACATCACCCGAAGACTTACGAACTCACCCGATCAACTCCGATGCTTCAAAGAATGGTATAAGGAACATACTCCATTAAATTAATTTTTAGGGAATTTTATAAATTTAAAACGAGGAAAGAAGATTTATTTTTAAAACGACATTAATAACTATTGGCAAAGCAGATAATTATACTTTATGGGTTGTTGTTTGATTGGAATGGTCATGGAAAGGTTTTGAATGAAATGGAGAGGAAGGAACGTCAATTTTATGATGCTCTTAACCCTTGCCATGCTTAATCCAGAATATTCTTGCTTTCTCAGGACGTAAAGACAAGGATAAGGCTGCACGTGAACGCAGCTTGATCTTTATCGACACTATCTATTTTTAATCGTTTTGACATGAATGCGATCCGGATTCACACCTACATGTACATGCGCTTTGTTAAGCATCGGTTTGGGCGTTGTTACGACGTGAACTTCAAAAGCGGACAGGAATCTATCCGTTATAGAACAAGTTTGATGTAGAAAAGAAATAGAATCGAATAGAAGTAGGAAAAGCTGGGCTATTTTTTGAAAACAAGTCTTTCAGAACGGAACATATTTTACAATTTGACGTTGAAAATAAAATGAGAATCGTTTTTAAATAAGTCTCAGTTTAATATTTCCAACAATTTTCCTTCTACGCCAAGTAAAGACTCAGATGCCTGTGAATCCGCACGGTCTTTTCCTTCCGTTCTGTTGATAGGTACTGTATTAAGAAAATGGAAATCAAATAGGAGAGAAAACAGTTGTAGTTTTTGTGAAAAGAAGAAATTGCTTGTGACAAACAATTTCTACTTGTCCTTTAATGTTTATTAAATATGAAAACAAAGAGATGGTAAATTCAGCGCGTGTGCAGGAAATTTTTAAATCGCATTTCAATTATATCGCAAGTCATGTGCTCCTAAAATTGCCTATTTGTCATTTCAACATGTAAAATTTTAACCGAGAACAAGCCCGATCCGCACCAAATTAAGGCCAACCACATATCATTTAATCAATCTCCATATTAAACAAATGCATTAAAAATAGAATTATAATAAATCACGAGGAAAATAGCTATCTACAACTTCAAGGTGTTTACAACTACCCTTGTGAGCATACGATTTACTCGAAGTGATCAAAATAGTTACATGTCGAGAAAAAGTAGTTCCCTCTGTGTGTGAGGTGTCGTTTACTGATCGAGTAAGACTTCTTTTCGCAGAAACATCGGGAGGAAAAATCAATAGTGTTTCCTAAAAAGGGATGTTCTCGTAATTAAAACGCCTAAGAGTTAAATAGTTTCCGTTAATTACACGATCTGCTGTAGTTCTCTATCTCCATAACTCTTATCCCTACGCATAATCCAGTTACTACACACGGGCCCGCTTCATTCCACGCCGCGTTTTAGCCTAGACTCTTGACCCTTTATCGTCTAAATTAGGTCCATTAAAAATGCATTATTCTTTTATTGAGAGGGTGTTTTCGAGTCTTGGCGATGTCTAATAGTCTAAAATCTAGTTCTGCACAATGGCTAACGACTGCTGCACTGTATTCATGTATGCTAATAGATTTCTGTCGGGATTATTTGTTGTTTAGTGATTTAGTTTGACATAACCCCCACCCCCTTGCACCGCGTTAAACAGTCCCTATTCTTAATGGCTGTTGTGTACAATGAAATTTGTCAAATAGGTTATATCTTTGTCTCATTGTCCGTGCACCAATTTAAAGGCAAATTAACGTGTGGTTTTTTTTTTTGGTTTTTTTTTTTTTTTTTTGTTTTTGTTTTTTTTGGGGGGGTCTGGGGTTTTTTTTTTTTAATAAATCCAGGTTTAAATCCCAACAAAACTTTTGAAAGAAGCTATACACTGCAAAAATCAAAAATTTTACCTTTTTATTCTATTTTTAATTACTAATAAACGGACAGGAGTATAACCACCATTGTCGTGTGTATACTTGGGTGTTAGCATAGCAGGCACTAGAACTTTTTATTAGAAATACCCAGGAAGTCAAACATGGCTTAATATTTACAAGTTATCGCTATTTTCACCACTATTTAGGTTAGTTCTTACAAGTCGATTGCACAAACATCAATAAGCTGTATAGATTTACAATACTTAGTTTTAGTGAGTGATAAAAGGTCAATTTTGTCTATACAGAAGTAGACAAAATTGACCTCTGATCACTCACTATAGCTTGTACATCTATAGCCATGATATATTGGAAACCAGCCTAGCATACTATCACTTTGAATAAGTTTTAGTGAGTGGTTTGTTTGTTTGTTTGTTTATTTGTTTGTTGGGTTGGGTTTTTGTTTCTATGGGGGTGTTTTTGTTGTTGTTGTTTTTGGGGGGTGTTGGGGGCTGATTTTGATCATTTTGTATCTTCGGTGTGTCAAAATTTTAGGGTATTGTTGTAATGGGTTAAGTCACTATTCGAAAAGTCTTTCAAGTAGAATTCCCATAGTTTTCAGCATGTTTCTTGCCTTAAATTATCAGTTGGGGGTTTCTATAACAATTACAAACTCCAGCTGTAATTTCCAACCCACGATATATCGAGTATTTTCTCGGGGAAGGTTGCAATCCGGTTCCAATTATTAATTTACACCTTGTAGTAGTACATGGAACTATTAATTATTCACAAGTTACGTGTGATTTACTGAGTACCAATAAGTTGACGGATATTTCTTTAAGATATATTTGGTTCAATAGATGATACTGACTATAGGCCAAAATGAACAAAGATTTTGACCCATTCCCACATTTTCATGCCCCATCAAGAAAATGTGTTTGGTAACATTGTAGAAAATGAAGAACATGCTTGTCACAGACAAATCTGCGTTATCCAAATGTGTTCTAAATCAAAAGACAAAATAAAAATCTAATTCTATCATCTTTTAATTGTCCTCCGCAACTCCTTTCCTTTGAACCAGTCTAGAATTGACCAATCGTTGGCCCCGCCCATTGACTCTAACAGGAAGTTCCGCTTAGATTTTTAACGGCGTTATTTTGCAAAATTTATGGCCAGTATCATGATACCAATAAGTAGAATGGTTGGTTGGCGACGTAAACGTCTTAACTACAGCTTGAATAAGATTTAGTTACGACGCTTAAGTCGCCAAACCAACAAAAATAATTCACCAAAATGGCGGCAAATGTTCGAGTTCAAACTGAACTTCAAGTCTAAATGAATGATTTCATTGGTCGACTGGTTATTTGATTGACAGCCGCTATTGGTCAATTGAGTAGAGTGCTTTATGGTTAAAAATTAAGCAAATAATGAATTCAGCTAGAATTAGTGAGTTTTTTGGATGGCCTTTGAAATGTCGTTTTAGTTAAAAGTTTTCTCCTATTACATCGAGCGTATCCTTGGCATGATGATAGCTTTCATCTATGAAATATTACTTGACATCGATTCTTCTTCCAATGGCATAGAAACAGCCGTTTTGATAATTCGCTTCTCTTAATCGCAGATCTCACTATCGTTCTCTCACGATTAAACTATCGTAATCTGACAATCTCACTATCGTACTCTAACTATCTCAATATCCTACTTTAACGATCTTACTATCGTACTCCCACGATCTCACTATCGTTCTCTCACGATCTCACTATCGTACTCTCAAAGCCGTACTCTCACTATCGTACTCAAACGATCTCACTATCCTACTTTTACGATCTCACTATCCTGCTTTTACGATCAAAATAGATTACTCTCTTGATCTCGCTTTCGAACACGTATTATCTCTCTATGGTGTTTTCACGTCGCATTATTGTACTCTCATGATCTCAATAACGTATTCCACTATCTCAATATCGTACTCTTTCGATCTTAAAATCGTACTCTTACAATCTCACTATCGTATCTTTACTATCTCACTATCGTTTTTCCACGATCTCACTATCGTACTTCTACGATATCACTATCGTACCTTTACGATCTTACTATCGTACTCTCACAATTTCTCTAACGTTATCTTACAATCTCATTATCAAACTTCCACTATCGTACTCTCACGATCTCATTTGCCTACTTTGACGATCTAACTGTCGTACTCTCGTATCGTATTCCCTTAACCCTTTAATGTTTTGCTAAACATTTGACTTGTCCAGATTCAAAAGTTTTGTAGACGAAAATTTCAAGTTGGTTTTGTTTGAAAAAATAATCATTCAGTAAAGTACAAAATAATGTGGGGAAAGTGGGGAAAAAAGAAGAAAATACTTGTTTAAGCCGATTTCTTCTTCTTACACAATTTTTGTTGTTGTTGTTCTTCTTTTTTTTTTTTGTTTGTTTGTTTGTTTGTTTTTGTTTTGTTTTTTCCAGTATAAGAAAACAACTCTCTACACTGACTTTAGAATTGACAATGATGATATTATTAATAAAAGCATATGCATATCCCTAATATATCAGGTAGCTTGTACCTCTTTATTCATATTGTTTTAGCAAATCGTTTAGCAAATAGCATACTTTTGAGTACTAACGTTGAATGTAGAAACTTATGAAAAGTCCTGGATCGATCACCGCTTCCTTCGGAAATCGAACTGGAGACCTATTTAATCGAATGAAATATTATCAAAGAGACCAGTATAAGCTTCGTTTCAGGAGTTTTCAGCGCGTGACTCTGTGATAAAAAATAACCATGGGTTGTAAAACATCACCCGACTTATTTAACGACCTTACCTACACAGACAGTCTTTGATCTTAGTTCACAGCTTCCTTGATATCGAGTTAAACATTCTCATCAAAAGATGTTAAAATATCACGAAGATGATATAACGAGACGTGATTCAATAGAACACTGATACCGATAGCTCTGGGTAATCTTTTATTTTAGAACTGAATATGTCAACAACACATTCATGTGTGTTGTGGGTACTCATTTAAATGGTCTGGACGAGACGGTCTGGATTCCCCGAATGTCCTAAGAGCCGGGGAGTGCCGTAGTGAAAAGACCACTAAATGATTAATAAAGGAGTGAAAGAGTAGTTCACACCGACGTTAGGCTACAAAAATAACGTAACTACAGACTGATTTCGCGATAGATACAGTATATTGGTCGCTAAACGACGATATAATACGAAACTGTGTATCAAACTTATAACACAGAGAAATCATTGCTACGAAAACCATTTGTCTTTTAGAAATGTAATTCTTCAAACTAATCGCTAGACAAGTCATTGATTAAATTATCTGCGATTAATACATTTATAACGTGGTTTTGCGATCAGAATATCGTAACAACAACGTATCTAAGTTGTATTTACAATGTTTTGATTTCCCACTGACGATTTTATATCTTGGTCACCATAACCTATTCCCTTTTTACATCCCTCATTAAAAAGAGCTGGGGTAAGAATCATTAAAAATGAAGAAATTGCTTTTGAATGGGTGGGTGAAACGGTGTGCAAAGAGAGTGCGATATTCTGTCGAAGGTACACATTCGAAACGAAAACAAAACCCACTGACCAATTCTTAATTTTTTTATATCACACTTGACATATACACCGAGTTGTTCTAGTGGCTGCAACAAGTTCGCCGAAAGTAGACTCGACAATAAGGGGCTGGGCTTTACAAAGGTACCGAATACGTATGCCCGCGTTTCTTAGCTCATTTTACTTTTTCCTATCATTTTCAACTAGAAATATTAAGTAAGCTTTAACATTTCCCGATTTTTTGGAAATTTTAGACTTGTCAAAATTGAAAGAGGTTGCAGACGACAATAACAATTGAAAGTAATTTGAAATAAAACCATCCTGTGTGGTAGAAAATTTTGTTGGAAAATAATGTTTTATCAAGTATAAAATCACGGAGACGTAGAATCCTTGGTTTGTACAGAAAAGGTTTAGAATTGATTTATTGAATGTACTTATTAAACAACATTTGAACAGCTAAACTTGAAATCAGCTTCCAATAAGATGGGGAATTGGTTCCTTTTAGTAAATATCGCACGTAATCCCTCGCTAACGATGACGAAACACTTGGTTCTGAGGAATGACTAATTACAAATATTGCGACGTCTTTGCAAGATTCTTACTTCATTTTCTTCAAACACACTCAAAGATATCAATTAAGACTATGCCAAGCCGTGTTAGTTCAGCCACTAGATCTAACGCGCTGTGGTGTAAATTCTTGGGTCTGGTTCGAAAGCCGGCTCGGCAAAAATTTCTTTTCGATATTTGAAAATAAAAAATCGCGACCGTTGACTTTTGTTACTCAGCGATCGGCAAATATTAGCAGTACTCCTAACTGGAAGCATCTTGTGTTTCGGAGAGAATGTCGTTGTTTCAATGTTGAGAGAAATAACAAGAGACCAAGGTTAGGTGCAATATAACTGAAATATTGCTGAAAGTGGGTTGTAACCCAAAACAATATGAGATTCAATTGATCCGATATCTTAGACGAATTTCCTTTATATTGCTTTATTGGCGATCCTAAATTCCGTTAGTCGAATCACCTGTCTGTACAGGACAGCCTAATCCCATTATTGGTAGTATTTTGTCATAGTTGATCTAAGTTTTCCAATTGATGATCTAATAATTTAATTGTCAGTTTCGTCTATCAAAAACAAGCGATCAGATTGGTCGAAAAATTTAATTCTTACCTCCATAAACAAAATTTTGAGTACGCAGCCATTTTATATGCTTCCGCACAAAATAGTTCCATACTAAAAGGTATCAAAATTTGAAAAGTTGTTGTATTTTTCGCTCGATGCTATTAAATTATAAGAAATGAAGAGAATACTTTTTGTTTTCATGGAGGTATGAACCGAAAAACCTAATCACACAATGTATGAATCCGCTTCGCGTATTCATACAGTGTGATTAGGTTTTTCGGTTCATACCTCCATGAAAACAAAAAGTATTCTCTTCACCTCTTAATTGCAATATTCGATTGCTCTTTTTATATCACATGTAGTTGACGAACGAGTCCAGTATTTTACACGATTTGGTATGCTTTTCCCATAACCAGACGGCAAAATTTTAGACTGGTCCAAATATAAAGGAGTTGCAGACGACTATTTTGATTTTATGAACTTTTAGCTTTTTTTCAACTTCCTTGGAAGAAAACATTGTAGAAAATGAAGAAATTGCTTTCCACAAGCACTTTCTTAATTTTTCACAATGTTTTCCTAAACTTTTTCTTCTTTTGGGGTCGGCTCAAAGCGTCATTGAGTGGGAATGGGTTAATGTATATTCTCGTAATGTCTGAGCAACAAAAAACAATTATACCATTATTTTTACGAGGCTTTTATAGAACCGTGTTGATTAAACACGATGTTTTTTTTTTAGATTACCACTTGGGACTATTATTAATTTTATCGTCGATCCATAATCCTGGATTATTGGTTACATTAATGAAAAGAAAGAAACAGTATCGTCCGGAAGAAAATGCGATCAAAACCGAAAAATTCGGACTCGAAAAACAACAATTTACCTTCATACTAGTCCCGAATTTCGATACTGACAAGAAGAGCTTGATTACAAGAAACCCCTATTACTAACAAATCGAAAATAATTGCGGCTATATCTAATGTATAGCCGTTCTTTATTTCGGTGTAGAACGGTATCTTCAGCGCTTTGATTTATCAAACCTTATGTTTGGTGAACATAATTGCACCTGAAAATGCTGAGAACCGTATAACATGAATTTGATTATTCCTGGACAATTTACTGCAAGATTTCTGCTTGTGATGCGCAATATAAATTAATCATTAGTTTCGTCTATCAAAACGGGCGTTAGAGTTGGTTAAAAAATATTCAAACCTCTTTGAACACAATTTTAAGCACGCAGCCATTTACCACTAAACCTGGATAATAAACTGGTTAGATAATTGAAATTGAAGTAAAACATATATTTTTGTTAAACAAATGCCATCTAATTCGCATATTCGCAAGACAAATGTGCTAAACGTAGCCCTAATTTGTTCTAAACCAACGACAAAAGAGAAGATAGGAATCTTCGGTTTACGGTGCTTCCAATATATTTAAGAGATAAAGAGAATATTTTTTGTTTTCATGGAGGTATGAACAAAAAAACCTAATCACACTGTATGAATACGCGAAGCGGATTCATACAGTGTGTGATTAGGTTTTTCCGTTCATACCTCCATGAAAACAAAAATATTATCTTCATTTCTTATAATTTAATAGCATCGAGCGAAAAATGCAACAACTTAACAAGTTTTGATACCTTTTTGTAGTGAACTATTTTGTGCGGAAGCATTCAAAATAGCTGCGTACTCAAAATTTTGTTCATGGAGATATGAATTGAATTTTTCGACCATTCAGATCGCTCGTTTTTGATAGACGAAACTAACAATTAAATTATTTGGCCTTGAAATATGATTGATGTCCTATTTAAATACTGGCAGGAGGATCTCTTGTGTGTGGTAAAAAAACCCTTACATAAACCTTTTCCTGTTTTGCAAAGTTTTAGACCTGTCAAAGTTTTTGCAGAAGAAAATTGAAAGTGGATTTAATTCGAAAAAATAACCATTCAGTTGGGTAGAAAATCTTGTGGAAAAAGAAGAAATTGCTTGTTACAAGCAATGTCTTCTTTTCCAAAAATGTTTTGTCATGTATAAAATCATAGGGACGTAAAAAAACGGGGATTGTACAGAAAAGGGTTAAATATTCGAAGGAATGTGTGTCAAAATAGTATATCGTCAACCACTAATGGTGGATTAGGCCTAAAACCTGTCTAAATGACGGTACTTTATGACCTTGGAAACTCCTAATTTGTTTGGATGGGGCCGCCGTCATAGCGCAGACGTTAGCGTATCAGATTCCTAATCGTCAATCATGAGATGTCATTGGTTCAATCCTCGGCTGCGACACATATTCTTTCCGACATTTGTCTCTCACCAATGGGTGGATAATCGTAAACCTAAGTGGGATAGCAGCTGGAGGCTAGGAAAGGACGTAGTGGAAGTACTGGTGTGAGAAATACCAGGAATACATTGTTAGGTGCTTCAGCCGCCGCGATATAAAAATACTGTTAAAAGTGGCGTTAAACCCTATCCATCCAACCATGATTATTTGGTTGACGTCACTATTGTCTAACTATAGCTACGCCCCTCTAGAAAAAACAGCTTTTCAAAACATTGTAGAAAAGTGGAACTTGGATGTTTACAAGTATTTTATTCAATATCTTCGATGTTTTCTATCCTAAAATAAGACTTTTTGAAAATTCATCAACTAAATTTTGTCGTCTGCAAGTCAAAAATTTTGTCGTATGGTAATGGGCCAATGCAGAAAAATTATTCTAACTTGTCAGATTTGAAGGTATTGACAGTTCGTTCATACGTGTAAATCAAAAAGATAGTTTATTCTAACATGGAGGGGGGTGTAGAAAAAAATCAAAGTACTGTAAGAACTGTAAGCTAGCAAAGCATGGTTTTGTTAAGTAATCTTCTTTGTCTTTTGTTGGGTAGAAAACACTGTGAACACTGAAGAAATTGATTGAGACAAGCAATTTCTTCACTGTCCACAGTGTTTTCCAAAGCCTTTTCTTTGGATTCTATAAAAAAAACGGGATTGAGTGGGAATGGGTTTTATAGCACGCTTTTGAGGAACTACTTTTTATTGCGTAGACATTCAATGAAGCTAGTGGTTAAGCCTCTAGTGGCGGTTTGCACTCATTGAATTCTGAGAAGACCTCAAAATTTTGTCTGTTAACTTCAGCTATCAAAGCAGACGCTTTGCTAGCTAAAAAGTCATTTAGACATGTTTCCCTGGTTACCGGATCATAAGTAGGCTACACAACGCACAGATCAAAGTGACCGCTGACATTTTATAAAAGATGATTAATCCATATTGAGAAAAATATATACAACTTCAAAAGAAGATCAATTTACAAGAAAAAAGGTCATTCTGTCTTCTTTCCGGCGAACCAACGCGGGAGTGGCATTCTTATAGAATTAAAAAAGGAAGAAGAAAAAAAGACATCGAACGAAAGTAGAAAAAAATCTCGTCTGCTTCTAAACGTGATTATTCTCGTATCGTCTGGTTGACAAGTAAATTACTTTAGAACGACAAACGGGAATCTGTAATTGTTAACTGCTTTCAAACTTGTTAATTTGGGGATAAATGTGACATTCAGAGGTTCCGTTTCCAAGGAAATGAAGACGTAACACTTGTCAATATATTCTCAAAATGGTAAAGGCTGACATTTCTTTTGAAGGCAGATCTACAATAAAACCCTTAACTAATTCCTGATCAATCCCTGGTTTATTTAATTAAGTCCCTGTGATTTTATATTAGAGAAGACATTGTGGGAAAAGAAGAAATTGCTTGTAACAAGCAATTTCTTCTTTTACCCCAATATTTTCTACCCTGTAGGTTAGTTACTTTACAAATTCCAATCACTTTTAGATATAGATGTTGTTGTACTTGTTTTTTGAGAACTTATTGTGAAATATCTTTATAAAGTCATAGTGTTCAAATCGTTCCAAGATTTTTGCCAGTCACAAATTATTGGTTGACGATCAAATCTCGTAGCTACAGCTTTTAAGGTGTAGTTACGCGATTTTGGATCCCCCAGCGCCTAAATGTAGTGTCAAAGTTTTGAATTTGCTCGACAGCAATAATTTGAATCGGCCACTATTCTCTCGTATAAAATTCCAAGGACAAACCAACGAACTATTATATTGGAAAGGGTAAACAAAAAGTCATTCATTTTGTTCTCGGTAAAATTTGAAGCCCCATCTAAATTCTATTTTAGGAAAATTTCCAGACAACTTCCATAAAACAATTTCGACGTAATCTGTGTACTAAGTGGAATCAATCCATTCGTTTTAATATGCACTTTAGTTCTGTTGTTTCAAAACAAGTTTGAAGATAATTCTTTTTGAACGATTCCAACATGATTTTTTTCATTTTTTATTATTATATGCCGGTGATAATAGAATTGGTAACACTTTTAACCCTTTTCTTTTCAATCCCTTCAATCCCCATTTGTTGATAATTTCGAAAATGTGGTGGAAATGGAAGAAATTGCTGTTGGTCTGCCATATGAATGTGGTAACTGCAGCTCTATTTAAGCTGTTGATACGACATTTTAGTCGCTCCCTGATAATTAATCATAAAATCATAAATATCCCTCTTTAATCAATTAACAATCTTAAGTTGGCTAACCGTTTCAGAAAAGCTGGTTTAGAATGGTTCTCTTTCGTTATCAAAGTGAAATCTTTGATAGCTTAAGTTAACAGACAAATTTTTGAGGTTTTCTCAGGGTTCAACGAGTGAAAAGTGCCACTGGAGGATTAACTACTAAGTCCATTGAATGCCTATGCCATAAAAAATAATTCTTATGTATTTCAATAATATTGCAAACTCTAGGCCTACCTGCAAGTTCATCTCCTAGGTATTTTTAGATCTGTTCAGTATACTGTGTTCAAATGAGTCTGATCAGGGTCTTCACTATGCGCACTGCTTTGCATGGCCACGTGAATTTACTTTATTCAAATTGTAGAGAACTCCTCAAAAACCATGCTATTTTACCCATTACCTCTCAAATCTCCCCTTTTGCATCACAAGAAAACACCTTACAAGAAATTTCTTCAATGTTTTCTACCCTATAAGGAATAGGTTTCCCAAATTCCACCAACTCGAAATTGTCATCTGCAACATCTTTCAATTTGAACCAGTCTAAGATTTTGTCATATTGTTATGGGTTAACCCCCGGATTACTTTAACCTCGTTTATTTATCACGATAACCTTTGACAAAGAAGATTAATTAACAAAACCACGCTTTGCTAGCCTACAGTACTTTCAGTACTTTAATTTTTTCTGTTCAGAACATTTTACAAGAATACTCCCAGTAGAAAATAAAAAAATAAATAGATAAATAAATAAACATCTTCAATTGAGTACAGCTTTAATGACAAAACTAGAGGAGGGTTTTGCCTCACACCAGAGTGACGTTATACATCCAATATTGAATCAGGCGTCCAAATCAAATACACTATACATTATTAATCAATAAACAACCTCTAAAGGGTTACCTTATTCCGACCAGCTGATTGGGAAATTCACACCCTCTGATTCCAAGGGAAATGTTTGTATAGAATGTGTTCTAAAATGATACGTGACCCGCCAGGCGAAAAGGAGGCTTCGAGATATCGACATCCGACATCGACCCTGGGCAGACAGCGCGAACTGTACATACTGACCAGGGTCGAAGTTTATGCTCTATGTAGATTTTTCTGAAACTAGAATGGTTATTCTACCTTATCATACTGTTATCTTAGAAATCGCGTTTCTAATTGACCTCTGCTGACTCCTATCGTTTTTCAAATATTTTTTCATAGGACTCCCGGAAGGTCCTTTTTCCTTCGATAAGTCACACTTTAAATTTGTAATTATGGGAAAAAATCTACTCCGAACAAATATTTCTGGGTTTGATGTTTCGCCCAAGTGTCAATGACTTCATTCGTCCAATATTTAATCAGACAAGTAAATAAGATATACTATACTCTAGTGGTAATCAATAGGATAAATGATACAGCTATCCTTATAAAGAACATAACACCCTCTGATTCAAAGACAATGGTTAATTACAGAATGATCTCAATAACAGACAGGTCGAAGGCCACGCCCACCGACCTCCGACAAGGTAGTTTGACCACGATAACAAACGCCGTTAATTTGCATAATGCATGGTCATGAATCTATAGAACAAAAGGCGAATCGTTGGTTGTGCGACCTAAACGTCGTAACTACAGCATGAATAAGCTGTAGTTACGACGTTTAAGTCGCCGAACCAACAGAAAATAACCTGATTTTAAAGTTCACAATCGATCTAAACGAATGATTTGATTGGTAGTCTAGTAATTAGTTTATCCATCCCCATACAATCCCGTTTTATTTCGTCCCTCGAGAAAAAAAACCCAAAAAAACTTATAGTGACAAGCAATTTCTTCATTTCTCTTAATGTTTTCTATCAATGAAGACGAAGATTTTTGCAGTTCGTGAACTTAAAATTGTCTTTGCATCTAATCCAACTCTTGTAAAATTTGGTCGTTTTGCGATGGTTAAAATGAAGGCGCAAATAAGTCTTTGCAACATCACAGTTGCGTACTCGTCAGATAGAGAAAAGAAGAGAGAGAAAAAGAGAGAGAATGAGAGAGAGAGGAGGAGATAGAAGGGAGGAGAGATAGAGAGGAGAGAGCGCGCGAAGGAGATAGATAGATAGAGAGAGAGGGGGGAGAGGAAGAGAGTGAGGGGGGAGAAAGAGAAGAGAGAGAGAGAGAGATCAAAATGTAATATACATAAAGTTCTCACTAAAATTTTTTTCTGTTTTCTTTTTCTCAAAAATAGTGCTTGTAAAGACAAACACCTTACAGGGCCTCGAAAAACCGTTTTTAATTCAATATTTGCCCCCAAGACATCCCTTACAGGAACAGGTTCACTTTCCCCGTTGGTGCTTCTTTTTGACAGCGGATCTTTTTAGTAAATTTCAGTTTTAGCAAGATACGTCTCTGTTTGTGTACATGCGCACAGCATTTTCAACGAGTTATTAGAAGCTAAAAGTATATCAACTGTAAAAGCCGATCGATAGGGGAATATTCTCCCTAGAATAAGTATGACGTCATGTAAAATCCAGATTCGGTAGCAAAAGATATAATCAAGTGTAATTAACGATTTACTGATTTAATCATCGGCACGCTAGCGCAACATTAAACGCGCTTTACTTGCTTTACCAGAACCAGACAGTAAAAGTACTGAAAAAAAGTGTAACTACAGCTTAGGTAAGCTGCATTTACTATGTAATTAACCTACTTTTGTGAAGCAATCTCGTTCTTTGAAAATACCATAATTCAAATGCATTCTAAAACAAAGACAATAAATGATTATTTCCCAGAAGAAGAAAAAACATTCTCTGGGGCAAAGGGGCAATGATATTTTTTAAACATAGAAAAAGATTATTTTCACAAATGATCCCCTTCCAAAAAAACGTTTAAACCATGATCCCCTTCCAAAAAACCGTTTAAACCGTTCCAACACAATCCCGATTTTTTACGCCCCTCAAGAAAAACACTCATAAAAACATTGTGGAAAATGAAGAAATTGCTTGTTACAAGCAATTTCTTCATTGTCCACAATGATTTCTTCCCAAAAGACGAAATACTTTAAAATTTCATCAACTTATAATTGTCGTCGGCAACTCCGTTTAATTTAAACCAATCTAAAAATTTATCTGCGTTAATGGGTTAATACTTGAATATAAAATAGGTATAGCCTTCATGGTTATATAATTTAATTGTTAGTTTCGTCTATCAAAAACGAGCGATCTGATTGGTCGAAAAATTTAATTCATACCTCCATGAACAAAATTTTGAGCACGCAGCCATTTTGTATGCTTCCGCACAAAATAGTTCCATACAAAAAGGTATCAAAATTTGTAAAGTTGTTGCATTTTTCGCTCGATGCTATTGAATTATAAGATTGAAGAGAATATTTTTTGTTTTCATGGAGGTATAAACCGAAAAACCTAATCACACTTATGTATTAATCCGCTTCGCGTATTCATACAGTGTGATTAGGTTTTTCGGTTCATACATCCATGAAAACAAAAAATATTCTCTTCATCTCTTAAATGATAAGCGAGAATGGCTTTTTGTGCAAAGGCTACGAGAAATTATGTATTATAGAATGTATGCCATACGGATATCGACAACGCGTTACTTTGTTTGCAAATTCGACAAAAGAATAAAAACGTGGCAAGAACAACGACCAACTCAATGAATTTCGTCACACCAAGAGGTAAGTACAAAACTGTTGAAAGTGTTTGTATCAAATATAAGCTCTTGCGACAGTACTGAACTGAGTTTTACTCAAACGAAAAACGGCTAGCAAATATAACGCCTAGTGACGTCATAATGACTTTGACTGCCAGGCGTCCTTGTAACAGGCAATTGTTTTTTGTAGAATTACACCAAGGGATAAGTACAAAACTGTTTAAAGAGTTTATATCAAATATAAGCTCTTACGACAGTTTTTAGCTGAGCATTACATATTCGAAAATCGGCTAGCAAATATGACGCCTAGTGACGTCATAATGACGTTGACTGTGAAGCGTGATTGTTCTTGTAGAATTAATTTCCACATTTCCCACATTGTTTCAAAACGATTGTCCCTATCAGTATCAGTAATCAGATAATTGTGACGTCAAAACATAGGAATTTTTAGAGTCACAAATGTTAGTCATTTTTGCAGGTTTTCCTCGATAAAGGAACATATAGTTGCACCGCTCCCATGTGCATAATTATGTATTGTTAACAAATTCTTACTTCGAATATTATGTATTTCCGGTTTCTTTGTGATTGGATTTGCTTATCGACTTTCTGTAAGAGGTTTCATTTTAGAATCGAAATCGTATAGATGTACAAGTTCTAGTAAGTGATCAAAGATCAATTTTGTCTGTACAGGTGTAGACAAAAATTAACGTTTGATCAATCACTATAAGTTGTACATCTATACGATCTTATTTACCAATAGACAAAGGATTTGTTGTGTCGATGAAATAAACTTCGGGATGCATCATGGATTTAAGGCACTTAAATCATAACTACTCTCACTTTATCTAACTATCGCTTTGTTTATTTCAATATTTCGTGAAAATAAATGCATTCCTTTTCTAATTGTATTCCTTTTTAAAGGGATTTCAACACCAATATCTTTCAGTTAATCAAAGCAAAATTATTACAGTAATTTGACTCGAGACCATTAGAATATGGTAAATAACCTAGCATTACTATACACCATAAATAGAATCACATCTCTGTCAGTTAATATATTTGAGCCGTCTCGTAAAAATATCAACTTTTTTCTATTTAGCTAGAAAAGCGTCTGCTTTGATAGCGTAAGTTAACATGCAAAATTTGAGGTCGTCTCAAAGTTCAACGAGTGCAAACTGCCACTGGAGGCTTAACCGCTAAAACCGTTAAATGCCTACGCCATAAAAAAGTAGTTCTTATGTATTAAAGAATATTGAAAACGCTGCCTGCATCTCATAGGCTCACTTAAGCACATCGTGTTAAAATGACTCTGATTAGAGTCTTCAAAGAAATTGCAGACGACAATTTCAAATTGTTGAAAATTCTGAAATATTTATCTCTTCAGGTAAAAAACATTGTGGAAAATGAAGAAATTGCTTATAACAAGCAATTTCTTCATTTTCGTCATTGTTTTCCACATCTTTTTTCACAACTGACATTTCCAAAGTGAATTTTGAATATTTTCACCTCGTTACGTAAGCAGAGGCATCAGGCCAACTCCGTAAAACAAATATTCGAAAAGAAATTGCATCATGCAGGGGTCTATCAGAGATAGTATTATTTATCATATAAGTAAATTTGTAGAAATATAAAATGACAAATCAGGATTTAAAAAATAAATCTTCAAAATCTTGAAAAACAGGTCGTATGCAGCAGAGGTCAATAAGAGATGGTACTTCAAAAATGAATGTACCGTTTGGTAGAAGGGTCACTCTAGATTCAGAAAATATACTTGAATCGAAAAGCTTCGACCCTGGTCAGCCTGCGCAGTTAGCGCAGGCTTAACAGGGTCGATGCTTTACGCACTTCCAAGGAGACCTCTATTTGTTCTACAGATCAGATGTATTAAAACTGTATGATCATTCTTCATCTAGAGTAACTGCCATGCAAAAGAAAAAAATGATCGATCCTAGTAGGCCTCAGCACTTTTAGCCGTCTTACCAGGGTCAACACTTTCTGTCATTCGTGGAGGGTACCTTTTTGGCGTGACGGCCACATATATAACCATCTGTTCGCAATATTCTACTAATGACCGTATTAAGCTAAAAGCATTCGCCTTTGACATTTATTTCCTTTTATGTTTAATCTGGAACGGTACGCCTTTCTTAGAAAATACGTAAAAAACTTAACCCATTACCACGTAATCCTGCTTGATTATCGCACTGAAGAAATAAAGGAAAAATTTGTTAGAAAAGTAGAAATTCCCTGTAACAAATTATATCCTCTCTTTTCCCACAATGTTTCTATCCCATACATGTAACATATATATATTTTTTTTAATTGCACGTTGAAATGTCGTCAGCAACTTATTTTGGATCGAACCAGTCTAAAATTTTCTCGTCTTGGAATGGGTTCAAGTTGGGATATCCAAATGTATAGGAGAAAACGTCGTCGGACAAAGTGGTGGAATAGTGCCGAAAGTCATGGACTCAAATTCAGCCTACATCCATTTCATGTGGGAATGGCCTTAGAAAAGGCATCGCAGAGCGTTATCTTCTGATAGGTGGCATTTTTCAAATACTGACCTATCTAATTCGAGCATTCTTGGTAGTATAATTCGTGACAACTCGGCCGATTCCGTCGAACTACATTCAAAATGTCAGCACCCATGAAATGCTTGAATTGGAAGCCTGTCCTAATCTGACGATACAAGCCAATATCGGATAGCAGCGTAGATGGGACAGGTTCACCAGTCTAATGAAATGCTAGCTTCAAATTCTTGATGCCTCTTCTTGGAGCTCGGGTAAGGTATAAATACTTTCGCAATTTCTGATTAATTTTGGGCGACAATTAAGTTTGATTTCGCCACAAATGCAGTTTTTATAACAATTCTCCACTTGCTACTTTTTGGAGATATAACATTGAGTTATGCGCACGACGTAGTAATTTTTATTCCAATCTAGATGAGTCATACGTCCCATCTTCGAAGAATATGACATGTG
The DNA here is from genome assembly GCA_946902895.1 of Fragum fragum. NCBI lineage: Eukaryota > Metazoa > Mollusca > Bivalvia > Cardiida > Cardiidae > Fragum > Fragum fragum. The sequence goes on along the minus strand of OX336365.1, from coordinate 17,243,680 downwards.
CAGACAACGAGTCAAAACCTATTCCCACGAGAGGCCAAGTATCTGAAGTGAAATTATTTGCAATATAACCGAAACATTCATGAAAGCGGCCGAAAAGTCGCACCCGAGTTCCACGAACAGCTAAGAATTAATAGAAAATATAAGTTATTTGAAGAGAAATCATTTGCAATATAACCGATAAATTGACCAATCGCTGGCCCCGCCCACTGACTCCCTAGGACCCACCCATTAACTCCGACAGTAAGTTCCGCTTCGATTTTTAACGGCGTTATTTTTCAAAATTTAGGTCCAGCAGCATTTATCAAAAAAGTAAAATTGTTGGTTTGTGACCTAAACGTCGTGACTACAGGTTTAAAAAGCTCTAGGTCCGACGTTTAAGTCGCCAAACCAATAGTAAACAGCCGCAATTGGTCAATTGTTGAACGAGGTTGTAAATTCGCAGCCGAATCCAACGAGTGGCCAGGAATGATTTGAACATTGACTGATTGATTGACTCGGATTTAACCCCACTTTTTATAGTATTTCGGTTATATCGCGGCGGCTGGAGCACCTATAAATGGATTCCTGGTATTTTTTCCACACCAGTACTACCACTACATCCTTTCCGAGCCTCCGTCTGCTCACCCAACCTTGGTTTACGATTATCCAACCATTGGTGGGACAATAATCTAACATATGACTTATCTGACGTGAAATTCTTCGCAAAATAACCAAAAAATGTTGAAATAGGTCCTATGCTCTGTCGAAAGGTCTATCCCAAGAATATTAATCGGTATTCGATTTTCTATCCAGGTCAATAAAAGCAACACGATAAAAGTCAATAGAATCCCATTTCCCATTCTGGCCGAGGAACGCACATATAACTTGATATGAATTAATCATACACGATTCCACCCACGCTAATGGTATGTAATTCCTCAGTACATCTCCGGCAAAAAAAACATTGTTTCTTATATCACGCGAATACGGGCGCAGGTAAAGATCCTCAAAAAGGCAACTTGTAACGGAATATATATTAGGTCAATTGGTAATTCTGAAATAAGACTACAACAAAAGAATCACCAGCATTTCAGATTCCGAAAATCTCCTTCACCTTTAAATGTTTTTTTTTTTTTTTTTTTTTTTTTTTCAAAATGTTGGGGTTGTAGACGACATTATGAATTAAGTAAAATTAAAAGATTAACCACCTAATATGGTAGAAAATATTGTTGGAAAAGAAGAAATTTTACGCGTCTTACTTCCACGAATCCATACTTAAGCACTTCCAATGATGCCTCTTTTTAAGAATCTGCTCACGATTATTATTATTATTGTTAATATTATTGGTGTAAATATCATTTATAGATCAATGGTGTCGCGTCATTGCCGGGATTTGCTGACATTTCATAGTTGGTAGAAAATAAAAGAAAATCGTACATATAATTAAAGCTTGAATAAGCTATACTTCCACCCTACTATGATATACAATGTTTGTTGTTCATTAACGTACTCACATACTTAAACGGGGATAAAATGTCACTTGTTTGCAAAACCTTCAAAATCATTATTTGGGCGACTTGTTGTTTTAACCAACTAGAGTTTATCGGTTACCTGTCACGTGTTCTTGTCATCGCCTATGACGTAGGCAATATATGCTTTACATAAAACGTAGTACACAGATCTCTAAAGGTAGGACAAACAATCTAGCGTATCTTGTCTTGGAAATAACTTTAGATAGAAAAAAATCAAAAGAAGCTAATTGATTCCCTTTCTAATACGGTTTTAAAGAGATTTTTTTATTTTTTAAGTTTTTATATCTTTTATAATATTCAAATGGTAGGACATTCTTTGTTTGTCTTACCCTTTGGAAAGCGAAGCGCACGTGCTCTTGAATGGTCGCAGATATAAATGATAAATTTTCACTTTTTTACCTGTATTATAAGATCGTAGACGCAAGTCGGACTTCGTCAGGTAGCATATTATCGCCTTTGAATAATAGAAGCGTATCTTGCCATGCGTATACAAGAGAAAGATCGTTGGTCACGCCCACTGACCGCAGACATCGCAGTTCGACAGAGATATCAAATAAACTTTAAGGTTGCAAAATAAACGGTTAGGTTCATGAAATGAAAATTAAATCCTTGGCCTAACTCATTTCCAGACGACAAAAATACAGACTGGTCAAAATTGAAAGAAGCTGAAGACGACAGTTTTAAATTAATGAAATTTAGAATTTTGTTGTTGTTGTTGTTTGTTTCGTTTTTGTTTGTTTTTTCTTGAGGGTCGTAAAAAGGGGAGATTGGTAGGGAATGGGTTAGATAAGCTGTAGTTACAAACATAGTGTAAGTCGCCAAACTAACAAAATGCTTGACACAAACGCCGGAGCTCAACATCACATCTGGTCTAAATGAATGATTTAATTGGTCAGTCGATTTTTACCGACAGCAGCTGTCCGGGAAATGTCTGCACTCGCGATCCCAAAGCGTCTTCGTGATAATTAATTTTAAAGAACACGGTACGGCGGTAATGCAAGGCGCAATGTCTTTAATAGAGCGTCTAATCAAATAGCTGTGCTATTCTGATTAAGGTCTACATCTAATTTCAGAAAATGGTTTTAAAAATCGTTTGGTGTATAACTATTGCTTAAGATGTTGAAATGACTGTTCTCGCAACTGCGAGACTACCCCAAGAGCATATGCATTCCCTAGAAACAAAGTAAAACGTTGTATTTGCTTCTGTGGGTGCAAAAAAGTTACAGTCCACTTTTCTTGTGACCCTTTCCTATTGCCTAATTAATCATGAGTACGTCTGACGAATACAAGAAATTTTCATTGAGAACGCCTATTGCCTTATTATTCTTGAGAACATTCTAACAACTTCGAGACTACCCTTAGAGCATATACATTCTCTAGAAACAAAGAAAAGCGTTGTATTTGCCTCTGTTACTACAGAAAAAGTTACCGTCCAATTTTCTTGTGACCATTTCCTATTGCCTAAGTAATCTTGAGTACGTCTGACGAATACAAGAAAATTTCATTAAGAATGTCTAATGGAGTGTCCCAGACAATGAGCCAAGAAAACAATTATTGCTTCCTCTGTAGCTCAGGACATATTGAATTGGATGTGGTTGGTTGGTTGGTTGGTTGGTTGGTTGGTTGGTGTTGTTGGTGGTGTTTTTGCACCACAGGCTAAATACCAAACCAATCTTGCTGTATTTAATTTAAGTTTTCAGGATATTTTAGAGCGCACCCAAGAAACTGCTCTAAGAAACAAATATTCGTATCTGAGCGACAAAGTATCGTAACTACAGCCAATCCGAAGCGAAGTTACGGCATTTTGGTCGCGACATACAAATAGTTCATTATTATGAATTGGTAAAGTATTAATCGTATATATTTGCTCCCACCTTTATAGCTTTTATGTCTGCGCAACGAAGCAAGCTTGACTACGATAACGTCGGTGCGTGAGGAAAAGGTCGTAACTACATCTATATTGTTAAAGCCAAATTAGCAGTTGAATAAAGAATCAAACGAAATGACATAGAGGATAATGGTGTTTTGTTGTTGTTTTCTCAGAGTAAGATCGAAATATTACTTTCATGAGCGAAAATATGCTTTAGTTGTTCACGAAATGAAAGATATATCGATATTGCACGAAAGAAAAACACTTTCTAAAAGCGCGTCATTTCGTATTTGAATTACATGACAGCCTGATGACGTCACCCCAGTGTCTTGTCCCGCGTAGACGACGTTCAACAGCGCGAAATGAAGGAAATAGCTAATTCTACAAAACAGTAAGAAATATGAGCGCATGCGTGACATTTCCAACCATTACACATGTGCGCAAAGTAAAGACTCAGATCAGCCTGTGCATCCGCACAGTCTGATCAGAGTCTTCACTCTGCGCTCTGTAGATAGATACTGACCCAAAGCTTCTTTAAATAATCATCGAATATTCTGATTGCCCCGAATGGCTGTCCAGGGTGCTCAATGTGTGCGAGTCAAGCACATGCGAAATGGTTGGAAATGTCACGCATGTATAGGCTCATATGTTATTGATGTCAATCCTTTATCTGGAGTTGATCATTTATCTTTTTTTTATAAGTTTATTCGTTTGTTCATTATTTCAATTGATAAAGAAATAATCTAACTTTATGTTCCTTGTCAATTTCTGTTTTTATAATCATACAATCCGTACTCCGTGGTCCCTCAAGTTAAAGTGGACCGTCTATCAAATGCGAAAAGAGACATCCGCGGCCAGTATGCACAGGCTGACTTGATTGAAACGTTTCGCTTTTGACAAAGTTTCTGATTCCAGAATGATCATGCTATCTTACCACACAACAATTTTTTGAAATGATACATCTGGTTGAACACTACTGGACCCAGTCTCCATTTCGAATAGTTGTTTTACGAAATTCCAAAGAGGCCCTTTATACACTTGACGGATCACAATTTTCGTGATATTTTTAAGACCAAGAAATAGTTAGGAGATGAAGAGTATATTTATTGTTGTCATGGAGGTATAAACCGAAAAGCCTAATCACACTGTATGAATACGCGAAAAGGTTTTTCGGTTCATACCTCCATAAAAACAAAAAATATTCTCTTCGTAACTTATAATTTAAGAGCATCGAGCTAAAAAAACAAAAGCTTTACAAATTTTGATACCTTTTTGTATAGGACTATTTTGTGCGGTAGTATACAAAATCGTGCTCAAAAGTTATGAATAAATCTTTTTGACCAATCAGAACGCTCGTTTTTATAGACAAAACTAAAAATTAAATTAAAAGGTAATGGGCGTACCTTTCCCTCCTATTCATTATTCAACGTTCGTGTGGGATGGTTCCAAAATAACAACAAAGTAAAGCAATTCATCCTACGGCGATATGCACTTTCTGTACCAGATAATGCTCCTTTACTACATTTTCTTGTGCGTTTGTATTGGCCCTTCATCTTTGGTAACGGAATCCTTGCAGAGCCATTGAAGAAAACTCGTACTCGTTTTTTCAACGCCCATCAACGCACCCTAGTGATTATTTTTTTCATATCTGGTATAACCAGTTGATTATCTCCTATTTCATACAGGTAAAAGCTGCTGTCAATAAAAAGAGAACGGTTGACCTTTCAATGACCAATCAAATTATTAATTTAGACCGAACGTGAATGTTGACCTCCGATATTTAGGTCAGGCAGATAAAAAATTGATACAGTCGCAAATGATTTTATTTTTAATTTCGTCTATCAAAAACGAGCGTTCTGATTGGCCGAAAAATATTATTCATAACTCCATGAACAAAATTTTGATCACGCAGTGATCTTGTATGCTTCCGCACAAAATAGTCCGATACAAAAGGTATCAAAATTTGTGAAGCTTTTGTTTTTTCGCTCGATGCTATTAAATTATAAGAAATGAAGAGAATATTTTTTTGTTTTCATGGAGGTATGAACCGAAAAACATAATCACACAATGTATGAATCCGCTTCGCGTAATCATACAGTGTGATTAGTTTTTTCGGTTCATACCTCCATGAAAACAAAAAATATTCTCTTCATCTCTTAAATAACTTTTAACACATAACCACACAATTATGACGTTTGACACCCTGGAGGAATTTAGTTGTGGAAAAAAATGCGGAACAAGGAAAAAATGATGATGGAAACCTCTTACCGTTTCCCTGTTTTCTACCCTATAAATGTTACATATTTTTTAAATTCAAATAGACTTTGAGTTGTCGTCTTCATCTTCTTTTAATTTATGCCAATCTAAAATTTTGTCTTCTAAAAAAAAAAAATCAAAAACGTCATACAAGGTTTTAAAAAATCGTGCGTGAACCGAAAAAAAATATCTTTGCGAATGGCAGAAAACATAACACGCAAAGGGAAATGTTTGTAATTCTGACAGAATAGCTCTTCAAAAGATAATTTCAATGACAGTTTGTCAAAGTAAGGGCATGGCAAGGATTAGTAAATATTGTTGTGGGAAACTTGGTGGATTTTGTTTTCTTCGGAGGGTGGTGTTCAAAGAAAAGTACTCCGTATGAAATAATGCAAGCTGAGCTGTGGGTGTTTTTCGACATCTGTTTTTCTTTCTTCGGGAATTCAGTCGTTATAAATCTACGAAAGGCGTCAGAAGAAATTAAGTTTACCACAGAAATTCGACAAGGGCGTAATAAAGAATAGATTAATTTGTACAATTGAAACAAACTCTATCTGGAATATCTTGGAATTATTAATTAAAAGTTTAAATAGTACGATTCTGTTAGTATGAAGACATTCTAAGATAAAAAAAGTCTATTTGAGTTATTTTTCAGATCCGAAGGTAGAGAAGTGGATCTTGGTTTCTTTAGTGATTTCCTGAAGATCGACAATAAAAGAGTCCGTTTAGCTTTATCCTTATCACGCATCACCCTTCTTTCTGAATTGCAGTTAACCCTTTTCTGTTTTTCAACATTTTAGACTTGTCAAATTTGAAAGAAGGTGCAGATGACAACAAAAAGTGAGTGCAATTTGAAAAGCAACCAAACAACAGGGTAGGAAATATTGTGGGGAAAGAAAAAATACTTGAAAAAAGCAATTTCTTGTTTTCCAACATTGTTTTCTCAAGTATAAAATCATAGGGACGAAAAAAAGTGGGATTGAACAGGAAAGGGTTTAATCAAAGTACGGAAGGCACTTGAAAGAATAATTGTGGGTAAACATTTCTTTGTAAATCAATTCTATAAACAGCATTTGTATAAAAGGTGCAAATAGGTGGTTTAGACTAAGAACAGACTTCACATTTGCGATGGCTGATGTTTGTCTTTACTTTCATACCAAGACCGGAATATTGCAAGTGCAGTATGACAATTTCTTCTTTTCCCACATTGTTTTCTCAAGTATAAAATCATAGGGACGAAAAAACGTGGAATTGAACAGGAAAGGGTTTAATCAAAGTACGGAAGGAACTTGAAAGAATAATTGTGGGTAAACATTTCTTTGTAAATCAATTCTATAAACAACTTTTGTATAAAAGGGGCAAACAGGTGGTGAAGACAAAGATCAGACTTCACATTTGTGAAGGCTGATCTTTGTCTTTACCACCTACAAAGGCCTACGAGGCAGTATGACAAGGGTTTAATTTTAAGAAAAAGAAAAACTAATCCATAAAACCTATCATAATATCGAATTCCGGGCAAACTGGTGAACATCACTGTGAGAAAGGAGCAGTTCCTTGTAACAAGAAAAGGGACACCTTCGTTTTGAAAGGGACCGTAAAATAATAAATCTAGCCGCCGGACAGAATGGGCCCCTTTAAAGGGATAGCCACGTACAAGTTAAGCGCGATTGGCTGGTTGCTGTTGTTGTTGTGTTTTGTTGTGTATTTGGGTGTTGCGGGGGTCGGGTTGGGGAGATCAACCCTCATGAACCGATTTAGTTAGATCCGAATCTTTGTACATGTAATTGTAAATGAGCGCGTGCGTGACATTTCCAACCATTACACATGTGCGCCAAGTAAAAACTCTGATCAGCCTGTGCATCCGCACAGTCTGATCAGAGTCTTCACTCTTCGCTCTGTAGATAGATACTGACCCAAAGCTTCTTTAAACATTCAGCGAATAATTCTAATTGCCCCGAATGGCTGTCCAGGGTGCTCAATGTGTGCGAGTCACGCAACTGCGAAATTGTTGGAAATGTCACGCACAGGCTCAAATATAGATATACGCATGTGTTTGCGTGTTTCTCATTGCTCTCGTTTTGTGCTTTAACACTTTCCCACATAATCCTGTTTTTTGACGCCCCCCGCAAAAAATACTATTGAAAACATTGAAGACAATGAAGAAATTGCCAATTCGGACCAGCCAAGAGTTTTCTCGTCCGGTAATTGGAGAGGTCATATAAATATTCCATAATTACAACAATCTTTTTGACGTCTTTTCTACAAAAATAGGATGAAAAGCATCATGTGGGCGACCTAGCTGAAATTAACTTCATTATAAGTAATAGCGCTGCTGGGGACATCGATTCGGCTTAGGATTATAAATCCTTTGACAAATTGAATTATGGCATGCGAGAAAGATTAAAGCATGTTTTTAAAGAACCTAGAACTTTAAATATACAAAACTGAAATGTTTAACCCTTTTCTGTACAAATCCGGGATTGTACTTCGCTGTGATTTTGGACTTGAGAAAACATTGTGGGGAAAAAAATAATTTTCTCGTAACATGCATTTTTTCTTTACCCACAATATTTTCTACCACTCACGATGGTCTAATTTCAAGCCATTTTTCATTGTCGTCTGCAATCTCTTTCAATTTGGACAAGTTCAAAATTTCAAAAAAAAAAAAAAAACGAAACAGGGATAAAGGCTATTCGACCACATTCAAACAGATAAAGCAATTCTAACAATCACATGTATGTTTATGTCTCAGGCCATTATTACATAATTACACATTTTTTTGCACTTCAAAAAATTGGAAAAAAAACATTCTAAGTTAAGGGGTATTTGCTTGATACAAGCGTTTCTCCTTTTCTCATAAAGTATCCACACTATTTTCTTTTAAAGGCACTGCAACTTCTTTCGATTTTGCGGTCTAAAATTTGTCGTCTGGCAATGAGATAATCAATTTAAGTTTGCACTACACACCATAAATGAAAAGTATCCTATCCCATTACAGCAACGTTTTTGTGCGATCAAAATTCTTTTGAATTGATATGGGGTTACCCTAGAATCATTCCTGTGAGATTAGTTTGAAATCTGAGCTGTACTTTCTGAGAAGTAAAAGTTTACGGACGGACCCACGGACGGTCTCACGACGGATACACCACCATGACAATAGCTCGCTGGCTTTCAGCTAGTTAAGCTAAAAGAAAAACTACTAAACAGTGATAATACAGAAAAGGACCCTAGACAGTTGCCAAAGCGATATTGCGAGTGTTTTTCATAAGTAAATTAGTGTAACTCGTGGAGGGATATACCAAAAAATAATACAAAATAATTACACTTGAAGTTTCAAATACAAATTTTAAATAATCTAATTTTTGGTTTCGTCTATCAAAAACGAGTGTTCTGATAGGTCGAAAAAAATATTCATAATTCCATGAACAAAATTTTGAGCACGCAGCGATTTTGTATGCTCCCGCACAAAATAGTCCCATACAAAAAAGTATCCAAATTTGTAAAGCTTTTTTTTCTCTCTCTCTCTCTCAATGCTATTAATTTATAAGAAATGAAGAGCATATTTTTGTTTTCATGGAGGTATGAACCGAAAATCCTAGTCACACATTGTATGAAACCGCTTCGCGAATTCATACAGTGTGATTAGTTCTTTTCGGTTTATACCTCCATGAAAACAAAAAATATGCTCTTCATCTCTTGAATGTAAAATTTTACGATGTCGGCGATGATGCTTCTACAAAACATTAAAACTACTCGCGGGAAAATTTTTCTCTTTGTAAGCTTGAACCAAATCATTTCCTTTTTAGCCATGATTGCTTCCAACAAAAGAGCTTGTCAAAGTCTAATTATGATTAGCCAAATAAACCGAAAAGATAAGCGTACAAAGTCAGGTTGTCTCCAGGTCATTAAACATTAGAATAGATGTGCCATAAGAAAGGAGCAATGTTCATCAAATTTCTAAAGGTCCAGTATCACTTAGATAATCTAGCACAAGAAAAAATCAAAGTACTGAAATGTACTGTAAGCTAGCAAAGCTGGTTTTGTTAAATTATCTTCTTTGTCAACGATTATCATGGCAAATAAACGATTTTAAAGTAACCCAGGAGTTAACGCATGACAACATGACAAAATCTTAGACTGGTTGAAATTGAAAGAAGCTATAGACGACGATTTCAAGTTGGTTGAATTTAGAAAAACTTTCTTGTTGGGAAGAAACCATTGTGGACAATGAAGAAATTGCTTGTGACAAGCAATTTCTTCATTGACCACATTGTTTTCCAATGCTTTTTTCTTTGAGATGCTTAAAAAGCGGATTTGAGTTGGAATGGGTTAAATAGCATTTTCTCTAGAGAGAGCTTTACAATTTGAATAGAGTTTGCAATAATCCTGAAATACATAAGAACTACTTTTCATGGCGTAGGCATCCAATTGATTTAATGGTTAAGCCTCCTGCGGCAGTTAACATTTTGAGAAGACCTCAAAATTTTGTCTTTTAACTTAAGCTATCAAATCTGACGCTTTGCTAGCTAAAAAAACAACAGTCTCCAAATGATGATTTATTTTAGATGTATGTCACTTTCAGTTTTTACTTCAATTTTATTAACCTTTATAATCAAGTATTCTGCTCAGAGATTTGATGTCTATTTGTCATGCGGTCATAGGTTGTGTTTACTTCTTTGTTTGTTTGTTCGTTCGTTCGTTCGTGCGTGCGTTCGTTCGTTCGTTCTTCCGTTCGTTCGTTAGGGGGTGGTGGTCACATTTTCAAGCGTAAAAAGGTTTTTAGATACCTACTGATCCAAAATATATATGTGTCTGTGTTTGTGTGTGTTCTGTTATCCAGGAAAAACCTACTTAAACTAGAAATAGTTTTCATTTCTTTCAAATCTTAGAACAGCCTATCTTTCTGATTCACAAAAATGAAAAAAATGTCAATATCCTACAATATGACAAAGTTACAACAGTTTTTGGTAATAAACCCTTTCCTACAGGGCAAATGCTTAGACTCGTCAAAATTTACAGAAGTTTTACAAGATAATTTTTAGTAAATGAAAATTTAAAAGGTTATATATTCGAGTACAAAACATTTTGGATAATGAAATAATGCTTGTAACAAGCAATTTCTTCGTTTTCGCAATGTTCACAAGAGCTTCTTTAGAAGGGCGTAACAATGATAACAGAATTTAACGTCATCAAGGCGTTGAAATTTTCCAACGTTATAAAGTAACGTCATTTAGGATTTTTTACATTTTGGGGGGAGGGGGGGGGGCATTTCTTTCATATAAATCATTAAAAAGAAATAAGCAGGCTAAGGATCTATGTTGTTTCTTTGCTTAAGTAAGACCATCAAAATTTTTATAATTCAACATAATTTCACATAATCATCCATAAATCAGTTATAAACGATTGGAATATTTAGTTTTCAATGGGGTATGAAAATATACTAGAAATTTAAAAGTATTTATGTATAAATTCGCTTTGAAGCATCATACTGCACGATTATTTTTTTTTTTTTTTTTTTTTTTTTTTTTTTTTTAATCATTTGATTTTTAAGCCTCAGTGAAAACAAAAAAAAACACGTTCTTCTCAGTTGAAAAATGTTTGTTTGTAGGCATTTTTTCTCTTTGTAGGAAATAAGAACGCTGATCAATAATATTGATCTTTTCGCCCTTCCCATACAATAAAGCTTTTTAAGCCCCCCCCCCCCCCCCCCCCCCCAAGAATAAAGCCTTTCGAAAGATTGTAGGAAATAAAGATTTTTTTTTTGGAGTTTTTTACCGTAAAAGACAAAGATTTTGAAAATCCATGAACTTTGAATTGTCGTCTGCAACTTCGTTAAATTAGGACACGTCTAAAATCCTGCTGTCTGGGAATGGGTTGTTACCTTCTGGGAGTAAAGAATTTCACGGAAAATCCCTATAGACTCAGTATTACTTGGATAATTTTCCCGTAGGCGTTTAGGGTCAAAGAAAGTGGCACATTAAACATCATTCAAGTATCAAATATAGAAACTAAACGTCTCCTAGGTAAATGTTTACCTGAATATTTCATGAGACAACAGATTGATTTGGGCCTACAAAGTACCAGAGTACTCTTATAAAAACTTAACATTGCCAGGATATGAGACTACTGAATATCGCGGAAAATCACGATGGCCCTAACGGTGTTCCGTAGGAGACAGTAAATGAGACAGAGTTGGTCAGAAACCTTTAAAGAGAACGCCTTGAAGTTAATCCTTTAGCTGTAGCACTTAACCAGGGATTCCTGGTATTTCCGAGCCTCAAGCTGCTGATCCTACATAGGTTTACGATGATCCTAATATTAGAAGGAGACGATTACTGGAAAGGATATCCGCCGCGACATGAGAACGGACATTGAACCCTATGATAAGGAGTCCTAAGCTCGATCAACTGCGGAAAGGCCGCGTACTTCTTCATTCAGGGGAAACATAAAACATAAATGAGCCTGTGCGTGACATTTCCAACAATTTCGCATGTGCGTGACTCGCACACATTGAGCACCCTGGACAGCCATTCGGGACAATTAGAATATTCGCTGATTGTTTAAAGATGCTTTGGGTGAGTACCTATCGACAGAGCGCAGAGTGAAGACTCTGGTCAGACTGTTCGGATGAAAAGGCTGACCTGAGTCCTTACTTGGCGCACATTTGTAATGGTTGGAAATGTCACCCACGCGATCAAATAGTATCCCCAAAACGCCTACCAGATAAATCTTTAGTAAATATTTTATGGAATATCCCAGATTGATTGACATAGGAAGGTTAGGCTTTGAGAGAATGATTTTGTCCCGTCAGGGTATTACAATATAATGTTTCCCTTAAGCCTATTACAAGATGACAGAATTTTAGACTGGTCGAAATTCAAAGATGCAGCAGACAAGAATTTACAGTTGACAAAAAGTTCATTTCTATGGTCTTTTGGGGTAAAAAAAAAAAAAAAAAAAAAAACACATTGTGGATAATGAAGAAATTGCTTGTAGCAAGCAATTTCTTCATTTTCCAGAATAGTTGTAAAAAACTTTTTTCTGGGATGCCTCAAAAAGCGTGATTGTGTGTAAAATGGATTAAATGTAGTGTCTGCAAGTGTGTAATAATCACTTTGATCCATTCCATTACAATCCCACTTTTTTCACACCTTGAAAAATATGGTTACGAAAAACCATGTAGGAAATAGAAAAAAATTCTTGCAACACTATGTTTTATTTATTCTAATTTTTTACCTTATTTGGCACTTATTTTCCAAATTTAGCATACGTTGCAATATCGTCTGTTATATTGTTAAGATATACATGTTGCAATTTTCTTTGTGATTTTTTTTTATTGAATTATACAGATGATTAAGCTGATAGTTTAATGCTTTGAAAAATTATTCAAATGATCAAATCAGTGCTGATAGTAGAATTTGCTCAGCTTTCCAGCTTTTCGCGCAACTGGGCATTAAACATATAAGAAAAAAAATACATTTTGATATACTGCAGGCGTATTTTTTTCATTTTTTCATTTTTTCTTTTTTTTTTTTTTATTTCTAGAATCGAAAAAAAAATAATTAAAGCCCTAAGCATTGTTTGTGTTATTGAACATTCGATTAATGTATCATTCTGGAATTAAAAAGTTATATATAATTAGACGAGTGGCTTCGCCATGCTTTGATACATATTTTTGTTGTCTCGTTCACCCTTTTATGTTCAATCCCTGACTTCTGCGTCCCTGTGGATTTATAATTGAGAAAATGTTGTGGAAAAAGAAGAAATTGCTTGTAAAAAACAATTTCTTCCTTTTAGACAATACTTTCTACTCTACTGAATTGTTATTTTTCAAATTAAATCCGTATTAAATTTTCGTTTTCAAAACCTTTGGATTACGACAGGTCTAAACTTTAGCAAAACAGGAAAGGGTTAAAAAGATTATTCGATATTTCATTGAAAAAACTCTATATAATTTCGTCTTATTATTCAAAAAGTCAAAGAAATTGTCCTGATAAAAAAGGATATATATAAAAACAAATATAGCAACACAGCGTCTGCCAAATAAGTGTTTTCGTAAATATTTTATGAAACAATCCAAACTGATTGACATGGGATGGTGAGGCTTCAAGAGAATGTTTTCAGCCTGTCAGGATATGACAGTACAATGGAGACGGACGTCTAGCTTATAATGTAAATATGTAATAAAGACTTGAAGCTGTGCATTTGGGAATAACGTCATCCAATGCGAGACAGGACGAAGACCGATGGGGATTTATGGTCAATAGTATTGCGGATTTCTGGTAAACAATTTTGAAGATTAGTTCAATATAGATCAAGAGAATCTTTTTGTAGCCCACTATTGCTGAAGGATCGCGACTCTCAGTTAAAACAAATATCGACCAATCAAATCATCCATCTGGTAACATAGTTCTCGACTATGCGTAATCATCATTGCTAGAGATTTTTAAATGTTCAGGGACTGTGTACTATCATTATTTCATTATAAAAATTCTAGGACTATATCTGAAAGGTTTATTCCATAAAACAACCCAGGCTTTGATTTGGCCGTTAATCAGTCGACTACAGGGTTAATACCGATAATGGACAATTTAATATTGGCCATTGCACATCAATAACCGCCATGAGTCATCTAGTTTTAAAGCTCGGTGACACTTGGAATTCTCGTGAGAATTTCCGAGAGATAAAAACCAATAGTTGCCCGTTCTTTGTCTGTGCTTGGTTATTCATGTATATAAACAAAAGAAATGACGACCTGGCCTTACGGTATAAAAATGAAACAGACATAAGACAATAACAAATTTATGTCGAAGTGTTCCTATCTTTATATTTATATTGAGCACAACGGCGTATGAAATCATCATTCGCCGAAGAAAAGATCCTTCCTATGTCCATATTTAGGGTTTCCAAGTTTCTTACCAAATTGCTGCAATAATCTCACAATTACTATAAAACAAATGGGCAGATCATGATGGAAATTAGTCAGAGGTTGTCGTCACATCCCCGCCCCCTTCACGCTTCATTTTCAAAATTTGCACCCAATCATGATGGACGTTGCACTGGTTCGAACTATTAACCCTTTCCCGTTCATTCCCTGGTTTTTAAGTCCCTGTTATTATATAATAGAGAAAACATTGTATAAAAAAGAAGAAATTGCTCGTAACAAGCAATTTCTTATCTTTCCACAATGTTTTATACCCTGCTAAATGGTTCAAATTAAACCCGCTTTCAACTTTCGTCTGCAAAACCTTTGAATTTAAACAGGTCTTAAATTTGGGAAAAAAAGTAGTTGATTGATACAAGCCATTGTTTATTTATATATTTTTATATATCTATTTATTTATTTATTTATTTTCAGAAACTGTTTTCCTTTCATTAATCAAACTGTATCCTGTAAACTGTATAATTTTGAAATGGTAAAAAGCCTGTTTCTACACAAAGTTTTAGGAGCAGAACCAACCATACTACCCCATTTGTTTATACATTGAAAAGATTGTAGATAATATAGAAATTGCTTGTTACAAACAATTCCTTCTTTATTCGCCATATTTTCTATCCTTAAAGACAGAGCTTTTTACAATGTCATCAACTAAAAATTATCGTCTGCAAATTGACCAGTCTAAACTTTTTTGTCGTTTTGTAATGTGTTAAGGAACTCCTATCAAATTGATTCACTCTGCCCAACCCCTTGTAAAAAAATATAACAATAACTTATTTCAAGAGGCTACACAGATGGACAACCCCGGTCTTCCATGTGGACTTGCAGAAGTAGATTTACCAACCAACGAAAATCAAGATTTTTTTCTTTGGAAACTATAACGAAATTTCTGATTGGCCGAGACATATGTCTGGACCAATCAGAACCATTGTTATGTAATTTTAGTTCGACATTGTATTGGGTCGTTATTGGTTGCTACTACTGGTACTTGATTAATGCCTAAGTTCATCTCAACTCTTTAAAACCCAATAACAACTCGGGAAAATTTAAGACCTCTGTATCTAAATAATCATGATAAACTAAGTCCCTCAATATTATTTGTACTGTTCAAGGAAGTTGAAATGTGTTCTGTTGTATTCCGTTTGTTTTCAAAAGAAAAGCTCTAAAGAAAAGTATTCATTAAAGCTTTTTGAAACAGATGTCGTCACATCCGGTAAGCTCAGTCGGAAATGCGCTGTGCTAAGTTCTGGAGCCGTGAGTTGAAAGCTGTCTTTTAATGAAAGTCATGATGAAAAGCGCCATTTTCCATCCACCAATAGACGAATCGTAAGTTGAACGCCTAAGATGCATAAGGAGCTAGTCGCTCGTATCGAATGTTGTGGTTGGACTCGTGTAACAAACGACAAGAAGCCATAATTAGATGCACCAGACAACACGCGGTGGAAATCTAATGTTGAAATGCAAACAAATAAACAAAAATCCCGGATGGCGCTAGTATTAAAAACCGATTGCCCTTTTTATGTGCTGTGGTCGTAAGTGTTTTGTTTATTTTAGACTCGAAGCTAATTTGATTTGCACCTCCCACGCTCCTGCTGTCGACACTTAATGTTGCTTTTTATTTGTTACTTTAATCCCGTTCCCATTAAGAGCTAACAACTATTGAATGCTGCAAATTTCTTCAATGAAATCCTTAGAACTTTTGATAACATATGGAGCTCCTAATGAATAGAGAACAAATAGAGTATATCCGTTTGTTTCAGTGTAAAATCTATTCATCTTGAATTGAGTGAACAAAAAAGGATTTTGTTGTTCACTAATTAGAAGATAAATCGATCTTACAAGAAAACAAACAATTAATCTATTTTTGATACAAAAAAAAGACAGACAAATTATGAATGTTTTCGTTCTTATTCTAAAAGCGCGTCAATACGCGTGTGAATTTCCTAGTAACATTATGACGTCATTATTGTCTGGGTCCCACTTAATATGGCGTTCAGTAGCTCTAAATAAACGAAAGCTGCTAACATTTATAGTTTTACTCTTCTTTTTTAAACCACTACAAATATTACGCCGTGAACTTTTTGAAACTTTGATGATGCCAGAAACGAAAATTGATTGGACAATAAGCAGATCAGTTGAACAGATCCACAGATTGAAAGGGGGGGTATTAGGATTTTAGGTTGAAATCGTACTTATTTTTATTAAATCCGGGACAATTCTAAAGAACTTTGGTTGAAATGGCTGACTTTGGTTCAACAATAGGTTGACATTTCAGGGAAAACAATATATATGTATTTCCCCGGGGTTTTTTTTGTTTTAGTTTTTGTTTTTTGTTGTTGTTGTTGTTGTTGTTTTGTTGGTGTTTTTTTTGTATTTGGTTGTTTGTTTGTTTGGTTGGTTTTTGTTATGTTTTGTTGTTTTTGTTTTTGTTTTTCAAATCCAACGGTTGCATCTACTTTTCCAAATTCAAACAAATTCTGGGAAATCGCATTATTTTTACATGTATATGATGAACAAATACCACTGACTCCGTTCATGACAAAAACAAAAACGCTGTCAATGTCGATCGACGTAGAATCTATTGTTTGTAATTTATTTTCTACTCAGTATTTCTATGAAAACTACCGTCCCCAGAGAGGAAAACAATTTTAAGTATTTTCCTGAATTGCGAATCCGCCCCTCTGGCGGACTGGAGAAAGTCATTAAATTTAATACACGTGAGCTTAGTGTATTGGCAGCTGTTTTTCATGAGGGGGTAATAACCACTTTCTAGTTAGAAAAGAAAAACGGTTCCCAGCCACTGCATACAGTGCTGATTCCTGAACCCATTCATTCATTCCCTTTTTTTCATCCAAAGGGAATTAATTGAACAAACATTTTCAACAACAAAGATATGGCTCGTTTTACTTTCAAGGATGTGAAAAGGAAGAACTTTAAAAGCAAGAAAAGAACGTCAATGAAACGAACCAGTCGATATTCGTTACAGTGTTATGACTCGTATGGTCCATAAAGACATCTATATATAAAAATATAAATGTTATGGTCATTGTATCTTGCGGGCATAATGAATTGGGTTTTACTCCCATCACCATCAATAGAAAGGGTTCATGGGATGCAAGCACCATTTCAGACCTCACATCTGGGGTTACAGCAAATACATCTGGTAGCACCTTTGGACTGGTCCAAATTCAAAGAAGTTACAGACGACAATTTTTGGTTTATCAAATTTTGTAATACTTTTTTCTTATGGGATAGAAAACATTGTGGAAATGAAGAAATTGCTTGTTACAGGCAATTTCTTCATTTTCCAATGTGTTTGTATAAGTTTTTTTCTTGTGGGCAAAATTGTCACCGTATGGGAATGGGTTATGGGCATGAAAAACTATTAATAGAATTGTTCTAAATAAGAAAATTCTATCGGAAATAGAAAAGATGAACAATATTAAAGCTCTAATATAGCGCATGTAAGGGCCATAAACCATTTACACTCATTACCGCATTTCAAGCGCTGACGAACTTGCAAATAACCATCGAAAAGACTGAGGAAAAGGAAGAAATACTGATAACCAATATTTTACTTCTTTTCTCACAATATTTCTACCCTATCTGTCACTGAATTCCAAAGATTTGGTCACATTTAAACTGAAATAGAATGACCTTGTTTTGCAAAAATTATACCCAGTAACATGGTTGGTTGGCGACCTAAACGTCCTAACTACAGCTTGAATAAGCTGTAGTTACGACGTTTCAGTTCACAAACCAAATAAAACTATTTAACAAAAATGTCTGCCAATGTCGGAATTCATTCTCAGTCCTAATGAATGATCTGATTGGTCGATTAGTTCTTTGGTTGACACACGCGATCTATCAATTTTTCGATCATTCAGTCGGTTAGATCACTGTGTTAGGATACAAAGATCCAAGATGACACCATTTTGCTTGACAGGTCACGTATCATTTTTGCATTTTTATCTAATATTGGATCACAGACATTAACCATAAAGTACCATTTTCGCTTTGGCTTCGTTTCAAATACACAAAAGCCTTGTTAAAATATTCATGCAGCTTGCAACCGTAGCAGATCAATACCAATGTAACACTTAAAACAATACGTCTTCGACAGGCATGTATAACCCTTACCCTGGAAAAACCAGATGCGATCATCTGCAGAGGTCTAGATAAGAGGGGGTAACAGCATTATAAGATCCTTATTTCTGAAAGGAACCCTATATTGTGGGTACTCATTTGAATCGTCTCGTCGAGACGATTCAAATGAGTACCCACAATATAGTTTTTTTCGCACATTTGGTGAAATAATCAAATCTAAAATACGAAATACGCCGTCTATCTGTAGCTCTGATCTGCTTCTGATATGACTGCCTTGGTGGCCTAATGGCAAAAGGGATTGACTCGTGATTTAGGTCAATGGTTCGAGCCCCGGCGAAACCGGGTGTGTTCATGGGCAAGATACTTGAAATGTTAAATTGGGTAGCAGTAGGCTGAATACTCTCTCTCTCTCTCTCTCTCTCTCTCTCTCTCTCTCTCTCTCTCTCTCTCTCTCTCTCTCTCTCTCTCTCTCTCTCTCTCTCTCTCTCTCTCTCAGTCGTGCGCGCGCTCAAAAACACACACAACGTGTTTTACCTTTCTTATCTAAAACAGTCCTAAATATAATGTTGTGTTTGTGTGTTTAATAATTACTTTTCGAAATCTAACCCTAAAAGATTAACGAAGTAAGGGAAACTATAGAAACCATCAACTACGAACCTACTAATTGGTGATTTATTCTCTCGAACGCACCTGACTGCTAGACCCCAAAGTGTATAAAAATTGTAAAATACAAAATAATGACATATAGGGCAATACTGCACTATTTTTCAGATACCATCACAAATGATTCAGAATCAACCATTCTTATCTAATATCAATTGAATATAACCATATGTCGCGAAAACAACTCTAAATTGGATTACTTGTAGTTGTATTTGTAACACAGCATTTCTCAACATTATCATGGCAATGTTATTTATTACTCATAGAAAAAGTTTTTGGTATGAAGAGAAATGAATCAGGAGTTGACATGAAAAAAAGACTAACCAAAAGTTGTGCAGAATCGAATGTGACTTGTCCTGCAAAAAGGGACCATATCGTCATTGGACATGATTAATGTCGTAACTAGAACTTTAATACAGCTGTAGTTACGACATCTCGCACATCAAGCCCCTGCGATAAGTATCGACTCCGGTCAGCATCCGCGCAGGCTGATCGGGATCGAAACTTTTCGGATTTAGCACTATAGCATGGTCTTTCCTGACTCATAATATGTTGATTCCAACATACTATCATTGAATGGCCTCCGCTGGATACGATCCTTTTTTCGAATATTTGTTCCACAGAGTATCTGGATTGACCTTTTTTCATAATGTTGCATCTAAAGTAAATAGACTTAATCGCAGTGATTTATCACAAAGACAAGCGTCATGATCATAATCATTATACCAATCACCGCTATCGTCATTATCGTCACCACAATCAACATTTCGGTTTTTTTCCTAATCAAACCAACTGATTTTCACTGACGGATCACCGACCACCCTGCTTGTCTCCAACGGGAAGTTCGACTTGTATATCAAACGGAGTTATTTTATCATTTTTTTTTTTCAAATTACATTGCGCAAAAAGTAAAGTTATTGGTAGACGACATAAACGTCGCAACTACAGGTTGAAAAAGCTGTAGTTACGACGTTTAAGTCGTCAAACTAACAAAAATGCTTCAAAAAATTGCCGACCGATGTCGGAGTTCAAAGTTCACTTCCGGGCTAATTGTATTATTCCATTGGTTTATCGATTTCTCATTGACAGCCGCGATCCATCAATTCCTTTTAAACAAAATAAGAGCGTCGTATTCGGATGCAAATGCTAGGCTGCACGTGCTAGATTATGAAAAGGAAAGTCGAAAAAGCAGCGCCTTTCTTCTAAAAATACTTATAAATAGAATGATCCCCTTACTAAAAATCTGAGGTGCGTTCTTGTCGTAGAGATGAAAAATCCCGATAAATAAGATTTTCGAGACGTTTTAAAGAACGATATTTGTTATTTTGAGAAAAAATATTCGACGTCGTCAAGGCTACTCGATAAAGCAAATGCCGAGTTTCTCATTTAGAATTCTTCAGAATCTTGTTTAGCGCCTTAAAAATCTTCATCTAAAGAACGCTTTATCTTAAAAATCTAAATAAGAATCTTTAGAATCTTGACGAAACGAACGCACGTATGAATTGCTCTGGTGATATATACCCATTACCGGACGACAACATTTTACCATTTCACATTTGAACCAAGCAATTTCTTCATTTTCCACAATGTTCTCAATTCAGAAGGTTGAAAATATCTAAAATTGTATAACTTTTAAATTTTCGTCTGCAATTCCTTTCAATTTGGACCAGTCTAAAATCTTGACGTCTGGTATTGGGTTAATTGATTGATTGAATGGAGTTTAACGCCACTTTTAACAGTATTTCAGTCATATCGCGGCGGCTTGAGCACCTAACAATAGATTCCTGGTATTTCTTACACCAGTACTATCACTACATCCTTTCCTAGCCTCTAGCAGCTATCCAACTTAGGTTTACGATTATCTTCCAATTGGTGAGAGACAAATGTCGGAAAGAATATGTGCCGCCGCCGGAAATCGAACCCATGACATCCCGTGATTGAAGATTAGGAGTCTGACGCGATACCTACTGCGCAATGACGGCGGCTTGCTGTTGGGTTAAACGTTATAGGTCTATTAAATTGAAACGAAATGAAAGCAAGAAAAACGGCGCCTGAACATTTTACATATCGTGGATTGGCGACCTAAACCTCGTAAATACACCTTAAACAAACTGTAGTTACGAGTTCTTAGTCACCCACTCACGATATATGATATAAAGCAAGATATACCACCTGTTACAACTAATACGTCTTAACGAGCGTACTGGAATGACCTGCGAAAACAAATTCCTTACTGCATGCGTATGAAATGACGAGAAAGATCCAATACTATGAGTAAACAAAGCGTGGTTGGAAAATCAGAACATCGAAATTTTTACTCATTCAAGCTGTTGTTATTTCAAAACCATTCCACGATACAATTGACGGATCGTTGGCCACGCCCACTGACCTCTGACCGGAAGATCCACAGGGCGTAATTTTGCGAAATTAAAGACCATTAACATGTAACAAGAAAGTAAAATGGGTGGTTGGCGACCGAACCGTCGTAACTACAGCTTATTATGCATGGTTGATTGACCCTTTGATTGACGGCCGCGACCAGACAACTCATTAGAATGATATATTATCACCGCCTAAGTAACTACAGAATACTCACCCAGTTCGATCACACACACACACACTCTCTCTCTCTCTCTCTCTCTCTCTCTCTCTCTCTCTCTCTCTCTCTCTCTCTCTCTCTCTCTCTCTCTCTCTCTCTCTCTCTTTCTCTCTCTCTCCTCTGTCTTTCTCTCTCTCCCTCTCTCTCTCTCTTTCCCTTCCTTCTCTGTCTTTTCCACCCTCTCTCCATCTCTTTCTATTTATCTATCTATCTCTCTTTCTATTCATCTATCTATCTATCTATTTCTCTCTGTCTTTCTCTCTCTCCCTCTCTCAATCTCTCTCTCTCTCTCTCTTTTATCTCTCTTTCTTTACTTGTTTTACCTTTCATATCTAAAATAGTCCTTTAGATAATGTTGTATTCGTGTGTTCAATAATTTCTTTTCGAAATCTAACCCTTAAAACCTTAACGATGTGCAATATAAGGGAAACTAGATCGAAGATAAACAGAATTCAACTACAAACTGAATAATTGGTGATTTATCCTCTCGAACACACCTGACTGCTAGAAAAAAAATCAAACCATTACTTTTCTAATCTAAGACATAAATAACTATTTTCGATGAAGCTCCAGCCTTGAAAACCGCAAATGGTTGGACTTCGTCGCATGGCAACCGGTAATTGGTTTCTTGCCATTTAAGAATCAATCCCATATTTTCCTTGATAATTTCGTCGTTGTGCGTGAAAAATGTCGTAGCTACAGCTTACTATTTAAACTGTAATTACGACATTTTGCACGCCCAACGAAGATTTTTCGTATTTAAAAGACGTTTTCAAGATTTTTCAACAATATCTAAGATCTAGCAAGACACGAAGCAAATGCAATTCAATTCGCACATGATAAAATTTTAGACTGGTCCAAATAGAAAGAAGAAGCAGACGTCAATGAAATTCTAAAAAAAAGTCTTTTGATGAAAAAATATAAGTAGACATTGAATAAAATGCCTGAAACAAGCATTTTCTTCTTTGTCCACAATGTTTTCAAAAGCTTTTTGCTTGAGGGGCATAAAAAGAGGGATTATTTCGAAATGGGGTAATGGGACCTATCATCATATTTTCACAACAATTTACAACATGACATTATTTCCTATTTCCTTAAGCGACCACCTTTTGGTCACGCTTTATGTGGCCGCTCAATACAGGTTTTACTGTA